>CM056599.1:5750562-6367800 GCA_029721355.1 Tegillarca granosa
TAAATGAAAACATCAATACTTGTATAGCAATGCAATGTATAAATGAAAACATCATTACTTGTATCACAGTGCAATGTATAAATGAAAACATCAATACTTGAATCACAGTGCAATGTATTAATGAAAACATCAATACTTGTATCACAGTGCAATGTATAAATGAAAACATCAATACTTGTATCACAGTGCAATGTATAAATGAAAACATCATTACCTGTATCACAGTGCAATGTATAAATGAAAACATCAGTACTTGTATCACAGTGCAATGTATAAATGAAAACATCATTACTTGTATCACAGTGCAATGAATAAATGAAAACATCATTACTTGTATCACAGTGCAATGAATAAATGAAAACATCATTACTTGAATCACAGTGCAATGTATTAATGAAAACATCATTACTTGTATCACAGTGCAATGAATAAATGAAAACATCATTACTTGTATCACAGTGCAATGAATAAATGAAAACATCATTACTTGAATCACAGTGCAATGTATTAATGAAAACATCAATACTTGTATCACAGTGCAATGTATAAATGAAAACATCATTACTTGTATCACAGTGCAATGTATAAATGAAAACATCAGTACTTGTATCACAGTGCAATGTATAAATGAAAACATCATTACTTGTATCACAGTGCAATGTATAAATGAAAACATCATTACTTGTATCACAGTGCAATGAATAAATGAAAACATCATTACTTGAATCACAGTGCAATGTATTAATGAAAACATCATTACTTGTATCACAGTGCAATGAATAAATGAAAACATCATTACTTGTATCACAGTGCAATGTATAAATGAAAACATCATTACTTGTATCACAGTGCAATGAATAAATGAAAACATCATTACTTGAATCACAGTGCAATGTATAAATGAAAACATCATTACTTGTATCACAGTGCAATGAATAAATGAAAACATCATTACTTGTATCACAGTGCAATTTATTAATGAAAACATCATTGCTTGTATCACAGTGCAATGTATAAATGAAAACATCAATACTTGAATCACAGTGCAATGTATTAATGAAAACATCATTGCTTGTATCACAGTGCAATGTATAAATAAAAACATCATTACTTGTATCACAGTGCAATGTACAAATGAAAAAATCAATACTTTTATCACAGTGCAATGTATAAATGAAAACATCATTACTTGTATCACAGTGCAATGTATAAATGAAAACATCATTGCTTGTATCACAGTGCAATGTATAAATGGAAACATCATTACTTGTATCACAGTGCAATGTATAAATGAAAACATCATTACTTGTATCACAGTGCAATGTATAAATGAAAACATCATTACTTGTATAGCAGTTCAATGTACAAATGAAAACATCAATATTTGTATCACAGTGCAATGTTCAAATGAAAACATCAATACTTGTATCACAGTGCAATGTATAAATGAAAACATCAATACTTGTATCACAGTGCAATGTATAAATGAAAACATCATTACTTGTATCACAGTGCAATGTATAAATGAAAACATCAATACTTGTATCACAGTGCAATGTATAAATGAAAACATCATTACTTGTATCACAGTGCAATGTATAAATGAAAACATCATTACTTGTATAGCAGTTCAATTTATAAATGAAAACATCAATACTTGTATCACAGTGCAATGTACAAATGAAAACATCAATACTTGTATCACAGTGCAATGTATAAATGAAAACATCAATACTTGTATTACAGTGCAATGTATAAATGAAAACATCAATATACTTGTATCACAGTGCAATGTAAAAATGAAAACATCATTACTTGTATCACAGTGCAATGTATAAATGAAAACATCATTACTTGTATCACAGTGCAATGTATCACTTAAAAGTGTCACTAA
This sequence comes from Tegillarca granosa, assembly GCA_029721355.1. Lineage (NCBI taxonomy): Eukaryota > Metazoa > Mollusca > Bivalvia > Arcoida > Arcidae > Tegillarca > Tegillarca granosa. Next base: position 5,752,457 of record CM056599.1, read on the forward strand.
AATCTCAAATGTCACAAAAAATTGATAAAACTGATTTAAAAAATTTAAATTTTCAGAAAAAAAGTAAACATCAGTTTTTTTTCTTTCATTTTTCCTTCTCATCATTATATTTTAAACTGTATATCCTGGGTGAATGAATTCATTAGATTAAATCATATCCGAGTTTTGAGGTATAGAAAAGCTAAGCTAGTACCAGAATCAGGGCCAGATGGTATGCTTAAGTACAATGAAAGGTTATCTATCTAGCAACATTTTGCTCAATGATATGATGAGCTGAAAATCACACAGGATAAATATTTACAAAATAAAACTTACATCTTTAAAGTCAGGCATTGCTTCTGTCACATAATCCATGTAAGCAGATGTCCAAATAGTGTTCTCACTTCTATGCATTACCAGTGGACGGCTCATAACCCTTAAGTATTTCTATTAACAAAAAAAAAAAAAAAAAATTAACAGCAAAAATTGAAATATATATATATATATATATATATATATATATATATATATATATATATATATATATATATATATATGGTATGTATGGTAATATTTGTAATACATTACATTTCATGTGAAAATTTTTTCACTGAAATTCTGAACATACAAAAGCACATTTATAGTTACTTGTACATCAGTAACATTGCATCAAAAATTTTCTATGTACATGTCATGATATGGGGCATCATTAGAAGTTAAAAATGATGTAGATGTGGGCAATTAGTTGTTTGAATTGATAAATGAGTAACTTTGAGGATCTGCTCCAAAGTTGAATTCAACCAAGACAATGATGAACACTTTAAAATGATAGTCTTGTCAATCTAAAGTTTGACCTCAAACTAATTGCAACAGAACAAATTTTGTTACTAATATGTTCTCAAATACATTAAATGTTTATAGTAAAAAGTCTACCAAAATCTGACAAGGGGAAACAAGTTTTTGAAAAGTTTTAATTTCTAATGGGGATTTCTATGGACAAGGGAGATAACTCCTGTAAAACAGGTGGAGTTTTAGTATAATTATCATATGTTTTTTGCTATTTTAACAAAAAGTAAAGCAAAGACCCTGGAATTAATCAACCATAATTAATTCCATATGTATATTCAACATTTCTGATTTCATTTAAAGTTAAATCATTGGCCCATTTTCATTCAGTTGCATTTTATTTTAAGTCTTTCACAATCTAATGTTTCTATATAGTGATGAGGAATTAATCAAAGTAATGAAGTAGAAGTATAGAAAAGTTATGTTTTTAACATGAGATATACTTATTTTATCATTTCTGTGTATAACAAAATATATTTGAGGTGAATAAATCTTTTTTCCATCTCATCAACATGCCCTTAATCAGCATTTTGCATAAATTTTTTCAAGAAAATTATTTAATTTTTTTACATTCCATTTACTTATTACATTCTAAATTGTCTTAAATTATCTATTTTAAGTCTGTGTATAAATTTCTATCTAATTTCTAGGTTGTTCTTCATATAGTATCGGAGAAAACTTGAAATTTTTGAAAATTTTTGTGTAAAATTTAGGATCACAATAGAGTTATCCCCCTTTTCTATAGAAAATGCTATTGGTAACTTCAATTTGCAAAAAACACAAATTCCACTGGATTGGAATTGGTATATTTTTTATGTAGAATAAAAACACAATTCCTAAAAAAAATATTTTCTGTTGCAATTACTTCGAGGTTTGACCCTATTTTTTCATAGATTGACTAGACTATGATGGCCATTTCTTTAGACCATGCAGTCACTGATGACCTAATTTCATTTGGAAAGTTATAACACACAACAGTTAGTATTGTTTATATAGAGGTACATATAAAGACAAATTTTTTTTATTGGGGTACATAAAACCAATAACATACCTGTACATTTTCTTGAACATCAGCAAGTGTTGATACATGTGTATAAAAACCTGTTAAATAAAAATTACACTAAATAAGCACATAATTAATGTGATCAATTGTTACATATAAGAGTCAGGTAACTATAATTTTTTGAACAATTTTTCAACTTCATTGGTTTTTTTTAATTCTGTGTGTATGTACAAACAAATGGCTAGGGTTTCAGGAAGTGTCTAGCCAATAACGTTGTATGGATATCATAAATTTGTGGTAATCAACAGTTAAAAACCACTACACACCACAAACCACACTCTGCATGATATATATCTAAACAAGAAATATTCAACAAGTTAAGTAAATACAATCTATGAATTTGGATGTAAGCTGTTTTTCAATGTGTTATCACATTAATTTATTTTTTATTTTACAGTTTGAATGTTCCTCACTGAAGGAAACTAATGGTCAAAATGTCAGCAAAATGCACAAATCAAATCACACAAAAGATGCCATTTCTTAGTACAAGGGATGATGCCAGTTACCTAGGAGATGATCTAGAGTGATATATCACTTGTTAGATATTATTAAAACAGAATAGTTTTATTACATCAATCTTGGGAAGGATGATAATTAAACTAAATAGCTGTTCATAGAGTGAGTGAGTGAGTTATTGTTTTCAGCCGCATCAGCAATTTTACAGCTATTTGCGGCTAGCTGTTTATAGGGAAAAGGGGTGGAGAATAAGATAGATTCAATACTGTCCAGGTCAAAATTCTTCCAAATAGACTGATTTGGTCAGTTTGGGGTTGGTATTGGAAACTTGAGTGCCTACAAAAACCATCGCCTTTCAACAAGCGAAAACAAATTTGTTCACACTAAGTTCTTTCATGGTGTTATCCAGACATAATTAGACAGAAGGATTGTAGTGGTTTAGGTGGTGTTTTTGACCACCAGTCCTCTGAAGCCCCAATCAAAGAGAGATCATTAACAATAACAAGAGTTAATTTAACTGTCCATAAAGTCGGTAAGCCATCAATCATTCTCCCTGATCCTTTCATAAAGTTATACACACTTAATTAGTGAGTCAAAACTGAAGATTATTTAGCAACTGACAAGCAATAATCTTGTCACAGGAGACGTAAATCCTGATAGAGCATGCTTAATCAGGCTTGTATGTGCTTAACAAAGTGTAAAAACTTGACTATAATTGAGAGAAAACAAAGAAGGAACAATTGTTTTACAAGATGGTGTAGATGATTGATTATAATATACTATAGTTTTATTAAGCTTATTAAATTGATTCTAAAGATCTGTTCAATCTCCCAAAAAACAGGTCAAACATATTGCTCATGTGACTTTATCTTTAAAACCAATTTTGTCTCTGCTTACAATCATAACCCTACTAAACTTTATACTATTTTTCTTGATGAAACCACAAATTGACACCATAAACATTTTCTTATGCAAAAAAAAAAAAAAAAAAAAAAAAAAAGAACAAGAATTCAGTGAAAAAGGAGCTTATGAATAAAGTATTGATGTTTTTTTTTACATCTCAAGGTGGTTAGGTCTGAGATGGTGGAGAAAATGGGAGCATGTGAAGTAATGATGCTTTTTATATCTCAGGGTGGTCATTGGTCTGAGATGGTGGAGAAAATGGGAGCATGTGAAGTAAAGTAATGATGCTTTTTATATCTCAGGGTGGTCACTGGTCTGAGATGGTGGAGAAAATGGGAGCATGTGAAGTAAAGTAATGATGCTTCTTATATCTCAGGGTGGTCAGGTCTGAGATGGTGGAGAAAATGGGAGCATGTGAAGTAAAGTAATGATGCTTTTTATATCTCAGGGTGGTCACTGGACTGAGATGGTGGAGAAAATGGGAGCATGTGAAGTAAAGTAATGATGCTTTTTATATCTCAGGGTGGTCACTGGACTGAGATGGTGGAGAAAATGGGAGCATGTGAAGTAAAGTAATGATGCTTTTTATATCTCAGGGTGGTCACTGGTCTGAGATGGTGGAGAAAATGGGAGCATGTGAAGTAAAGTAATGATGCTTTTTATATTTCAGGGTGGTCACTGGTCTGAGATGGTGGAGAAAATGGGAGCACGTGAAGTAAAGTAATGATGCTTTTTATATCTCAGGGTGGTCACTGGACTGAGATGGTGGAGAAAATGGGAGCATGTGAAGTAAAATAATGATGCTTTTTATATCTCAGGGTGGTCATTGGTCTGAGATGGTGGAGAAAATGGGAGCATGTGAAGTAAAATAATGATGCTTTTTATATCTCAGGGTGGTCACTGGTCTGAGATGGTGAAGGAAAAAGGATAATCTCAAAATACTTAAGGCAAGTAAACTGACAAACTGTGCTAGGATTTGCATTAGTGGGCTTTAAACCTTGATTGGAAGTAGGATTGAAAAACAACTGTGTATATAACATTGTAACTAATCTGACAACTGTACCTTTATTGGCACAAGCCATCCATTTCATGTTTCTATTTTCTGATACTTCTCTACCAATAAGAAAGGAGAAAAATCTTACCTGAAAATTAAGAAACATAAGCTGTGTTAAAAATAGTGGTGATGTTTGGTAAAATTAAACAAAACAAGAGGCATATGGGCCTTAACGCTCACCTGAAGATATTGCCAACATTGTTTGCAAAGTGCAATAGACAATATATTAAGTATAGAAACTTTAAAAGTTTTCTCAAGTTAAGAACTCCCACAAAACTTAATCAGAAATATATCCACTCACTTTTCATTTATAAGTAGCTTATAAAATATGCATGAAGTAACTGTAGTGCAATCATTAATCAATTTCAGTATAATTATGCAGCTGTGTCCTTGACCTTTGAACATATATGACTTCAAACCATATATGATTGTCATGTCAATACCTACAATATTCTAATATACATGCCTATGCATGAAATTAATAACTTTCAAGATAATTAATATTTTTAGTATTCCTATGTTGATATGACCTTGACCTTTGAACATATAACCTTGAACCATATATCAAAATGACCGTCATGTCAATACCTACAATATTCTAATATACATGCCTATACAAAAAAGTAATAGTTTTCAAGATAATTAGCAATTTTAAGTCTTCTTTTGCAGCTGTGACCTTGACCTTTCATCATATGACCTTGAATCATATATCAAAATGATCGTCATGTCAATACCTACAATAGTCTTATATACATGCCTATACAAAAAGTTGATAGTTTTCAAGATAATTAGCAATTTAAGTATTCTTCTGCAGCTGTGACCTTGACCTTTCAACATATGACCTTGAACCATATACCAAAATGATCATCATGTCAATACCTACAATAGTCTTATATACATGCCTATACAAAAAGTTGATAGTTTTCAAGAAAATTAGCAATTTAAGTATTCTTCTGCAGCTGTGACCTTGACCTTTCAACATATGACCTTGAACCATATACCAAAATGATTGTCATGTCAGTACCTACAATATTCTAATATACATGCCTATATAAAAAGTTGATAGTTTTCAAAATATAGTAACAAATTTATAATTTTTAGCAATTTCCAAACTCAGTGCCTTACAATTTCCCCATTTTGAGCCCCATGACTACCGTTTGTGCAAATCTGAAAATAGATGACCTAAGGATGTTATAAATGAAATAACTAAGGTATATCTCATGTAGATTTAAAGGAGAAGATTTTTAAAGTTTTTCACTATTTTCCCCCTTAAGGGGCCCCAAGGGGACATAACTCCTTCATTTGTGCAAATCTGAAAGGGCTTCACCCAAGCATGATGGTTACCAAGTTTCATTAAATTTGGCCAGGTGGTTTGGAGGAGAAGATTAAAATGTAAAAAGTTTACGCACGACGCACGGAGATGGATAGCAATAGCTCATCTGAGCTTTCAGCTCAGGTGAGCTAAAAAAAAAAAAAGAGGCCCATGGGCCTTAACGCTCACCTGAAGATATTGTCCAATGCAGTTTGCAAAGTGCAATAGACAATATATTAAGTACAGAAACTTTAAAAGTTTTCTCAAGTAAAGAACTCCGACAAAACTTAATCAGAAATATATCCACTCACATTTCATTTATAAGTAGCTTATATAATATGCATAAAGTAACTGTAGTGCAATGAATAATTTCCAAATCATAAATCAATTTCAGTATACTTATGCAGCTATGTCCTTGACCTTTGAACATATATGACCTCAAAATATATATGATTGTCATGTCAATACCTACAATATTCTAATATACATGCCTATACAAAAGGTTAATAGTTTTCAAGATAATTAGCAATTTAAGTCTTCTTTTCCAGCTGTGACCTTGACCTTTCAACATATGACCTTGAACCATATATCAAAATTCTCGTCATGTCAATACCTACAATATTCTATATACATGCCTATACAAAACATTAATAGTTTTCAAAATATTTAGCAATTAAAGTTTTCTTTTGCAGCTGTGACCTTGACCTTTCAACATATGACCTTGAACCATATATCAAAATGATCATCATGTCAATACCTACAATATTCTAATATACATGCCTATACAATTCATTAATAGTTTTCAAGATATTTAGCAATTTAAGTCTTCTTTTGCAGCTGTGACCTTGACCTTTCAATCATATGACCTCGAACCATATATCAAAATGATCGTCATGTCAATACCTACAATATTCTAATATACATGCCTATACAAAATGTTAATAGTTTTCAAGATAATTAGCAATTTAAGTCTTCCTTTGCAGCTGTGACCTAGACCTTTCAATATATGACCTTGACCCATATATCAATATGATCGTCAAGTCAATACCTACAATATTCTAATATACATGCCTATACAAAAGGTTTATAGTTTTCAAGATAATTAGCAATTTAAGTCTTCTTTTGCAGCTGTGACCTTGACCTTTCAACATATGACCTTGAACCATATATCAAAATGATCGTCATGTCAATACCTACAATATTCTAATATACATGCCTATACAAAACATTAATAGTTTTCAAGATATTTAGCAATTTAAGTCTTCTTTTGGTGCTGTGACCTTGACCTTTCAACATATGACCTTGAACCATATATCAAAATGATCGTCATGTCAATACCTACAATATTCTAATATTCATGCCTATACAAAATGTTAATAGTTTTCAAGATATTTAGCAATTTAAGTCGTCTTTTGCAGCTGTGACCTTGACCTTTCAACATATGACCTTGAACCATATATCAAAATGATCATCATGTCAATACCTACAATATTCTAATATACATGCCTATACAAAATGTTAATAGTTTTCAAGATATTTAGCAATTTAAGTCTTCTTTTGCAGCTGTGACCTTGACCTTTCAACATATGACCTTGATCTATATATCAAAATGATCGTCATGTCAATACCTACAATATTCTAATATACATGCCTATACAAAAAGTTAATAGTTTTCAAGATATAGTGACAAATATATAATTTTTATCAAATTCCCCACTCAGTGCCTCACAATTTCCCCCATTTTGAGTCCCATGGCTACCATTTGTGCAAATCTGAAAAAAGATGACCTAAGGATGTTATAAATGAAATAACTAAGGTATATCTCTTGTAGATTCAGAGGAGAAGATTTTTAAAATTTTTCACTATTTCCCCCCTTATGGGACCCCAAGGGGACAAAACTTCTTCATTTGTGCAAATCTGAAAGAGCTTCACCCAGGCATGATGGTTACCAAGTTTCATTAAATTTGGCCCAGTGGTTTTGGAGGAGAAGATTAAAATGTAAAAAGTTTATGCACGACGGACGACGCACGACGGACGAAGATGGATAGCAATAGCTCATCTGAGCTTTCAGCTCAGGTGAGCTAAAAAATAAATAAATAAAAGGTCTAATTATAATTGATGGTAAATTAAACACATCTATGTAAAATATTTATTTTTTTTTTTTTACATATTTAACTTAGCATTAAAATTTGACTATGTGAGACCATCTTTCCTCTGATGTTTTCATGCTAAATGTTTAAACTGTTCAGATTTGCTAATTCTGAAAATCAATCTCATCCTCTCAACCATAACTAAGTAATTAATATGAGTGCTGGATACTTTTAACATAAAATTTGACATAAATTTGAAAAAGATAAATTTCAAAAAAGTAAAGCTGTGTATTTGTTCTTCTACAGTACAGCAGCTCAAACAGTGTAATTTAGATTTCTGTTGGCCCTATCTGGGGAATCAATCTTGTCTCTGCTCCATTGTCACCTTGAGACAAAAGTTAACCTAAAATGGATTTTGGCCCTAAGTATCTGAGGAAGCCATCTTGTCTCTGCTCCATTGTCACCTTGAGACAAAAGTTAACCTAAAATGGATTTTGGCCCTAAGTATCTGAGGAAGCCATCTTGTCTCTGCTCCATTGTCACCTTGAGACAAAAGTTAACCTAAAATGGATTTTGGCCCTAAGTATCTGAGGAAGCCATCTTGTCTCTGCTCCATTGTCACATTGAGACAAAAGTTAACCTAAAATGGATTTTGGCCCTAAGTATCTGAGGAAGCCATCTTGTCTCTGCTCCATTGTCACATTGAGACAAAAGTTAACCTAAAATGGATTTTGACCCTAAGTATCTGAGGAAGCCATCTTGTCTCTGCTCCATTGTCACATTGAGACAAAAGCTAACATCTACTGTAAATCAGCAGATTTCAAAACTACCAATGCAAAAATTGCAAAAATAACAATTAAAAAAACCCAAAATTATCACAAAACATGTTAATTAGATTATATTGTTTACTTTTACAAATGATGCAAAATTAAAAATAACTTGTTTGTAAATTAATTGAAACATGACAAAAATGACACAAAACTGTCCTATTTAAATTATCAGATCAACATTTCAGACTTACATCTGTATCCTGCCTATTACAGTTTTTCATTGCCTCATTTGTATGCCAATTATACTCTTTAAATATTTCTACATAACTTTCAGGGGCTCCATCCGATAATAACATAATAGCTTTATTACACAAGGGACCTCGTTTTTCTTTCTCCTACAATGGATAAAACAAGATCATGTGAGTGAGCATGTAAAATATTTGTGCTAAGATTTACTTCTGAGATAACACTTGATATAACAATGAGCATAAATAGTCAAGATATAACAATTTTAAAGCTATTTCACCAATTTTATCAAAATTTAACCAGAAAATATGTGAATTCTAAACAAAATTTCATAAAATGAACTAATTTATGATAGGCACAAGACATTTGAGAATCTAAATTTCCCATAAGATTTTGTCTACAGCTTTCATGTTTAATTTTTTTTAAAAATCTTTGAATCCATGTGAAGGAGAGTATTTTTTAATATCTTTGTGCCATTTTGACCCTGTGACCTTGAGCTTTGGAATATTGACCCCAAAAGCAATTCCAAGCAAGATCTTTTAATGATAAATCCATATGAATAATTTTAAAAATATTGTCAATTTAAAGTTTTTGTCTAGAAATCACTTTGATGGTGCCCTTGCTCCTGCATGAGTGCTCACTGACATTCAGCTATTTTTTTGAAAACCAGATTTAAAAAATTGTCTAAATTTAAATAATTAAATGTTAGGACACATCATTAAAGATTTAAAGATTAAGACAGGTTTTATGTACAGAACAATATTGTTTCACTCAAACACTGGCATGCAGCAAACAGACTGAAGATTGACTTTGGAATTTAAGATCTATCCAATCAGATTTAAGCTTCATGACAGTAAGAGTCACTGTGTTACATAGTTAATATTGAGTATATTCTTAACTTGTGTGGTGGTGTGAGATCGTACTTGTGTCATGTCTGTGAATTTTCCACAGAATCAATAAAATTTCCATGTTTTTTGTATGCTGTCAGTGTGGAGTATTGAAATCAAATGTACACAAAAATGTACATGTACATAAAATTTCCATGGACATGTATGTTCATTTTAATAGATAATATATGCAGCAAAATCCACAGACATTGTGGAGTATTGGAACCATATATAAGTGAAAATTCCACAATAATATATGTGGAAATTCTATGGAAAATGTACACAGCAAATCCATGGAAACTGTGGAGTATTGCAACCATATGTAAGTGGAAATTTCAAAGACATGTATGTGGAAATTCTTTGTAAAATGTATACAACATATCTGTTGACACTGTGGAGACTACTGGAACAATATGTTTGTGGAAATTCCATGGACATGTTTGTGGCAAATCTGAGGACATGCACATGGTTGAACTAGAGACATTTGTGGAAATTCAGTGTCCATAGAAATTACACTAAAAATCTTTATATAAGTACGCAAAAAAATCAGTGACAAATTTTCCTGTAACATATTTTCAACTGCCTCATAGAACTTACCTTTTCAAATAGATTAAATGCTTCTAGAAGACCTTTTCTAAAGTTGGCTATTTTCTCTGTTTTCAGTTTTATGTTCATTCTTTTCTTATTCTCTGCATTAGCTCTCATCATTGTCTCCTTAAAACATGGTTCAGGATATGTAACATTTTCTGAAAACTGAAAAAAACATTATTTGCTGAAAATTTATGCAACAGAAAAGTGTAGTTCTCATTCACACAAATAACTTAAAAGCATTTAAAAAAAATTAATGTACCACACTGATGCTGGTCTGAAGATCAATCTGAAAGGATTTTCCCACCTCAAAATTCAGTAATAATGCTGAATACCAATCTGAAAGGATTTTCCCACCTCAAAATTAAGTAATAATGCTGAATATCAATCTGAAAGGATGTTCCGAGCTCAAAATTCAGTACTTAATGCTGAATATCAATCTGAAAGGATGTTCCCAGCTCAACATTTGGTACTAATGCTGATTATCAATCTGAAAATATCTTCTCATCTCAACATTTCATACTGATGTTGAATATCACCTTAGGTCAGCTAAAAAGGTGAAGATCAAAGATTATCCCATTACCACATCAGATTATGCTTAAATCAAATAATGTATTTTAGGAATTTTTTTCATAGATTTTTTAGCCAAAAGAGATCTTAATGAAAATGGTCATACATGACCCAAATTAGCATTTGTGTGAGAAATTTTGTACATAAAGCTATTTTAGATTTCAAAAGCAACCATTTAGGATCATGCACAGTCTGTAGTATCCAGAATACAACTGAACCCCGAGATAGTCAGATAGATGGACAAACAGACAGACTCTAGCATTCCATAATATTTTTTATTTTAAGTGGGCGTTATAAAAACTAATACGAAATATTAAACATGATAATGATAAACCCATTAAAATTCAAGAAATATCACCATTTCAGTCGTTAAGAAAAAAGTGATTATTTAACTGTCTATAAACTATATATTATATATCCCATTACAGATATTAAACTACCTATCACACTGAAGAGGAGGTTAATGATGTAAATGAAGGCTTAATGGCTCCATTATATTTAAAAACCTTACAGACTTCGGCAGATTATATAAAAACTCTCAGACATTTGATGTATCTTATATGTAAGATGATATGTCATTGTCAGAAAACATGGAACTTTGTATAAATAAACACTTCATCTATGTCTGATAATTATATATCAAACTTTGTATAAAAATGAGCATCTACATTTCAAACAGATTTAGGTGCAGCTGTCAAATAACATTTATGTTGGATGATAAGTTTTACCCGTTTTCAGTCTGACCTGTTATAATGTTAGTTGGACCTGTTAGCTTGCTGAACCTTTTTACCTTTTCTATTGAACATTTTGATTTTTTAAATTAGACTAATTAAATTTTCAGATGAATCTACCTTTATTTTTTAGTCAGACCAATCAACTTTTCAAACTATTTATTAACTTTTCAGTACATACATGTACTTACTTTTTCAGCCAGACCTATAAACTTTTTAATCTATATTATTAACTTTTCCTGATAATGTTAACCTTTAAAAAGGAATTATTATCTTTCAGTTGTTCTTGTTAACTTTTCAGTCAGATCTTTTAGCTTTTTCAGACTGACCTGTTCACCTTTAGTCAAGCCTATTAACTTTTCAGTCAGATCTTTTAGCTTTTTCAGTCTGACCTGTTCACCTTTGGTCGAGCCTATTAACTTTTCAGTCAGATCTTTAAGCTTTTTCAGTCTGACCTGTTCACATTTAGTCAAGCCTATTAACTTTTCAGTCAGATCTTTTAGCTTTTTCAGTCTAACCTGTTCACCTTTAGTTGAGCCTATTAACTTTTCAGTCAGATCTTTTAGCTTTTTCAGTCTAACCTGTTCACCTTTAGTTGAGCCTATTAACTTTTCAGTCAGATCTTTTAGCTTTTTCAGTTTGACCTGTTCACCTTAAGTCGAGCCTATTAACTTTTCAGTCAGATCTTTTAGCTTTTTCAGTCTGACCTGTTCACCTTAAGTCGAGCCTATTAACTTTTCAGTCAGATCTTTTTAGCTTTTTCAGTCTGACCTGTTCACATTTAGTCGAGCCTATTAACTTTTCAGTCAGATCTTTAAGCTTTTTCAGTCTGACCTGTTCACATTTAGTCAAGCCTATTAACTTTTCAGTCAGATCTTTTAGCTTTTTCAGTCTGACCTGTTCACCTTTAGTTGAGCCTATTAACTTTTCAGTCAGATCTTTTAGCTTTTTCAGTTTGACCTGTTCACCTTAAGTCGAGCCTATTAACTTTTCAGTCAGATCTTTTAGCTTTTTCAGTCTGACCTGTTCACATTTAGTTGAGCCTATTAACTTTTCAGTCAGATCTTTTTAGCTTTTTCAGTCTGACCTGTTCACCTTTAGTCGAGCCTATTAACTTTTCAGTCAGATCTTTAAGCCTTTTCAGTGTGACCTGGTCACCTTTGGTCGAGACTATTAACTTTTCAGTCAGATCTTTTAGCTTTTTCAGACTGACCTGTTCACATTTAGTGGAGCCTATAAACTTTTCAGTCAGATCTTTTAGGTTTTCAGTCTGACCTGTTCACCTTTAGTCGAGCCTATTAACTTTTCAGTCAGATAAGTTTAGTTTCAGTAGAACTTTTCAACTTTTTAGTTAAGGACCCTTTTCACATTTTAGTAGAAACTTTTAACTTTTTATTCCATTTTATTAACCTTCCAGTAGAATGTATTAACTTTATAGTCATTGAGACAAGTTAACTTCAAAGGCAGACCTCTCAACTTTTCAGCTCAAACCTATTAATTTCATAGATGGACCTGTAATATTTAGCAAATTCTCTTATAAATGTTCATACAGAGGAAAATGAAATTTGAGATTCATGATGGTTAGAATTTCTCCCAATTTCTTGCAATTTGTTGAGCAGAAAAACTGAATTATTTAAGATACTTACTGTCATGACATTAAAGTAATCATTATCACTTAATGTTTCCAGAATTTTTTTTATTGTACTCCGTGTAATTTCCATACGTAAACCTTTCATACTTCCACTAGTATCAACCAAAATTATAACATTCTTAGGTGAGGTGGCTGCCTTTATGTACCTGTAAACAAAATATATATATATATATTTAATTGTAATTGTATTGCATATAAAATAGTTGTTTTGTACTGAGAGAGAGAGAGAGAGAGAGAGAGAGAGAGAGAGAGAGAGAGAGAGAGAGAGAGAGAGAGGAAAAGAGAGAATTTCCAAGAAGCTTCAGAAGGTACAGATTTGGTTCTAAAAAAATTAGCATGATTCAAGCTTGTTTTGTTAGACAATAATGTATTACATTAGGAAAATCATACGTAACAGACATAAGGCTAACAGACATAGAGTAACGAGATTGGGAATCCAAAATATTTTAGTCCATCACCACTGATAGATCTATTGTTTGAATTGAAATGATCTAGTCAAAAAAAAAAAAAAAAAAAAAAAAAAAAAAAAAAAAAAAAAAAAAAAAAAAAAATGTGGAGAGTGGAGTGGAGTAGTGGAGTAATGGTGTCCCCCCCCCCCCCCCCCCAGTCAAGATTCTTTCACTTATTTCGATATTTTGTGGCGGTCAGTTTTGGGATGGTGGAGGAAACCGGAGTACCCGAAGAAAACCACCAACCTTCGGCAAGCGAACTGACAAAATTTCTCACACTAGGATCTGTCCCGAGTGGGATTCGAACTCAGGTGGTGAGAGGCACTGTGATCCGTCAGCCTGCGCTTTAGACAACTCGGCCACCGAGGCCCCAAAAAAGAAGTAAATAAAAAACTAAGCATGAAAACATTTTTCCTTCAATGAGTGTAAAATATTCTTTAAACAAATTTTTATCTATTTGGAATTCCATTTAAGATTTTACAAAAGAGAAAACTCTTCAAAATCTTCTTACTTCTGAGAACTTAAAAAGATTTTAAAAAAACTTAAAAAGCCAGATTTATTTTCTGAAAGTTAATGTGCTTTAAAATAAAATCTTATTAATCTTATTAATGTCAGATTCTTTTCATGGCTTGTGTTGTAAGATGGTTTGAAGCCACATATCTAATGGTAAGAAAAAATAAAGATGAAAAAAATATATAGTAAAAAAGTCATTTACTCAATCAAAGTACAAACCCATTAATATGGTGACAAACATTATAAACCGGAGGCACAAGGGGCTTTGATTTTAAACTGGAAGCACAAGGGACTTTAATCTTAAACTGGAAACACAAGGGACTAATTGCTTTTAAACTCGGGACACAAGGGAATCTGATCTTAAACTGGAAGCACAAGGGACTTTAATCTTAAACTGGAAACACAAGGGACTTTGACTTTAAACTCGGGGCACAAGGGACTCTGATCTTAAACTGAAAGAACAAGAGATTTTGATTTTAAACTGGAAGCACAAGTGAATTTAATGTTAAACTGGAAGCGCAAGGGATTTAATCTTAATTAAACTGGAAGCACAAGGGACTTTGACTTTAAACTGGAAGCGCAAGGGACTTTGACTTTAAACTGGAAGCACAAGGGACTTTGACTTTAAACTGGAAGCACAAGGGAATTTAACTTTAAACTGGAAGCGCAAGGGACTTTAATCTTAAACTGGAAGCACAAGGGACTTTGACTTTAAACTGGAAGCACAAGGGACTTTGATTTTGAACTGGAAGCACAAGGGACTTTAATCTTAAACTGGAAACACAAGGGACTTTGCTTTTAAACTCGGGGCACAAGGGATTTTGATCTTAAACTAGAAGCGCAAGGCATTTTGATCTTAAACTGGAAGCACAAGGGATTTTGATCTTAAACTAGAAGCGCAAGGGATTTTGATCTTAAACTGGAAGCACAAGGGAGTTTAATGTTAAACTGGAAGTGCAAGGGACTTTGACTTTAAACTGGAAGCGCAGGGGATTTTGACTTTAAACTGGAATCGCAGGGGATTTTGACTTTAAACTGGAAGCAAAAGGGACTTTAACTTTAAACTGGAAGTGCAAGGGACTCTGACTTTAAACTGGAAGCGCAGGGGATTTTGACTTTAAACTGGAAGTGCAAGGGATTTTGACTTTAAACTGGAAGTGCAAGGGACTTTAACTTTAAACTGGAAGTGCAAGGGACTTTGACTTTAAACTGGAAGCAAAGGGGATTTTGACTTTAAACTGGAAGTGCAAGGGATTTTGACTTTAAACTGGAAGTGCAAGGGACTTTAACTTTAAACTGGAAGTGCAAGGGACTTTGACTTTAAACTGGAAGTGCAAGGGATTTTGACTTTAAACTGGAAGTGCAAGGGACTTCGACTTTAAACTGGAAGCAAAGGGGATTTTGACTTTAAACTGGAAGTACAGGGATTTTGACTTTAAACTGGAAGTGCAAGGGATTTTGACTTTAAACTGGAAGTGCAACCCGGCTGTAGAAATTCCATGGACATATGTCCATGTCCATGTAAAATCCATGGATTTCCACGGAAATGCCACAAAAATCCATGGAAAGTGTGTACATGTCCATGGAAAAATAAATTTGCCATCTTTTTGACCATGGACATGTACACACTTTCCATGGAATTTCTGTGGACATGTACATGGAATTTGTGGCAAATTTCTGTCTGTCAATGAAAGTTTAACAAAATATACAAAGTTTCAGGCTCAGCATTTTCAACAAACTCTGTACGTGGAAATTCCATGGATTTCCATGGCATTTTTCTCAAGTGTCTAGGTCAGCAATTCAAGTGCTTTTTGCATACAATTAGGAGGTTCTGCTAGACAACAACAAGAAAAAAGATGGCTGCCTAGTATGACCAGCATTTTTAGACATTTCAGCTTTAGACTAAACAAGACTAAGAAGGACATAAAATCTTATATTTTGTTGCAAAGTTACTGGATATTATACAAAGGAAACCTTTTGAGATAATGGAATCTAGAGAAATTATAAGCAGACCATTGAAAGTGTCATTTGGGAATTATTTAGCTGTATTTTAAAGTATGGAAAGTGCCATGTGAGTTTTATTAACTTCATTCTATCATGTAACTAACATAAATGATACAGGCAACTATTTTTGTTATAAAGTTTATCTCAGATAAAAAATTAAAATGAAAAATGATATATTAATTGTCATTAAGAGTGAGCAATTAATCTTTTAAAGATCTGTATGAACATGAAAATATCATGAATAAAATACATTAGTGAGGTTCTAAAGACTTGATGTGTTTTTGTTTAATAATTATTAAAACAGTCATAGGCATTGAAAAGTCACCAAATATGTCATTTCATAATTTCAGCAAAATGTGCTGACTCACAGAGTAGCCATTTTTTTCTTGATGCTGTCTATAAATACTTCATCTGGATGGATCACTTTTTAAAAATTTGACACTTATTTTCCATGTACAATGTACATGGATTTCCATGTACAATGTACATGGATTTCCATGAGGGACTTTAATTAAAAAACTGGGGAAGTGCAAGGGATTTTGACTTTAAACTGGAAGTGCAAGGGACTTAGACTTTAAACTGGGGGGGGGAAGCAAAGGGGATTTGACTTTAAACTGGAAGTGCAAGGGATTTTGACTTTAAACTGGAAGCGCAGGGGATTTGACTTTAAACTGGTAGTGCAAGGGACTTTGACTTTAAACTGGAAGTGCAAGGGACTTTAACTTTAAACTGGAAGTGCAAGGGACTTTAACTTTAAACTGGAAGTGCAAGGGATTTTGACTTTAAACTGGAAGTGCAAGGGACTCTGACTTTAAACTGGAAGCGCAGGGGATTTTGACTTTAAACTGGAAGTGCAAGGGATTTTGACTTTAAACTGGAAGCGCAGGGGATTTTGACTTTAAACTGGAAGTGCAAGGGACTTTGACTTTAAACTGGAAGTGCAAGGGATTTTGACTTTAAACTGGAAGTGCAAGGGACTTTAACTTTAAACTGGAAGTGCAAGGGATTTTGACTTTAAACTGGAAGTGCAAGGGATTTTGACTTTAAACTGGAAGTGCAAGGGACTTTGACTTTAAACTGGAAGTGCAAGGGATTTTGACTTGAAACTGGAAGTGCAAGGGACTTTGACTTTAAACTGGAAGCGCAAGGGACTTTGATCTCAAACTGGAAGCGCAAGGGATTTTGACTTAAAACTCGAAGCGCAAGGGATTTTGATCTTAAACTGGAAGCGCAAGGGATTTTGATCTTAAACTGGAAGCACAAGGGACTTTGACTTTAAACTGGAAGTGCAAGGGATTTTGATCTTAAACTGTAAGCATAAGGGATTTTGACTTTAAACTGGAAGCACAAGGGATTTTGATTTTCAAGTGGAAGCACAAGGGACTTGATTTTGGTCTTTAACTGGAAGCACAAGGGACTTTGAGTAAAATAGTCAAATTAGTGTAAAATTTTGTAGCAAGTCTAATCATAATGTCAAAGTATAAAATTAAGCATGCAAAAATTTTTAAATGAAATTAGCAAGTTTTTTTTTAATTAGTATGCACAATTGCCAATTGGCACTGTATTTAATTGTTGTGAATGCTGCAAAAAAAATTCTGAATTAACACAATCAAACTTTTACAGCATGTTAGTGTTGTAGCCTTAAAAAAAAAAAAAAAAAAAAAAAAAAAAAAAAAAAAAAAAAAAAAAAAAAAAAAAAGGTCAAACCAGAAAGGGAGGTAAGTCTTACATTCTTGTACAAAGTTCCTTTTCACATGTAACACTATCTAAGTGTATAAAAGAGATCAATGATCAAATGTATCTGCTAATAATCAGATTATCTTTGTTAACAGCTGGTTGCTTGACATGTTCATCTAATGAGTGGTAATTGGGCTTCTTGAATTCAAGACAAATCCTTGACCCATGAGAATCAACTTGTGAGAATTTCATGACATGATTACTTTTATTACATCCTAGGGGTGTTTAACAATCATTTATCTCTTATTTGTGTCAGTAAGATGACAGGATATTTTTTCCAAATAACCCACTCTTTTATAAAGAAGGTAGATTTAGTCACTGAAATGCCAGTGGGAACACTGTGCTTTCACACCATTTGCTTTAAGTTTATCATGAAGAATTTTTATAAACAATTGTCCAATCAAATTTATTTGCTTAAAGTTGTTTCAATTTTTTGTAACATACAGAACATCTGCAGTTTTTCAAAAAATGAGCAGAAATAAATCTTTTTGAAATAGACTTCAACAAAAATTCTAGATCTATGCAGTCTACCTCATTAGGATGTCCTTAACATCATTAAAGACAGTTTTGATTTACTATTTCCCAGTACAATGGTTGTTGATAAAGTACATATTATGACATCATAATCATCATTAAAAAGGGTAATTACAAGGCTTCTTGAATATTTATAACGAGGCTTCTTGAATTTTTATAGAAGTGCTTCACCTGTAATAATTATGAACTCATTAGGACTTCATGACTTGATAACTCAGAAAAGGTGTCTGAATATCATTTATTGCATGTTTTCTGTTTCTAAAAGTTCCTATCTTATACCAAAGTTACATGTTTTAACAGAAGTGTTACAAATTCTATTTACATGATTCTAGAATCATTATACTGCAGAATCAAACAATAAATACACAGTGGCATAATACAGTCAGTATAATATGGAATCAAACAGTCAGTATACCGCAGAATCATACAGTCAGTATAATATGGAATCAAACAGTCAGTATACCGCAGAATCATACAGTAAGTATAATATGGAATCAAACAGTCAGTATACTGCAGAATCATACAATCAGTATACTTGGCATACTGAGGCATACTACAGCTGCAGTCAGTATAATGTGGAATCACAGTCAGTATACAGTGGCATACTACAGTAAGCGTATTGCAAAATCATAGTCAGTATACTGTGGCATATTACAGTCAGTGTACTACAGAACCATACAGTCAGTTTATTACAGAATCATTATCAGTATACTGTTGCATATTACAGTCAGTGTACTACAGAACCATACAGTCAGTTTATTACAGAATCATTATTAGTATACTGTGGCATATTACAGTCAGTGTACTACAGAACCATACAGTCAGTTTATTACAAAATCATAGTCAGTATACTGTGGCATATTACAGTCAGTGTACTACAGAACCATACAGTCAGTGTATTACAGAATCATAGTCAGTATACTGTGGCATATTACAGTCAGTGTACTACAGAACCATACAGTCAGTTTATTACAGAATCATAATCAGTATACTGTGGCATATTACAGTCAGTGTACTACAGAACCATACAGTCAGTTTATTACAAAATCATAGTCAGTATACTGTGGCATATTACAGTCAGTGTACTACAGAACCATACAGTCAGTTTATTACAAAATCATAGTCAGTATACTGTGTCATATTACAGTCAGTGTACTACAGAACCATACAGTCAGTTTATTACAGAATCATAGTCAGTATACTGTGGCATGCTATTGGGACATATACAGTACAATTATTAATATCTTTAATCAATACTTTCCCTGAATGTCAGGTGAAAGGTATCTACTGGTATCTATTTAAAGCCATAGAAACATTTTACCCACTAAATTTTATAACTTCTACTTAGAAGCATTTTTACAGGTATATAAATTAAGAATGTATAAGATAAGTGCATATCAAAATAAACCAAACTAAATAATCAATGAAAGTACAATAGATTAGCAAATTTAATTAGTTACTATACTCACCATTCTCGGACTCTACAGTCATACATATCAATGTTATCACCAATATTCTTTATCTCTTGGTTATTTCTAGGCCATTTCATTCCTGACCAAAAAAATAAAATAAAATAAAATAAATAAATAAATAAATAAATAATAAAAATAAATAAATAATGATAATAATCATTTCATCATGTATATTATAAAGTAATGTATAAGCTCTTTGACTTAAAAACAAGAATTACACGAAAAATTATGTCTTACCTACCTTCTATAATTCCTGTAAAGTTTGATTTAGATTTAAAACCTTAACAGTAAAATTTTCACATTTTTTATATACTCTAACTACTGTAAACACAGAGAAGTACTCTTTGTATATGTAGGCAGGTTAGACAAAATACCAACTTCTAAGATATTTAGGAATTATCTAAAGCTTAAATATGTTTTCTAGGACAAAGATATTTCTGGCAATTAAACATCTGTGTTTTGGAGAAAAAAAACCTAAATATTCTAGTCTATCTGTTGTATTTCTTAAATTATTTCAAATATGATTTATGTATTTTCAATATGACAAATTAATCTGATTTTTTATTTATTTTATTATTATTATTACCATTTTTGGTAGTGTAGGTAGGTCAGAATTTCTATATATAGACACCAATACATTAATTCTTTAGATACCTGATAACAACATGACAATCAAGTGTAGCTGATATAATAGAAAATCAAAAGACAATATTGAATCCTGAAAGCTAAAGGTTCTAAATGAACTTTAAGATTACATCTTATTTTTATTAAAAAAGTATTGTGTAACACTTTCAATTGTAAATTTAAAATAAAATTAGAACTACCTCGTACATTTAATTTGATGTCAGTAGATTTTCATAACACAGATACATAAATTTTTTATAATAATTGGTCTTTTTTCCAAGTATCTGTTGGTTGTTTTAATTCTAATTAACTCTCGGGATTAATCACAAGATCAAATTAATATATTTAAGAAGAGGGCCATAAAGGCCCTGTACGCTCACCTGAAAATGATGTACACTCAGATTGAAGATTGGACTAAAATTGGGCCCTCAGGAGTGTAAACAAGGTTTTCTTACAATTTGACCTAGTGACCTACTTATTGACCCAACATGGTCCATATACAAAATTGAGCTAGCTTTTGTCAGGAAGATCATTCTTACAATGTTTGATGAAGATTTGTCTAAAATTGACACCTAATATGTGTTAACAAGGTTTTTATATAATTTGACCTAGTGACCTACTTACTGTCCAAACATGGCCCATATACAAACTCGAGCTAGCTTTTGTCAAGAGCATCATTCTGACTAAGTTTGATAAAGATTGGACTATAATTGGGGCCTCAGAAGTGTTAACAAGGTTTTTCTTCAATTTGACCTAGTGACCTACTTATTGACCCAACATTGCCCATATACAATCTTGAGCTAGCTTTTGTAAGGAGAATCATTCTGACAATGTTTGACGAAGATTGGACTAAAATTGGGGCCTCAGAGGTGTTAACAAGGTTTTCTTACAATTTGACCTAGTGACCTACTTATTGACCAAACATGGCCCATATACAAAATTGAGCTAGCTTTTTTCAAGAAGATCATTCTGACTAAGTTTGATGAAGATTGGACTAATATTGGGCCTTAGGAGTGTTAACAAGGTTTCTACATAATTTGACCTAGTGACCTACTTCTTGACCCAACATGGCACATATACAAACTTGAGCTAGCTTTTGTCAAGAGAATCATTCTGACTAAGTTTGATAAAGATTGGACTAAAATTGGGGCCTCAGGAGTGTTTAACAAGGTTTTCTTACAATTTGACCTAGTGACCTAATTATTGACCCAACATGGCCCATCTACAAAATTGAGCTAGCTTTTGTCAAGAACATCATTCTGACAATGTTTGATGAAGATTGGACTAAAATTGGAGCCTCAGGAGTGTTAACAATTCAAAGGTTATGCACGAAGGACGACGCATGACGGACAATGACCGATCACTATAGCTCACTTGAGCACTTTGTGGTCGGGTGAGCTAAAAATACGGTAGATTTTTCTAGAAAAATGGCTGAGTTAAAATCCATTGAACAAAGTCACACAGAGTGATTTCTAAAGTGTACAAGTATAAAACTGGGTCTAGCCATTGATAACAAGCATGCCAAGCAAATTTCATTAAAATCTTCTCAATCAGCAGAAAATTTGTCTGGAAACCATTAAGAGTTAGACTGCTGCATTGTATCTCATTAAACATGTGTCAATCTTAAATTTCTGTCTAATAAGTTTTACTTCAAAATCATGTCATTTGTAATAGCATAATCTGAAAAAATTGTTTTTTCAGAAAAAAACAGATGTTATATTCCATAAACATCCTTGATTAAAAATTTTTTTTCAAAACATGCTTTAACATGTAAAGGAACATGTCTGGAAAGGTACCAAATTTACTTAATTGCATTGTTTGCACTGAAAAAATCTGATTTTTTTTTCAAAATGTTTCATAACATGACAGAAAGGTGCAATCCTATCCCTTATAAAAAAATCCAATGGAACCTGCCAGTGTACTACATAATTAGTACCTCTTAACGTTTGTGTAGAATGAAATGGATAATGTTTACGTCAGATATTCTTGAAAATATGTTGTTATTACAGGAAAATGTCACTTTACATGATTCCATTGTCAATAGAAATAATTATTCTGCACAAGCACTATGAGGTACCACATGAAACATCATTACAAACAGCGGAGATAATTGAAACAACATTACAAACAGCCGAGATAATTGAAACATCATTACAAACAGCGGAGATAATTGAAACATCATTACAAACAGCGGAGATAATTGAAACATCATTACAAACAGCCGAGATAATTGAAACATCAGTACAAACAGCGGAGATAATTGAAACATCATTACAAACAATGGAGATAATTGAAACATCATTACAAACAGCGGAGATAATTGAAACATCATTTAGATAATTGAAACAACATTACAAACAGCGGAGATAATTGAAACAACATTACAAACAGCGGAGATAATTGAAACATCATTACAAACAGCGGAGATAATTGAAACATCATTACAAACAGCGGAGATAATTGAAACATCATTAAGATAATTGAAACAACATTACAAACAGCGGAGATAATTGAAACATCATTACAAACAGCGGAGATAATTGAAACATCATTACAAACAGCGGAGATAATTGAAACATCATTACAAACAGTGGAGATAATTGAAACATCATTACAAACAGCGGAGATAATTGAAACATCATTACAAACAGCGGAGATAGTTGTAAAATACGAAGTTGATTGTGACCTTAACCTAATTTTGGGCTAAATATGAAAAATGGAGATCCTATGTCAAATTCTTTAAATGTAGTTGAGATATCACAATTCACCACTTATTTCTTAAATGAGGTCTTTACATGACCTTTGACATATATTCATGCAAACAAACAGTACTACAAAATGCATTGAAATTTCATCCAAATTTAAAAACACATGTAGTAGCAAAAACACAAAGGTGAAAATTAGGTTATGGCTTTCAGCTGCACCTCTGACCCCATTTTAAAGGCTGTTCAAAGAAAATTTTAAAACTTAAGATAATGAGCTATTTCAGCATTTTTAAACATGTAACCTTGACCTTTAAAGTCATCACCATGATCTTTATACATGAACTTTCTAATACATATTTGTTATGTTCATAGTTGAAAATCATTGAAAAATTATACCTTTCCCCTTATGGTCTACAAGAAGACATAACTTCTTCATTTATGTAAATCTGATATTCATTGATTTTCATTAAACATTTAACTTGTATATTACTTTTAAAGGAGATGATTTAAATGTTAAAAAAAATAGTAGATGATGCATGACAGACACTGGAAGACAAATCATTACATTACTGGTACTTTCAGTTCAAGTGAGCTAAAATATTTCAAAATATCTAGAAGAGTTCAATTCCTTGTCCTACATTGAAACCCATATTAAAACGATAAATATATTTCAAAACATGGCAAGAAATGTGTAATTCCTCACCTACCATTAGAAATCTGATTAAATTAATGAAAAAAAATTTGAATATCATTAAAATTTAGCTGTAATTGTGGAATAATGATGAAACTGCAAGGTAAATTCTATTTTAAATTCTATAAATACTTTAATTGCAATCTTAAGTCTTTTAGCACATTAACTTGCTGCAATTTTATTTTATTTGATTTGCATTATGTGACAAGATTCTCATTGTAATGTAATTATCTGTTATTTGTGTTACGTGACAACATGATTTTGAGTACAGTAATTTTTCCAACTTTATTTGCATTTCATGACCAATACAACTAACAGACCATCAGTGTGAAATCTTATTAAATAAGATGATTAAAGAACATATTACTCCATAAACCGCCATTGTTTGTACAATTATACAATGCTATCTGTATTATTGTGTCTGAAATGGAAAATTTGTAAAATTTTCCATATAAAATCTAATGAATTGAATACAATTTGACTGTTTTTACTTGTTTGAGTCTATAGTATGTCTGTTAATAATGGTGATTTTACATGTTAAAAAGATCTATTTTTACAGCAGAAATGAGGACTTATCTAATTAGGGTTCAAACCCAGACAGGTCTGACCAAGACTTGAAAATAGGAGGTAACTCTTCTTTACCAAGCACTTGGCATTTAGAAATGAAAGTCAAATGGTACTTTAAAGGAGACCTTAAAAACTGATGTCACAGCATGGCATGCTAAAGAACTCTGGTGACCCTGCACATTGCCTTTAGCTCACTGCAAAGGTAAAAATTTATGGAACCTCACCCATTGCTTGTGATGTCTTTATTTAAATGAAAAATTTTTGATTCAGACTAAAACTCTATTCAATCAATCAATCAAATCACATCACATTAAATGTGCAAAAGGAACTTTAATTCACCAGAGTTTTCAATATGTAAGATATATCTTATATCTCTACAAAGTTATTCTATGGTTATCAAGAATGCACTTAGTTAATGTCTGTAAATAACTATAAGTTCTGAGAAATATATCTGAATGATAACATATTCCATTTTGGCTGACTAAATTTCTAAGAAACTTCAAACTGTTACAAACACAATTGTGGAGACAATAAATTCAATGAATTTCTATAGGAGAATCATCCAATTAGACTGTCACTTTAAAGCCATGTGTTATTCTTGGGAATGTATTTTTTGTATATGCCATTACTGATAACACCATGGATAACTGACGTGGCTATAAATAAGAAGTTTAATAACGATTTACAAACAATTATCCTGATTATACTACAATAATAAGTCATTTTTATTCCTTGAGTTCGGCTATTCACCCCAGTTCAGCTTACTCTACAGTAACCTTTGGTTCTCTATTAAGAAGTTATAAATCACAGCTATGTTTTATGAAGAAAATTGAATAAAGACTTGTTCAAGTGATCAAAACACGAGAACATTGATATAAATGGTGCCAGTAACATGAGTCAGACAATGTGTCAGACAAGGAGAAAATGAAATCATTTCAGTACAATATACCGATTATCTTAACTAAAGGATATAATATATCTGGTATCTTCCTTTCTCTGTTAGGTAATAGATCTGCAAAAGTTTTACTTTTTATAAATACTAGACTAATACAAGTATTATGAAATAAATTGAACTTGGCCTGCATTTGATGGTACTTCACAATTTTTGCAAAGGTTAAAAAACAGGCCCAATAAGGAATGTTTTGCTAGTGTTAAATACCCTGTATTTTCTATTGTCATTTATTTACATGTGTATTTATTTATTTTTTCAATTTTTCATGCTAAATTTCCCCCAGATTCTACATTATGAAATCTGAACAAAATCAAAATGTTCATTCCAAATTTAGTTAAAATTGGTCAAGTACTTACAAAGAAGATTTTCAAAGATTTAGGATAAATTTCTACACCTAATGGTATCTTGCATAATGCATAAATATTGTACAAATAACAGAAAAACATGTAACATATGTTAAAACCTAAGTTTTAATATTTAAAATTTTAGCTGGTACATAAATAAGCCTGAAATGACCATTTATACGTTTTTGCTATTCATAGTACTTAATGTCAGCCATCTAGGATTTCAGATTACATATTGGATACAATTTCAAATTTTACCACCCATTTGTCCCTTCATTATCAAATTTGGTTTACATTGACTCTTATACGTTCTTGCATATACTCAGTATTGCTAAAATGATGTAATATTTTATGGAACAGGAGTATTTCTCAGAAAAAATATTCAACTGAGCCGAATCATACATAGTTTGTCCAAACTCTAAGAAGCATATAAGGTTATCTCACTATCAGCGATATGAACATTTTACAGAGTTGATTTTCCATAGATGGGAACAGACTATTGCCTGCAGACCAAGCTGGGAATCAAACCCATGACCACTGAATCATAAGTCAACAGCCTTACCTTATTGCTTGCCCTCATCTCCCAACGTTAATGCTTAAAACTGTATAAGCAATACAAAAGAATAATATCAATTCTATACAAATGTAAACATGCAATATGGGTCAGCTTTATTTTAATGCTCCACTCTATCTTACTTCTGTAGTAACATGACCATGCTTTCTCATGCATATATCCATACACAGTTCCATGGATATTCATGAATGATGCCTAGTGATTTAACTTACCTGGGTAAATTCGTAAAAATCCGTCAGAGCTACAGAAATACTGCCAGGCTAGGTTTGTTTTTTCATTAATTTTGAATTGCTTATTTAATTCTTCTGACCATTTGACACCATTCTGTATTAAAGGCGCTAAAAATAGATAAATAAAATAAGAATTATTTTACACCTATAGGTAATAAAGTCAGTCCATTCCTCATTTGTCTAGCAAGGCATTTAGCCAGTTTGGTGACCTGAAATCTTCATTTTTCAGTAAAACTTTTTCTCTTGCATGTGTTTTAAAAACTACAGGTCATGACCATGCATGTCCACTGACCAAGGCTCCACTTCAAAAGGGCAATGCTAGAAAACATAAAAACTGAAACCCAATACATGTCAAACATTGCAATAATGCAATATTTATTCAGATATAGCAATTGTACACTTATTCCATAAACATAATCTCTTATTTTGGCTATATAATTTATTGTAGAAAAAATTTTATAAAACATCAAATTTGACAATCTACATGTTTACATTGAAATAAGATTTAAAAAACCTTAAAAAATAAAACTCTTTTAACAAATTATCTAATGATTCGTTTCCAGGTAAATTCTGAAGCAACTGTAGGTACTTACGAAGTAGGTCATCAATGACATAATATTACATATCTAAAGTTTTAACTTCAATTAAGAAATGAACTTTGATTGTAATTGATTTACTGATTTATAACTCTATTGGAACACACACAAATTGAATGAACGCTGAACGGGTACATGAAAAATTTGCACATGACCCAACAGAGTACACATCAGTACATCGATTACAATTGAAGTTCATTGCTAATATTTACGATCCCATCCATGTTTTTCTTAACACCTTCTGATTTAAAATAGAATTGTCAAAAATACTTTGTAAAAAAGCACAAGCAGGTCAAAGTATTGTTCCACCACCATGTACTGTTTGTAATGTCAAGGACATTTACTGAAACATTTACTAGTCCTAGACCAATAGTTTATTAAAGAGAATTTATTTCGATTGTAAATATCATAATATGTAAATGCAAAGAATTCAGGACTTAAGTTGGTAGAAATACCAAAATAATTTAGATTTATAAACATTCATCTAAACAAATAAATTGTTTAGTATTTGAAGCATGATATGGGAAATAAATTTCATGATTAGAAAGCATTACCATAGCAACAATGATTTCATTATAATGGACATTACAGATCATTATATGAAAAGTATGGCAATGAAAAATCCACTTGAGACAATTCATTCGCAAATATTGAAAATTAAATCTTATTTTAGGTACTAAAAATGATAAAGCAAATGCATGCCCTCTGGTGGGTGTTTCTATATCATGCCATTTTACAAAATTGGTTTCAATAAATATTAAAATTACTTTATGATATTATAAACTGACTCTAGATAATTGTTAAGAAATTAAATTGTTCTTCATTATAAAACATTACAGAAACACCTAATCATTATTACAAATACTATTAGATATTAGAGAGTTTATTTATCATTTATATTCAGCTTGATATTAATAGCTTTTATATTTTATATATCTCTGTACCATTCCAAACTTATCATTACAAAACTGATCAATGACATTTAAATGCCTGTTTTTGCTTGCTCAGATAAGTTGAATGATCCTATAGACAGGAACCCTGCTGCTCAATCAAGTCATTAAAAAGATATTCAATAATTCTAACCCAGATTCAAACTGTAATTAAATTTCCTCAAGACACATACTTCATGCCTAATTCAATTTATCAGGACATTTTATTCCAACTAATTCAATTTTATGACACATATTTCATTTACAAAAACCTTAGTATTCTAAAACTGACATAAAGTGTATAGAATAAAACAAAACATAAAAAATTACATTCATTTTGTTTATAAAACATAAAAGTAATACAATTTATATTGTTTTAATTTACCAAATCATTAATAATAAATGATGTACTCTATCAAAAGTTTATGAAACAAGAGGCCCATGGGCCTTAACGCTCACCTGAGGACATGGCCAACCTGAGGATATATCCAAAATCATTTGCAAAAATACATAAAATATTCTAATATACATGCCATACAAAAAGTTAATAGTTTCCAAGATAATTAACAATTTGAGTCTTTTTATGCATCTATGACCTTGACCTTTAAACGTAGAACCTTGAGCCACATATCAAAATGATTGTCATATCAATACCTACAAAATTCTAGTATATATACCTTTGCAAAAAGTTAATAGTTTTCAAGATAATTAACAATTTGGGTCTTTTTATGCATCTATGACCTTGACATTCAAATGTAAAACCTTGAATCTTATATCAGAATAATCACCATATCAATTCCTACAATATTCTAATATACATGCCATACAAAAAGTTAATAGTTTCCAAGATAATAAACAATTTCAGTCTTTTTATGCACCTATGACCTTGACCTTTGAATGTATGACCTTGAGCCACATATCAAAATGATTGTCATATCAATACCTACAAAATTCTAGTATATATACCTTTGCAAAAAGTTAATAGTTTTCAAGATAATTAACAATTTGGGTCTTTTTATGCATCTATGACCTTGACATTCAAATGTAAAACCTTGAATCTTATATCAGAATGATCACCATATCAATTCCTACAATAATCTAATATACATGCCAATACAAAAAGTTAATAGTTTCCAAGATAATTAACAATTTCAGTCTTTTTATGCACCTATGACCTTGACCTTTGAATGTATGACCTTGAGCCATATATCAAAATGTTCGTCGTGTCAATACCTACAATATTCTATAATACATGCCTATACAAAAAGTTTATAGTTTTCAAGCTAACGCACAATTTTAGTCTTTTTTAGCAAAAAAATAGCATTTCAGGGGCAACAACTCCTACATGCATTATCATACAGTTACGAAACTTTGTACCTTTTTACATTTTGTCCTGCTAAACATTTTAACAATGTTTTAATATTATATATCTCTTATAATTTGGAAGAAAAAAGCCTAAAACTGCACAAATTACAAACTAGGTCATGACCTTGAACTTTGACCTTGACCCCATTTTGAAGGTTATTTCAAGAAAAAGTCAAAACTGAAAACCCCATGTCAATATCTATTCATATAGTCAAGTTATAATAATTTGAAGCCATTTTACGAAATTTTCAAAATTAAACGCAAAAACGCGTAACCTAATTTTTTACCAAATTTCATGAAATGAACAATTTATAAGCTTAAGACCCTAGAGAAGCTAAATATCACATCAGATTTTTTCTCCCATCATCGCTTTCAGAGAAGAAGATTTTTTTAAGTTTTTTGGAACCATGGGTCACCCTGACCTAGTTTTGGGAGCCATGACAACGTCACGAACAAATCTGAATTGCACTGGCCCATATATGCATCTGACCAAGTTTCATTGAAATCTACCTCATAGTTTTAGAAAAGAAGTTGAAAATGTAAAAGTTTACGCCGCGGACGACGACGACGACGACGACGACGACGACAACGCCGACGACGACGACGACGACAGACAAATTTTGATCAGAAAAGCTCACTTGAGCCTTTGGCTCAGGTGAGCTAAAAAGCAATGATAAATAAATCTGGAGTTTTACATAATATTTCAATATTTATCTGGACTTTTACATAATATTTCAATATATATCTGGACTTTTACATAACATTTCAATATTTATCTGGACTTTTAAATAATATTTCAATATTTATCTGGACTTTTAAATAACATTTCAATATTTATCTGGACTTTTACATAACATTTCAATATTTATCTGGACTTTTAAATAACATTTCAATATTTATCTGGACTTTTACATGATTTTTCAAAATTTATCTGGACTTTACATAATATTTCAATATTTATCTGGACATTTACATAACATTTCAATATTTATCGGGACTTTTACATAATATTTCAATATTTATCTGGACTTTTACATAATATTTCAATATATATCTGGACTTTTACATAACATTTCAATATTTATCTGGACTTTTAAATAATATTTCAATATTTATCTGGACTTTTAAATAACATTTCAATATTTATCTGGACTTTTACATAACATTTCAATATTTATCTGGACTTTTAAATAACATTTCAATATTTATCTGGACTTTTACATGATTTTTCAAAATTTATCTGGACTTTACATAATATTTCAATATTTATCTGGACATTTACATAACATTTCAATATTTATCGGGACTTTTACATAATATTTCAATATTTATCTGGACTTTTACATAATATTTCAATATTTATCTGGACTTTTACATAATATTTCAATATTTATCTGGACTTTAACATATTTCAATATTTATCTGGACTTTTACATAATATTTCAATATTTATCTGGACTTTTAAATAATATTTCAATATTTATCTGGTCTTTTACATAATATTTCAATATTTATCTGGACTTTTAAATAATATTTCAATATTTATCTGGACTTTTAAATAACATTTCAATATTTATCTGGTCTTTTACATAATATTTCAATATTTATCTGGACTTTTAAATAATATTTCAAAGTACATCATGTTAATTCCATGAATGTAGAACTAGTTTTATTCAGAATGATGGGGAAACTGGAGTGCCAGGAGATTATTTCCAGGATATGTGGCAAGCAAACTGACAAACGTTTGATTTATATTTGAACTTATGTAGTGAGAGGCAAGATGATTCATAACTCAGTGCTTTAGACCACAGCCATGGAGGCCTCACTTATTGGCTAACTTTGGTATCAATAACAGTTACATACCACTTTGTTTGCTTTATAACTTCAAATTTTAGCTTGGTTTGCCAAGAGTTCAAAAAAATTATGTTTATCAAAATAGCTTAATAAGAAACATGTTGAATTTGGTTATAAACAAATAAAAAGACAATTATTGTCTTATAAGAAGACTCGTAATTGACATGAGATCCAGTATGACATATTATTTATGTATAATGTGTGGTATATACAAAACTATAACCAAATTTACCAGGATAACACCATTTTAATGATGTTATGTACAATACAATCATCTCTCTAATAACATGATATATCTAAGATTTCCTTGAAGTTTTTAAGTTAATAATATATTTGTTAACCAATGATGTTATCATGTTGGACAACAAAAATATATCATCTTAAGACTTTGTAGAAGCAATTAGTGAATGGTCCATTAGGTATGTCTAAATTTCACAGCTCGGTTTGCAATGCTGAATGCTTGTTGCCGATTGTGTTGACACTGATGATGAGATGTATCTTCTTTTAGTTCTGTCAATTAACTAATAGACCGTTACATTTGTCTCTAGATTCTGATATCTGATACTTAAGTTGTTATTTAACTCTGCAGTATTGCACTAGTTCAGTCGTTTATCAGACATGTTAGATCAATATCAATCTGTAACGTTATGGCTTTGTACTAGGATCATGTCAACACTACATTCGTTAAATTAGCTCCTACTTATTAGTCAAGGGTTTCAGGGAAATGTGGAAACATCTGTCTACATCACATGATCTTAATTTCATACAAAATTTTAAAGAGTTGGTAAGCCTTATCACTCATCTGAATGCATGCCTAATTTCTCTATCAGTTTTTTCATAAAGATTTTTAAACAATTTACAAGAACCTAAATTTTACAAACAGAATCCTATACTATTTGTTCTAAAGCTGCATGTAGATGGTTCTATATGAGACCTTGTAAAGTCTCATGATAGAGTTGAGCAATCCTTTCTTACTGTCAGACAAAAGTCTTTTACTTACATCGAGGCAGCATTCAAAAGCTAAGGTGTGTGCAAATTAATACTTTTAAGAGTCCTAATGATGATGTATTTAAAATGTATCATGCACTTTTTTCTTCTATCAATAATTTTTTTTACACAAAATTGACAAACATCTTACAATCTTTTTTTTTTAAAAGAAAATAAAAATAAAAAGGAAAAGAAGAAGTTAAATTAAACTTTTTAAATGAAGTTCCTTTAAATTATTGTTTGACCTAATTATAAAAGATGTTCGACATTTTTAAAATATTTACTGAATAATTTTCATTTCAAAAAATGATTTACAAAGAACCTGAAAATGTTTGTTGTTAAAAATGGAATATTTTATTTACAAAAAACCTAAAAAAATGTCTCTTATTAATAATCAAGTATTTTATTTACAAAGAATAGTGGTAGGGTTAGGAAATGATTTTGTCCTAATGGGGACAAATAAGATAAAGGAATATATTATTTTCAAAATAAGTCATCAAGGTTATAATTTTATTAACTGTAAAACAAAAATTTGCATAATGTAGACAAATGATATTGATAAAATAGTTACATATATCATTTAAAACTATTTTTCTTGTGAAGATACTTAAAAGCAGTAAAAACAGTTATATTTTTCTAATGTTCAAATGAGATTTTGGCTATTTTCTCCTCTAAATAACAACTTTGTGTTTCTGCCAAAGTTGACTTTTAAAACTCTGTTTAAAAACAAACCAAATGTTAAAAATTTTGGAAAAAATAAATTGACAGACCATTTAGGCATATCATGCAGTAGGTTGAGAATTCCAAATTTTTTTTTTTCAAAAAGTGCAAAAACAAGTTTGTCAATGATCAATTATTTTTTCCTAAAGCTGGCTTGAACAACCTTTAAGGCACACATCATTAAAAGCATTCTAAAATGCCTAATTAAGATAATTCCAAGAATTTTCTTCTCAAAATCTGTTTTTTCTTAAAAACTATTATTACTGTAATTTGATCACTAAGAAAACAGGATGTTTTGTTCTAATTGCCTTAAGGTTTCATTAAAGTGCTATAAATATCTTAGATGATTTCCTGGTTTATTTGTGGTATTAAGTAGAGTAAAATAATGTTTTACTCCCCAAGTCATGATTTGTTCACTTACGAATAAAAAAACCCTGAGTTTCCTGAGTAAACAAAGGAGTATATAAAATATATATCTATACTACTTTGTAATACATGTACTGGTAACTTTACTGTAATACATGTACTGGTAACTTTACTGTAATACATGTACTAGTAACTTTACTGTAATACATGTACTGGTAACTTTACTATAATACATGTACTGGTAACTTTACTGTAATACATGTACTAGTAACTTTACTGTAATACATGCACTGGTAACTTTACTGTAATACATGTACTGGTAACTTTACTGTAATACATGTACTGGTAACTTTACTGTAATACATGTACTGGTAACTTTACTGTAATACATGTCCTGGTAACTTTACTGTAATACATGTACTGGTAACTTTACTGTTATACATGTCCTGGTAACTTCACTGTAATAAATGTACTAGTAACTTTACTGTAATACATGTACTGGTAACTTTACTGTAATACATGTACTGGTAACTTTACTGTAATACATGTACTGGTAACTTTATTGTAATACATGTATTGGTTACTTTACTGTTATACATGTCCTGGTAGCTTTACATACCTTCCTCTTTTATATAGGATGGGTTTATTTAATCTTAAAAAATATTAATCATTGAAGCTGCATTAAGTTTTCCTAGGGAAAAAAAATAAAAAGGTGCTGATCTAATTAATGATCATTCCTAATAAACAATGTTACATTTGGTTCAACGATAATAGCTCGAATACAGAAATAACAATAATTTTCCAGCGAGATGTAGTCTGTGCGATTTGATTTTAGAACATGGTTACGTCATAAAAAACTTCATCATTTATGCACAACTTACAAAACGGTGAAATACAATAAATTAAACACAGAACTTCATTGTCATTTGTGACTTTGTGACTTTGTAAAGGATACATAACACCATTGCAAATACATTTGGATATTAATGACGGAGAATTCAATTTGTCAGGTTTCACCTCGATTCATTGGAGTCCCTATACATCTGTGTGCATGCTCCAAGCTAATAATAATTAAATATGTGACAAACACATTAGATCATTCCATTTATTTACAGCTAATAGGAATGAAATTTTAGAAAATGAATCTCACAGATCATGATTTGAAGTTAACTATTTTAAAAAAAATATATATTTCTAGAAAAGAAAAAAATAATTAGAAAATTGAAAAACTTAATGCAGCTTTATTTATATATATATATATCAATAAACCTAAGAATTTCTGAGAATTTTATTAAATCAGTTTTATAATCAAACTCAGAACATATCTGCAAATTTAAATAGTTAATTTCCAGCTAGGATACAGAAGTTTCAAATAATATATCATTCAAATAGATGATCAAATTTAGAAAAATTCAGAAAATAAAATTTTTTGCTTGTCGGTTATAAATATCTGGTAGCTCTAGATGTTTAAAATAAGTAAAATGTGAAATTCAAAGAGCTAATCTTTGTTTTCCATTTTCCTTTTTTAACTTTAAAATTTTTTATTTTTCAATGTATCTTAAGATATATGGTTGTTCTTTTATGAAACTAGAAATGAAACTAGGATGCATTTTATTTAATCAAAATCCAATTTCAAAATTATTTTACAAGACTATTTTTGTTACATTTTATACAATATCTTTACATATACAAAAAAAAAAAAAAATTCTTTATTTGGTAATCCAATTGTAGACAAGAAATAAATCAATTTGATTTTTTTTTTTGCATTATTATTTATGGTATACACAGATGATTATTGATTATATTAATACCACTGTGTAGAAAACATTAGTACATGTGTACTCTCAAAAATTAAAGATGTAATTTTTAGCAGACAGAACTTTCAATCCCTCCATCCAATAACTTTTCATCAGAATATTATCGAGAGTTTTATTTTCATGTATTTACAAAAAGACATAACAGCAGATTAAAAATTATCAAAAAAATTATCAATATATCACTGCTTCAACCAAAGATCAACCAGAAAGAATCTGATTTTACAAAAACCACCTGTCTATAAGAACACTACTGGTATATGGTTCTAACACTTTATATTACATGTACCACCAAACAAAAAAGAACCTTTTCAAAAAGAATAAAGACTAGCTTTGTCATTTAAGATCATTGTTTCAAATTTCAAGCAACAATAACAAAAAAAAAAAAAAAAATAAAAAAAAAATAAAAAAAAATAAATAAACAAGAGGGCCATGAAGGCCCTGGACGCTCACCTGAAAATGATGTACACTCAGCTTGATTTTGGCAAACTGGAGCTTCTATTCTTAAAAGAGATTTTTATTCCTCTATTTCCAGCTAGTGACCTACTTATTGACACAAAATGACCCATATATAAACTTGAGCTAGCTTTTGTCAAGAGCATCATTCTGAGACAGTTTGATAAGATTGGTCTAAAATGGATCCCCTCATATGTGTTAACAAGGTTTTTATATAATTCGACCTAGTGACCTACTCATTGACCCAACATAGTCCATATACAAACTCAAGCTAGCTTTTGTCAAGAGCATCATTCTGACTAAGTTTGATGAAGATTGAACTAAAATTGGGGCCTCAGGAGTGTTAACAAGGTTTTCTTACAATATGACCTAGTGACCTACTTATAGACCCAACATGGCCCATATATGAACTTGAGCTAGCTTTTGTCAAGAGCATCATTCTAAGTTTGATGAAGATGGGACTAAAATTGGGTCATCAGGAGTGTTTACAAGGTTTTTCTACAATCTGACCTAGTGACCTACTCATTGACCCAACATGGCCCATATACGAACTTGAACTAGCTTTTGTCAAGAGCATCATTCTGACTAAGTTTGATGAAGATTGGACTAAAATTGGGTCCTCAGGAGTGTTACCAAGGTTTTATTACAATCCAACCTAGTGATCTACTATTGACCCAACATGGCCCATATACGAACTTGAGCTAGCTTTTGTCAAGAAGTTTATTTTGACTAAGTTTGAAGAAGATTGGACTAAAATTGGGTCCTCAGGAGTGTTAACAAGGTTTTCTTTTTTACAATTTGACCTAGTGACCTACTTATTGATCCAACATGGCCCATATACAAACTTTAGCTAGCTTTTGTCAAGAGCATCATTCTAAGTTTGATGAAGATTGGACTAAAATTGGGTCATCAGGAGTGTTAACAAGGTTTTTTCTACAATTTGACCTAGTGACCTACTTATTGACCCAACATGGCCCATATACAAACTTGAGCTAGCTTTTGTCAAGATGATCATTCTGACTAAGTTTGATGAAGATTGGACTAAAATTGGGTCCTCAGGAGTGTTAACAAGGTTTTATTACAATTCGACCTAGTGACCTACTTATTGATCCAACATGGCCAATATACAAACTTGCGCTAGCTTTTGTCAAGAAGATCATTCTAACTAAGTTTGATGAAGAATGGACTAAAATTGAGGCCTCAGGAGTGTTAACAAGGTTTTTCTACAATTTGACCTAGTGACCTACTTATTGACCCAACATGGCCCATATATAATCTTGAGCTAGCTTTTGTCAAGAAGATCATTCTGACTAAGTTTGATGAAGATTGGACTAAAATTGGGTCCTCAGGAGTGTTAACAAGGTTTTTCTACAATTTGACCTAGTGACCTACTTATTGAACCAACATGGCCCATATACCAACTTGAGCTAGCTTTTGTCAAGAAGATCATTCTGACTAAGTTTGATGAAGATTGGACTAACATTGGGTCCTCAGGAGTGTTAACAAGGTTTTTCTACAATTTGACCTAGTGACCTACTTATTGAACCAACATGGCCCATATACGAACTTGAGCTAGCTTTTGTCAAGATGATCATTCTGACTAAGTTTGATGAAGATTGGACTAAAATTGGGTCCTCAGGAGTGTTAACAAGATTTTTCTACAATTTGACCTAGTGACCTATTTATTGACCCAACATGGCCCATATACGAACTTGAGCTAGCTTTTGTCAAGAGCATCATTCTGACTAAGTTTGATGAAGATTGGACTAAAATTGGGTCCTCAGGAGTGTTAACAAGGTTTTATTACAATTCGACCTAGTGACCTAATTATTGACCCAACATGGCCCATATATGAACTTGAGCTAGCTTTTGTCAAGAGGATCATTCTGAGAAAGTTTGATTAAGATTGCACTTAAATTGTGGCCTCAGGAGTGTTAACAATCAAAAGTTGACGCACGACGCACGTCGCACGACGCACGACGCACGACGCACACCGGACAATGACCCACCACAATAGCTCACTTGAGCACTTTGTGCTCAGGTGAGCTAAAAACTACATGAAGGCACCTCTCAATCAGGCCAATGAATTAGTCCAATTGGTGTTATATTTATTTATTATCTACATGTACAAGTTTTACTGCAGTTTGACCTTTAGGTCCTCTATAGTTTGTACACATTCTTAATTTTGTATTATTTGAGCTTGTATACAAAAACTACCAGATCAGATAGATATTAAGCATAAACTGATTCTGAAAAATGACAACATGGCCACATTTCTCTTGAACAAATGCTCTTTTCTATTTGTTGACATTGTCTCATTTTTGATAAAAAATCATGTGATCAATGTTCTAAAAATGACCTGATGCTGATATAAATCATAGATTTGTGTTTCATTATTTGGACCAACAATTTTTTGAGCTAAATTTATATCTGAACTTGATTGAAGTTGAGTTTTATGAATATAATCACGTTTCCTGATAGGA
The DNA here is from genome assembly GCA_029721355.1 of Tegillarca granosa. Taxonomy (NCBI): domain Eukaryota; kingdom Metazoa; phylum Mollusca; class Bivalvia; order Arcoida; family Arcidae; genus Tegillarca; species Tegillarca granosa. The sequence continues at coordinate 5,790,569 of CM056599.1, forward strand.
GTTGAGTGGAGTAATGGTGTTTTATGCCCCAGTCAAGATTCTTTCACGTATTTCAAGGCAGACAGTTCTGGGAATGTGGAGGAAACAGGAGTGCCCAGAGAAAACCACCACCTTTGGCAAGCGAACTGACAAACTTTCTCACACTAGGACTTTTGGGATTCGAACCCACATGGTGAGAGGTGCTGTGCTCAGTAAGTGTGCACTTTAGACCACTCAGCCACCGAGGCTACGTTTCCTGATAGTGAACTGTAGAAAATTTCCTTTTGAAAATAGCATTTTACAAGAACTGAAAATTGAAATGAATAGATTACGAGAGCTGTTAATTCTATATTTAGAAAAACCTTTATTAAATCTTCTTAATAAAAATGTTAAAGCTTATAAGTAACATTTTGATTAACACTCTCTGCATTCTATTATATACTGAAATGTATATCTACTCATTCCGTTGATTATCTGTAAGTTAATAAGTTTGAAAGTTCATATTCAACTGCATGGGTAAATGATCATATATTTTAGCTATAGCTCAAGTGTATATAAATAATCTTTATTAAATACACTGTAGAATAATGAAACAAGATCTATGGTAATTAAAAGAATTACACTGTTATAATTATATATCTGTCTACAGACCTTGATGGACAGGTTAAAGGTAATTAGGTACAAATCAGGAAAACTTATCATAACAAAATAATTTAAAGCTGAAACATAAAGATGAATAAAACATCAACTGAAACTTTGGTAATTTGGAGATGAGTTAAATAATGCTTTATTACACATCTGTCAAGAATTTTTCAATTATATCATCATGGTCGTTTCTAGGAGGGATGAGGAAACTGGGATGTCCATAAAACATCAACCTTTGGCAAGTGAACTGACAAGCTTTCTTACATTAGAATCTGTCATTAAGTGGGATTTGAATATAGGTGGTTCTGAGAGGCACTGTGATTCGTTAGCACATGTTTTAAAACAAAACAAAAAATCCTGGGTGAATTTGACAAATTCAGACATCTTTACCACATTTTAAAGTGCATTTCAAGACAATATAAAATCTAAATTCCCTTTTTCAATTATATTTTAATGTTATCTAAAGTAATTTCAATCCTTTTCCAAAATTGGAACAAAAATGCAAAAATGTGTTGAAGTGTAATCATTGGTTTCAGAAAAAAAAAATGTTTCAATAAAATTTCAAAGAAAGATAATAAATGATGCAAAATGCATGATGGAAAACATAAAATGCAAGATACACAACTGATGGTTAACCATTACAAAAGCTTATTGGCTTGTATGTCAGCCAATGCTTAAAGGAAAACATTTCTGTAAATACAAGTAATTTTAGATAAGTAATATTCCACTGCCATTATTAACTTTCAGTGATAATGTGCTGTATGTGTCTCAAAATTTCCATCAAACACTTTTACACATTTCAGACCATTATACTTTGCAAGTTCATAGAGACAATGGAAATTTACGTAATTCCATTAAAAATAAGGTTGACATTTACCTTAAAATTGTATGATTACATTTCCCTTTTATTGTTTTTCCAACTATTATAATGACACAGCAAGAAACCTACTAAGATACAATTACCTGTCATCTGTACCTGCAGAAGTTATATAAACACAACAACAACTTTGAAGCTTAAGTAACTTTGAGAATGTCAACCTTCAATATAAGTGAACAGCTCAACAACAACTTTGAAGAATAAGTAACTTTGAGAATGTCAACCTTCAATATAAGTGAACGCTCAACAACAACTTTGAAGCATATAAGTCACTTTGAGAATGTCAACCTTCAACACAACTGCATAGCTCAACAACAACTTTGAAGAATAAGTAACTTTGAGAATGTCAACCTTCAAAACAACTGCAAAGCTCAACAACAACTTTGAAGAATAAGTAACTTTGAGAATGTCAACCTACAATATAAGTGTACAGCTCAAAAACAACTTTGAAGAATAAGAAACTTTGAGAATGTCAACCTTCAACACAACTGCATAGCTCAACAACAACTTTGAAGAATAAGTAACTTTGAGAATGTCAACCTACAATATAAGTGTACAGCTCAAAAACAACTTTGAAGAATAAGAAACTTTGAGAATGTCAACCTTCAACACAACTGCATAGCTCAACAACAACTTTTGAAGAATAAGTAACTTTGAGAATGTCAACCTACAATATAAGTGTACAGCTCAAAAACAATTTGAAGAATAAGAAACTTGAGAATGTCAACCTTCAACACAACTGCATAGCTCAACAACAACTTTGAAGAATAAGTAACTTTGAGAATGTCAACCTACAATATAAGTGTACAGCTCAAAAACAATTTGAAGAATAAGAAACTTTGAGAATGTCAACCTTCAACACAACTGCATAGCTCAACAACAACTTTGAAGTTTAAGTTACTTTGAGAATGTCAACCTTCAATATAAGTGTACAGCTCAAAAACAACTTTGAAGAATAAGAAACTTTGAGAATGTCAACCTTCAATATAAGTGAACAGCTCAACAACAACTTTGAAGCATATAAGTCACTTTGAGAATGTCAACCTTCAACACAACTGCATAGCTCAACAACAACTTTGAAGAATAAGTAACTTTGAGAATGTCAACCTTCAAAACAACTGCAAAGCTCAACAACAACTTTGAAGAATAAGTAACTTTGAGAATGTCAACCTACAATATAAGTGTACAGCTCAAAAACAACTTTGAAGAATAAGAAACTTTGAGAATGTCAACCTTCAACACAACTGCATAGCTCAACAACAACTTTGAAGCTTAAGTAACTTTGAGAATGTCAACCTACAATATAAGTGTACAGCTCAAAAACAACTTTGAAGAATAAGAAACTTTGAGAATGTCAACCTTCAACACAACTGCATAGCTCAACAACAACTTTGAAGTTTAAGTTACTTTGAGAATGTCAACCTTCAATATAAGTGTACAGCTCAACAACAACTTTGAAGAATAAGTAACTTTGAGAATGTCAACCTTCAACACAACTGCACAGCTTAACAACAACTTTGAAATTTAAGTTACTTTGAGAATGTCAACCTTCAACATTAGTGTACAGCTCAACAACAACTTTGAAGAATAAGTAACTTTGAGAATGTCAATCTTCAACACAACTGCATAGCTCAACAACAACTTTGAAGCTTAAGTAACTTTGAGAATGTCAACCTTCAACACAACTGCATAGCTCAACAACAACTTTGAAGAATAAGTAACTTTGAGAATGTCAACCTTCAACACAACTGCATAGCTCAACAACAACTTTGAAGAATAAGTAACTTTGAGAATGTCAACCTTCAACACAACTGTATAGCTCAACAACAACTTTGAAGAATAAGTAACTTTGAGAATGTCAACCTTCAACACAACTGCATAGCTCAACAACAACTTTGAAGAATAAGTAACTTTGAGAATGTCAACCTTCAACACAACTGCATAGCTCAACAACAACTTTGAAGCTTAAGTAACTTTGAGAATGTCAACCCTCAATACAACTGTATAGCTCAACAACAACTTTGAAGAATAAGTAACTTTGAGAATGTCAACCTTCAACACAACTTCTCTTATCAAAATGGAACTCTTACTGAAGCTCATCTGTTAATTCTGTCCTTCAAAAAATTTTGAAAAACTTTAAAAAACTTTAAAACTGGAAATTGGTACTCAAGGGAGGTGTATGGAATAATCCCTTTATACATGTACTTAAATTATATTCTGTAAATTAGAAAACGTTCAGTTTTAGAAGGCAACAAGATCTGAAAATAAAACTGTTGTGACTATTTTAATTCTGACTTTATAAATAATTAGTATTTGTACTGACTGAATGTTTTAAAAATAAAGTTTACAACTAAATTACTAAGTCCCAACAAAAATTAACTGTATAGTTCAAAAAATTACTGTAAATGATGCTTTAAAACATTTTTAACAATACATACCTTTATCATAGACATTAGTTGGGACATGTATTGTACTAAATGATGTGTTTACTAGGATTCTTTTAAATTTATCGTTTTTCTGTAGATGTATATATCGATATTCCTCTGAAGATGTAAGGTTTCTGCCCATCTCTATTAAATCAATGTCACTCACTAGCTTCTTGTTATTCAAATAATCAAACTGAAATTAGAAAAAGAAACTGCTGAAATTTTATTAGTATAATAAGACTGTCAGATCAATCAACATCTGACAGATTGGCCATTAGATTGAAGCATTACATCCCAGCAAAAGTTATTAAACTTGTAATTAAATTTGTCAAATTTCTAACAATTTCATTTGTTGAAAAGAAGAAATATGTTCAGGTCTCATTTCTCAATGACTCTAATACTAATTAGCCATGACCACTTATTTGCCAAATTGTTTGTAGTGAACTGTTTGTGATGTATAAGATATCACTGCTTACAATGCAAATAAATGCACAAATTTGACCTTGTCTTAATTGACTGTTTTGAGGTTGTTAAAAGCAAAAATTGCAGAAAGTTTTTTTTTTTCATGTCATAGATAAAAGTATATTAGGCAGTAAGTTCAAGTATAGCTAAGGAAACAAGAATGCAGAGACAAAACTTGAATACAAAAAAGAAATGACAAACTTTCTCAAGCTTAAGGACCTGCTTAACCAAAGCAATTTTTTAAAAATTTAATTTGTTTATTGACAACAACTTAAATATTTAGCATCATTACAACATCCAATCATATGTATTACAAAGATATTATTTGAATTCTAACATGATGAGTATATAATTTCACCAATTTGATAATTGACATCCATATTGTTTTGGTTTGGCAGGGGTGTAGATCTAGACAAAAGAGAAACATGACTACAGTAATGTGAAGGAAAAGTATCTTGGAGAAATGTAATGACATTACTTATTGTAATATGTTATGTAATTACAGCAGTTGATACATATTATAAATTTAGTTGAGAAATCTTTTAACACAATAGCAAGTTATAAAAAGATAAAGGGGTGATACTTCAAATTTCTGATACAGTGTTTTTTTTACCACTTTTGGGAATGGGGCCAGGGCCTGTGCAATTGGGAATTTTCGCATCATTTTGCAACATATTGGGAAATTTTTGATGTTTCTAAAAGAAAAACAAAATTAGTTTACAATGATTTGTATGAAATAATTAATTATAGTGAAATAAAAATCACATTTAAAATCATAATGTATTTATTTTCTCTTTTAGGATAATAAATTTGATTAACTTACAGCAAGATTTTATTTCAGCATCATATTTTTTAATCTATCAATGATATTTCGACTTGACAAGTGGTCACAGCATCATAATACATTATACACAACACAATAATTCATAAGTTCATTTCCAAAGATTTATAAAATTAACATTCCAAAAGTCAAATATAGTGATCTTACACCACTCTACTATAAAGTTGTATTACAATTAAAAAGTCCACGTTGTGTTCTAAAAAATTATATCCATTACCTATAATTATTATTATTATTTTAAAAGTCAAACTACCGGTAAGTGAAATATTTAACAGTCAGATATTACACATAATGACAGGTGTGTAATGTTAAAAAAAATACTAGCAATTGTTTATAACTTTTTTTTTCTTTTTTTTTTTTTTTTTTTTCTTTTTTACATTGTAAGTCCTCAGTATATCGCTATGTTACATACGCTACTTTTACTTTCAGTTTCAAAATTAATTTTTTACACCTGTGTAAGTTACGTTGACTCAATCGTAATTTGGTCCACTTTGTTCATTATTTATTCTTGTGGGGGCCTCTGGCGAAACATGTTTAATTTAGGGAGTTTTTTTCGCTCTAAAATTTTACTTTGGGTTGTGCTACATTTTTTGCAGCAATGTTGTTGTTCAAGTTTTTCATTCATTTCCGGCATGTCGTAAATCTTGATTATGAATACGTTTTAAAATGATTATCGCCCTTAGTAATGTACTGGCCTACTGATTATCACAGTTTTTCATCAGTTAAAACATATTCGGGTTAATTATTGTTGTTGTGCGTTTGAGATGGTAATTCTATTTGAAAATATTGTTAGTCATCAATCCAGATACCTAAAATAAAATTTTCCATGCGATTGGGAATTTATTGTCTAAATTTGGGAAATTTTTAGTCTTTTTGCAATTGGGAATGGGGCCGAATTTCAGCCCCAAATTAAGCCAAAAAAAAAATCACTGTGATATATCTGTAGAATAATTAAGTTCTGGTGGCTTCTGAGAGATTAAATGTGATGATTCTAAAGTGTACTGATTTTTCACAATCTTTCTACTTTAAGCTATTTAGAATTGGTGACCAGTTTGTGATGTTGACCAAAGCAATTAAGGTCACTGTGATAGGTAAATCAATCACTACTTAATCTATAAGTGTGTGATAGGGAAGTGGATTGAACTTACAGATTTTTCATGGAAATTTTTAAATACTGTAGACATAGTACAACAGAAAATTCCTTTATTACCTTGACCTTAACAACTTTTATCAAGGTCATATAACTGACATTATTAGACAAGCAATAGACCACTGTAGTTTTTACTTACATTTAAATGTTTTTCGTATGTGTAATTCTCTGATGCTTCTTGAGCGATGTTCACCAATCTCTACAAATAAAAACAAACATACAAAAGTTAGTTAGGATTCAAAGCTATTTGTATATCATCAATGTTTTTTCAATATTTCTTCTGTCTTAAGTTAATTTCTACAGACATAATTACATTACCAGTTTTACAAAATTGATACAATTTAATAAGTCAAGCTTCAAATTTTATTTTTTGGCTTTTCATTATCTTTATTTTTAAATAATAAAGTAAAAACCAAAACATGTATACACTTTATTGAAGTTTTATGATTTTTATTTTGTTCTTCTGAGCAAATGTTTAAACACTCTTAATGACCCTGAACACATTACAGATCTGACCTTGAAGATACAGCAGATGCAACTCATCACTGCAAAAATCAATCTAGTTCTGATAGAGAACAGATAAATATATCTGTATATAGTTATATGAACATAATTTAAATCTAACTCTGACATACTACTGATCTAACTCTGAACACATACAAAAAAATCTACATGGGACCCTGAACAAACATTTTTTTCTGACCCTAAATACACCAGATATGACCAAATTACAAATTACAGAAAATAATAAATTTTTCCCGAAAAGCACAAAAAAAAAAAAAAAAACCCAGTTGAAACTGAACATAAACACACTATTGATTTGGCCTTGAACATACTACAGATCTGACCCTGTACACACTACAGATCTGACCATGAGTATACAACATATTTGATCCTGAACACACCACAGATGTGACCCTGGACACACTACAGATCTGACCCTTAACACACTACCAATCTGACCCTATAAAGCACTACAGATTTGACCCTGAACACACTACTGATCTAACCCTGAAAACACTACAGATATAACCCTGAACACACTACAGATATAACCCTGAACACACTACAAATCTATTCTTGAACACACTACAGAACTAAGTAGCGGCAAATGGCTTCAAAATTGCTGATGCGGCTCAAAACAATAATTCACTCACTCACTACAGAACTAACACTTAAGACACTACAAAACACTTTAAACTGACAGTAAATACACTTCAGACCAACCTCTCAATATACTTCAAAGCACTCTAGACAAATCCTGAACAGAACTGACCCTGAACAAACTAATCAACTCGCAATCTCTTTCTAAACATACTTAAGATCTGACCTTGAATTGGAACACACTTGTAAAACACAATTAGATCTCATTATTAAGCACCCCAAAATTTAATCCTTAACATATTGGACATTCTTTGAACACATTGCAGTCTGTTCAGGGTACACTAAATACCTAAGTTATTGTTACAGAAGGTCAAAATGGATGACACTAACCTTTCTTTATGGCCATACATATTTCAATTCATATCATCATGGTAGACTTGAAATCTAAAGATTTCTTTTTTATCACCTAATGAACAATTTTCATTGCATGACAGCTTTAGAAAGTTACAGTGAGATGGAAACTTCCATTCATATATGAAGTTTATTATTTTTATTTATTTTGTTTTATTTATTTTTTTTTTTAAATTTATTTAAAAAAAAAAAACAACCATGGAAACTTAATTGATCATTATTTGTCCTGATGGTTTTAATTTCAAATCAAATCTGAAGTCCTTGACAGATATGGACTACAAAATTTATAATCAATATATGAGTTAACACTTTATCCTGATGAATAATACAGACTGACAATTTCACATTTCTAGGATAAATCCACATTAGCCAATAGAATTCAGCAAAACACTTCATCAACTCTAATTGGTTTATCCAATCAGAGCCTGCATTACATAACAAATTTGATATTTCCATTATATCCTGTTATTAATAATGCATAAATTGCTAGAAAATAAAAAAAAATATATCACTTAATTTTTCTTTAGTCTTGTAAAAAATGCATAATGTGCAGCTTTAATAATGTTAACACAATCTAAGACATACTTTAACTATTAGAGCTATGTATCATAGTATCATAAAAAATTGCTAAGTTCAGAAATAAGTTGGGAAAGAAATAAAAATCCACTGATAATTTCTCTTTAATACTTAACAGCTACTGATAAAACTTTAAAAGTACATTATAGGAAAACATTTTTCAAAATGATATGGGGGTTTGAATAAAATCACATTAATACCTACAATATTCTAATATACATGCCTTTACAAAAAGGGCATAGTTTTTAAAATAATTAACAATTTATGTACACTTATACAGCTATGATCTTGACCTTTAAATGTATGACCTTGAACGATATATCAAAATGACCATCATATCAATACCTACAATATTCTAATATACATGCCTATACAAAAAGATTATAGTTTTCAAGATAATGTACAATTTTAGTATTTATAAGCCAAAAATCACATTTCAGGGGCAACAACTCCTACATGGATTATCATATAGTGATGAAACTTTGTACCTTGTTAAATTTTGTCATGCTGAACATTTTAACAATGTTTTGAATTCATATATCTCTTAATATTTGCAAGAAAATTGCCTAAAACTGCATAAATCACAAATTAGGTCATGACCTTGACCCTATTTTAAAGGCAATTTCAAGAAAAAGTCAAAACTGAAAACCCCATGTGATTATCTATTCAAATAGTCAAGTTATAACAATTTGAAGCCATTTCATGAAATTTTATAAATTAAATGCAAAAATGCATAAGCCAATTCCGACACAATTCCATGAAATGAACAAACTAAAAGCTTAAGACCCTAGAAAAGCCAAATATTACATCAAATTTTTTCTTCCATTATCAATTTCCTAGAAGAAGATTTTTAAAGATTTTTGCACCCCTAGGTCACAGTGACCTAGTTTTGGTAGCCATGACAATGCCATGAACAAAACTGAATTGCACCGGTCCATACATGTTTCTGACCAAGTATCATTGAACTCTGTTCAGCAGTTTTGGAGGAAAAGTCGAAAATAGGTGTTAACGACACACACACACACACACACACACACACACACACACACACACACACACACACACACACACACACGCGCATGCACGCGCACACCACGCTATGCCATCAGCTTACCTGACCAAAGCTCACAGCTCACATGACCTTTCGGTAAGAGGAGAGAGAGAGAGAGAGAGAGAGAGAGAGAGAGAGAGAGAGAGAGAGAGAGAGAGAGAGCGAGAGAGAGAGAGAGAGAGAGAGAGAGAGAGAGAGAGAGAGAGAGAGAGAGAGAGAGAGAGGAGAGAGAGAGAGAGAGAGAGAGAGAGAGAGAGAGAGAGAGAGAGAGAGAGAGAGAGAGAGAGAGAGAGAGAGAGAGAGAGAGAGAGAGAGAGAGAGAGAGAGATTGGCATATAACGTTCAAATGTGGTGGGTACAAAAAATATCCTGCTGGATGTAAAAGAAAAGTATTATCTGTTAAAATATCAAATTTTTAAATCAGAATAAATTTTGTGATATACAGTATAACGTATGTAATATATTATTAACCTTGCCATTTGATACGCTTATCCCAACAGCATATCTTCTGATCTGTTATTATTTTACATTTGTTTCATTCATGAAGAAAACAATTGATTCAACATCATTAAAAACTAAAATTTTTAATCCAAACATAATTTCCTGTTTAAAAAGAATAAAGATACTGCAAGCCATAGATATTACAGCTTCATACTGAGGACTTCATATCATTTTATAATATTTCACACTTGTTCTCAAACCATATTAATGAAATTATTTTAAAAAAATTTTTTTGCTGCATTAGACCTTTTCAAGACTTCAATCAAGTGAAGACCTTGAATGTATTAAGCAAATTCAAAAACATTTTAAAAGATATCATTTTAAAACATTAAAAACCAAAACATTATATTTTGTAAAAATTGCTAAGAGCCATTATGTTATGATACAATTTTCTAGAAAAAAACACAAAGATTTTTTTTTCACATATTATTATCAAATAGTACAATTTGAAAAAAATGTTGTTTTTTAATAGTTGAAAAGGTTTATTGCCATGGTTACAGCAGATTGTCACAGCTGAGCTATCTCCATGTCAATGAAATCTAGATCTGTAACAATAAAACATCATAAATTAAGTTTATACTTGGCAGAATGTCACAACAAAACCGTTTCCAGTGGCATATGTGTGACATTAACACTGCAGATATCTTACAAATTTATCTTTAAAGCGGAAATCATAACTTTTCCATTTTGAATTACTGTTTTAAAGAAAATTTATTACTTTAGAGCACACACCACATTTCCTAAAGTCTTCTGCATGAGTTACAACACATGATTGATTGTTGCAAAGCCAGGGAATCATGACTTATATGAAGAGTCTTAAAATGGTACTGCCTGAGTAGGTCGGGTGACAAAGCATGTATGAATGATATTTTACACCTCTGTCAATATTATTTTACTATAATCTGGGACCTGGGAATGATGGGGTAGCTCATCTAAAGTATACAAGAAAATAAAAAAGTAAAACAAACAAAAACTTCCATTCTGCAAACAAAATCACAAGAAACAAAAACTTACATTCTGCAAACAAAACCACAAGAAACAAAAACTTCCATTCTGCAAACAAAATCACAAAAAACAAAAACTTACATTCTGCAAACAAAATCACAAGAAACAAAAACTTACATTCTGCAAACAAAATCACAAGAAACAAAAACTTACATTCTGCAAACAAAATCACAAGAAACAAAAACTTACATTCTGCAAACAAAATCACAAGAAACAAAAACTTACATTCTGCAAACAAAATCACAAGAAACAAAAACTTACATTCTGCAAACAAAATCACAAGAAACAAAAACTTACATTCTGCAAACAAAATCACAAGAAACAAAAACTTACATTCTGCAAACAAAACCACAAGAAACAAAAACTTACATTCTGCAAACAAAATCACAAGAAACAAAAACTTACATTCTGCAAACAAAATCACAATAAGAAACAAAAACTTACACTCTGCAAACAAAATCACAAGAAACAAAATCTTACATTCTGCAAACAAAATCACAAGAAACAAAATCTTACATTCTGCAAACAAAATCACAAGAAACAAAAACTTACATTCTGCAAACAAAATCACAAGAAACAAAAACTTACATTCTGCAAACAAAACCACAAGAAACAAAAACTTACATTCTGCAAACAAAATCACAAGAAACAAAATCTTACATTCTGCAAACAAAACCACAAAAAACAAAAACTTACATTCTGCAAACAAAACCACAAAAAACAAAAACTTACATTCTGCAAACAAAACCACAAGAAACAAAAACTTACATTCTGCAAACAAAACCAAAAGAAACAAAATCTTACATTCTGCAAACAAAACCACAAGAAACAAAAACTTACTTTCTGCAAACAAAACCACAAGAAACAAAAACTTACATTTTGCAAACAAAACCACAAAAAACAAAAACTTACATTCTGCAAACAAAACCACAAGAAACAAAATCTTACATTCTGCAAACAAAACCACAAAAAACAAAAACTTACATTCTGCAAACAAAATCACAAGAAACAAAAACTTACACTCTGCAAACAAAATTACAAACTCTAGGATGTATATAGAATTCCACCATAGGCTATTAAATGTCCCTCAACAAGGCATTTAATTCCATGTGTAAAAAGTCTTTAGTTTAATATTCCATGTTACTGTTTTATTATATGTATTACATTATTAAAATCAATTTTATGGGAGTACTCTTGGTTGTTTATATAACTGCTAAGTGCAGCTGAACCAGTCATAACCAAACATCTCTTGAAAATTTTGTTCAAAATAGACAGGTTGCCAGTTCAAATAGGTAAATTTACTTCATACAGTAAAATCAATGATATGTAATTCCTAAAGGGTTAGTACAGTTTAGGTAAGATTTTAGTTAAGGCAAGTCTTTAAGTTTAAACGAGGCTATTTAAGACAAGTTTTAAACTTACACAGTGTCCATTTAAGATTGATTTTCAGGCTTAAAAAGAGTTTAATTTAGACAGGTTTTAGGCTTACACAGTGTCGAGTAAAGATAGATTATCAGGTTTAGAAAAAGTTAAGTTTAGTCACAGCTTTAAGGCTTACACAGAATTCATCTAAGACCAATTTCAGTTATATAAAAAATTTACTTTAGACACATGGTTCACTGAAGACAGGTTTAAGGTTTAGAAAGAGTTTAGTTTAGACACAGGGTTCACTTAAGACAAGTTTCAGGTTTAGACAGAGTTTACTTTAGACACAGGGTTCACTTAAGACAGGCTTAAGGTTTAGAAAGAGTTTAGTTTAGACACAGGGTTCCCTTAAGACAGGTTTCAGGTTTAAAAAGAGTTAAGTTTAGACACAGGGTTCACTTAAGACAGGTTTCAGGTTATAAAAGAGTTTTGTTTAGACATAGGGTTCACCAAAGACAGGTTTCAGGTTTAAAAAGAGTTTAGTTTAGACATAGGGTTCACTAAAGACAGGTTTCAGGTTTAAAAAGAGTTTAGTTTAGACACTGGGTTCACTAAAGACAGGTTTCAGGTTTAAAAAGAGTTTAGTTTAGACAGAGGGTTCACTTAAGACAGGTTTCAGGTTTAAAAAGAGTTTAGTTAAGATACAGGGTTCACTGAAGACAGGTTTCAGGTTTAAAAAGAGTATAGTTTAGACAGAGGGATCACTTAAGACAGGTTCAAGGTTTAGAAAGAGTTAAGTTTAGACAAAGGGTACACTAAAGACAGGTTTCAGGTTTTAAAAGAGTATAGTTTAGACAGAGGGATCACTTAAGACAGGTTCAAGGTTTAAAAAAAAATTTAGTTTCGACACAGGGTTCAGTAAAGACAGGTTTCAGGTTTAAAAAGAGTTTAGTTTAGACACAGGGTTCACTTAAGACAGGTTTCAGGTTTAAAAAGAGTTTAGTTTAGACAGAGGGTTCACTGAAGACAGGTTTCAGGTTTAAAAAGAGTTTAGTTTAGACACATGGTTCACTGAAGACAGGTTTCAGGTTTAAAAAGAGTTTAGTTTAGACACATGGTTCACTGAAGACAGGTTTCAGGTTTAAAAAGAGTTAAGTTGAGACACAGGGTTCACTGAAGACAGGTTTCAGGTTTAAAAAGAGTTTAGTTTAGACAAAGGGTTCACTTAAGACAGGTTTCAGGTTTAAAAAGAGTTTACTTTAGACACAGGGTTCACTTAAGACAGGTTTAAGGTTTAGAAAGAGTTAAGTTTAGACAAAGGGTACACTAAAGACAGGTTTCAGGTTTTAAAAGAGTTTAGTTTAGACACAGGGTTCACTTAAGACAGGTTTCAGGTTTAAAAAGAGTTTAGACAGAGGGTTCACTTAAGACAGGTTTCAGGTTTAAAAAGAGTTTAGTTTAGACACAGGGTTCACTGAAGACAGGTTTCAGGTTTAAAAAGAGTTTAGTTTAGACACATGGTTCACTGAAGACAGGTTTCAGGTTTAAAAAGAGTTTAGTTTAGACAGAGGGTTCACTTAAGACAGGTTTCAGGTTTAAAAAGAGTTTAGTTTAGACAGAGGGTTCACTTAAGACAGGTTTCAGGTTTAAAAAGAATTAGTTTAGACACAGGGTTCACTGAAGACAGGTTTCAGGTTTAAAAAGAGTTTAGTTTAGAAACAGGGTTCACTGAAGACAGGTTTCAGGTTTAAAAAGAGTTTTGTTTAGACACCGGGTTCACTAAAGACAGGTTTCAGGTTAAAAAAGAGTTTAGTTTAGACACAGGGTTCACTGAAGACAGGTTTTAGGTTTAAAAAGAGTTTAGTTTAGATACAGGGTTCACTTAAGACAAGTTTCAGGTTTAGAAAGAGTTTAGACAAAGGGTTCACTTAAGACAGGTTTCAGGTTAAGAAAGAGTTTAGTTTAGACAGGGTTCCCTTAAGACAGGTTTCAGGTTTAAAAAGAGTTTAGTTTAGACACAGGGTTCCCTTAAGACAGGTTTTAGGTTTGAAAAGAGTTTAGTTTAGACAGAGGGTTCACTTAAGACAGGTTTCAGGTTTAAAAAGAATTAGTTTAGACACAGGGTTCACTGAAGACAGGTTTCAGGTTTTAAAAGAGTTTAGTTCAGAAACAGGGTTCACTTAAGACAGGTTTCAGGTTTAAAAAGAGTTTAGTTTAGACACAGGGTTCACTGAAGACAGCTTTCAGGTTTAAAAAGAGTTTAGTTTAGATACAGGGTTCACTTAAGACAAGTTTCAGGTTTAGAAACAGTTTAGACAAAGGGTTCACTTAAGACAGGTTTCAGGTTAAGAAAGAGTTTAGTTTAGACAGGGTTCCCTTAAGACAGGTTTCAGGTTTAAAAAGAGTTTAGTTTAGACAGAGGGTTCACTTAAGACAGGTTTCAGATTTCAGAGTTTAGTTTAGACACAGGGTTCACTTAAGACAGGTTTCAGATTTAAAAAGGGTTTAGTTTAGCCACAGGGTTCACTTAAGACAGGTTTCAGATTTAAAAAGAGTTTAGTTTAGACACAGGGTTCACTTAAGACAGGTTTCAGATTTCAGAGTTTAGTTTTAAGCTTAACACAGAGTTCAGTTTACACATTTTACACTGTATATTTACAAAGAGTTCAGTTTACACATTTTACTCTGTATATTTACACAGAGTTCAGTTTACACATTTTACTCTGTATATTTCCACAGAGTTCGGTTTACACATTTTACACTGTATATTTACACAGAGTTCAGTTTACACATTTTCCACTGTATATTTACACAGAGTTCAGTTTACACATTTTACACTGTATATTTACACAGAGTTCAGTTTACACATTTTACACTGTATTTTTACACAGAGTTTAGTTTACACATTTTACACTGTATATTTACACAGAGTTCAGTTTACACATTTTACACTGTATATTTACACAAAGTTCAGTTTACAAATTTTACACTGTATATTTACACAGAGTTCAGTTTACACATTTTACACTGTATATTTACACAGAGTTCAGTTTACACTGTATATTTACAAAGAGTTCAGTTTACACATTTTACTCTGTATATTTACACAGAGTTCAGTTTACACATTTTACACTGTATATTTACACAGAGTTCAGTTTACACATTTTCCACTGTATATTTACACAGAATTCAGTTTACACATTTACACTGTATATTTACACAGAGTTCAGTTTACACATTTTACACTGTATATTTACACAGAGTTCAGTTTACACATTTTACTCTGTATATTTATTAAGTTGTTTTGACTCGTCATATTTTATATGACTTTAATTCTTCAAAGTGATTTGTAACTACAAATGGCACTACTTGCACATAGAAGATAACAAACTATTTATCCAATTACAACTCAAAATTACATTTCTCTTTCAAATAAATCACGATAATCCTTTGAAGATTTCAAACTATCCGACGTTTCTAGGACATTAACTTGTTGATATAACAATAAAGTCAAATTAAATCAATAATGATATTTGATGGTGGATAATTACATCGAAGCAGATCTTTTATGGTAAGTAATTCTAAACTCTGTCTTTTAATCTTCTCACTTCAATAGGTAATTATAATTTTTTTTTTTTCATTTTAAATGAGTGAACAAAAGTTTGATGTCCAAGTTGAGATAAATCCAATTAAATCAAGAAGTAAGTAGCCAGTGGTAAAGTTGTAAATTCAAATAATAACTTAAATAATACAAATGAGATTAACAATGAAGATTATTTTTTCATGGGAAGTGGTCTAAAATGAAGACCCTTGGACCACAGCACTTCTCAACGCTTAGGTCTAAATCCCACTTGGTAGAGCATAATATTGGAAAAATGTGAGTTCCCTTGCTGAAAAGTCGTGGTGTTTTTAGATGCTCTGGTTTTCTCCACAATCTATACATACTATGACCACTCAGTATGAGTAAGAAAACGTTTGACTTTGGTTCAAATCAATCCAATGCCATTCTTGTTTTTCAACTTATTCCCACTTTTTGCAGAGAATGGACATAAACCAGAATGTCAATAAAATCTTGATTATAATTTTATACAACATCTAGTGTTTTCAATTACTTATATCAATTTTTGTTTTTAAGGGTGAAGTTTTTCTTAATTTTCTATGATAAAAAATTGTCAATAGTAAATATATATATATATGTAAATATAATCAGATTTAAAATGGATGATTCTAGAATTGCCGAGTTAAAATTTTACATAGTTATCTTCAGTCATAATAAGTCACTGATGAGGAATGAATTTCCGAAATGTGCACATCTGGCACATCTAAATTCAACTGGTATTTGTGTTATATATTTACATATCAAAACTCTTGGAAACTTGAGAAAATTCTATATCAGGTTTCTCATGGTGTATATATAGTTCCAACAGTCACATAAATACAATAACTGATTATTTATCTAGGAGTTTTAGTTTTCAAATTCAAAATTACCAATAAAACTGTTTTGACTAACATGTTTGAGTTTATAAAGTTCTGTCATCTTAGAGCATAACCCAATTCTCCTTTGTTTCATGCATTTTGATTGGGTTATGTTAAAATGTTATTACAATGTCCCTGCAGCATTGTTTTAAAGTTAAAGATGTAAAAAAAAAAAGTTTAAAATGTGATGATTTTTTAGTTTCAAAAATTTCATACATTTATTAATACTATTCATTACTTTTTTTCTTTTTTTGATATAAAAAAGTGACAGAAAGTGGTTTGCCAAACTACCACATAATAACCCCGAAAGTTTGTGCAGAACAATTATTACACATTACACTAATCAGACATTTTACATAGAAAAGTTTTTAATCAATGTAAATGTTTTCCAAATGATTCTACACATATGTGGTATTTATCATATAGTAAGCTTGCAAACCAAACTGAACATTTTGTTAAGACATGACTTAATTCATTAGGCACTTCCATAAGAAAGGACATGTTATATCTTTTAAAAAAAAACCCATTTTTAATACATACTTTCACTGCCTTTGCTTTCTTTTTCAGTAATTTCTCCAGATCTCGAGCTATATTTCTGACATAGGCATTTCCGTCCAACTGACTTGCTGCACCTATTATTGTGCTGTATTTCTGTAAAAAAAAATAAACAATCCATAATAACATTATGTTGTTAATCAACTTTCAGATGTTTTTTTTAATTTGATCACCTGCAGAATTATCATTATGCAAAAAAAAAACAAAAAAAAAACAATCCAATCAAACAGGAATCTTTCAAATCACTGGGAAAGAAATCACTTTGCATAAATATGGTGACAATACAAGTTAAAATAACCAACTGGTGAATTTATGAATTATTCAGGTCGACCATCAGCTTCTGTTTTATTTCTCTGATGCAATTTCACTATTTCATGTTTGATGTAATAACTCAACACACCACAGATGATAGATATAGAACCATCATTATAGCTCATCTAAGGCTTTGATTCAGCACATGACAGATGAACCATCATTATAGCTCATCTGAGGCTTTAATACAGCTATGACAGATGGACCATCATTATAGCTCATCTGAGGCTTTGATTCAGCAATGACAGATGAACCATCATTATAGCTCATCTGAGGCTTTGATTCAGCAATGACAGATGTACCATCATTATAGCTCATCTAAGGCTTTGATTCAGCAATGACAGATGAACCATCAATATAGCTCATCTAAGACTTTGATTCAGCAATGACAGATGAACCATCATTATAGCTCATCTGAGGCTTTGATTCAGCACATGACAGATGTACCATCATTATAGCTCATCTAAGACTTTGATTCAGCAATGACAGATGAACCATCATTATAGCTCATCTAAGGCTTTGATTCAGCACATGACAGATGTACCATCATTATAGCTCATCTAAGGCTTTGATTCAGCAATGACAGATGAACCATCAATATAGCTCATCTAAGGCTTTGATTCAGCAATGACAGATTAACCATCATTATAGCTTATCTAAGGCTTTGACTCAGCACATGACAGATGAACCATCATTATAGGTCATCTAAGACTTTGATTCAACACTTCAACACATGACAGATGATCCATCTTTATACCTTAATTATCTAAGGCTTTGACTCAGCACATGACAGATGAACCATCATTATAGGACATCTAAAGCTTTGACTCGGCACATGACAGATGAATCATCATTAAAGCTCATATAAGGCTTTGCTTTAGGTGAGCTAAATTTTACTGGGTTAATCATTATTTTATTATTACCTATTAGAATGTTCAATTTTTTAGCTTAAATACAGCAAATTATCTATATTAATCCCTTATAAAGATGTTTATTCAAACAACAAAGTCAGATCAAACTTCATCATTATTCATAAACAAGCAGGGCCTCAAGAATCAAACAACAAAGTCAGATCAAACTTCATCATTATTCATAATCAAACAGGGCCTCAAGATTTCTAATCAAACGTGAAAAATTAAGCCCACTATTTCAATCAAATGTCACGATCTTGTGACAATTTGATAAGCATGGTACATACTTTCTGATCAAGTAAAAGAACAGCTGTCAGAATAATAATGACTTGTAATTTGATTTGTCGTATTTAGATGAAGTCATATAAAATAAAATAATGAACTGATTTTCTCTGTCAATCACTATATCATAGGTCTTTGAAAAGTTGACATTTGCTATATATATGCTAATAATTTAATGGCCAAAAAATAGCAATTCTTAAGACCAAAACAAACAAATATCCTTGTATCTTTCAAGTTTCAGAGAACCTTTTGTGACCTCAATAAGCAATACAAAAAATTCAGGCTTAAGAATACTAAGTCTCTCTTTCTTTCATTTCCTCCAGAACAAAGACAGAACCAGCTTCATATCAAATGGAAGAACAATTTTAAGTCTAGTAAAATTGGCTTAAAGCATAAAAATACCCGTAAGTTAAAATCGTGCTCTTCCCTGTTTCAATTATACAGGTCTAATTTCATTTTAATATTTATTAGAAGTATTGATGCAAAAATGTTTAAATTCCAATATTTTGTATTTCTCTCTCTTCCTTTGAGCAATAAAATAAGATAACAATTTATTACGGCTTAAAATTGCAAGGTAACAGCTCAAATTTTAAACTGTGTTCTTCCATAAGTATTATCAGTAGATTTCATTTTCTTACAATTTTAGTTAGAAGTTTTTCTGACAAAGAACTTTTCCATGAGCAAAAAAATACAAATGTACATCATTTAATTATACAATTAGCATTTTTATTTTCTCAAAATAAACTCTTGCATTTAAAGCCTAAAATTTTCAATAAAGCTATTTTATAATGATATATCAGAAAACATAGATTAAAAAACGTAGATTGGTACTTATTCAGTTTCTAGGTCTTCATTGTCTTTAGGCTACAAAATAAGCATTAATATATCAACTTGGAATAGCAATGTATTAATACTCAAAGTAGCTTAAATTTTAAATGTTCTAGTTTGCTTTTTTCCCTGTTCAATTGTCAAAGTCTAATTTTGACTTGCCTAAACAGTGTGAGCTAAGCAGTCTTCTACCCATTGCTGTAGATATTTGACATATTTGGCAGAAATCTCAAATGGGTGAAAAAGACTGGATTTGGAGAAATTTTTTACTTTTTAAGTTAACTTTTACTTTTTGAAAATGATATAAACAACATCTTTAAATATAATGATATATAATATATATATAATACATGTACATATAAATTTTAATAATTTTGAATGGTTTACTAATGTTTGTTTAAAAAAATGCAGATTGTGAGAAAATGACATTACAAATTTATTTATTTATTTAATTATTTATTTATTTATTTATTTATTTTTATTTATTTATTTATTCAACATTCACTTTAACAAGATCCTTAAGTAAATATCATTGTTTAACTTCATAATTCCTATTGTGGAGCAGAGTATTGGTGAACAGTTCAGATTTATTCACTTATATTTAGGTGACAAGTTCTCGTATTGGTTGAGTGCCAGGAGAAAACCACTGGTCATCTGAAAGCCACTGGCAAACTCTTTAACACTAAGATAACTTCAGTAAGATTGGAACCTCAGGCTCTAACTTAACTTTAACCCTTGCTGGAACTTTAAACTACTTGGCTACAGAGGTCCTGTGAAGATAGGGGGCATATAAGTGTGATTAAAAGTGCTTTTAAATAAATAATTAGTGTCATCCTCTAACTTCATTTTTCTCATTTTTATCATGAACCTTGTAATTCCATGACAGTGACTTCATGAAATGTTGTTTTACATCCAGCAATGTTTCAGTTTTTTTTTAACCTCAGGGATTAATGTAATCACAAGTTTATGTGCTTTTTGTTTTGTAAATGTATGCACTGGTGGAGATCTTTAGAGGGCTAGTACACCTGCTCACAATGATGCACATAAACATGGCAGAACACTGTCCTTTATATCAGTATCTAAACAGCCAGTAAGGGCTTTCAACAAGAAAAAAAAATTATGGTTAACCAAACTTAAACCTGCAGTGTTTAGACACCTTTGGTAATTTTATTTTTTGTCCTTTAAGGGAGTAGAGTGTAAAATGGCATTTGATACTGAAGATTCAATTTCCACCAATATATGTTAGTTGTGGGATGGGGGAGGGAAAAAAAAAAAACAAAACAAAAATACAACAAGACTTAGCAAGTGAAATAACAAATTTTCTCACTCTAGGATCTATCGACTGAGGTTCAAACCTTAGGTGGTGAGTGGCACTGTGGTATATAACTAGGCTTTAGGCCACTCAGCCACAGAGGTCCATTTCTGAATGAAGGGTCTTGTGGCTTAATAAAAAGTAAAAAGCAAATGCTTAATGAATACAGCACCTCCTATGGCTTGTTTTAATCCCACTCAAGCAGATCATAGCATGAGAAACTTTGTTGATATAAGTGAAAGGTTATTTAGAGAAAATGATCTCATACTTTATTTAAAATAAAAATTAATCAAATGATTGCCATGGTTTAACTTTGCAATGACTCTTATACAACATTAAACACAAAAACATGGTGCATTTATTGCATAAGTTCAAAGTACTGTACCTTAGTGATAATTGTAATTATTTTTTAAAAAAAGTTGTTAGATTCCATCTCAATAAACATGGAGATATAATTACAGTGTTTTTATTAATTTCTTTGCATGGGTATGGAAATAAATACTAGTTAAATTATTTCTGTGAACTATAATCAATGATTATATAATGTAATGTAACAAGGTTTTTATTTGCATGATTAAAATAAAAACTTTAATTAATACTTCTGAACTGTGATTGAAAATACCATAGTTTAAATTAGATCATGTAAAAAAAGGAGTAGATGGGATAGGTACCCTTGAAACCTTTACTACAAATTGTTTCTGATTTCCCTTGCTGATCGAGAAATTGGTGAGGGGAAATAATACATTCTGTTTAAATTCTATCTGTCCATGTGCCAATCTATAGAATTTATCAGGTCAAATATCATATCCATGGAAAATGCATGGATTTTCACTGAAATTCCACAATTCATGGAAAGTGTATACATGGTAAGCCCTTGTAATATAAAATCTTCCATCTTTTTGACCAAGGACATATCTATAATTTTCAAACAATTTCTGTGGATGTGTACATATTTTTATAGATTTTTGTGGCAAATTATTGTCTGTCTAAGAAATAAAAATAAAAAAAAAAAGTTTCAAAGCAATGTCACACAAATTTGTCCATTGAAATTTAGTAGATTTCTATGGCTAATGTTTTTAGGAGTTTCATGAGTGTCACAAAACTTTGTATACAGTAATTGTATGGATGTATATGGCATATCTGAAGAGTTACCACCAACAAATTAAGTAATCCATTCATACGCGGGGAGGCATTTCTAGACAACAAGTAAATATGACGTCTGCCCAGCAGGATGACCAGCATTTTTAAGGCATTTCCAGCTTTAGACTTTAGAAGACAAAGAAATTACATATATGATTTATTTAGCTGTCTTCTGAACTACTGAAAGTGCCATGTGAGTTTCATCAACATGATTAGCACAGGTACATATTTTTGTTATAGAGTTTAACTCAAATGTAGACTGGTTATAAAATAATCAAATATTAATTATCATTTAGGATAAGCAAACATTTTATAGATCAGTATGCAATCTTATATTTTTGCTTTCTTCTAAAATATTTCAATAAATCAGATGTGGCAAGATCTTTCTGTGAAAACAGACTGTTCTTAATATTTCTTAACAAAATACTCTAAAGAGCATTGTGCTTATGACATCATTATGACATCATTGTGACATCATTATAACATCACTGTGACATCATTTTCAATAATAGCCAATTCAGTTATACATCAAACAATTTTTTTTAAACTTAAATATAAATAAATAAAGGTTATTTTTTGGAAGGTCTATAGCACTTTACCATACACACTCCTTTAAAGTATTAATTAAAACTTTAAATTAAACATGCCATCACTTGGCTAAGTTGATCAGCAATACAAACATACCTAGTCTGCATGGCTAGGAAAGTCAATTACTTTCTCAGCAGGTTATATTATTTTATGTTCCTTATCAGTAGGTAAAACAAGTCTCTGTGATCTTACCGTTTATGCCACTTTGCTGTTAGAGAATTTGCAACTTAGAGATAAATCTATAGAAGACTCTTAAATTTTCCAAGGTGTATGGTGTGATACAATTGTGGAACAATTTCCATTGAATATGGAATATACAGCAATGTCGGCTATTATCGTCACCCTGTAGTTATCGACACATTTGTCATTAAATCTCCTTTATTGTCCCCCCTTTCGCTCCTTTTCAGTCATTCTCAGTTTTTTTTTCACTCATACGATCTTTTTTGGAAACCCTCTAACATTTACCTTTTACACCTTGTGCCGCTTCATGATAGTATCCACGATTATTTACAGCACCGTCATGACAAAAAATAACAGGACGCCATTGTTATAGGGATTGATAAGGTAGGTAGCAAATAACATCACATCACAGTTCATTCGAAACGCACAAATTGTTTTCATTTCCCCTTAAATGTTGTCAAGTAAAAAGCATCTGCTAAACTGACATCACGATTTGTAGCAGGATTGACCTTGCAAAGGTTAAAGGGGGTGTGTCGATAACTGTAACAGTTGCGTTTGATTTTGCAGTTATCGACACTGGTCTCAACCATAATTATTTTGTTAAATATTCTAACATTTGTTGATTTTATTCAACTCAGTAAATATCAAGAAACAAAACAAAGCAAACGAAGTAATAATAAGAAACGAATTGTACAATTTATATCATACACAAACACACGGGCTATAAGGATATGTCATGATTTTAATTTCAACACACATCAGAGACGATAATAACAACAATAACAATAATAATAATAATAAAAATAATAATAAATCTTTATTTTAAGTATGAAAGTGATGTAAATTTTCTGGGTTTTATTTTTTGTAAACATTGTCATGCCTGGAAAATCATCGCCAAAGAAAAGATGTCAATATGCGCCGGAACAGATGGCATTGGCAATTGAAGTCGTGAGAAAAAATAAAATGTCCAAAAAACAGGCCTCTAAGATATTTGGTGTTCCAAGAACCACACTCTTGGACAAATTATCTGGAAGAGTTCCCGAGGGGCCAGTGTCCCCTGGAACATGACCTTCCCTTACAGAAGCCGAAGAGAAAACCCTTGTGAACTATATCTTACTGATGGCAGATGTTGGCTATCCATTAACCAGAAAAGAGTTGCTGCTGGAGGTTAAGAAGATACTGAGACCTAGATGGTAGGAAAACTGCATTTAGAGATAACTTACCTGGTAAAGACTGGTACAAAAGATTTCGACAGCCCAATCCCGAATTAACTATGCACACTCCACAGAGTTTAGGGCAGGAAAGAGCCATGATTAATAAAGATATGGTAGAAATGTGGTTTTCCACTCTTTTTAAATTTCTTGATTCTGAGGTACCTGACAATAAAATGTTAATTAATAACCCTAGGTGAATATTTAATGCCGATGAGTCGGGTTTCCCACTGTGTATTAAATCTGGTAAAGTACTAGCAGGTGTACATAGGTTCTAAGCATGTTTATCAAGTTGTTACCAATAATAAAACACAGATTACTGTAATGGCTTGTTTTAATGCCCTGGGTGACTATTTGCCTCCACTGATTGTCTATCCTGGTCAAAGATTGCGAGATGTAGGATTGTCATCTTTTACAGAGGCAATCTTTGGACAGACAGAGAATGGATGGATGGATGCAGACCTCTTAGTGGCATTTTTAGAACATTTTCTACAATTTGTGAAAAGTAAATCGATACCATTTCCAGTCATTTTGTTTGTAGATGGTCACGCTACCCACATGACTCTTGCAGCATCAGAGTTTTGCTAAAAAAATGGCATCATTCTGTACTGTCTACTTCAAAATGCTACGCATATCTTGCAAGCATGTGATATTGGACTGTTTTCGCCAATGAAATCGGCCTGGATATCTGTGGTGAAATTCTGGCAAATAAATCATATAGGTGAAGTTTTGACAAAAAAGACATTCCCAGAGGTGTTTAAAATAGTTTGGGATAGGGTCACCACTCTTGAAAATTCTACCCAGGGTTTCAAAAAATCCGGCTTGTATCTTTTAACACCAGAGGGCATTGACCTTACAAAATTGGGGACATCAAAGCTGGTTCAAAATGTACCATGTAAAACGAAAACCAAAGAAACTTACTGCTTCACCTGTTTCAAGTTCATGGTCAAATGTTACCATGACTATACAAGCTGAAGTACATCATCATGCTGACAATGGCACTGAACTTGATGCAAGTAAGAGTAACACAGTGGAAAATTTTACTTCAAATGAGGCAGATATACAGTCCGATATACATGCTGTTAATAACCATTCTAGTACGATTACAAATGCTTTTAATTCTGTCCCTCTAAGCGAGAATTCTCGTACTAACAATAATGTCTCTCCAGCATTTGAAAGTGTACTGACAATTCCTGAATTACCATGCAAGAAAATTAACAACAATATACAAAACAAATTGCCAAAAGCTCTCTCGGGAGCAGAGGCATTAAGGCATGACAGGGTATGAGGTATACACACATGACAGGGTGTGATGTACACACATAACAAGGTAACTGAGGTAGACAGACACATTTAAAGGGTATGAGGAACACACACATGACAGGTTATGAGGTGCACACATAACAAGGTAATTGAGGTAGACAAAAACATGACAAAGTATGAGGTACACACATGACAGATTATGAGGTACACACATAACAAGGTAACTGAGGTAGACACATAACAAGGTAATTGAGGTAGACAAAAACATGACAAGGTATGAGGTACATGCATGTGACAGGGTATAAGGTACATGCATGTGACAGGGTATAAGGTACACACTTAACAAGGTATGAGGTAGACAAACACATGACAGGGTATGAGGTACATGCATGTGACAGGGTATAAGGTACATGCATGTGACAGGGTATAAGGTACATACACATGACAGGGTATAAGGTACACACTTAACAAGGTATGAGGTAGACAAACACATGACAGGGTATGAAGTACATACACATGATGGGGTATGTCAGGTACATACATGAAAGGTTATGAAGGAGACAAGCATCATATGGTATAAGATTCACACACATCAAGTTATGATGCTCTTATAGTTATTAAGCCAGCTAATCTCATTCATTATCCATGTAAGTTATTTATGACAAGTATGTCTTTTTTGACAATGCACAATCATGAAACATTGAAAACAATTTTAATATCTATGAATTCTTTTTTTTTTACATTTCTGAGTTCACAATTTAAAATGTTTGATAAAAGTAAATTGTTGTTTCCTGAAATGTTTTCATTACATCAAAATAATAGTGAAAACCAATTCAAATTGACAACAAAATGATGATACACTTGTCCTTAAAATGAAACAGAGAGTTTATCTTTTCCAGGAAATTCAAACCTAAAGCCCCTCATGGAACTAAATTTATTGTTTCCTAAAAGGTTTTAATTACATCATGAAAACGTGATAATCCATTTTAACATGTTAACTAAATGATAATAATACACAAGTCATTAGTACAGTTATAAGACCAGTAACATTAAACATTTTACTCTCCATTTACATGTCATAAAAATTATATGTCCCATGATGGTTAAAACAGAGTATTATAGGCATGCAAACCTGAAATTTACATGTTAAATGCTTTCAGGATAATTACCTCCCTTTAGTAATGGTGAAGAATGTACATCCTGATTTATGATGTCTACGAGTAATAATTTTCCGCTGGAACCAAGCAACCAGTTTCAGTAAATCATTATGTACATCATCAGTGCTTTAGTAACATTAGTTAATATGTTTTAGATATATGATATAATGGTCCATTTTAACTGTCTATATACTATAATCATAGTGTATTTGTTTCTATAAGAAGTACTTTTCAGTATTTCTCTTGTATATAATTATATATCTAAAACATCTTTATCATTCTATGGATAAAAGCTTTTCTTCATGCCATCATTATTCATACCTCGATTAAAACCACACCACTCATATTATACTGTCACAAACTTTTATTTTTTACCACATTGGGGATTTGAACATATACCTTTTATCTTAAACTTGCCTATTATAAAGAAAAGAAAGCAACCTAATTGATTTAAAGTAAAATACTATATTATTTTTTTTACAAACTATAACAGAAATCTATTTTGAAGTTTTTAGGTTGTATTAAAAAGAGAGAGAGAGAGAGAGAGAGAGAGAGAGAGAGAGAGAGAGAGAGAGAGAGAGAGAGAGAGAGAATGAGAGAGAGTGAGAGAGAGTGAGAGAGAGAGAGAGAGAGAGAGAGAGAGAGAGAGAGAGAGAACTTATATAATATACAAAACTATTTGAATACTAAAATTCTATAATAACACATATGATAAAGAAAACACACACACACACACACACACACACACACACACACACACACCCCCAAAGCAATGTATTACATATATAGACTGGTTAAATTCATATCAACTTATTTTCATTCACAATCAACATCTCTTTTGTTTACTTGCATTCAGCATAAAGATGAGGAGTCAGGATTTATGGAGAATCAACAAAACTCAATTGTTATCTTTTATTTACATTTCAATAAACATGACAGGGACATGTTACATAATCACCAAATCAGATTCCGAGTCACAACAAAGCTTCCTCTTAGCTTTCTCTTATCATACAACATTTCTCAATATCTAATTACTGTATTTTTCTTAAAAATAATGCTCAAGTTCACATCTTTCCTTTAATAAATTGTATTTAATTTGTGTTATACCCTGACCACACTATTGATTACAATAATTGTATCTGTCCCTCAAAATACATTGAAATAAATACAAATTATACCATCATCTCGATTTCTAGTTGTTGTTGTTGTTTTTTTAAATTCCTTTGAAATCCTGTGATATTATTCAGTTTGATCTAATTTTTCATTTAATAGTTAACAAGAAGAAATAAATAGTTCTATAATGACATCATAACGACATCATGGTGGTTGAAAAGTTCCAGTTTTCAATAATAATGTCACGGATCAGAGTTAAGTATATTCCTCTGATGTGATATATTTGTCATTCTATATAAAAATAAGAATAGTTCACTATCTAGCTCTCTCCCGAGATTGGTGTTTATATATTTCAATATTAAGTTATGAGGATTTAATGGACATCATAAAGACATATTAGTGTCCAGGGATACAAGATTTGTACCCATTACTTCTCAACTAAATCAAGAACAAAAAGCAAAGGAAATGATAATGAAGACATATAAGAATTTTCTCTCAATAAAATTCTTTAAATACCTTAAGATTTTGTTGGTTGCTATGGAGTGAGAATTAAGACCTACTACATCTTAACCTGTGTGAGACAAGCGACACATGCTCAAAGATGTGATGTTATGTCAAGTTTCTGATTGTCTCAGTTCTGTTCTGGTATGATGTGATATCATAGAAAACTTTTTACTGTGACATCCATTGACATTTTTCTTTCTATTTTAGAGTTTTCAGCCATTAAAAATGATAAAAGTCATGACATTAAATGTTTCGCAAGTAAGTATCTTGAGGTAAAAAATGCGGTCAATTTACAGTGAGGGTTCTTTAGCATACTAGAGCATTGGTTTTCAAGGTCTCATCCAAAAGCATTAGTTTTAAAGGTCTCATAAAAAAGGCATTAATTAAAGAGCATTGGTATTCAAGGTCTCATCCTAGAACATTGGTTTTCAAGGTCTAACCCTTGAACATTTGTTTTGAAGGTCTCATCCTAGAACATTGGTTTTCAAGGTCTCACTCTAGAACATTATTTTTCAAGGTCTCACCGTAGAACATTAGTTTTCAAGGTCTCATTCAAGAGCATTGGTTTTCAAGTTCTCATCCAAGAGCATTGGTTTTCAAGAACTCATCCTAGAAGACCTGTGACTGTTATCTCTACTTGCTTAGTAGTGCGTGCTTGGTTGGCCAAAAAAAAAAAAAAAAAAAAAAAAAAAAGGCCACTATCTGAGTGATTTGGGAAACAACAGATAACTATTTTTAAAAGTCTTTGACAAATATTTAATTTCCAGATAAATGTACAGACAGACAGAAAGACAAAAAGACTGACTGATATAATAATACCAAAGTCAATATAACCCCAGATTACTTAAGTATCTGTATAAACATGATAAAGAGTCTTGAAAAATTTGGATGACATAGTGATTTTTGTTTAGATCATTCAATTAATTGCAATAAAACTAATTATTGTAAAGTTATATATATTTTATTTCAAATACACTACTTCATTATAAAATTTTATGAAGCTTTAAAAGAGATAGTAATTAAACTTACACTAATAATGAAACAATAATTATCTTGTATATGAAAATAATAACCTACATTTAAATAATAAGAATTGTACAAATGTTTGAAGGTCATATCTGACCATTACAGAAAGGAAGTAAAAAACTACAATATCAACAACTTTGTCAGGAGAGATTTCTGTTACATATATACATATATTACTGGAAAAACCTTGATCACAAAATCAGAAAAAAAACAAATAATAAGCAGACCACATTGACATGAAGACATTTTTCTTCATTTCTTTAAAGGAGTTTCAGCACACCAAGATATATATGTTATTTCACAGGAGTATAATGTCATTGACCAGAATCATGCAACCACGTAATATTTTTGTAACAAATTATAAAAATAACTTAAACAAATATGTATGATTAAATCTACAGTATAGTTTCTTATAAAGTTACATGTATTAATTTTCTCAATTTTCTTAAACCTCTGTTTCAACTACATTTATATATAGTCACCATGAAATTTAATATCACCACTGGGTATATAAAATACTTCACAGAATCATGACAAATTAACCTGATATTTGCTAAGACGGTTTGAATTAAATCAAGTCTGTACAATCAAAGACAAAACATAATTTTATATTTTTTACTATAGATTATCTTTAATTCTTTTCTATTTTCTTCATGTTTCTTTCACAAATTTTTAAAAACATGATCTGATTTTTGACTCATAGTAAGCTAAACCCCTATATATATATATATATTGGAGTAGTACAGTAAAAGCTCCTTACACTGTAATTCTCCCAGCTTGTCACATGACTCATTGACACAGTATTTGATAGTCACATGATTTAATGACAATATTTTATAGTCACATGACTTATTGACACAGTATTTGATAGTCACATGATTTAATGACAATATTTGATAGTCACATGACTTATTGACACAGTATTTGATAGTCACATGACTTACTGACACAGTATATAATAATCACATGACTTATTGACACAGTATTTGTTAGTCACATGACTTCTTGAAACATTATTTTATAGTCACATGACTTACTGACATACTACTTTCGACTTCTTTTACAGTTTCTCTAGGGTCTGATTGGATTTATTGCCAAATATAACAAAGCAACACAATCTGATTGAAAAAATGGTGGCAATGAGTTGCATAGTTAGAAATTATAGTTAATAACTTTATTTTAATAATTTAATTTCTAAATGCAGTAATAATCATACTGCAATACAAAATTAACATCAACAATTGTTATTCAGGTTATACTCCAATAAATACTCTACAACCATAGCAACGCTACATGTGAAGGGCATAGCTTATGTATCATCCCATTTAATTAAATAGTTTGTTGATAGATCATATGCAGAAGAAACTTATTTTTAATTATTAAAACAATAAAGGATAATGAAACAAACGATTGTGTTTTCTTTATGTATTTAAAATTAAGTTATAAAGAATAACTTGTGTTTATAACATGTTTTTTTTTTAGTCATAATCTGTGCTATGCACATTATGAAGAGTACCCATTCATTTAGGGATGGTAATGAGTCTATGAAGGTAATCTGCAAATTTTGTAAAGTTGAAAGCAAAAAAAAATTTTTTTATTTTTCATGAAATGAATGTTTTAAATGTTAAGACAACAGAGAATTAAAAACCATGTGGTATTGTGTCTCCTTGTAGTCATTTGTTTAAAGGAATATATCTCCTGAGAAAATGGTCACATATATGACCAAAATTTAAATTTGCATGAGAAGTTTTGCTTATAAGGCTATATTTTAAATTTCAAAAATAAATAAATAAATAAATAAATAAAATAAATAAATAAATTAATTAATTAAATAAAAAATTAAAAATTAAAAAAAAAATAAATAAAAATCCATCAAGATAACAATCTAAAACTATATATATAAAAACTGTGCAAATAAACAATTTTTTGTATGCATCATTTACAACTATGACCAAAAAAAAATCTATGATATAAATGCATCAGGCAATATTCAAATTATGTATTCATAATTTGTAAAACATTGATCATAAATCATTAAAAAGAAAGTATGTTGAAAACAAGAAGTAATTTTTTGTTCATTTTTCTTATGTGTTTTCCACACAGAGATGAATATGTTATTTTTCAGCAAAGATGTAACGGCAAGTGACTGAATCACGCAATCAAGTAATAATATTAAGACACATATATCCATAGCATTTCTAGCAATTCTGATAATTGAATTTATCTACACACTGTTGAAACATGATGTATTTGCGTTAATTAGATGACTAAATGTGTTGTATAACTATGGAATAGTGATCATTGGCAACAGCTGGTTTTTAAACAATTCTGAATATTTAACTGAAACTAAATCACCAAATATTCAACTGAATTTATATCACCAAATATTTAAAGCTGCATTAAGTTTTTCAATTTTCTGAATTTTTTCTTTTAGCTGTAAATAAACGGAATCCTCTGACTGGATGGTCAATGTTTAACGATGGTAATTATGAGCTTGGAACATGCGCACGGATGTATGGAAAAACCCGTGAATCAAAGGTGAAACATGACAAATTGCATTCATTGTCCTTAATTAATATCCAGGTGTATTTGAAATGGTGTTATGTATCCCTTACTAAGTCACAAATGACAAAATCAATGAAGTTCTGTGTTTAATTTATCATATTTCACCATTTTTAAAGTTGTGTTTAAATGACCTGGGTTTTGATGACGTAAACATGTTCTAATATTATATCCCAAATGCTGCATCTCGCTGGGTAGTTACTGTAATTTCTGTATTTATTCGAGCTTTTATCGTTGAACCAAATGTAACATTGTTCATTAGGAACATCATTAATTAGATTAGCACCATTTTAATTTTTTCTTTGGAAAACTTAATGCAGCTTTAACTGAATTTTAGTCACTATCTTCTGGAATAATTACACCTAAACCACATTAGATAATTGTAACATCTCAAAGACATGCAATGGTCCTCCATGGCAGTTTTACATTGGTAAAATAGTGGTTTCCACTTCACCTTTGTTTTTCTCCAAACACAAACAAAATTATTTTGGCCCATTTCCACTAAGATTTCATCTGCAAATAACTTTTTGCCATTGCTTGAAATTTCAATGTCTCTTATTCCTACACCCATATAAAACACAGGGTTTTTTGTTGACAGCTGAGATTAAAATGGTAGTAATTTTCCCTTCTTATTATAGCCTACATGTCTCAATCTTCTCCTTACTGTTAACTTGGAAATGTTAACATTATCCGACTGATTTAATAATGATGTAATATCTTACAATGATTTCATTCAATTATTTCCCACAAGTCTGAAGAAAAGTTTAAAATCTCCTCTCTCATCACACCATCTCTATCTACACTTTTAAGTTTTCACTAGCTTGAATTTGTTTATCATTCATCCAACTGTTGATTGATGTGTGTCTTGTTATTTCACTGTGGCTATTTCCATTTTGTTCCAGAGAAATCATTGGTAAGTTTACATCATTTGACAATTCTGATTGTTTCTTCCTCATCTGTTTAAATTGGTTATGCAATGGGATTTCATCAGATTTGACAAATGAGAAATGTATATATTGATGATTTTTCTACATCAACAATGTACCTTTTCCAACATAATAACATGTAGTTATAGGGAACATAAAAGGGCAATAACTCTGGCCATGTTTATTGCAATACTTTTGACCACTAACTGTACAGTGAAACCTGTAAAAACGGAATCTAATAAAATCAATTTAAGGACAAATAATACTATTTATATTGTTTCGCCATTTGACCTATGTATTTAACCAAGCACCTGTCTCATCCAAATGAAGAAAAATTCATGTCAAGAAGGTATTTATCAAGGTCATCAAAGTGATCATGTCATAAAAGCAACTCAGCTGAAACAGCACAGAATACAACATTTTTAGCATTAGGCAGAAAAACAGTCTTCCAGTCTCGATGCAGGATTAGAATTATATGATCACCAAACCAGTGATGTTTATGAGACAACAACTATTAAATGCCAATATAACTATAATATCTTGACTTGATTAAAATTCAAATTCCAAACAGATTCAGCAATAAAATAAGATGGCTCCATCTCTTCATAGCCTTAGAAATAACATGTGAGCTCTCTGAGAATTGTAATTGATATATTTTTGTCAACTTTTGATAATACAGAGAATAATAATCTGCAAAAGAATCAGTAATATGTGAAACCAATGAATTTGGTATTTTACGATTCTTTTGAGAATTCATATTGTAATTGCATTCCAAAATGAATTAGATTTTGACAGATAATTCATATTTTTTTCATATGTTATTTCCTTGTGTTGCACTGCCTTGCACTAAATAGTTTTGATTTTTTTATATAGATTTTTTGAGTCAGTTTTTTGTAAAGTCTTTTCACACAGATAATTAAATTTTTTGATGTTTTTATATAGAAATTTGGCTTCAAAATCTTTTTGCCTCATTGTTTTGAACCACTGCCATAGGTCAGTTGGTAGAGTGCTTGCTCCGTAAGTAGAAGGTTGTGGGTTCGAACCCTGGCCGGGTCTGACCCGAGACTTGAAAGTGGGTAGTGACTGACTGTTCTTTCGTCAAGCACTTGGCATTACGAAATGAAAGTCACGGTTCTTTCGGATGGGAACTTAAAATAAACGAGGTCCTGTGTCATGGCACAATAAAGAACCCTGCTGTATAACGCCATCAGCACAATGCACAGGCAAAATTTCTGCACTTTCGCCTATAGTTGGTGACATCTCGATATAAGTGAAATATTGTAGACAGGGATGTTAAACACCATTACTCAACTCAACTCCTTCTTATGTTTAGATACACACATGATCTTGAACAACATTTATTGTAGTCTTTCCATTTTATTATTTATATTTATTTTTATTTATTTTATTTTTTATTAATTTATTTTAGTTTTTGTTTGTTTCTGTATTGATAAAAGAATCATTTATCTTAAAACATCTTTGGATGACTTCACATCAGTGACTTTGTACTATCCATTATTTATATACTAATATTGTTATTGATTTAATGAATTGGAAGGTCAATTTTATTTAATGAGTAGTTTGTTATAAAGCTATGTACCTTTATTGTAAAACACTTATTTATTCATTGATCATATCCTCTGTAGGTTTATCAAAAATTTATAAATGACAGTTTTTAATTATTATGTTTGTGATCCTTTTTGTTAAGAAAGAAATATCATGGAAATTAGTTAGAATTATATATATATTAATGAATCTGTAGGGAATAACAAGATCTACCATTGGTCCTGAATTGTTTGTCACATGGTTTTTTCTAAATATTTCTTATAGTCAAAACTTTCCTCATAAAAATAACAGTAAGATTGAATTAAAATACATTGACCTTACCAATTTTTTTTTAACTTAAAAAATCTCCTCTTACATTTTCTGTACATAGAGCAGATTATGGAACAAAACTGAAATTTAATGACTTCAGTGATCCAAGTGGGCCTCACCTAAAATCACAACAGGGTATTTTGAGGTTAAAAACGGTCAAGTTAATTAATATGCAAATAACATTTTCTTACTAAAGGATGTTGAATTTAAAAGGAAT
Organism: Tegillarca granosa; assembly: GCA_029721355.1. Lineage (NCBI taxonomy): Eukaryota > Metazoa > Mollusca > Bivalvia > Arcoida > Arcidae > Tegillarca > Tegillarca granosa. Next base: position 5,825,400 of record CM056599.1, read on the forward strand.
ATGAAAAAGAAACTGATCTCCGAAGATGCAATAGATATAATTTAAAAAGTTTTGATTGTTTTCAATTAGAAAAAATGTAGGAAAAAGTTAAAAATTGGGTGGTTATTGCTGTTCAGATTTTTCAAGGGGTGATCCTCATGAATAATCAAATCATGACAACATATCTAATATGGTGCATATAACGGACATTTTAGACAGTGAATTTGTTATCTTATTGGAAACATTAAAAAACTGAAAAATTAAAAACAGAAATAAAGAAACTTTAAGAATAAGTTTGGTTATTTTCCCCATTGGGTCAGTAAATTTTACATGGATTTTTTTATATTTTTGAATGATGTTGTTTAAATATGGAGTTTTGTTGTCCAAATACAATGTATGTATATGAAAACAATTATGGACTGATAGTAGTATTTGTTGTCAATATGATTTCATGATAACGTAGTTATCATAAATCTGAAGAGACTGTGGTAGCCAATCTCTCAATGCCACAGGATCAACCCTGATTAATTGCTTAGTGCCAGGAAAGGAAGCATCATCTTAAATCTTAAAGTCTTATGTATGACCCAGCCAGGGTTCAAACACTCTTGAGGCAGATGCTCTTCCACTGAGCAATGGAGGCACACAAACCTACAGAGATTATTGATTGATCAACGGTCATCCTGTTGGATTATATAAAAGATGTCACAAAATTCAATTACAATATATGTTGTGTCCTGAGTGCTTGGTTACAATATTTCATGACAGATTATAATGAATTGGTTTTCAGTGTCGGACTTCATACAAATCATTTTATTTCTGTTAATGGAAATATTCCACTTTCATGATTAACTGTCTGTCTGTATGTCTATCACGAGACTGAAATCACAAACAATAAGTAGTGACATTCTCATAATGGCCATTGTCACATGTCCGGGGAATAATGGTAGAAAATCTGTCTACACCAAACATTGTCAATCCTGTTCAATTCTCACAGATTTTAGTTTTAGTTAAAAGTTTCTTACAAATTCTGGTATTAATATTGAAACGTGTGTATAATCTTAAACAATACATTAATATTTTATTGTAAATATTTGAAATATTTAATTCTAATTTGGTTTGACACTAAAAAAGTACTAAACCCTTTTAAAATAAAAACATTTCTAGTTATATAAATAAAAGAGATGTGTAGAGTAATGGTGTTTTATGCCTAAGTCAAGATTACTTATATCAATTTGAAAGCTGATAGTTCATTTAGGAATTATGGAGTAAACTTGGGTACACACAGAAAACAATCAGCCTTTAGCAAATCAACTCAGTCAAACTCTTTCACACCAGAAACTGTCCAAGTGGGATTCCTATTGATATGTGGTAAGAGGTACTGTTATCCATTAGTGTATGCTTTACACCATTTTAGTAAGACACAAATTTTACTACAGGAAAAAGGTGTAAGGTCTTAGCTTGTGAATTTCTCAATAAAAAATGGTTACTATACCCAAAGATGTGTTGATATTGTCACTGGCTAAGCAAATAACAGGTGTCAGGTTTAACACTCAGTGTATTGGAAATTATCTCAGTTAATTCATTTTCTGCCTACTCTAGCTAGGGCTGTAAAAAGCTCAATTATAACCCAGGAAATATGCTTGATGAGAGATATGGCAGGCTTAAAAAAAAAACATTTTATCTGTAGAATTAGGAAACGATCGGCCACTATTTAATCTAGCATGCAATGTTAGATTCAAATTAAAAATGACATTTTTTGTATTGATATACTACTGTTTTTTAATTTTTTTCAGTTGGTATACTGTATTCCAGTCTATGGGTCATTAGCCCAGAACCTTCACAACTCTAATTTCAAAAGTCTATAATATGGCCATAATAAATTAATACCTAGATTTTCATCCAATTTTTTTTTTTCATTTTATTATTTTATTTTATTTTTTAGAATCTCCCACAGACTGCTGTAAATGATCAAGTTTACCACCTACAAAGTTGTTATATAGTTCCATTAATGTCATGGTGTCTGGAACTTGGCAGCCATACCAGTTTTTGATTGTTTTTAAGCATGATTTTACAGTGGCTATAATAAATACCATGCTACAACCAATATGCAAAACACGCTACTTTCGTTTTTGAAAATTCGTCTGAAACTTGATCAGACACCAGTCAACTTCTACGTATAATCTTATGGCTCATGGAGCACAAAACACTCTAATTTTGTTGTTACAATGCAAAACTCGATCGGAAACCAGTCAGCTTTTACTTATTACCTTATGGCTCAAGGAGCAAGCAGATTTGTTATAAAAGCTGGAATCGAAACCGGACACGAATTCAAAATCCGAAAATAAAATAAATCGGGGCGGGTGTTACAATAAGGGGCGGGCAGGGATGAAAATCTAGGTATTAATTTATTATGGCCTTAAATATAATCAAAATGAGAATTCTGGGATTACAGATTAAAACATTTGCATGTTAGCCACTAGTGGATCAACTGAAAAACAATATATACAGTTGAATCTCGTTATCTCGAACACGGATATCCTGAACTTTCAGATAAGTCGAACTTTTTGAAAAAGTCCTGACAGAGTTGTTTTTTATTCAACCAAAATAACTCCGGTTATCTCGAACTCGGATATCTCAAATCAAATTTCCAGATGTGTCGAACAATTTTTTCATCCCCTTGAATGAAAATTCTGGAAAAATTACTCGAACAAAACATTTTAAGAAAATAAAATTTGTCAACTCGAACAAATTTTTTGGTCGATTTTATTAATTTAGAAAAACACAGTGACTGTCGGTGCTGTTGATTTTAAATCAATGCAATCATTATTATAAAACTGCACTGACCTCCCAATTTCCTTAATCCATTAATTATTATCTGTTGAATAACAATTAAACCATCAAGATGATTATCGGGAGTTTAATTACTGCCAAGCTTGATGACATCATGGTTATGTGATGTGAACATTACTCAGAACAACTGAAAACTTGGGGTGATTAAAGTACACAAAGCAAAACCAGTATGGGGACCAAAGCAGACTCCACTGTTTGTTGGTAAAACACAAGAGTGCAACCAGTTATTGACAGATTTTGAGTAAATAGAGAAAATTTTATTTTAAAAAAAATCATGCTTCTCATGTTTAGAATAGATATAGAGGCATTGGTAAAAACTGAAAATTTTGTCGACATTAGCCTCTCACAACAACTACCATATCACTATTTCATAGTATCGTAATTCTATGTTGAATTATGTAACAGTTCCGATTTCTTAAATATATATATGTTGGAATATATATGAGTCGACATATGATAAAATAGTGATACAGTTAGACATGATAAAACCGGTAGTGACTTATGAAAGGGGTATACGAGTTATTTCCCTTTTTTTGCCGTTTTTAACATCGTTTATCTTGAACTCTGGATAAGTCTAACTTTTTGCATTTCGCCGTGGAGTTCAAGATAACAAGATTCAAATGTATTTCTAACACATGACATATATATTAATTAATAAATCTTAAGAAATTAATACAACATCTGTCATTTAAGGATTGAAGCGAAGCGAAGCAGTTTATGATTGATTTGCCCCATTGTCTACTTTAACAGTTCATACCTTGATGACCAATTCAAAAACAAATGTCAATCTTTATATTTACAATCATGTCCATTCATAAAATAAAAGAATAAAAAAAAATTGATTTCATTTTATTTTTCTTGTCAAATGCATTTTTTAAAATTTTCAGTTTGGCCATGCCCACTAACATTGTCCATGTTAAATATGATTTTAAAAAGGTAAAAATTAATTATTAATGTTTAAATTAACATTACAATTTGCGAATGATGAATTCGTAAGTAGACCAGACTGAATGGAAGATAAGGAAATGGAAATATCAACTGGGACTATTTGCTGGTTTTGCAAATAATCAGATATTCCTACGCCATTCAGAACTATTTATGCTTTAACTGTTCATCGCAAAATAACGTCAGTCAGTCGTAAAAGGTTCATCTAGGCAGTGATAATTAGATTGTAAATATTTAATAGTAACCACTAAAACGTTTATACAAATATTCCCAGAAATGTAAATTAGGGCCTCTGGTCAAGTGGTCTAATGTGGCCTTATGGACCACAGTGCCACTCACAGTCTAAGTTCAAGTCTTACTAAGGAAAATTCTAAAAATAGAAGTTTGTCAGTGTTTTTGCTGAAAGTATGTGTTTTCTCAAAACCCTTGATTGCAATAGTAAGTGAAAATACCATTTCCCCATAACTGGCAACAAAACTGCATTTCACATAGGGAATTGTAACATAATGACATCTGTGCAAAATTCATAACCTCAACTTTACAGTTTTCCATGACAAATTTCTTCATCTACATTTAATTAAAATAAAAATGTTAAAATGTCTGTTTTATTGAAAATCTTCTTATTATCATTCTCTAAGCCACTTAATTGACTAAAGAATCACCTTTCCTAGTAATTTTGCCACTGACAGGTTCTAGATATATTGCAGACCAACTCAAAACAGAAATTGGTGTCACAAAAACTCATTGAAACTGCCAAATTATTATAACCCACTTGATCCAATTTCTGCCATGCAAGAATTTTCTCTTTGTTAATTCTGTGTCATATTAATGCTAGATTGGCTTAGTTGTGTTGTATACATGGCAAGATAGTGTGTCTTTGTTGTGTTGTATACAGCAGGATAGCTTGTCTTTGTAGTGTTGTATATATATAGCAGGATAGCTTGTCTTTGTAGTGTTGTATAGATAGCAGGATAGCTTGTCTTTGTTGTGTTGTATAGACAGCGAGATAGCTTGTCTTTGTTGTGTTGTATAAATAGCAGGATAGCTTGTCTTTGTTATGTTGTATATATAGCAGGATAGCTTGTCTTTGTAGTGTTGTATAGACAGCGAGATAGATTGTCTTTGTAGTGTTGTATAGACAGCAAGACAGCTTGTCTTTGTTGTGTTGTATATATAGCAGGATAGATTGTCTTTGTAGTGTTGTATAGACAGCAAGACAGCTTGTCTTTGTTGTGTTGTATAGACAGTGAGATAGCATGTCTTTGTTGTGTTTTAGAGATAGCAGGATAGCTTGTGTTTGTAGTGTTGTATAGACAGCAGGACAGCTTGTCTTAGTTGTGTTGAACAGACAGTGAGATAGCATGTCTTTGTTGTGTTTTAGAGATAGCAGGATAGCTTGTCTTTGTAGTGTTGTATAGACAGTGAGATAGCGTGTCTTTGTTGTGTTTTAGAGATAGCAGGATAGACTTGTCTTTGTAGTGTTGTATAGACAGTGAGATAGCGTGTCTTTGTTGTGTTTTAGAGATAGCAGGATAGCTTGTCTTTGTTGTGTTGTATATATAGCAGGATAGCTTGTCTTTGTTGTGTTGTATAGACAGTGAGATAGCGTGTCTTTGTTGTGTTTTAGAGATAGCATGATAGCTTGACTTTGTTGTGTTGTATATATAGCAGGATAGCTTGTCTTTGTTGTGTTGTATAGACAGCAGGACAGCTTGTCTTTGTTGTGTTGTATAGACAGCGAGATAGCGTATCTTTGTTGTGTTTTAGAGATAGCAGGATAGCTTGACTTTGTAGTGTTGTATATATAGCAGGATAGCTTGTCTTTGTTGTGTTGTATATATAGCAGGATAGCTTGTCTTTGTTGTGTTGTATAGACAGCGAGATAGCATGTCTTTGTTGTGTTGTATAGATAGCAGGATAGATTGTCTTTGTTGTGTTGTATAGATGGCAGGATAGATTGTCTTTGCTGTGTTGTATAGATAGCAAGATAGCTTTTCTTTGTTGTGTTGAAAGTAGAATAGCTTAATGCCATAAAAGATTTGCTAATACAAGCTACTTTAATTTCTGATTAACTAGTCTGATTAGCTTAAAAGTGCCCAAGTTTTAATGATGTAATAATCACTGATGCATTATTTGATTTAAAGATCAAACCTTCAACTGAAAACATGTCATTAATTTTATTAGTCTTATGATTGTAAATTCTATATTTAAAATTTAAGAAATATAAAAGAGACCATTAAGATATGATTAGGCCGTATGTATATAATGGATAATTTAGATGATTTCAATTGTAACTTGAGATGTCCTTGTCTTGTCCAAGTAACTTTATCAGATATAAATTATATCTTTACTAACTGTAATATTATATCTAATATAAATCTGGATTAGTGTGTCATTATGCCAGAAAATTAATTAAACCAGATATTGGAAATAGAAGAATCCAGTTTGCAGTTTAAATGTTTTTTGTTTTGTTTTTTTTTGTACAGAAAAGAACACACACACACACACACACACACACACACACACATACACACACACACACACACACACACTAAATAAAAGACAAATGGAAGAATCTATAGTTGATTCAACTTGCTGTTTACTTTTAAGCAAGAGTCAAGCAAGTCTCTAAACCATTAACCGATATTTCCCTACCTTTATTTGTAACCAATCAAATCAAAGTTGTTGTGATTAATTAGCTGGCTAGCTGGCAGTTTAGACCTCTTGCCCACATGGCCCTTCTTTTAAACAAACCAGATGATAATGAGGTTCAAATAAAACAGTATTTACAAGTATACTATTTACTGTCTGATTCACGTCTGCTGTAGCACTAGTTTTTCAAGGTTTTAGAAGAGATATCAAAAAATTTTGTAGAATGCCACATACCGTTATGACGTATGCATTTTGTCGTAATTAACTGACACCAAACTAAATGCCATCTTAGCTGGAGTATAAAATGCAGAGCTTTTTAAAATCCTTACGGGGATTTAATATGGGAAAACACACAAACACTCATTCCGGAATAACATCGCTGAAAAATTGTGCGGGTTAAGAAAATAGAATTGCGCATGACCGACTTTCCCATTTTCGCTGGCCAGGTAATATCGTCTGCAACTTGACAGCAAAAGGAGTATACAATGTAGGTCTAACAACGGCGATTTTACCTACGACTGAATGAACTTTTCCAAAATTTTCTACCCTAACCCGCATGATTATTACAGCGATGTATTTTCGGAATGAGTGTTTGTGTTTTCCCATATTAAATCCCCGTAAGGATTTTAAAAAGCTCTGCATTTAATACTCCAGCTAAGATGGCATTTAGTTTGGTGTCAGTTAATTACGACAAAATGCATACGTCATAACGGTATGTGGCATGCTACAAAATTTTTTGATATTTCTTCTAAAACCTTAAAAAACTAGTGCTACGGCAGACGTGAATCAGACAGTAGTGTGTAAACATTCTATAACTGACAAACAATCATCACAAATTTCTAATAATCATAAATCTATATCTAGTAAAGAAATTTTGACTCACAAAAGAGTGAAATATGAACATTCCAGATTGTATAACAGACAGTAGACAGCTACATAACAACAGGACTGAAGACCAAAGAACAACATGGGCATGAACAAACAAACAAACAAACAAACAGGTGGAAAACGTTTAAGCCCACAGCCATTATTTCAGGGAAACAAATACAAAATTAGAAATTGTAAAGAGATTCTAACTTAGCTGATGATCAATTAAATGTGCTATGTTATCACTGACAAATTGTGATATTTCAACCTTTAATTGGTCTGTGTTGCTCACTTAGATATTATGATTGGTGTTATAACATTGGTAGATCATGTGTTATGTCTAGTTATTATACCTCATTTAATTTTCAAGTAATTTGATTGGATTACTAACTGTTTGAAAATAATATAATATCACCCTTAGATTTACTAAGAATAAAGAATGGCGTGCGTGCTTCAGGGTAATATTAGTTGAGGAGTTATGGTAATGGGTAATATTACAAAAAATATCACATGCGCAAAAAGAATCCTAAATCACACAACCGAGCAGCATTTCAATCACAAGCAGCTAAATGTTTGATGGATACGATCTTTTATTAATATACAATTTATTCATATGCAAGCGTTTCCTTGATCAAGACTACCTGTCTACTATAGTAGCCAGAAGTCAGCTGCAGTGTTAGATTTTTTTTAAGTAACAGAGAATCTCAGTTTAAGAGAATATCTGGAGAAAGACATTTGGCATAATAAAATAAATATAACATTCATAACAGGGTGATATTGCATATTTTCACCCCTCGGAAACCATTGTCAACCGAGGCTTAGCCTAGGTTGACAATGGTTCCTCAGGATGAAAATATGCAATATCACTCTCTTATGAATGTTATATTTATATAAACTCAACTTTATCAACTTTATCTTCTAACAAACATTTATCACTGTATATTTTATTACAGAAGGTAGAATTATGTGTTAAGTGATTAATAAGCTGAAAATAGTCTTCATTTAATTAAGATGTATAACAAAATTAAAATAACACTATAATAAATAAGCAAATTATATTTAATTAAAATAAACTTTCAGTAAATTGGTATTGAAAAATGATTAATGCACTTGGGAAAATTCATGTATAATGTGCTAAAACATAAACCTTTAGTACAAAAACATGTTTAATTAAGTTACAAATTGTCAAATAAATGAGAGTAACAAAATTTCAAATATCATATTAAGTCAGAAAAGAAGAAGGATTTTTTTTTTATTTTGTTGAAAAATGTTTATAAAATAATTTCACCATTCCAAAGAATTTATTCCATACTGGCATGTTTGTTTCAACATTTTTTTTTCAAATTAGAACAAATAAGAGCTTTGAACAAAAAATAAAGCCTTCATCTGACTATTTAAACAAATGCTATATAAAACATATATGGCTTTGATAGTAAAAGCTTTTTGTATTCATACAGGTGTGTCCTTGATAGTTGATTACATACAAGGTTAGGATCTAAAATAACCACCCATGATAAACTGGCATGAAATTGGTTGGTTTTTTTATATAAAAGTTTATGTGGAATTCACAGTTAGCATTCACTTAAAAGTTGCAGACATATTGTGATTCAAAGGTTTTGATTATTAAATGGCATATACAGCATTGTTCTTAAGTAAGACAGTCAAATAAACCACTACTCCTGAGTCTATCCTGTTGCCAAATATCAATATGTATTGGGGATGACAATGATGGATGGATGAAGTCTATGATCATCATAACATCATGTAACAAATAATATAAATTTTTAATAGCAAAATCAGATCATTTTAATCCTGATCACCATAGACTTATCATAATTTTTTTTTTTTTTTTTTTTTTGTTATTTCGGAGGGTTATTTACATCTTACACACCGTAATTTGTTAGTTATAGATGTAAACACTGTAACATTTGATTAACACAGTCCATTAATGATACAATTCTATCAAACTTATTGTTGTTTGTTGGGATATAAAAACCTGTCCATTTACTCAACAAATATAATTAATTTTCTGGTTCACGAAGTACAATAAAATTTAGAAATCATTCATTATCTGTCAAATGTTGTTGTTTTGTAATGGTTTGGTAATAAATTGAGAAGACCTATGATAATTAAGAAAAATGGAGACGGAATGCCTTAAAAACATCAGACTTAGTTGTTGAGTATTCCCATGATACACATATTGGCACTGGAATTACTAAAATTTATTCTTGTAAAGTATAAAAAATACAAATTTACATCATAAATATTCAGCAGGAAATAATTATTGGGAAACAAGACTTGATTCAGATGTACATTACTCCTTTTCCCTGATGCCATGGTAGAATATTTAGTGAGCATTTGAAAGTGAAAATAAATTGCATTTTATTTGATCAATATACAGAATAAATATTCAATTTTTAAGCATTTAAAATTTCTCAGTTTTGAATCAAGTGGAATAATCGAGTTTTATGCCCCAGTTAAGATTCTTTCACTTATATTGAGGAGTTCATTTCAAACATGACAGAGGGAAACAGAATGTCCAGAGGAAACTGCTACCACCAGCGAGTGAACTGACAAACTTCTAAAACCTAGGTCTGTTCTGAGTGGGATTTAATACAGTAGTAGACAGTAAGAGGCAATGTTATCTGTAAGTGCACAATTCAGACCACCTAATTCAATTCTCAGTTTTGGATTAACCACAAACAGACCTAAGTGAAGTTGGAACTTGTAACAGTTATAATTTTTTTCCTGAATTCTAAAGCACATAAGCTCATGAACAAGGTTGACTTAAAGCAGAAACTGATCATTATTAAAATAGGTCTCAACTTCTTATGTCATGTGTTATTTGACTTAAAAATATCCATCAGTAAAATTCATGTTCATTTTCAATTTCAAAATTTTTATTTTATACAAAGAAAAGGCCAATAGGGCTTTCTCAGACATCTGAAAAATGTTTAATATATTATTTCATCGTTAAAACAAATGTTTTTAATTTTCTTTCTCTTTATTAAAAACAACACTTCAAATTTCTGAAAAACAATCATGAAACAGTAATATAGTATTCTCATGATTTAGTGATCAAAACCCCTACTAAAAAAAACCTAAAAATTTACAGTAATAAATTTCTTGTTCATGAAATAAGTCTACTACTCCCCTGAGAGACATTTTTGGCACACAAGAAACAAATTTACAACAGTTAAGAATAGAAAAAAAATTTTTGTCATAAATATTCAGCAGAAAAAAAAATATTGGGTAACAAGACTGTCCAGAAGTAAATAGCTTCATTTCCCTAATGTCATCCTAGAATATTTAGTGAGCATTTGGGAGTAAAAATGAATCATATTACATTTAATTAATATCCAAAATAAATATTCAACTTTGTAAGTACAATAATGGTTCAATTCCCAAAAGCATTTTATTTTACTTCTTATTTGACTTATTTACATTGTGAATCCTCTATATATAAACAGGGGTCTCAGTAGCTCAGTGTTCTAAATCATCATCACTCCACTCCGTGATATATACATGTAGTAAAAATAAAGAATTGTGAACACTGGATCAAAGAAATATTGCTGAAGCTTGATTCATTAACCCAAATATGCTGATTTGAACTTCCAGTGCAGTAATTTTAATCCACTTGATTGCAAATACTGTAGAATCATTAATATTTGTTTTGTTGAAATTTTGTGGTTTTGCCCTTAAAAAAAAATCTGATGGTAGAAATTTTCGTGGAATTGAGTTTTGTGAAAATAAATCCAATTGAGGGCAATGGTAATTAAAAATTTTCGATGACATTTCATGGATTTCAGTTACCCACGAAAATAATGAAATTTAATCCCCCATGAATATTTGTGATTTTACAGTATTTACTTTTGCTGGGACAAAACAGTACATGCCAAAAAATCAGGTTTTGAGAAATTTACCAGCACAATATGGATGCCTTTGCATTGTATGTGATAATTCAGTTTATTTTTTCAATTTGTTGGGATATAAATTGATTTAGGTGTCATATTCTCTCTTTTGTTCAATGCATACTTGTCAGCTTTGAGTGCTCCCTTAAATAAATAAATAATATGCGACAGATGTGGGATGATTTCAGCCAGGTGATAGAACTTGCCTGAAGTGGGAAAGCTTAATATGAAAAGGTACTAGTTTTGGGGAGAATACATATGTATCTTGGTAATGGTAAAATATATATGCAATGATTCACATATAATATTAATAAAAAAAAAAGAGAAAAAAAAAAGAATTATGAACATTGGATCAGAGTTAACATTAAAAATCAGTAGATATAAATACATGTAGTTGAAAAAAGAGAACTTTGAAGATTGGATCACAGCAAACATTAAAAGCTTTTTAATACCATATAGAAATGATTAAAACAACAAAAAAGGCAACTGTTAATCAATCTACTCCTTTAATACAATAAGGGCAACTGTTAATCAATATACACCTTTAATACAATAAGGGCAACTGTTAATCAATCTACACCTTTAATACAATAAGGGCAACTGTTAATCAATCTACTCCTTTAATACAATAAGGGCAACTGTTAATCAATCTACTCCTTTATTACAATAAGGGTAACTGTTAATCAATCTACACCTTAAATACAATAAGGGCAACCTTTTACCAATATACTCTTTTTAATACAACACAGAAATGACCAGACTGTAAATAAGGGCAACTGTTAACCAATCAACACCGTTAATACAATAAGGGCAACTGTTAACCAATCTACACCGTTAATACAATAAGGGCAACTGTTAACCAATCAACACCGTTAATACAATAAGGGCAACTGTTAACCAATAGACACTGTTAATACAATAAGGGCATCTGTTAACAAATCTACAGTGTTAATACAATAAGGGCAACTGTTAACGTTAACCAATCGACATCGTTAATACAATAAGGGCAACTGTTAACCAATCGACACCGTTAATACAATAAGGTTAACTGTTAACCAATAGACACCATTAATACAATAAGGGCAACCGTTAACCAATCTACACCATTAATACAATAAGGGCAACTGTTAACCAATCGACACCATTAATACAATAAGGGCAACTGTTAACCAATACACACTGTTAATACAATAAGGGCAACTGTTAACCAATCGACACCATTAATACAACAAGGGTTACTGTTAACCAATTGACACCATTAATACAAGAAGGGCAACTGTAACCAATCGACACTGTTAATACAATAAGGGCAACTGTTAACCAATCGACACTGTTAATACAATAAGGGCAACTGTTAACCAATAGACACTGTTAATACAATAAGGGCAACTGTTAACCAATCGACACCGTTAATACAATAAGGGCAACTGTTAACAAATCTACACCTCTGTGTGATATACCATTATTTATTTTTGTAGTGAGATCATACTTGCTAAATTGAGTCATTATTTTGAGTGGTATGAAATCGACAAGATATAGAAGTTATTCAGTTATCTTGAATGTCACCACCAATACTGACAAAATGCTCAAAATGGCAAAATCATTATTCCAAAAGCTATTTTTTAAAAAGGGAAAAATTAGTTAAACAGTGTCATTATTTTAAGACTTAAGTCAAAATTTGGGGGCAAATATTTCAATGCATGTTTTACAGGATAACTAGTTGGTAAACATATGGAAGTAAAGTTTGTTTATTTGTTTGTTGGTTAATGGGTGATTGATTAATTAGCTATTTTGTGGGTTGATTGCTAGGAATAATATTTTATGAAAATTTTCAGTTTGAGAGGAAATGAAAATTTAACAGAATTTGTAGATTTTTTAAATAGATTTTTTTTTTTTAGCAAAAGCTGACACTGTAAATAAGATTGTCTCCAAACAGAGTAATATTACCAGAAAAAATTGTTAAATTATGCATTATGCAGCTACAATTCCACAAATATAGGGCTTATAAATAAGTTATAATACTTATGGTTTATTTATTTATTAAAAAAGAATGTTACAATAGTTTCTGCAATGATACAATAAGTTATTAAATTGATTTTTTTTTTCTGTAAAGTTTACAACTCATTTAAACACAGGGGAATAAACATACAAATTAGTTTATTGTCATTAAGATATTTCACACATTATGTCAGTAAAGTGTTGACCTTTATAACAATAAAGTTTGATTTGCAGAATGTCTTGGGGGACAGAAAAAATGTAAAGAAATCTTTATGTTGTAAATCTGATTCGTAAATGTCTCAGTAGAAATAGAAAAAGTTAATAAAATTTTATGGCTTGGTATCAATGATTACCTACTGATCTAGTTCTAGTTCTTTATTTCTCATAAATTGTACAATTTACAATATAGAGAACATATAATACATTATATTATACAAATTACATAAGCATACGTGAGTTATACATAAATAAACATATAATTTAACCAGGAGGACTGACTCTCTCATTGATAATACTAATAAATTTGCATAAATTGTTTAATACAGACATCTTTTTTGAAGAAAATAAGTCATAAAATTTCACAATATTTGGATTTTTAGAGAATAAAATAGGAATATATTTATTTCGTTCACTAGTTAAAGAAGTACATTTGAATATATAATGGTATTCATCCCCAATTTCATCCTGACATAAATTACAAAGTCTTTCATTCCTATCTATATTTTGCCAACGTCCATTTTCAATTGGTAACCTATGGTTGCTTGTCCTAAATTTGCTTAAAATAATTTTATTTTTCTTACAGAGATTTGATCTTAAATAATATTGGAGTTGAAAATCATTAGTAAATAATCTATAAGATATGCCTTTGGAAGAATTATTACAATCACTACTCCATTTCTGTTGGAATTGATCACATAACTTCAATTTAACAGACTTAACTAACCACTTTTTATTAAAATTTTGACAATGTAAAATATTACTCATACCACATTCATCTAAAATTGACTTAACTTTCATAAACCATCCAAAATTTATACCTTTTAAAAATTTGTTATATAGCATATTATAAATCAAGAATGAATATTTTGTTTGTTTACCAGTAACAATATTTGCCCAAAAGCCTATAATTCTTGTTTTTACATATACACTGATAGGATACCTTGCTAATTCACCATAAACAATAAAATTTGGTGTTGACTTTTTAACATTTAAAATTAATTTACAAAATTTAAGATGGACTCTTTCTAGAATATCACAGTTGCTGAAACCCCATATTTCACACCCGTATAATAAAATTGGCATAACCATCTTATCAAACAAATCTAATTGACAATCAATAGACAAATTATATAATCTTGACCTTTTAATAACATTATACATAGCTGCAGTTGCTTTATTGATAAGCTGTTTTTTGGTATTTAGAAAAGAACCACTTCTGCTGAATACTACGCCTAGATATTTAAAGTCTTTTACAATCTCAAGTTCAGTTTCATCAATATAAAAATGTATATTTTGTAAATCCCTACCTTTTGAAAAAATAACAATTTTAGTTTTTGATGCATTAACATTCAGTTTCCAAAGTTTACAATAATCTGAAAAATAATTAAGTTGTCTTTGTAAATCTTCTTTGGTTTCTGCTAACAACACTGTATCATCTGCATAGAGCATTAAAAAAAACTTTACATATACACCAATTTCCTTTTCAAATTCATCTGCAACAGTTAATAAACCATCAACCTTGTTTGTATTTAAAAAATATTCGAGATCATTCATATATAAGGCAAATAAAAATGGTGACATGCTTTCCCCTTGTCTAACACCAATGTCACATTCAAAGTAGTCGGAAAAAGTATTATTTACAGAGATTTTAGATTTTGAACCATTATACATATTAACAATAAATTGGTAACATTTACCATTTATATTATTCTTTAAAAGTTTTTGCCATAACCCGTTCCTCCAGACTTTATCAAAAGCCGAGGAGAAGTCTATGAATGCACAAAATAATTTCTTTTTACTAAAACGTAAAATTTCAAATAAATTAAATAAAACAAAAATATTATCTAATGTTGAATAGTTTGGCCGAAAACCTGTCTGACTCTCGCAGAGAATTGTATATTCATCTGCGTATTTATATAACCTTGTACTTATAATAGTAGTAAAAAGTTTACCTAAACAGCTAAGTAAGGTAATCGGTCTGTAATTATGGATATCGTTAGCACTGCCTTTATTCTTAAAAATAGGCACAATATTACCGATTAACCATGCTTCAGGTATTATACCTGTGTTATAGACTAAATTAAACAGTCTGTTGTATAATGGCAACATAAGGTCTATAGAAGACACAATATATTCATTAAAAATTCTATCATCACCAGCAGATTTATTGTTTTTCAGCTTTCTTACACACATAATTATTTCGTCATTTGTAATGGCTTCATTTAACATATTTATACCAGTATTATTAACATTATTATATACATCACTATCTACAGTAATATCTACATCATTATCTGCATTATCAGTATTAACAGATTTGAAATAATCGTAAAACTCCTTAACAGATATACTACATTTACTTGATCTACTAGATTTATTTAATAATTTCCAATATTGTTTTGGATCTGTATCTTTCATGTTTTTAAACCGTTTCTGTAATTTTTTGCGATAGTTACGCATACTACTGTCTAACACCTGTTTATATTTTGTCTCTGCATGTAACATTTCCTGTTTAAATATATTAGACTTGTACTTCTTGTACATACGTTGTGATTTGCGAAAAACTTTACGTGCTTTGACACAATTACTATCAAACCATTCTTTATTATTTGACTTTTCATTTATAAAAAAATTACTAGGACGAGTACCAAATGTAATATTAGCTGCGTCAAGCATCAGCTCTGTAATCTTAGTAAAAATACCGTCAACAAAAAATTTATCTACATTTCCTATTTCACTTTCTTGGATTAAGTCAAAAATATAATTTAATTTACATTGGTCAAAATTTTGACAAAATTCGACTGATTCATCAGCATCCCATGGCTTAATAACAACAGAATTTTCAGAGTCTGTGTGTTCAACAGCATTTTGACTTATTACATTTCTCTTAAAAACCAATTCACACTGTAAAGTACAATGTATATCAGAAAACAGTTTACTGAAATTTAAAATAGAAAAGTTTTTTAAAACACTTAAAAAATCAGTTGTGGCAATGAAATAATCAATCACAGTTGATTTACTGGTGGTATAATTACCGATACCACTATCATTACCAACTCGTCCATTCAAAATCACCAAATTGTTACATTTACAGAAATCAAGTAACAAATTTCCATAATTATTCTTAACACTATCTTTGTTAACCCTATTACATGGAATGTTCATTTGAGAAAGTTTATTAGCTACACTATTTTCATCTAAACTTTCAATATCAAAATCAGAATCTGGAATCACATCGTGACTCTCAGACACTCTACTATTGAAGTCACCTAATAAACAGATACATTCATGTTTACTGGCAAAATTCAAATATTCTAGTTCTATTTCACTAAAGGCGTCTGTCGTGCTATATTTTGAACCTTCCGGCGGTATGTAAACAATACCAAAAACTATATCGTGTTTATACTGAAACGCATTACCCCGTAACAAGAACCATAGCACATAATTACTTTCTGTTCGTACAGGCACGATAAAGTCCGAGAGACTCTTTTTGAATCCGAGTATTATACCTCCAGATTTATGGTTTGATAACTTTTGTCTGTTTTTCTGAATGAATTCAAAATCAGTTAATTCTATATTATCACAGTCATCTGTCTTTGTCTTGGTAAAACATATTATATCAAAGTCAGAAATAAATGAACGGAATTCCGGATAGCGAAGTCTTCGTGATAAACCACACACATTTAATGAAGCAATTTTACAATTTAAATTCGTATTTAGACTGAGAGAGTCATTGTCACTAGAAATTTCATTAGATATAGCATAGATACCTCCATGGTCTTCCTATCTTGTTTCCATCCTTTCTCTGTATTTCTTGTCTCCATTTCTCCATCCTGGTGTTCTTCTATCCTGTGATCTCCTGTCCTGTGTCGTTCCTGATGATTGTGTTCCGCCCATTTCTCCGTCTACTTTAAATTCCCTTCCATCGATATATAGTTTGTCGTACACTAGATTTGCTTTTTTATTTTCCCTTTTTGCCGATTTATAATATGGGTACAGTTTTTTTCTTCTTTCGTTTATCTCTTTTGGAAATTGTTCGTTTATCCCATAGCTTTTGTTTTCGATTTTCTTCAGCGCATTTGGCGCTGCCTTTCGCACAACTTCGCGTTCCTTAAAGTTAATAAATTTTGTGACTATTGGTCGACTGCGACCATTAGTTTTACGACCCATCCTATGAACTCTGTGAAAGCCTATGTCTTGAGTTATTTCAAGTGTATTTTTGATGAAACCATTTAAGATCGACTCTGTATCCTCTCGTTCTTCCTCTGCAATTCCGGTGAAAATTAAATTGTCCCTCATAGACCTAGATTGTAGTTCAAGGTTTCGTTCTGATAAAGCGTTAAATTCAGATTTCATGTTAACTAATTCATGTTTCAAATCATCATTTTCACTGACTAAGTTTTTGACACAATTATGCATTTCATTCACTTGTTCTGTATTCTCTTCAAATTTTACATTTAAGAAAGACACACCTTCATCCATCTCATCAACTTTCGACTTTAATGTTTTAACATCGTTCATCACAGATCCAATAGTAGTTTCAAATTTTAACAATTTAGATTCTATCTGGTCAAGTTTTTGTAATTTATTAAAAACCTTATCTAGTTTATTACTTAGCTGGTCTATTTTATCAGTATAGTTAATTGTCTCAAACTGTGAGGGTGTTACCATTGGTTGGTTTGGGGGGTAAACTTGAATTGGTGAACCACTATAATTCATCACTGGATATGGTTGAAAATTTCCATTATTTTGCGGAGTAGATTGGTTTTGACCTACAAAATGAGTTGGTGTCTGCATGTTTACAAATTTCTTGTCTTTTTCACAGTCACTACTTATATCAACAAAATTTTGTCAACTCTCATATTGCCAGACATTCTAAAATTATATTAAATGCCAATTTTGTATCTTATATCAAATGGCAACAATTTTTTAAAATTTTAATTTAAATTTTAATACAATAATTTTACTATATTAAATGCTATTTTTGTATCCCATATCAATAATAACTTTTTATTTATTTTTTTTTTAATACAAAAGTTTGAACTTCTATAAAAGTACAACATTTTCCATTATATTAAATGTTATTTTTGTATCCTATGACAACATTTTTTTTTTTTTTTTCAAATTTTAAATTCCATAACAATACAAAATTTTCCATTACATATTAAATGCTTTATGATGTTAAAAAGTAAATTCAAACTGCCATAAAATTGTAGTCAACATATGAGTTCAAGAATAAATGCATTTTGTAAAATTACATGTAACATATTGAAATAAATACAATAATAAGAGGCCCATGGGCCTTAATGCTCACCTAGTTGTATTTCCAAAATTGTTTACAAAGTGCAATAGTCAATATATCAATTACAGAAACTTTCCAAGTTTTCTCAAGTTTAGAACTGCCACAATCAAAAATATCTAGTCACATTTCATTTATAAGTAGCTAATATGCATTTAGTAACTTTAGCACCATAAATAATTTCCAAATCATTAATCATTTCACTATACTTATGCAGCTATGTCCTCGACCTTTGAACCTATGACCTTGAAACATAAATCAAAACTAGAATGTATACTTTCGAGCAAATATATGTCTGCATATCAGCTCTCTAAAGTGGTGCTCCAAATAGCGGAGGAAATACCAAGAAAGAAAGAACTCTCTAGAAAGAATTCCTGGAATTCCGTGGTTTTAACCGGATTTCTCTGAAGTCCTTCCAAATTCTAAAAAACGATGAGGTCAATGGTCACATGGTCAATCCCTACCAGTTGACAAAATTTCAACCTGATCGTATAAGAAAAGTAGGAGGAGATGTCTCTGAAAAAAATCTGTCAGAAACGAGGAGGAATAAAAATAATAATAAAGATTACGAGTAACAACAAGTCATGTCTGCTGCAGGGGTCCGGAAACGGTCATATTTGCCGGACATGTCCGACAAAAAATATTTTTGTCCGATGTGAAAAATCATTTGTCGGACATTTTTAGTTAATAGTAGAATTCAGTTAATTGGACACCATTATTTTACTTGAGTATTGTTTGCTATCACCTGTCAACCGTTTTCAATAAATACTGCAGATCTTATAATTCGACTTTTGTTTATTAATCAGTTAGAATCCATGGTCTCAATCTGTTCCTTTTTTTTCATTGTCCGAACCCTCATTAATTTTGTTGTTAAGATGTTTCTTGAGTAATCACATCACTTGACAGAAGGAAGCCATAAACAGCTGATAACGAGGGTTGATCCTTGAAGGTCATAGTCATCGGACTATATCAAAGAGGTTCCAAGTGGGATGTCAAATAAGAGTACGAGGACACATGTAACTAAATAACCTCTACGTAGTAGTTAAAACCTTTTAAAAATCTATATGATATTAAAAATATAAATCTTTTAAATACATCGTCAATACTATTTAATAAGTTTGCTATTCACAACATCGGTGGTTTTGTTTTTTTTATTTTATTTTATTTTATTTATTTTTTATTATTATTTTTTTTATTTATTTTTTTTTTTTTTGCTTTACACATTGGTACTGTTGCTTTGAAAAATGTCCAACATCCCAGTCGAAGTTTTCCGGAGCCCTGGTCTGCTGATACACAGACATAATGATATATAATACCTTCAATATTCTATTATTCGTGCCTATACAAAAAGTTAGTAGTTTTCAAGATAATTATTAATTCAAGCCTTCTTATGCAGCTATGACCTTGAACTATAGGCCAGGTGAGCTAAAATAGTGATATTCTTATATATCCAGACTTATAAAAATATGACTCTTTCAGCAATTTTCCAAAATCTTCAGACTAATATATTTAAATAACCAGACATATTAATTCTAGGATTACTGAAACTGATGTAACTGACTAAAATTTTTATATCTTTGAATGCCATTCCTTGTTGACCTTATAAAGAAATGGTACAAATTTATAACTTTGACATAAATATTCAAATATTGGTAGATATGATAAAGAAATACAGTATACATTATGACAGGGTATTATAAATGACAAGTGTATAAACACAGTATGGAAAAACAGTTAAAGATGACAGTGTACAAAAGACAGGGTAAAATTACAGCATAAGATGACATGTGAAATGACAGTTTAAATCAGTTTACAGCATATGACGAATATATATATATTTATTGACATAACAATTAAAGATGACAACGTAAAATGACAGGGTATGATTATGATATATGAATATGGTACACAATGACAGTTATTGATGACAGTGTAAAATGACAGTGTGTGATTACAACATGTGTATACAGTGTAAGATGGCAGCTAAAGATGAGAGTGTAAAATGACAGGGTGTGATTACAACATGTGAATAGAGTGTATGATGACAGTTTAGGATGAGAGTGTAAAATGACAGGGTGTGATTACAACATGTGTATACAGTGTAAGATGGCAGCTAAAGATGAGAGTGTAAAATGACAGGGTGTGATTACAACATGTGTATACAGTGTAAGATGGCAGCTAAAGATGAGAGTGTAAAATGACAGGGTGTGATTACAACATGTGTATACAGTGTAAGATGGCAGCTAAAGATGAGAGTGTAAAATGACAGGGTGTGATTACAACATGTGTATACAGTGTAAGATGGCAGCTAAAGATGAGAGTGTAAAATGACAGGGTGTGATTACAACATGTGTATACAGTGTAAGATGGCAGCTAAAGATGAGAGTGTAAAATGACAGGGTGTGATTACAACATGTGAATACAGTGTATGATGACAGTTTAAGATGAGAGTGTAAAATGTAGTATGATAGTGTGTAATAACAAGGTATGATTAAGACATCTGAAGAATATAAAATGACAGTTAAAGATGACAGTGTATAATAACAGGGTATGGTAACAACTTATAAATACAGTATACATTATGAGTTAAAGATGACGATGTATGATGACAGGGTATGGATACAACATGTGAATACAGTATGGGATGACAGTTAAAGATGACAGTGTATAATGACAGGGTATGATTACAGCATGTAAATATGGTATAGAATGACAGTTAAAGATAACAGTGTATAATGACAGGGTATCATTACAGCATGTTAATATGGTATAGAATGACAGTTAAAGATAACAGTGTAAAATGACAGGGTATGATTACAGCATGTTAATATGGTATAAAATGACAGTTAAAGATAACAGTGTAAAATGACAGGGTATGATTACAGCATGTTAATATGGTATAGAATGACAGTTAAAGATAACAGTGTATGATTACAGCATGTAAATATGGTATAGAATGACAGTTAAAGATAACAGTGTAAAATGACAGGGTATGATTACAGCATGTTAATATGGTATAGAATGACAGTTAAAGATAACAGTGTATAATGACAGTGTACGGTGACAGAGTGCAGGTAACTTATAATGTAGTCACAAGGTTAAAAAAGAATCTGCTATTCCTTTTAAAATTAAATGAACACATGTCAAATGTATCAAAAACTTTTCTTAAAACGCAATTATCATGAAGTGAAAACACATTAACACAGGACAATTATTTCTTGAGGAAATTGTATGTGATGTAAATATAATGACATTTTTGCATTACCCACAATGCCCCTGCTGGTTCACTTCCTACACTTTCACAATCAAGTAAAATTAAAATACATTTAAGTGACAGTTTATGTGATTTCAATACTGGAGTACATTTAACATTAAGATCGGTAAACTAGAAACAGAGCTGTATATTATGGGTAGTCATGAAGAACATAAATTTTCTATACAATGTTGACATGAAACAGTCGGATCATTGGCTTAATTGAGCAAATTTTGTATTGGCATATGAATAAAAGAGCTTTGGATAAAGATGTTAGCTTCTATTAAACTTCTGCTTCTGAGAAATCCAACTGTTAACTTCTGCTTCTGAGAAATCCAACTGTTAATGAATGACCCTCTGGTCTGCTCAGATCAATTTTTTACAAGTCCGGAAGGGTACAATTTGGACAAACTACTGTTAACTGATGAAACATCTAGTTTAGACAGGTGCTACTATTAACAGATGACCTGTCTCATTAGTTTAATAGGGGTATAGTTCAGATAGGTGCTACAGTAAAATATTCCAAGTAAGCTAATTACAGCTACCACTAGAACTTTTATCTTACACTCCACATCTACATAATAATAACCTGCACATCTAATTAATAAAAATAAAACTTTTCTAAAATCATAGATATCCTATTTAGTCCCTTTAGTCAACAAAATTACAATTCTCTGATTAGCTTTTTAACTGACTTTGACATTTCACATTTTAAAAACAGTGACACATAAGAAGTTTGCCAAATACATGTATTATAAAAAATCTTAAGTTTTTAATTTCAAATATTTGAGAATAAAGTCAAAGAAAAAAGCAAAGTTTAATTACATTGAAAGCTTAGATATAGCTGTGATTATGACACCACCTTTTCTTTACTTTGTTACTGCATTTATTACTAAAATCTTTGTACATACACAGCTGATGAATGACATGATTTTGAGAAACAGAGAGCTGAATTAACTATCTTGTTCAATTTTATAAACTGATAAAAGTGATTATTGATATCCCACCAGTATAAGAGCTATATCACTTTCAAACTGTCTATTTATTGCAATGTAGTGAGATAATTGTGTTTTATACTCCAGTTAAGATTCTTTCTCTGATATCAAGGTTAGTTCTAGGATGGTGGAGAGAACTGGACACCTGTCAGCAAACCAACTATATTTTTTCTAACATATTACCTGAATAAGATTCAATTGGATTGGATAAGAATATTGTGTTTTATACCCTCGTCAAGGTTCTTTCACTAATTTTGAGGCGGTAAGTTCAGGGAAGGTGTAGAAGTGTAGAAAACCAAAGTGTGGCAAGCAAACTAACAAACTTTCTCACACTAATATCTGCTCAAGTGGAATTCCACCTAGGCAGTGACAGGCACTAGGATCCATAAGCATGTGCTTTTAAATTAGATCATTTAGCCAACAAGGTCTCTTTGAACAGGATTGACAGCAGAATGTGATGAGAGGTACTGTTCTGTTAGTTTTTGCTTTAAACCTCTTGACACTTATTCTTAGCCCCATTTTTATTTAAAACTTTATTTTTTTAATCACTTCTTTTAATCACTTTGCTCTATAAAACCAGTAAAAAGCACATTATTGAATGTCAGTGTCTTGTCTCTGGAGAAATTCTTTAATTTGGCCATGATTGAATTTAATACGTTTCTGCAAAACATTTTAAGAATTTTATTTCTTAAAAGTTCAACTTCAATACTGAATGAAACATAAATTTTAAAACAGAGAAGTTTGAAATGTTAACAGATTTTATCAATGTTAACTCTAACTGTAATGGGAATTCTTTAATCTGATTCTAAATGTACAGCAATGCTGCCACGGAAACATGGAACAAAACAATGTCACAATTTCAAACATTTTTAAGAATCCTTTGCAGGTGTAATTACATGTACATTGTATATAAATCATAGCACCACTCATTGTCTATTTTTCACTGGAAACTTTATGCAGATATTATTTATTTATCTATTTATATTGACCAATCAAAAACAAATTATAATATATATATATGTATATAACTTCTTAACTGGTTATTATAATACTGCAAATAGATATAAATAAATAGTGTCTGCAGTGAGAAATAGGCAATCAGTGGTGCTGCAATTCATAAGCAAGTGCCTAGAATATTTAGAGGTGTTTGTGCTCCGATACTTATTAGATAAAAAAAATGTGCACTACAGGTAAGACATACATCAAAATGAATTCTAAAGATTCTAGATTAATAATTTCAGGAAGTGGGAAGACAATATATTGATGACTGGATATAGCATACCTACAATTATATATATCAACACATGCCATGAAAAAATTGATTAATTGGTACATGCATTTGAATTTTTGAAATTTTGTTATTTTTTAATTGGACTTTTATATACACTTTCTAAGCAATGATAAAATAAAACATGGTCACAGAAGCATGCAGACACAATATTGTCCTAATGTCAGAAACATTGTATTGAAACACTTTTTTACATCTTGTGTATGAAGGAGTTTTGTTTAAGATGTTTATCTTATGGTAGATTTTAAAAGATAATTTTTTTTAAAAAATCAATTTTTAAATCTATCTCATTCTAATCTAATTCATATTTTGTCACAAAGAAATAAATAATTTTGAAACTTACATGACAGTGATGTAACATAATTAAAACAGTATAAAACGAACCATTCAATCTTTTTAATTAACATTTTTATCCTGTTATTCTGGTTTGAAATTAATTTCTTTTTTTTTTTTTTTTTTTTTTTTTTGAAATTTCCAGTAAATTTATCATCATCAAATTGAGGAAATTCTAGAAAATCAAAGAAGTAAGAAATTAAGTCAGCAACTTGTGTCTACCAACAGGGTTTCACAAACGCTGGTAAGGTCAACCGGCAGTCGGCAAAAATCGCGTTTGTGAAGGCCTGTCTAGCAAGTATATACTAAATGCTCTGTCATTACGGTGACTGCAATGAGTCAAAAAGTCATCTTTAACAGCCTTGACCGTTCTACTTACAGTTATGAATAAACTACATAAAAATGAAATGAGACAGTGTCATGTTAATATAATCATATCTCAATCAAAGACTTAATAAAAATTTTTAAATTTACCATTTTATGATATTTGTATGATTTTATTACCAAGTGTTACAATGGCCGATCTGAGTACAAACTGAGTACACTAATGGCAGCATGCAAAATAAAACTAAAATTTAATCTCTTCAATAATCTCTCAACGTTTGACTACGTGATGTTTTACCATATTACACTGCCTATTTAACCACATGGGATTATGGGTAATCTGTGGTTTCAGGATATGACACAAAACTAATATCCTGTAAGGGGAGTTTTCTCGCATCAATCCCTACAAGTCTCTGATATCGATCTATCAGTATTATCATGGTCAAGCAATATGGTATATAAGAGATTTATTTATTTATTTATTTTTTTTTTAAAATCTAAATCAAAAAGTTTGTTTAATCTGGTCTAGTTAACCAGATTAAAATTTTACAACAAAAATCTACCAAGAACATAAATAAATGATTAAAATGAGAATCATCAAACAATTCAAGATAACTTCACTGATATTTAAACATCACCAGCAAAGCTGCAGAAATTAAGAGAATTTGTGCTTTGATTCTGAGCCTTCATTTTTTATGCAGTGTTTACTGTCATATAAGTAATCTGGTTTTCCAGGTCTCTTGTAAAGATCCAATGAGTTAAATTAGGTAATAGTGTTTTACATGCATTTAGATCTTTTTAATTATACTTCAGGGGTCAGTCTAAGGATGATGAAAGAACCCAAGTGTCCAAAGAACATCATTCAAACTTTGATGAGATGATTAACTTTCCCACACTTTAAAGTGGGAATCTAAAATACGACAGGCATTGTGAGTGCACCATAAATACACCACTTGGCAACCAATGCCCCAAAAGGAGTGTGTGAACTTCATAATTGTATTTGCTTTAAATCAGTATGACTTTGATGTAAAACCCCTTTTATTATCAAACAGATTTACAAATACTGAAATTTAAGCCATAACATAACTGCCAATCAAAAATAACTAAATTTCCACAAAATTTCCACAATTAATTGCATGTAGAAAAAAAATCAACTTTTATTTTGTTTTTACAGAAATATGATATTCTGATGCATTATCAAAATCAAATTATCAACTTGAATCATTGATCAAAATAATATTGGTTGACACATGAAAGACAACCATTTTACAAGAAACTGTCAAGGAAAGTTTCACAAATTAAGAAAACAGTGACATTTTTTCATAATTAACTGTGACACATACATGGTGGAAGAAAACCTTTTTCCAAAGACTGTCAAATACAAAACTATATCTATGTCACAGTACAG
Source organism: Tegillarca granosa (assembly GCA_029721355.1). NCBI lineage: Eukaryota > Metazoa > Mollusca > Bivalvia > Arcoida > Arcidae > Tegillarca > Tegillarca granosa. The sequence goes on from CM056599.1 coordinate 5,851,721, forward strand.
AAGCAATTGTATGGACTTTCTGTGAACTATCAGCGAGATTTTATTTATGTGATGAAGTCTATGAGAATAGAATCTTTATCAATGGAGATATAAATCTCTGTAGAAATTATCTGTGTAATCTGTATCTCCATTGTCATGAAATATTAATACAGGAAGTTCAATGTCTCTCACATCTCTTGATTTGAAGGTACAAATATGTGTATTGTTCATGAGTTTGAAGATAAAAGATGGCATTTTATTTAAGCAATGAACTTTGATTGTAATCGATTTATTGGGGTGTTACTCTATTGGGTCATGCAAAAATTGAATGATCCCCAAAGGGGTCCATGGAAAATTTGTATGACCCAAAAAAGTCACATGCCAATAAATCAATTACAATCAAAGTTCATTGCTTATACCAACAGAGTACATGTCAATAAATTGATTACATATTCAAAGTTCAGTGCTAATATTTATGATCCCATCTACATTTTTCTTAGCCCCTTCTGATTCCAAATAGAATTGTCAAAATATTGTATAAACAAGAGGCCCATGGGCCTTAATGCTCACCTGAGGATATATCCAAAATCATTTGCAAAAATACATAAAATATTCAAATATACATGCCTTTGAAAGTATGACCTTGAGCCACATATCAAAATGATCATCATATCAATACCTAAAATATTCTAATATATATGCCTATGCAAAAAGTTAATAGTTTTCAAGAAAATTAACAATTTGAGTCTTTTTATGTATCTATGACCTTGACCTTTAAGCGTAAGACCTTGAATCTTATATCAAAAAAATCGTCATATCAAATCCTACAATATTCTAATATTTATAATATAATTTTGGAGCTTTAGATTCATTATATTCAACTGTTTGGCTTATGTTTTTTATCTATCAAACTTTTCGGTCTTAGTGTCACTGATGAGGAATGAATTTCCGAAATGTGCACATCTGGCACATCAAAATTTAACTGGTATTTGTTTTATATTTACTACCCCTGAGCGGGTACCGCTGCTGGTGGAGTAAAACTCCCCGAGGGTATCCATAACTCAGTAGGCAGTACTTCGTGCTGTCAGAAATTGTACCATTTAGCAAATTTTTCAGCCGTCTAAATTTGAAATTTATTTAAAACTAAGGTCTGTTACCTCATGCAAAGCATTCCTTAGCTGGATTTGGATTTATATAATTTTGGAACTTTAGATTCATTATTTTCAACTGTTTGGCTTATGTTTTTTATCTATCAAACTTTTCGGTCTTAGTGTCACTGATGAGGAATGAATTTCCGAAATGTGCACATCTGGCACATCAAAATTTAACTGGTATTTGTTTTATATATACATGCCAATACAAAAAGTTAATAGTTTCCAAGATAATAAAATATTCAGTCTTTTTATGCACCCTTGACCTTGGAACTATAGGTCACCTTGACCTAGTTTTGGAATCCATGACAACGTCAGGAAAAAATCTGAATTGCACTGGCCCATGTAAAGTTTACGTCGCGGATAACGAGGATGACGACCACAGACAAATTTTGTGATCTCAACAATTTTGAACTTTTTGTGACGTCAAAGAAAGAGGAAAAATCTCACGTGAAACAATCAATTTATTGAAACATATACCTATTCCTAGACCAATAGTTTTTTGAAGGGAATTTATTTTGATAGTAAATATATATAAAAGTTTTGGCGGTACTTGTTATCAGGTGGTCTAAAGTGCAATATTTTAATCTCTAAATATAAAGAGCTGTTAGAAGAAGACAAAACTGAATGACCTCCAAAAAATTCACTTAGGAACATCAAAGTAGAAATTTTAGCCGTTTGCTTGCCAAAGATAATACTCCCATTTTCTTGCTGGACCAACTTGATATTTACAAGTAACATGAGTCTCAAAACACCATGATTTCATTCTATTTATCATTTTTAAGCACCAAAAGAATATAAAACACTTCTTGAAATACGGTTATCTGCAGTAGGTCAAGTGTCTACTTTAATGTCACCCTGTAACTGTATTACTTATAACAATCCATGCTGGGATTAATTACTCAAGGCGGATGATAGGACAATTTTGATTCTTTTGACAGACAACAGTTAGAATAATTATGTTTTAATAGGAAGAGATCATCTAAATCTTGTTAGTGCCTGATTTTCATCACAACATTGCGTGTAAGTATCAGAGATGACAAATAACAATCAAGTAACAACTATCTCAAATAATACACTGTCTCAACATTTAATTCTGCTATACTTTTTTGTATTATATTCCTGTATATATAAATGGCTGACCAACAGGTTAATTCAAGGTTACAAAATAAAAAAACAGGAAATCCGAATCTTGATTCTTTGGTGATAAGTTCAAATGTAAGAGATTTCTGTGTCCAAGATAAATTGAACAGAAGTTAAACAAAACCCCAAATTTGCAATTGCATTTTGGAAAAAAAAGAAATATAAAACTTTATAAAAAAATTTAAGTACATTTAGTAACATTTTTACTCTAGGTAAAATCTAGCCAAAGCCATGTCCACGCATTTTATCTATATTGACAGAACATCTTGTATAATCTGACAAGTCACATGATTACCAGATTATAGAATTTACAAGGTCCATGGTGTATTTAGTACTGTATATAGTAAAAACTCAAAAATTGTTAAAATTTCAAAGCAAATTAAGTCTTGATTCTGCTCCATAATTACAACTGGGGCTGTAAAATTGCAGAATGATCTTAAGAACTGCAACATTGATTTAAATTAAATTGGCTAAGCTTGTCAATTTAAAGGATGAATACAGGCCTTTTCATTTTACAGGTTATATGTTGCAGAGCAACAACTGGAGAAATACAGTTATTTAAATTCATCAAAATATATCAAATCATTCATCAAAATATTCAAATCAATTCAAATCAATGTCATTTTAACATATGCTAATTATGACAAATGCAGAAATTATGAACTGAGAATTTTATATAGTTAGTTAACTTAAAGAAGTTTTGATTTTCTTACATCCTAAATAACAATTATCAACATCATGTAAATGATCCAAATTTAGAATAAAAACTAGAAGTAATTTTAAAAAAGTCAAATAACTACTCACTTCCTGTAATCGATTATGTGCAGTCATTAGTCTAGTAAGACTCCGAATATGATCACCAAATTCTTGTACCCATTGTTGAACTCTGAAATATATTAAAAATAATAACTGTAATTTTGAGCACAATCAGCAAAGTAAAACAGTTTAAACCCAATTTCCATATTTTATCACTGACACATTACATAATATCAAGTCTCCTGCATAAAACAATATATCATTAGATAAAAATGAAAACAAGATATTATTTAGAAGTAAGATATTTATAAACAATTTGAGTTATCTGGGAATTTTTTCTTTATATTTTGGCTTGTAAATAAGTGCAGCCATAGCCCAGCCATGTTGTTGTTGTTATTTTGTATGTTTGTTTTTTTATCAACCCTCAAGTGTCCTGTAATATAATTTTTTTTTCTTGAAGTCAGTTTTTTAAAGTCACAAATTCTTGTTTCCTACATTATTTTGTCAAACCCCTTGATTTTATAACAGCTTGTACATGGCACATTTTCTTAAGCATCTCTCACAAACCTTAAAAATTCCAATCCCTCTCAAGATTCTTAGCATGACCAATTTTGATTTAATAAGGGTTTTCCCAGTCAAGAATTTTTCATGTAAATTGAGACATCACCAGCTGCAGGTGAAGTGGCAGAATATGAGAAAGTTTTTTATTATCTTGGAAATCAGAGATCTTTGTAAGTAACCTGCTTTTCTTTACCATCACAGAACTGAAGGCCTCAATAAAGTGAAATTGAGCTTTAATAGCAAGTAAACTTGCCCTAATCTCTCTCTAAAACATATATGTCATATAAAAATTCAATGAACCAAATTAAACTTATTCTCTTGATGCTTTACATACAGGAAAGGTCGGTCTACTGGGGTTCTATATTACTAGATAATACAGGAAAATAAAGCCCAATTCTCTTGAGTCCTTTATATTTATGCAGATGTAATCTTTGAATGATTTTATGGTTTGTAAAAGTAGACATAATGTCTACATCAACCACACCGCCTGGTTTTAATGGCCCAATTACCAAACATTATTTAGACATAAATTTTTATTTCCGAGCTCTTCTATAGTTTTAAACAATAAAATCTCTTTGTCTTAGGTTTTGGAAATAAAATCTCTAAGTGTATTGATTATGTAGAGTAATGGCATAAAATCAACATTCTTTCTCTTTTACTGAGGTCAGTTCAGGGATAGCAGAGAAAACCCTGAGTACCCTGGAGGAGGCCACCAACTTTTGTTACGAAAACTTACAAAACTTTCTCAAACTACTGAATCTGCCTCAAGTGGGTTGGATTGGAATCTAGGCTATAAGAGGCATTGTAATCCTACAAGCCAGTGTTTGAGAACACCCAACCAATGAGGCCCCTAAACAACTGTTGATCTTGACTAGAAACCTTTAGGGCTTATATGACTAAACAACTTTTTGTCTACAATGACTGAAACAACCTCATGAACCATGTGAACCTTTATTGATGAATCAAATATTTGATTTTCAATAGCGTAAAACCAATTTTGAAGATTCTAGGGTTCACTGTACACTGCAACATATTTTGTGGCATTCTTAAGCAAACTTATCAAGAATTCATTGCATAGAATGCTAGATCAAGAAACTGTTGAATTAGGATAGAGATTAATGCTAAAATTTTACAATTATTCATAAAACTACGTATTTGAATATTAGCAACAAGGAAATATTGATGACATTGAACATTTTAAAATTATTTTACAGTAATTTTCAGTAATTATCAGTAATCTAAGACAAATATCTTAATATTTAGAGAATTTTGTAAAATTGGAAATGGATCTATTCGTTAAATGATTGAAGCTTGTGCAGAAAAAAACTAAACACATTAAAAGTAAGTATGGTTAAATCATAAAACAGGGACTTTCAAAAATGACAAAATTATGAAAATTGTATTTTTATATGCAGGAAATACTGTTAAACAAGGTAATATCTAAAAGTAGAAACAACAAAATATAACATATCTGATGTTATTTATGGATGACAAACAATTACAGTGCATTATGGGTAATTTACTGAGCAAAAGCATGCAATCCCATAGATAAATCTCTTGAGAGAATAACTGTTATTTTTATCAAAGATAAATTGTGTTCCTCATGGAATTAGTTTGAATGCCAAGGTAATATAATAACTTACTAAAAGATGGTGACAATCACAGTGACAGCGACATTTCAACAACTGAGCATGCCAAATCTATAGACAATCACCATAACAAAATATCAGTACAATGCATATTTAATTTTTACATCATCAATTTTTCAGCTATTCATGATATAATACAATTTTACTAATCTCAAACATTTAGTTCACATGATAAAATTTATACATTCTATCACAATTTTTTTTAGCTATTCATAACAACTCACAATTTTATTAATCATTAACAAGTTCATGTGGTGCTTGAGTTATACATTACAAACAGTTGTATGAACCTTTAATTAGTTTTGAAACTGTAAGTAAGGATTTTCTAAAAACAAAATTTCTTCCATATTATTGTACAAATTATGCTATGCAATATTTACTAAGTTGCACAGGTAAATCCAATTTTAGAGAAGACAATATAATATCAATATTAGTGCTCTTTTTGAGCTGAAAAAAACTCAAATTGAGCAGTTTTGTATTACAAAATAACCATTTTTTTGCCTGGCCTGTTGCAAATTCTTTTACAATGCATCAGCAAGTTTCTAAGGTGTTTCTAACAACATGTTGTTAATAAGAATAATAATCCACATGTGGTTTTTTTTTTTTTTTTTTTTTTTTTTTTTGCCTTTCAGGATGTATTCTTACAGGGATTTAAATACTTTCTGTATTTAAGCTTTATTTTATTTCGGAGGATATGACTGTTAAATCAATATTTTGTATGTGACAGGTGTTACACTAGCTAGAAAAGAGGTACTAACCTTTCCAGGGCAACAGGCCTCACTTTCTTGATGGAAGTTCATGTGTGTAACTGAATTGACCAAAGTTTTTACTTTGTTTTTGGGATTGTGATTTGGACATGGACTGGTTTGTGTTAAATTTTATTGTTAAGAACAAATCATATGATACAGTACTACTGTTTTCACTAGGATTAAATCAAACTAAGATGCCAGCTATTTGGTAGATTTTTCCATTTGTTACTATTTTCACCTCTAAACTGAGGTAAACTGAGGCATTTCTTTTACACAGAGATCAGAGTTTCATAATGAAGTATTTTTTGTACCTAATTAACTGAAAAGTATCAAAAAGTCCAAATAAATGAAATGAAAATAACAACAAGTTAGTGATAAGTCAAAAAAGTTTTTAACAAATATGATATTACGTAACTTACTGTGCAAGATCATCATACATTTAATTGTGAAATTCATTTAACTGTACCTGGCATTAATAAACAACTTAAAAAAATTTACTAACAGTACTGGCTTATCAAAAGATATAATATTCTAATACATGTACATGTTAATGGTTACTTTTTAATTGCCAGCAATATCTATAATGTTTCAGGGATTAACATTGCAACAACTTTTACAAATCATGCTCTACATTCTACCTGAACTAATCAACAAATCAAAACCAACAACATTAAGAACCAATCTTCCACCTTCAACAGTCTCAATCAGATCCTAATCACAAGACTGATAATATCCTTGCATTTATATTGAAATACAACTGAAATTCTAATTCCTATAGATGATTATAAGTTAATTGCTCTGAATATGGTTTCATTATATTGTAAACTTTTCACCTTCTCCCCTACATAGTAGCAGACAGATTATTAATAACATAAGACAAGTTGAAATATCTGAAGAAGATTGTTAAAAGAACAAGACAACACAATTCTTTATGATATAGTAGCCGATATAATCATCGTTAGATAAATTACACAGTGGATTAAAATAAAATATGTCACCATTGCTAATTAATGCCAAGCCAAAGCACAGGTTCAATACCTATCATAATTATTGATTTTGAAGTAGTCATGAATATAAACTTATTTAGAAATAAATAAAATATGCACCTTTAAACATGTGTTTTCAAATTACATTAAACCTGGTTATACTGACCTTCAATAACTTTCCCACTTTATTTATTGTATCAATATTTCAAAGTTACAAATTTTGTTTTATAAAGCCACCTTCCACCTATTGATCTTAAAACACTGTATAATGCCAATAATTCTGACAAAATACATTGTGACAAGGTTTAAGTCATATAATGCCAATATTTGACAAAACACATTGTGACAAGGTTTAAGTTATATAATGCCAATATTTGACAAAATACATTGTGACAAGGTTTAAGTTATATAATGCCAATATCTGACAAAATACATTGTGACAAGGTTTAAGTCATATAATGCCAATATCTAACAAAATACATTGTGACAAGGTTTAAGTCATATAATGCCAATATCTAACAAAATACATTGTAACAAGGGTAAGTCATATAATGTCAATATATCTGACAAAATACATTGTGACAAGGTTTAAGTCATATAATGCCAATATTTGACAAAACACATTGTGACAAGGTTTAAGTTATATAATGCCAATATCTGACAAAATACATTGTGACAAGGTTTAAGTCATATAATGCCAATATCTAACAAAATACATTGTAACAAGGGTAAGTCATATAATGTCAATATATCTGACAAAATACATTGTGACAAGGTTTAAGTCATATAATGCCAATATTTGACAAAATACATTGTAACAAGGTTAAGTCATATAATGCCAATATTTGAAGAACACATTGTGACAAGGTTTAAGTCATATAATGCCAATATCTGACAAAGTACATTATGACAATGTTTAAGTCATATAATGCCAATATTTGACAAAACACATTGTGACAAGGTTTAAGTTATATAATGCCAATATATGACAAAATACATTGTGACAAGGTTTAAGTCATATAATGCCAATATCTGACAAAATAAGGTTTCAGTCATATAATGCCAATATCTGACAAAATACATTGTGACAATGTTTAAGTCATATAGTGCCAATATCTGACAAAATACATTGTGGCAAGGTTTCAGTCATATAATGCCAATATTTGACAAAATAAGGTTTAAGTCATATAATGCCAATATCTGATAATATACATTGTGACAAAGTTTAAATCATATAATGCCAATATCTGACAAAATACATTGTGACAAGGTTTAAGTTATATAATGCCAATATCTGACAAATACATTGTGACAATGTTTAAGTCATATAATGCCAATATTTGACAAAATACATTGTGACAATGTTTAAGTCATATAATGCCAATATTTGACAAAACACATTGTGATAAGGTTTAAGTTATATAATGCCAATATCTGACAAAACACATTGTGACAAGGTTTCAGTCATATAATGTCAATATCTGACAAAATAAGGTTTAAGTCATATAATGCCAATATCTGATAATATACATTGTGACAAAGTTTCAATCATATAATGCCAATATCTGACAAAATACATTGTGACAAGGTTTCAGTTATATGATTCCAATATCTGACAAAATACATTGTAACAAAGTTTAAGTCATATAATGCAAATATCTGACAAAAAACATTGTGACAAGATTTAAGTCATATAATGCAAATATCTGACAAAATACACTGTGACAAGGTTTAAGTCATATAATGCCAATGTCTGACAAAATACATTGTGACAAGGTTTAAGTCATAAAATGCCAATATCTGACAGAATACATTGTGACAAGGTTAAGTCATAAACTGTCAATATATCTGACAAAATACATTGTGACAAGGTTAAGTCATATAATGCCAATGTCTGATAATATACATTGTTACAAGGTTTAAGTCATATAATGCCAATATCTGACAAAAAACATTGTGACAAGGTTTAAGTTATATGATTCCAATGTCTGACAAAATACATTGTGACAAGGTTTAAGTCATAAAATGACAATATCTGACAGAATACATTGTGACAAGGTTAAGTCATAAAATGTCAATATATCTGACAAAATACCTTGTGACAAGGTTAAGTCATATAATGCCAATATCTGACAAAATAAGGTTTAAGTCATATAATGCCAATATCTGACAAAATACATTGTAACAAAGTTTAAGTCATATAATGCCAATATCTGTCAAAATACATTGTGACAAGGTTTAAGTCATATAATGCCAATATCTGACAAAATACCTTGTGACAAGGTTAAGTCATATAATGCCAATATCTGACAAAATAAGGTTTAAGTCATATAATGCCAATATCTGACAAAATAAGGTTTAAGTCATATAATGCCAATATCTGACAAAATAAGGTTTCAGTCATATAATGCCAATATCTGACAAAATACACTGTGACAAGGTTTAGTCATATAATGCCAATATCTGACAAAATACCTTGTGACAAGGTTAAGTCATATAATGCCAATATCTGACAAAATAAGGTTTAAGTCATATAATGCCAATATCTGACAAAATACATTGTAACAAAGTTTAAGTCATATAATGCCAATATTTGAAAAACACATTGTGACAAGGTTTAAGTCATATAATGCCAATATCTGACAAAATACATTGTGACAAGGTTTAGTCATATTATGCCAAAAACTGACAAAATACATTGTGACAAGGTTTAAGCATAAGTGAAGCTGAACTAATTTAACAAAGTGTAATTTATTTTTAGATGCCAAGTCAATGCTGTATTGTACCTATCCTTAGAGATTACAAATTAAACAAACATTTGCTAATAGATTTTTTACTAGATATAGGACTACAGTATAAAGTGCTTAAAACTGTTATAGAGAAAATCTATGATGTTGGAACAATATGCTTATTTTTTATTGTAAAAATCGCTTGGTTTATTATGCAATCTTGATGCGAGCGTGGGTTAACATTAGGTTTATAAGAAATAAAACAGCAGGTTTACAGACGATTACGAGAGCTCTGAGGAGATTATGTAATATAATGATTATATATGTGTGACATATAATCTGAAATGTCAGTACAAAGATAAACGAATTCATGCGGGTGAGCTTAAAAAAAACTCATCAACATTTAGTGGACTAAATGAACTTGAATTAACCAACAAAGATAAGAAAATCAAATTTTAAAGCAAATTCTTGAATTCTACCATCAAAGCATTCCTAGTCACATGACAGACATTGCTAGTAAAACAGAAAATAAAAATACATTTATGAAGACATATAACTTTGTAGCCTTAGTGGCTTAGTGACCTAAATTGCTGACAGCTAGCCCCTTTAACCAACTAAATTCAAATCACACATAACAGATTCTTATTAAAAAAAAGTTTGTCATTTTGCTTGTTTAAAGCTTACTAGGGTTTTTTTCAGTATGTATACTCTTGAACAATACAATGATTCTAGAACTTGTAGGTAAAATGTTATGTCGGTAAATGAACTTATTTGGGAAATTTAAAAAAACCCTTCTCAAAGTTCTAGTCTTAAATCAAAACCTACATGGTCAACCAACCAACCAGCTCTAAAGGTCCTGTTCTATAACACCAATACTTCCAAGGTAGGCTAGCCAACCAACCAACCAGTTCTAAAAGGGTCCTGTTCTGTAACACCAAAACTTCCAAGGTAGGCTAGCCAACCAAGCAACCAACCAACCAGTTCTAAAAGGGTCCTATTCTGTAAAACCAAAACTTCCAAGGTAGGCTAGCCAACCAACCAACCAGTTCTAGAGGTCCTGTTCTACAACATCAAATCTTCCAAGGTGGGCTAGCCAACCAAGCAACCAGTTTCAAAGGTCTTGTTCTATAACACCAAAACTTCCAAGGTAGGCTAGCCAACCAACCAACCAGTTCAAAAGGGTCCTGTTCTAAAACCAAAACTTCAAAGGTAGGCTAGCCAACCAACCAGTTCTAAGGGTCCTGTTCTACAACACCAAAACTTTCAAGGCAAGCAGGCCAACCAAACAAACCCTTCTAAAAAGTCCTGTTCATTTAAAGCAACATCTCCATGGTAGGTCAGCCAGCCAACTCTTCTTTAGGACCTACTCTAAAACACCAACAACTCCAAGGCTAATTTGTGTCAAATGTTATAAATTTTGTTTATTTCTGTTGGAAATAAAATGAGACTACAATAAGATCAATCAACAATATCTTAATTACAACTGTATAACATCAAGATGGCATAACTAATAAAGGTATAATGCAATTTATTAAGTCATACTATAATAGAGCTTCCTTTAGCAATGTAAGGGTTCTTTTTATTTATTTTTTTTAAATGTCAATTATCACTAACCCAGGTGATCTGTCTTCCATCGTAACCATGGTAACTTTCATATAAGCTGCTTCATAAATTCTTGGCCCAATCTGGTTAGGAATTAATAATCCAGAATTCAAATGAAGGGACCATTCTACCAATCTAACTAGAAACATGACTTACTTAATGGTGTGATTATTTGAGTGATTTGCGCACAACATTAAAGTTGTCAAATCAAGACCACTGCCATTATTTAGCATAAATCTCCTAGGTCAGAAGTAAGTTATTAAGTGAAACATAATATTTTCATGTGTTTATTGAGCATCATGTGTTTTTTTTTAGGTCATCGAGAACCTGAAAAGACACTGTGCAAATTATTTTAATAATTAACTAATTGTTTACTATGGTAGAATCTCCAATTAAAGTGAAGTTTATGAAAGTTTCAACAATTTGTTGTGGTCAAAGTTCATGTTAGAGAAGTTTTTCTTTCTCTTCTATTTGCCATAGCAACAATAGCTGCAACAAGGCGTATGCAGCTTGATATTACAATTTATTTTGTACTAAAATTTATATGTGATCAAGTATCATAGCTTATTGTCTAGCTAATCTAATAAAGAAAAGTATTTTATTGATTTTACAACACTAAATGTCAAAATCAAAATACATGTATATCACTACTGATCAAGACACTAGCTATCATCAAACACTCCAATATTGCAGAATAAACATTTGTCATTTTTCCCATCATGCATTTCATAAGCATTTAACTAGCCTATAATTTCTGCACAGATTCTGAATTGCAGCTTCTACATAACTTAATATTATTAGTGCTGTCATAAAATAATAGCAATAAATTATTGAATATTGTGGAGTATGTGCAAATATTTATAACATGAACGCCAAAACATACGTAAGTTATGAATACAATTATAATATCATTTATGTTGGTATTAAGGTGTTACTAACGTGTAAAACAACATTTTTTAAATTCTATTTATTCATTTTATTTTTCTATTTTTCAAATATTTTAACCAAGCCCAAACAGAGAATATTCTATATTTGTAACCCTAAATCTGAAACATTCTATACATGTATACAAAAATTTATATTAAGAAAAGCATAAGAGTTGTAAACTCTTCATAGAACAGACTTCTTATGATGGATATATATATCAAGAATAATGAAACTACAAAAATATATCAAAATACTAAACAGACAAGTTAAAAAACTCTAGTTACATGTACTTTGGTACCTCACATTGCTAACTTTGTAATGGTAATCTGAAAACATGCTAACTTTGTTATGGTAATCTGAACACATGCTAACTTTGTTATGGTAATCTGAACACATGCAAACTTTGTTATGGTAATCTGAACACATGCTAACTTTGCTAAGGTAATGTGAACACAAGCTAACTTTATTATGGTAATCTGAACACATGTTAACTTTGCTATGGTAATTTGAACACATGCTAACTTTGTTATGGCAATCTGAACACATGCTAACTTTGCTATGGTAATCTGAACACATGCTAACCTTGCTATGGCAATCTGAACACAGTATGACATAATATAGAATAAGTTACATTTATTTTTATATAAGAGAGGGGGAAACAACATATTTTTATGTGTGGGAATTTTTTTAAAGATATTTTTTTAAAAAAAAAAAGCAATTTAAAAACTGCAATAATATTTTAGAATATTTATGTTCCTTTGAAAAAATTATTTTTTTACATGACAATCAATTACAAAATTTGTGTTTGTAGCTAAAAATCAAATGCTTGCTAGTAACCCATTCTTGCTTATGGCCAATGCCATATAAAGGGAGATAATAGACAAGACTAAAACATACTGAGATATGATATCAAGTTTAAGCTGCACCATTAGTTGAGAAATGGATCAAATTGGATTCAAACATAAGTATTGATAACTTGCTATGGTGATCACCTTTATATAAAAACTATCTGTTCATCAGATTCATTTCCAAATCAAAGAACCTCTATAAGAAGACAAAAAATATCTTTAAAAATCATATTTCATCAGTTTTTGAATTGTTCTGTAAATACAGGTTTTACTTTCTAAGTATCTATTTATCTATCTATATACTTAGTCTATATATATATAAATAGACACCATATATATATATATATATATATAGATATAGATATAGATATATATATATATATATATATATATATATATATATATATATATATGGTGTCTATTTATCAGGTGTCACACAATTTACTCTAAATAACACAGTTCTTTACTACTAATAATGGATTAAAACTCACATTACACAGTAGATAATTGAATTCTATGTATGATTTGGTGATATTGATGGGAAAATCACTGATCTTTATTCCAACATACTGTTTGTTCATTTTGTATTTAGAGTAAAGCATTAGTATAGCTGACCTAGAAAATGAAATTCACAGATAAAATCCTATCTCACACAGCAAATAATGAAATGAAAACACTGACAATAATGGCTTATCTGCATCATAACACACTGTTGGTTCTTGTTTTTTAGCAGATGTCATAGCAACCATAATAAACTTTACCATAAGCAAATTTGATAAAATTATATATATCAAAAATTGACAGGACATTCCAGAGGGTACCAACAGAGCCAACTAATGCTGTCAATAACTCTAAATTGAAAGCTACTACCTTAACTGACCTGAAAGCATACAGTATACATTAGTGATGCAATATCCAAACTAAACCAAAAACCTTCATAAAAATGTGATAACTCATTCTCAATTAAACCAAAACATTGCCTTTACATGTGAAACTTAATTTTTAACAAAACAAAAAACCTGTATAAATATGTATAACCTAAATCCTAATTAAACCAAAAACCTTCATAAACAAGTGAAACTTAAGTCCCTACCATACCAATTAACATGTGAAACTTAAATCCCAACCAAATCACAAACCTGCCTAAAATTGTGACACCTAAAACCCAATTAATCTAAAATCCTGCATAGACATGTGAAACCTTATTCCCAGTTAAACTAAAAACTGTCTTAACCATATAAATATAAATAAATATAAATAAAACTATTTGTTGAATCAATCAAAACCAATGTTGTATTGTTCTACAATTGTTGCAGTATTTTACAATAATATTGCTGTCATTTTTTACACTCATTGACATGTTATATTCATCTTGATTTTGTTGCTATATATTTTTGTGATGGTGCTGTTTTTTTCTTAATATTCACAGTAACATTGTATTGTTCAACATTTTTGTTGCAGTCATTTTTCAAAATACAATAGCAAAATACAAAATATTTTTCAAAAATTCACACTCTCTGTAATTGTTGCAGTCATTGTTTTTGACATTGCACTTTTTTTACAATATAGTTTTTTCCCCCAAGATACTTACTGTTTCCAAATAGTAGCCTTTTTATTAGGTTATTTTATTCTTCATTATTAATCAGTGAAAAAAAAACTGCTGTAATGAGTACCTAAATCAAAGACAAGATGATTGCGGCCGAAACCAAATCTATGAGTGAACGGCAGTTTTTTAGTTTCATTAGCTTAAAGCCTACTAATAAACAATGTAAAACCTTCTTTATTCAATAATAAGTGGACAAAAGCTTTTAACACTTTTTTGTTTTGCCATTTTGTCCTTGTGATTTATTTAATAAAAAGAAGCCAAGAAAACTACTTCTATCACTGATATAAGTCCGGAAGATATAATAAGTCCAAAATGTTAATGGTTTTTAGATATAAATCCAATTACAAACAACATATACCAAAGACTTTTATAGGTATATTACAGAATCTGTAAACCAAGTCTTGAAGCTATTGTCCTTTATTTTACAATTTTATGTCAAGGACTGAAAAACAAACTTGTTTCAAATGTTTTAACTTCTGCATTTAATTTCTTTCTCAATACTTTTTGAAATCAAGCAATTTTTAAAACTTTTTTAAAATTATGTTGCTATAATTTTTTTTTTAAATATTATTTTAAAAATAATAATTTTTTCCCAGTTTTCTTCAAATATTTTTCAGAAGCATCATTGTTATAAGTTAATTAGTTTAGAATATCAATCTTTATAATCTTAACTGCATTATTGAAATGCCAAACAAATATAACTATTTTTTTTAAAAATAAAAGTTACTTTACAGTAATGATTAAATGAACGATACTGGGTTCCATCATCCTAAAAACATCAATTAGTCTTCAATTTCTTTCATTTTCAATTAATTGTGTTGTTTTGAAATATCATTTTGATGTTTTTTCTTTTTTTAAAAGTAATTGTCATGAGTTAATGTGTTTCTTTAAGTTTTGAATTCCTTGTGTGATTTCAGACTAATTTTCCTACCAGTAATTACCCATAAAGAATGAATGATTGATAGAGCCAAAAATATCCAATTATTCTTAAAATTTCTAACACTTAATTAATTTTTTAATAAATAATCATGAAATAATAATGTGTTTCTTAGTTTTGAATTCATTTAGAATTCATTCTTAAGCAATGCTGGCTAAATAATTTTACTTTGAACTATTATGATACTTATATGCTAATTACATGAAATAAATGAATTTAGACAGTGTTCAGAATTAATCATCAATCAATCATTCTCAGAATTTCTATCTAACACTAACAGTTCAATCTCAAATGAAAGTTTTTAAATTCCAAGTCACAGATTTTTCCTGTAAATCAATTAGAAACAAAGTCTTCAGTTAATAAACAAATCTATTTAGTGATAAACTTGTTAAGCTTCCAAGTTCAAATCAAATTAAATCTTTTGAATGGCTGCATCAAACACAGTTCTTCACTTCTAACAATTATAATATACTTTTTAATTTACTCACATCTTGTCAAGCTCTTTTAATGCAACACTATTATCACACAAACACTTTTATTTCATAAGATTCTTAACTAATTCCCCTATTTTCATTTTTCACACAAACATATTCATTTTATCCAATTTAAAATTATTTTAAATCTGCAAACCAATAAATTAACATCCCGCATTTTTATTTCATGTCAACCCTCCTGCAGTTTTGGTTCAAATGTGACACAACACACATCTAAGTATGAGAAAAGTTTATGGTTTTCTAAGTTCATTTTAGTTTACTCCTCCATTCCAGGACCATCTTGATATCAATGAAAAAAAATTTGAACTGCAGGGTGTAAAATGTCATTTCTCATCTCAAGTTCATGACTATTGTTTCCTTTCTAAACAATATCATAAACACTTTTTCATTTCACACAAATCTTACCAAACCTTTAAATTAACAAATTTTAACTTTCAAACAAATCACATAAGTGATTTTGAATCACTATAACATTACTCAATAAAATGCTTTTATATAATGTGACTCTTATCTGATTGCATTCTTAAATTGTTATATCATTTAATGCCCAATGGTGAATTTATCTATAAAACATGTATTGGTAAACTGATATTTTTATAATAGAAACACCAATTTTAGCAGTTTCTATCCAGAAAATAATTTTATACCATTTTAAAAATGAATGTTAAAAGAGAAAAAAGATCCTGTAATCTTTCCTATCATGATGGGCCATTTATCTTAATATCATTTTAACCACATTTGGCTAAATAAATGTCTAGTTATTTTTCTCAATGCTTAGTGCTTAATTAAATAAACCTCTATTTAGTTTTCTCAATGTTTAGTGCTTACGACATCGGAATTGCAAGAAAAATGGCACCTCTTGATATGTAAAGGCACACAGTTAAGCATAATTTTAGGGATCAATATAGTTGCTTTATTATAAGAATTTGTAGTATGCTTAATCAGCTCATACTTTGTCTGTTGTAAATGTATTTAAATTCATTGTTCATTATCCAAGTCTGTTTATTGTCTACTATAATGAAATTGGACGTTGTCTTTGATGAGTTTATATACAAGTGTGTAATCCATTGACTTTAGCCGCATTATTCCCCTGAGGTTGATTTTGGAGTTGCTATTTAGCTAAAACAAATTATTACTACAGCATTCTTGTAGATGTGAGGGAATTATAAATTAGTACCAAGCCTGATGAATGTATGTGATGATAACAGAAATGTGTATAACAAAGACACCAATAGAATTCCCCATTACATGTACAAAATATCTGTGTAACCTGGATATTATTCCCTTTTATTAGAAATCTTTTGTCACAAGTAGATTGCTATAGATGTGATGGAACTACAAATGGCTTGATAGATGTGTCATTAAGATACCACAGTGACTGCAACAAAGAACCAATGAAATCTTTCAAATCATATATATATCATTAAGTTACCACAGTGACAGCAACAAAGAACCAATGAAATCTTCTAAAACATATGTATGATGAAGTTTCTGAGTTATATATATAAGAATTTCTTCATCTGAATGACCCCTTATAAATTGTTCAACTATTTGTTTTGAGGGTTAATAATTTTTGATATGGAGAGTGGAGTGATTAGTAATGATGCTGTATACCCCTGTCAAGATTCTTTCACTTATATTCAGGCAGTCTGTCCTGGTACAGTAAGCGAACAGAAATATAAGGAGAAGAAAACCAACCTTCCGGAAGTGAACTGTTACATTTTATAAACTAGGATCTGTCTTATAGGGGTTTTTACTAAGGTGGTGAGGAGAGATAAGATCTCTTAAGTGCAAACTGTGAACCATTTGGCCACCTCATCCTATACTGTAAATGTGATAGAATTACAAATAAATACACGCCTCAGATAATGTATCAACAAATACTAAAAACATCTAATACCATAACCCTTTAACATGTACGAAAATTTAAAATATGCAACTCCAGTTACTTTAAGGGGAATTGTTTTTTGTTGGGAATTCTTTTTTAAAAAGTTAAGCTTAGTGACTGATAATGAATACAAAATTTATGTTACTGAAACCATCGCTTTTAACTCAATTCTGTATTTTTTTTCATCTGATAAATTGGTACAGAACTTTAACTGTATTTTAAATGAACAAATTACTTTTTAATTATTTTTTGACCATATAAAATCTGAAAAAATATATCAAATCTCAAGAAAATTGGACTTAAAATTGGCAATTGAACAGTAAAGTCAATGAAACTCCATTTACTAAAATTTTCTATTGTAAATGCCTCTTTTTAGAATTGTAATTGTAAATTTCATCGGAAAAAATTGATTTTTATCCAGATATAAAAGGTTTTTTTTAGAAACTTTGGCCATTTAGGTTAAAAAATGAATTGTTAAGTACCTATTTTAATTGCTTTCATATACTCATTGAGTAGTGAATAGAAAGGTGTAAAGATATTGACATAGAGGAGTAACAACAATTACCAGGTAGGGCTGGAAGTTTGGCAAGGGAAATAAATTTCGCAAAAAAAAAAAAAAAAAAAAATTCTAATTTACAGTAATACCCATTATTGTTTATGTATTCAATGCAGATTCAGATATGCCACATTATAGTACTTGTAAGCCAAGGTTAATGTTGAAAATTCCTCGTAAAAACAACAGTTCAAAAAACAATTTTGTATTACTTCAATCAAAGTATGTTTAACATAACTGCAATTGGAAATGAATTTTTTCATGAAAAGATAATAAAGTTTAAAATCATGTTACCTATGAAGAGAACAAATTTTGAATCAGAATTTTGTTTAATCTTATATGACATATTTATCTATCAGAGTACTTATTTGAATACAGCTAAAAATTCTAAAATCTTGACACAAAGTCCGAAATATTACCGGACAGTAATAACAATATGCCATCTAAGTTTCTAGGTTGTGTAAACTATGTGACAAGCTGTCTAGACCGGATACTAAAAACCAGTAAATCAAATTGAGAACTTTTTGCTGTACTAACTCCCGCTAGGCATAACTTATAAAAATTTATCATTCAAGCTTCTTAATACTGTAAATGTGTTTCATTTAACATGACAAATAAGAGTTCTTTGTGCACAAGATTGTTAACTGAATTTACAAGAGAATGTGTCTACAATTCGATTATGTACTCTATTTTACACTGTCATATATATATGTATATATATATATATATATATATGGTCATATATATATGGTCAAAAAATAATTTCTCCCTGAGTACTTATGTATACTAGTATATTGTCTTGGTGACTCAGGGGTAATGTGAAAATCTCATGAATCGGAGGTTGGGGATTAAAATTCCAGCAAGGGCATACATCAGACTTTAAAATTTGAGATAATGCTTCCTCACCTGACACTCAACATTAAGAAGACAGAGTTTCAAATGTTTACCTGGTGCCAGAATAATGTCAATGGGAGAGTGGTATGTTTGTCTATGGCATACTGACTTGGTGAATTAGCACCTTAATAAATAATTGCCCTGAGTACATGCAAGTACACGGACAACTATAATACATGTCACTCATACACAAACTTGTACTTAGATTAATTCCTTGCAAATTATAACCTTGGTCTTGTCACAAGTAGCTGGAAACAGCTGTTGCAAGGTTAAACAATATTTCCATCAACCAACAACTATTGTATTTTTCTGTATATGGTGTATGTGCAAATTCCACTTTCACATCGAGCTCCTTGAAAGTAGGGATAGTGCTCAAAAGCTTGCAATGATGCTTTGGGTTAAACAAATCAAACTTACAGACATTTTATTCTCCCTCTCTCTCTCTCTCTCTCTCTCTCTCTCTCTCTTTCTCTCTCTCTACTATTAATATATATATATATATATATATATATATATATATATATATATATATATATGTATATATATATATACAGTCAAACTTCGGTTATTCAAACTTCTATTATTTGAATACCTTAGGTTATTTGAAGTTCCTGGTAGGTCCCGACCGCCCTGCACTATAACTTCTTATTAAAAAACTTCTGATATTCGAACTTCGTAATTCGAATACCTACAATTATTCGAACCTAATTTGAGGCCTGCATTAGACTTTTCAGTGGAAATATACCCCCCCCCCCCCAATTCAAAGTTGACATTTTTATTTATTTCTAAAAAGGAACTACTCTCACCTGTACAATTAATACAGATGATTATTGTTTCACCTATACCCATTTGTGCTATCCAAGTGTAACTGACTGCCATTATGTAGACGTCTGTACGCCTTGTATTGTCCACCATAAGCCATGTTGATTATTAATCGCAAGAATTAATCGTAATTGTTCAATTAAACAGCAATTATAATCCCAGGTGTAACGAAAAATAAGCTGCACATGTGTAGCGATACTCAAGTAAACGATAAAAGAATTCTGTTGGCCACTGTTACCATCATCAAAAATTTAAAAAGAAAAAATGGTATCCAAATATTTCATTAATATTTTTACAAGCTTAGTCACAAAAATAAAAGGAAATTATTATTTTGTAATCAAGGTTGACAGAGACAGTTTTATGCCTTCTTCACATTTCAATTCTAGAAATTATATGAACCTGTCCCATATTTTGTTACGTTTAAAATTCTGTAAAATCATAAAAGTGTATTGCCTGCATAAAGCATGGTGTACTCCCTATAATTTAGATGGCTCTTACTTAATGTCATATGTATTACCATGTGTATTTGATTTCATAACCGATTGAATTAAATTTTGATTTTTATTGCAATAAAATTTATATGTCTGTTTTTATGAAATTATAAATATAAATATAAAGTTAATTTGCCTAAGGTCAATGGTTTGTTTGTTTGTTTGTTTGTTTTTTTTTTTTTTTTTTTTTTTTTTTTTTTTTTTGAGAATTCTTGTTGGCTTCAAGTCCCTAGAACTAATCCAATGGTGATAATTTTGAATTGGGTATAAACCCAAGACTATTATCAGGTTTTCCAGGATTTTGTAAAATCAATCCCATTCTATTTCTTAGATGCCAATAGCTATAATAACGCTGATGTGGCTCTAAACAATAACTCCCTTTCTCACCCACTCCATTTTAATTCTTAGCTGCCAAAAGCTGTATTAATGCTGATGTGGCTCTAAACAATAAGTCACCCATTCCATTCTATTTCTTTATAATTCCCCTCTGTTTGAAAATGCCAAATCCCTTTATAAAGTCTATTTTAACTGAGCAAATGGTGGCAGTTTCAATCTAGATTTTATTAACATACATGAATAAACTAAGCAATCCTAAGATTGATATCTTCACTCTAAATTTAAGGATAAGCAAACAACATATTATCTGCAGAGACAATCTGAGCTACAATCAATATACAACTATCTATCAGAAAATTACAGCTGATAGAGTTATAAAAACACATTTCCTGTCCGCAAATTTACAAATAAAGATGTATTTCCTGTCTCGAACATTCACAAATAAAAATATATTTCCTGTCTGCAACTTTTGCAAAAACATGACACATTTTTTGTTGGTAAGTGTCACAAATAAATAATGTGTGTGTGTGTGTGTGTGTGTGTGTGTGTGTGTGTGTGTGTGTGTGTGTGTTTGTCCTACCAAACCCACAACTTTATTTATATTCTTATACTAAAGTTTCAATATTAAATGACAATTTTTAAAAGAACATTCTGAAATCATGAATTCCTCTACACAGACACTTTAATGAAAATCTCAACATATCTCATTCAAAGCTGTGAAGTTTAAATAACTGAAATACGGGAAGTTGCAAGTCAGATTTATCTCCTCTTGGCAAGTCTTCTGTAAGTAAAGACAGCTGTTTAATTGTAATTTGGTATAAATCTGTACAATTTAATTAACATATCAAGTTATATAACAACAAATCACGATCTGGCACAAAAAATAAACAAAAATTCACTAGATTACAATATTCTAGTTGTATCTTGTTGAGAATAATTAAATTCATTTGTAAAAACAATTTCATGTCTTCATTAAACTAAGACTTGCATAAATTTTAATCACATTGTCAGTCTGATGACATCAAAATAGAATTTCCTTTGAGCAGTAAAATGTAGAACTGTGCTAGCCTTGAAACCAAATGTTTCTAGAACTTAGATGACTGCAAATGAAACAGGTTTGATTTTCTACAATTGGTGGATGAAATGATATTTAAAGCCTCAATCATGATTCTTTAACAGTCACCTTCCTTTTAAATGGTGGAGAAAACTGAAGTCACCAGGATAATCACCAACTTTCAACATGCATGCCAATATTACTCACAGTGTTATTACATTAGGACCTGTCTTTCAGTAACAAACAAGATCAAGTTGAAAGGGACATTGTGTTTTGTAACTACTGGTGCTTCAGATCACTAAAGCACTCAGCCTCAATTTTCCCATGGGCATTTACTGGTGCCAATCTAAAACACCAAGCTTTTAAATTTCCCATAAGCATTTACTGATATGAATATATAATGTAGCTGAGTCAGGTTTGGGATGTTCAAGTGAGACATCACTGTCCAGTATGTATTTGGTTTGAAGGCTAACAACAGTTTTAACAGATGTCGTTAGAATGCAATTAAAGTATATCACTCACACAGTCCTTGTAAAAAGACTATTTTCATTATGCCAAAACACATTCTTCTTTCTACCAGCTCTTTAAGAAATTACTAAAAGTGCTTTAATCAAAAGAATACATTTATCTATATCTAGATTAATGCTCGAGATAAAATAAAAATTCTTTCTTGCCATGGCTAACAAAAACTTCCGACAAGACCTAAAACAATATGTAATCAACCATTTCCACTTTTTTCAGGAGAGTTAGTCAAGCACAATGGTGTAATTTAGCGTAAATCCATTTTACGATATTTTGTCAATCATTCCCAGATCACACATCACATTATACACACACTTGTGCTCCCTTTTAGCTGTGTGCTGTTCATATTTTGGTAGAAGATTAATCATGATGAACAGAAAAAAAAACTTAATTAAAGGATTCTTCAGCACGTATTACATATCTATATTCAATATTCTGTGAACTCAATATTGTTTGCATACTGTCTGATTGTCCTTTAGACGCTTGTCTATTATGGAGATAAATGGTCAATGACATTTTTTTAAGTGTTGATCTGTTGTCTGACCAACAGATCTTTGGTCACTTCAAGAAGAAGATAAATAAGTCACAATTCAATTTTAATAATGACCAAAATTGGTTTTATTTTTCATTTGTTGTACCATTGATAAAATGGAAAGTCTTGCCAAGACCAACATAAAAATTCTGTTCCATAATGGTTGAGTTTTATAGTCTGATTAATTTGTAACCAAAGGCACAATTAAATCCAATTATACTGAAATGTTTACAACATAAATTGAATTGAACTACCATCAGGTTTAAGACTCTAGAGCATCAAAGTATCACCATGGTTACCAAGATACCTTGACTTCTGAGGTATTGATTCCAATAGCAATCTCAAGCATGGTCTTGTCAAAATATATCCATATGCAAAGTAATTTTTTTAAAAATGTCTGTTACTGTGTAAATTAAATGCAGACATTACTTAAACACTTGAAATTCACCTGCATGCTGCACCAACTGACAGCTGACATTTAATAATCTAAGAACCAGGTTTCTATGAAAAACCTTTTTAAAAAATCATTTTACACTTTAAGTTAGACATGAACCAAAAAAAAGATGATGAAAAAAAGGTAAAAGCTTTGTAATTTATTAAAGTTATTGCAGTTTACTTATAATCTTAAAGAGATAAAATGAAAGTAAAATTACTTAGTACTGTAATATGAACATAATGATTGATTAATGCTTGTACCAGTTCAATCATAATCCTGTCAGCTTAATGATATAAATATAATTTTTTCTTGCATACAGATTTAGAAATGATTGTATTATATCATTATATACATAGTCTTAAATGGTTATATTGCTATTATATCTTGGGCTGACTTTAAACAATAAATTTTTCCAAAAACTACTTTCAATTTTCTTTTCTATCAGTAAGTGACTCACCTCATTAACTTTCTATAATAAAAAAGATAAAATCAGGTTATGTGGGTGTTTGGTAATTTTCTCGTAAACAAAAATAAACCTAGAAGCTGTCGAGATAAATTGAGTCATTGTTAAAATAGGACAATTTAAAGAAAAAAAAAATAGTTTCCATTAAAAAAACTAGAATTTTGAATTTCTATTTTTTGGAATTGAACATTTATGTTAAACAATATTTACTACCTTTGATAAAGCCAAAAAAGTGAAATCTATTTTGTTTGTGAATTGGATTATTGGTGTTTTCTACCAAGTATCTTTTACTTATAAAGAGGTGTCTAGTTTAGGGATGGTGGAGGAAACCAAACCTCCCAGATAAAACCACTTACCTTCAGCCACAACATTGATTCAAACTCTTAGGTTCTACCTTGGGACCAACCGTTTTGGACCCCTACTTTCCAAACCCCAAAATGCTTGTAGGAAAGGAAAAATGCATCGACCAAAACTTGAACCTGTGACTTTCCTAATACTAACAGGACACTTTACCAACTGAGCTACTCAGCTACCTAACAAACCCAGTCTGCCACACAAACAACAAAATCATTACAGGGGTAGCTAAAGAACAATAACAGGGACAAACAGACTTGTTCATAAGAACATGGAATGAATGTGTAGTGGTCTTGGTAGCTCAGTTGGTAGAGCACTCGCCTATAGTGTGGGAGGTCCTGGGTTCAATCCTCGGTCCAACCCTGCATTTTGTCTCCTTCCTGTTACAAATGTATTTTATACCATGCAGTAATAGAAGATTGCTGGATGCTGATTTAAATCAATAAAGACTATTTATTTACTTTAAAACTATAATTATAGGATTTTGGGAATACTAAACATATCATAAAATCTATATCTAACAAATATTTCATGATGTTGGTGGCCATATCTTAGTTAATGGACTGGGCAGCCACCCTAAAAAGATCGGTCCATAAACAATTTTTAGGGTAACAGCCCAGTCCATAAACTAAGATATGGCCCCCAACATAATGAAATATTTGTTATATTATACCGACTCACTCATAACGGCATAAGTATTAGTCACAAATTTGTTTTTCAGAAATTAAACTCAAATCTTAAAATCAACAATCAATTTAATGGTGTAAAGTTAACAATAACATTAACACATGAACATAATAGGTACTATTTATTGTTGGTTGTAATAAACATTTTCTGAACATCCATGAAATGATAATGTTGGTTGGTTTATACCACTGGTTCTATTCAAGCTGACAGTACTGGATCTATTATTTACAACAAGTGTGCTTGTAGCATACTTTGTTGCACTTCTTGTGTTATCAGAATCCTTGGACTCTGTTAAAATAAACAATTCTTCGTCACTTAGAGCAGCAAATCATGTGCTGGTAGTTGTCGGTGCAGTCGAATTTTACACGGCCATTACACAAATATAGATTTTTTGAAAATTGTCAAGGGAAATAACCCCACCGAGTAAAAAAGGCAGATAGTTTATATGACAAAATGGACCAGGGTCGTCTATATACAATTATATGGCCCGGAACACTTACAATGTTTTTCTATAGAAACTTAAATTATGAGGTATAATATTCTAAAATATGAAACTAAAAAATAGTCTTATTTAATAAGATTAAAAACACATGCAAAAATGCAAAACTAATTCAAATCAGAAATGACATTGACTTAATTCTGAAATGCATAAAGACTATGCAATACTGTTAAAATAAGAAAAGCAAAAGACATTTATGTAAAGTTATAATGAACTCCCTAGTCTAAAAATCTTAAAAGAAGCTTTCAAATGTGTAATTTTTCAAAATAAATTTATCTTAAAGCCTAACCTTTAATTTTTTATATTGTTTGTTACATTTATCTCATTTTTAGGCAGGCCCCTAGTCTGACTTGCAGTCGGAGTTTGTCAGTGAGACTTGTTACTCTACATTTGCAATTGTTATATTTTAAATTCTTTTCCATTGTATTATGTAGTCTGAATTCCATATGTAAACTTTATAATACACAAGTGTGAAAACTTCGTGGTTAATGACATCATCTTGTTGTTGTCACATGAAATGATGTCATCTTGTTTTTGTCACACAAAATGATGTCATCTTGTTGATATCACACAGAATAATGCATCTTGTTGTTGTCACATAAATGATGTCATCTTGTTGTTGCCACATGAAATGATGTCATCTTGTTTTCACATGAATTGATGTCATCTTGTTGTCACACAAAATGACGTCATCTTGTTGTTGTCACATGAAATGATGTCATACTGTTGTTGTCACACGAAATGATGTCATCTTGTTGTCACACGAAATGTCATCTTGTCACATGAAATGATGTCATCTTCTCACACGAAATGATGTCATCTTGTTGTCACATGAAATATCTTGTTGTTGTCACATAAAATGATGTCATCTTGTTGTCACACGAAATGATGTCATCTTGTCACACGAAATGATGTCATCGTGTTGTCACACAAAATTATGTTATCTTGTTGTTGTCACACAAAATGATGTCATCTTTTGTCAGGATTGTGTGTTTGACTGTTTTCCATAACAAAATTCAATGAACTGAAAATGTCCAGTAAAATTCAGAATTCTAAAAGATTTTTTAAAATGATGTTACAATGACCTGAAAATGTCCAGTAAGATTCAGAATTCTAAAAGATTTTTTTTTTAAAAGTGATGTTAAACTATTATAATGTAACATTTATAAATAAGCACTGGTATGATTTCAACTCAGAAAAACTAATCTTTCATTTTTGAAAATAAATTACAATTTCGCTTTCTTTTGAGACTATCAAGGTCTACCTGAACAGATATATACTAAAGTACATGTATTTATAATGCATCAAAATGGGTCAAAAACATCAAAAAATAATTTGTAGAAAAGTCATTTACTAAGTATATTCACAATTATATCTGTCACTCTTTTGGTTTAATATCATTATGATATTGATCTTAATATGCAATCTCTATGAGTATTTCTGCATTTCTCACGGGAGAACATTTCCATTTTCTATGCGCGAAATAAAGATCAATAAGCATATCAGTCCTATTTGAGAGATATAATGAACAGACCTACAGGTGACGAATAATCAACTTATCTGAAACATTGCTCTTATAAAACATCACATATCCAATAAAAATATCCGATAGCAATTTATTGGTACCAACTTGATCAGTACTCTCGTGTCATAAACACATGATAAATGAAAAAGGTATAAAACAATAAATAATTAATAATTTTATTACTATGAGAGAGAGAGAGAGAGAGAGAGAGAGAGAGAGAGAGAGAGAGAGAGAGAGAGAGAGTAATAATTATTTGTTTCTGTTTTTTAATCATATTACTTAATTGTTTCCATCTCAATACAAAACCGTTCAACCTAATGACCTTAATTTGACATAATTGTTTTACATAACAGCATTTCCTTATAAGGGAATTTGTTTTTAGATTTTAAATCTCAATATTAATCATCATTTCAGAAGGCATAAATAAATAAATAAATAATAAATAAATAAATAAATAAATAAAAGATAAAAAATATTTTGAAAAAGTAAATTAAATAAATTAATTATTTTAATGTAAAAATTTTTATACCAAGTTCATTTTTATTGTACCCAGATAACTAAAGGAATTATAATACTTATCACGTGATTAGAACAGTTATTAAATGGAGAGTACAGCTGGTTTTTTTTTAATGCTAGACATTTATGTAGCTGTTTTTAATGATAGACATTTAGTGTAGTGTAGCTGTTTTATTGATAGACATTCAGTGTAATGTAGCTGTTTTATTGATAGACATTCAGTGTAATGTAGCTGTTTTTTATTGATAGACATTCAGTGCAGTGTAGCTGTTTTTATTGATAGACATTCAGTGTAATGTAGCTGTTTTATTGATAGACATTCAGTGTAATGTAGCTGTTTTTTATTGATAGACATTCAGTGCAGTGTAGCTGTTTTTATTGATAGACATTCAGTGTAGTGTAGCTGTTTTATTGATAGACATTCAGTGCAGTGTAGCTGTTTTATTGATAGACATTCAGTGTAGTGTAGCTGGTACAAAAACATGTGATCATCAGGGAGGAGTGGATAAAAACCCTGTAAGCTAGGGTGATTGACAGGTACATATTCCATTGTAATTAAATCTGTCCATCAGTCTGTATTTAGATATCCAGATCTACAGTGTATGTAATGTATTGATGCAGTGACACTTAAGGAGGATTTTAAGAATGCTTTTATCACTAGACAACAAAGAAGTACATTAGCATACTAAAATACACTGGTCTGATAAATTTGTTTGTTTTTTGCAAATGAGACTTTGAAGTGAACTTTTACTTCTGGTCAGGTTAACTTAACATTTTAAGGTGTAGGAGAAGGAGGAGTAATGCTGCTCTATAGCCAATCAATATTTTTTCACTATATGGAATGGTTGAGAAACCCAGAGTACCTAAGAAAACTACTGTGAACTTTTTAACAAGGTCTACACTTCAGTGAGTTGACTTTACATCAGAAGCACTGTAAATAAATGTCCAATAGTGGATATAAAATCTTACAAAATGAAGTCTAAAATCTAAAGTGCAAAAAACTGTGTTATTGCAAAAGGGTTTTAATATAAAATTACAGGACGAAACCCAAAAATAATTCATGGAGAAAAAAAGACATCCAATAATTTAAATGTATATGGAATATTTTGCCTTAGAAAATAACCTTCTATATAACACAAGATTTTTATGGATTTAAATGTCTTGTCTGGTTAGTTTTTGATCAATATTTTAACATAAACTTTCACATTTTGACATGCCACTCATCACCTACGACAACACCAGAAAAGTAACACCTAAGTCTCCCCTTATGGCAATGCCAGGCTCAACAAAAATGAGAAAAGGTTCTGTTAATAAAATTAAGAAGAAAACTAAATATGATGTGACATATTCATTATTTTTCTCTTTTTGCATAAATGAATATTTCTGTTTCAATCATCTGACAAACCAATTGTACTCAAAGTTTATCTGAATGAAGTCAAGAAACTCATGTTTTATAAATTATTGGTTTGAGCACAAATTAGGCTATTTTGATGTCTCCCCAAGCAAATATTAAAGTGTATAGAGAAATTGATGTGAAGCATAAAATTCAGTTGTTTTCAGTAGTGAAAGATAACAATTTCTGTCAAAAAAAAAAATATCCATACACTTCTGTATTTTCCTTGAAATCTTTTTTGAAATTCAAAAATAAAATGTTCATGTAATTATATGCAATTGACATATCTAAAAACAACCAGTGTAAGAATTACTTCCCTTGACAAGCCAATTAGAAAAGACCTGTCACAAGGACATACCATTTTCATTTGCAGTCAATGGCTTAGAGGTAGAAATGATAAAAATTAAAAACAAAATAGAACTTGTATGTTTTGTAATCTTGAATACATTGAAGATTATTATTACATTTTATGTTTTTGTAAATTTATACAGTGACATAAGATGTCCATTTATAGAATTTGTTATTTCATTTCCTACATGTTCATAAATTTGTTATTCTATTTTATCTAGAAAGTGTCAAATGCAAGCAGTTGTTTATTTACTGCATTATGCATTTCAAGAACAAAAACTGTATAAATATTAAGAAACAGTTACACTATAAAATAGCTTTCAATGTGGTAAAAATGTAATATATATAAACTTCTGTAACATATACAAGAATATGTTAAATGTGTTAAATGACTGTACATATACCATCTTTATACATGTACTAGTATCAAATTTGAACTGAGTCTCAATCTGGTATTTTTTGGGGACATTTTATTTTTCAGACCTTCAGCATGGATTAGCAGAAAATTTAATCAGTTGACATATGGATTTGTTTGACATAATTTGAGATCTCTTCAATATCATTTGAGAAAAATATATTAGTTTTGTTAAAACATGAATTAAAGAGATTATATCATGTGGATTTTTTGTGAAAATAATGTGTAAAAAGAGTTATGTAAAATTTTTTTGCCTATATATTAACATCCTGAATTTGACTTTTTCTCTTATCACTGCTGTATCATAGGAAATTAGAGATTATTGATTCTAGGGTTTGAACAAACCTTGTTTTTCATAACTATTATGAACATATAGCTTCATTCATCATCACAGAGGTTATTACCCCATAGTTTAGTCTGTCTCAACAGTCAGACATAAGTGAAAGTCTTTGGATCCAAGAAAAATTATGTAAACTGAAACCTCTTGTAATTGACTTTATTTATATTGCAAGTATAAGAGTTATTTCCCTTGAAAAATATACTTGACACCAAGATGGCAGACCTGATTAGTAACTGATTGAAATTATAAAATTCATTAAGTATTCCTGAATGTAAAAAAAGACATTAAAATATCAACAACTTTTCAGGTTTTTCTCAGATTATTTAAATAAAGTGTAATTTAATGTGAATCATATAAAAATATTTTAATGTGACATGATTATTATTATAAGTTTGAATATAAAATTTTCCAAGCAATACAATAATTTTTTTTTCAAGTTTTCTTTTTACTCTTGTCCAACAAGGACTGTTATAGTCTTGTTTGTTAAAAAAGACAAGTTAAAATTACCATAAAATTGTCCATCTAATTAATGAAATTAGCCTTAGTGCCAAAACATTACAAAAACAAAAACATAAAACAATACTTTATCAAATAAACAAAACTGTACAAATTCTTATTGCCTGCTATTTCACACAAAAACAAAAACATTTAACTTAATTTATCTACAATAAAATACAGTCTTATGTCATGTTTTATCCTTGCAGACAGTTTGCATATTCCTGCATTAGAATGCTCCAGGTTCCATGAGACTAAGGAGAAAAGTAAGATGTTATTGACATTTAAAACTTTACTTTGACAGCAACAATGCAATCAATGAAACAAATCTACATTTACCAAACATATTGAAGTGAATTGAACTGAAGTAGTTGGTACATTGTAACTTCAAACAATGATGAAAAATGGCTACAAATCCCAAAAGACATTGTTTTTTTTTTTAAAAAACAGTCTTCTTTCCTCTAAACATTACTAATACAATTTAATAAAATTGTATAAAAACATAAAAATCTATTGGTATAACTTAAAGAACAATAGAGACGATACATACAGATGATAAAATTTTAATCATCATTAATCATTGTAACAGGTTATTTTGTTGACAAGTCGATGGCAGACTTATAATGATGATTGCATGTTACAAAATGACTAAGATGATGTAATGCACAAGTATGTCACAGAATCAATTAATAGTTGCAACAATAAGATATGTAGAAATATGGCCAAGACAACAAATTTATTACTATTTGTCATGGGTTTGAGGCTTGAATCAAAGTCATGGTAAAGTGGCCTAAATCAGAGTGATAGGTTTAAGGCCCAATTCAAAGTCACAGGTTTGAGGCCTGAATCGAAGTTATAGATTTGAGGACCAAATCAACATCATGGGTTTGAGGCTATTAACCAAAATGTAAGGTGTACCTCTTTGAGTATCCTGCTGCAAGCTTATAAATGAATGCATTGGTCCTGGTAGAAATGCTCAGGGACCAAAATTACAATTGACTGGTGTCCATCCATGAGAGATAAACTCTTGTTTACTTAACACAACAGAATCAAAGATAAGTACTTTGGAGACACCAGAAGGTCATGGAAAACTGATAGCTGTATTACATCTAGATACAGTGTGTTGGTAACAAACGAGCAGGTACAACAAATTAGCCATCTAATTAAAGGGCTATTATTCTGTAAATATAAAGTCTTGACATAAAGCACATCACCTTGGTACAATATATGTCTACCAAGTAAGAAGGCTGTATCTGAAGTACCTTAGGAGATAAGCCCAGACAAAGTGAACATATAGACAGTTGGACAGACAGATGATCAGGCAAAGACAAAGTCAACACACAGATGGACAGACAGACAGAGACCAGGTAGATAAAGTCAACACATAGACAGATGAACAGGCAGATAAAGTGAACACAGACAGATGAACAGGCAGATAAAGTGAACACAGACAGATGGACAGACAAACCAAGCAGACAAAGTGAATACACAAACAGATGGACAGACAGACAGACAGACAGAGACCAGGCAGACAAAGTGAACAAACAGATGGGCGGACAGATGGACCAGACAGTTCTTTTATATCTTAATTTTGTTTGCTTGATCAGGGTTATATAATCATATGCAGTAAAGGTAGATAAATTCTTGTTATTCATCACAAATAGAATCAATAATTGTCTGTTATATAATGAATATAAGATATATTTTATTATTTTCAATTAATTGTCCAAGAAATATACATCATATATATACACATGAATTTTCTCAACATGTGAAATTACTTCCAATAGGCAAGGAAAATATGACATTGTCATGTGACACATTGTATAGATCTAGGCAAGTAATATCACATTCTAATAATTGTGAAAACTGAAAATGGGGCAATAATTGTTTTATTTTTATGACACAAATACAAGTCAGATTATATATCATTTTACAATTAGACTTCTGTAATATGAATATGATGTTACATTGACCACAGAATCAACAAAGAGAAGACAACAAGCAAGGTCAACATTTTGCTTTTTAAGGTCATAATTACACCTTGTTTATGTTTTACGAAGTACAAAAGATTCTGCAAATTTCACTCCAAATAATACAACTTTCTGTTTATTTCCCAATACTAAATGCATTGCCAGCTGATGAAATTCCCTTATTCCCTCATTAGACCTAATCTCAAAAAATTCTTTGTTTGCTGTTTTCTGACATATGTTATCAACTATGTGGGTAGGTAAGTAGGAAAAGTTTTTTGTTTTATTCTTTGAAAACTTAATAACACTTTTGAGAAAGCCAAAATTGTTTTTTTTTTTTTTTTTTTTATGTTTCTTTTAAAATTTCTTATGTCGTATGAGAAGTAAAAAAAAAAAAAAAAAATTAGAATTGATGGCAATAAAATTTTTGGGGTAGGGGCATTTCAAGTGGGTAGGGCAGTCAACAGCCTAGTACAATAGAGTTTTTGCAATTTGGCAAAGGTTCTGAACGGCAACATTACAAGATAAAATTTCAGGATTTTCATCTTTCTGACCTTGTCATCTAGACAAACTGTCTGTCCTAAATTGAGGTTAAAGCAAAAGCAAGTTTAACAAAATCACCAGATTTCATGCTTATAGCCAATAAAATGTCACTATCATGCTTTTTGAATCCAAAATCATCGGAACAACATCCACCTCTATTTAAAAAACCTTGGGTAATACTGATTTTATTGCACCTCATTTTCAATATAAAATTTCTTTTAATTTCAAGATAGTGTGCCATGGGTCCTATTACACTCCAATGCATGCAATTGTTCAAGTATTATACTCAAAAGCATGCAAAATTTAAAACATTTACATGTACATGGAAATAATCCAATAATGGCATAGATTATGGACTATTCAATTCAAGTTGGAACAAGAGGCCCATGGGCCTTAACGCTCACCTGAAGATATGTCCAATATTGTTTGCAAAGTGCAATAGACAATATATTACGTACAGAAACTTTAAAGGTTTTCTCAAGTTAAAAAATCCCAAAAAACTTAATCAAAAATATATCCACTCACATTTCATTCATAAGTAGCTTATATAGTATGCATGAAGTAACTGTAGTGCAATGAATAATTTCCAAATCATTACTCAATTTCAGTATAATTATGCAGCTATGTCCTTGACCTTTGAACATATATGACCTTGAACCATATATGATTGTCATGTCAATACCTATAATATTCTAAAATACATGCCTATGCATGAAATTAATACCTTTCAAGATAATTAATAATCTTAGTATTCCTATGTTGATATGACCATGACCTTTGAACATATTACCTTGAACCATATATCATAATGACCATTGTTGTAATACCTACAATATTCTAATATATATGCCTATACAAAAAGTTATTAGTTTTCAAGATAATTAGTAATTTAAGTCTTCTTTTGCAGCTGTAACCTTGACCTTTCAACAAATGACCTTGAACCATACATCAAAATAATCATTGTCGCAATACCTACAATATTGTAATATACATGCCTATACAAAAAATTAATAGTTTTCAAGATAATTAGCAATTTAAGTCTTCTTTTGCAGCTGTGACCTTGACCTTTAAACATATGACCTTGAACCATATATCAAATGATCATCATGTCAATACCTACAATATTCTATTAGACATGCATATACAAAAAGTTAACAGTTTTCAAGATAATTAGTAATTTAAGTCTTCTTTTGCAGCTGTGACCTTAACCTTTCAGCATATGATCTTGTACCATATATCATAATGATCATTGTCGCAATATCTACAATATTCTAATATACATGCCTATACAAAAAATTAACAGTTCAAGATAATTAGCAATTTCAGTCTTTTTTTGCAACTGTGACCTTGACCTTTCAACATATGACCTTGAACCATATGACATAATGATTGTTGTCGCAATACCTACACTATTCTAATATACATGCCTATACAAAACATTAACAGTTTTCAAGATAATTAGCAATTTAAGTCTTTTTTTGCAGCTGTGACCTTGACCTTTCAACATATGACCTTGAACCATATAACATAATGATTGTTGTCACAATACCTACAATATTCTAATATACATGCCTATACAAAATGTTAATACAATTAAGATAATTAGCAATTTCAGTCTTTTTTGCAGCTGTGACCTTGACCTTTCAATATATGACATTGAACTATATATCAAAATGATCGTTGTCACAATACCTACAATATTCTAATATACATGCCTATACAAAAAGTTAATAGTTTTCAAGGTTATTAGCAATTTAACTCTTCTTTTGCAGCTGTGACCTTGACCTTTCAACATATGACCTTGATCCATATATCAAAATGATCATCATGTAAATATCTACAACATTCTAATATACATGCCTATACAAAAAGTTAATAGTTTTCAAGATATAGTGACAAATATATAATTTTTGGCAATTTCCCCACTCAATGCCTTACAATTTCCCCATTTTGAGCCTCATGGCTACCATCTGTGCAAATCTGAAAAAAGATGACCTGAGGATGTTATAAATGAAATAACTAAGGTATATCTCTTGTAGATTCAGAGAAGAAGATTTTCAAATTTTTTCACTCTTTCCCCCCTTATGGGGGAACCATAGCAATAGCTCATCTGAGCTTTCAGCTCAGGTGAGCTAAAGAACTTAAAACAACATAAATACATGAACCAAGCATTATATTTAAATTTAAAATGCAAATATAATATATTCTTTTTAAACTTAAAATTTTTTTAACTAAAAAAAATTGTGTACATTTGACAAGGATTATATGTGTCTGATGTCCAAGTGATAAAGTTCAGGTATTAAGTCTTCAAACCAGTATAATTAATGTGGGTTCAAATTTGATAACCCCAAATGAAGCAGGGGTTTCCCTACTTTGCCCAAAAAAAGCTGCTTTGATAATGGGGAATGAATTGGATTTTATCAACTTTTTAATAATATAGCATAGAAGCATAGAAAATGTGTCAAAATTAGATGAAGAAGTAGCAAATGGTCCCAGGTTTAAGCAGTTGACTGTAATAACAGTTAATCTTCAGCTCATGTCTAAATAAAAATAAATATTTAACTCAGGTCAGGATCTTAAATTTTTCTGTATAAAAAAAAACTTAAAGAAAATATATCCATTTCCAGGTCTCAGACAGGCAAATTTGGACTTTATTTGATCAAAAACCCTTCTTAACTTCAGATTTCATCCACTATTTGTCCTTCTATAGAAATAGGTCTTAAATATAAGACACAATTCACTAAAAAGAGATTATAATAAAACCAATTTTTTTATCATGGAAACACAAAACAGTTATTTAAAATTTTTATAAGAAAATCAAAGAATTTAAAATTAAAGTGATCCTGGAATTACAAGTTATGGAATGATTTTTGTCATAAAGACACCAGTCAATTTTAATTCATACTGACATGCATCAAGTTAATGTTCTGACATCTGAGTTTAATCTTGAAGTAATTTTAACATTTATGTTTCCATTTCACTCTAATTAAGTTTAAAATTCACAGACTTCAATTTTAAACTATCAATTAAACTGTGCAATGTCAGTTTATATTTATAAGATTGGCCGGAAAGAAATGAATTGAATCAATTGTTGTTTGATATACAATATTGTTTATATCATGTGTTTTAAGTTATTCACTTTTAAATACAATTCAAATTTTGCTTTACCTCTATTCTAATTAATATTTATACCTAAACTGAAGTATTCCAGGCCTTATAGCTCAACAGGTGTCCCTATTTTAAAGGAAATATATGCATATATAAAGTACTGATAATCTCAAAGTAGTATAATTGGTTTTTTAATGACAATACAATTTATTTGTCACCAACTCACATGTCACAAAAATATCATCATGTACCAAATCTATTTCTTTTATGTTCCTTTTTATGTCCAATCAACTTGTTGGTCAATTAGGATGGATTCTAGAAGTTTCAAAAAAAAAATATAAAGATCACAGAAGGGGTGATGAAAGGAACAGAGTATCACAGAAGGGGTGATGAGAGGAACAGAGTATCACAGAAGGGGTGATAAAAGGAACAGAGTATCACAAAAGGGGTGATGAAAGGAACAGAGTATCACTAAAGGGGTGATGAAAAGAACAGAGTATCACATAAGGGGTGATGAAAGGAACAGAGTATCACAGAAGGGGTGATGAAAGGAACAGAGTATCACAAAAAGGGGTGATGAAAAGAACAGAGTATCACATAAGGGGTGATGAGAGGAACAGAGTATCACAGAAGGGGTGATGAAAGGAACAGAGTATCACATAAGGGTTGATGAAAGGAACAGAGTATCACATAAGGGGTGATGAAAGGAACAGAGTATCTCAGAAGGGGTGATGAAAGGAACAGAGTATCACAGAAGGGGTGATGAAAGGAACAGAGTATCACAGAAGGGGTGATGAAAGGAACAGAGTATCACAGAAGGGGTGATGAAAGGAACAGAGTACATGTCCTAGTTTTGTTGCTGCATATAATTATTTCTCTGTTACACACAAGGTTGATTTCATCAGGGGACCACAAGTTACCACAGTTGTTTCTAGACCTTATTTAGAAATGTGGAAATTTCCACACTTGGCAATAGCCACACTAACCAGGAAGTTCACAACACACAAACCAACCAGCACAAGAAAACAAGAAATGTGATAACAAACATAGTCAAAAATCATCATTTTATGGTGATGAAATAATCCTAGATACATTTTTATTTTATGAAATGGATTCATGGTATCAGCATTTTAAACCCCAGTCAAATTTATTTCACTTTTATTAAAATGGCTAGTTCTTGAATGGAAGAGGAAACCAGAGTGCTTAGACTTAAACATGCAAGGATGCTAATAAAGTTTCCCAAACTAGAATCTGCACGAGTGTCCTTTACACCTAGATGGATGTTGTATCACAAGATTATTAGCTAGAGGTCAAGAAATAGATACATGTATATCCCTTCTATGTAAAAATCGATAATCTGTCATGTGTTATAATTTTAATTTAATAAGGAATAAATACACCTAAATATCATATTATTTCCTCTTCTATAAAATAATCAAATACCTATATACATATTGATTTTTTTATTCTGAAAAAAATTGATTTTCATTGGTCAGTTTCTTATCCAATCAATTCAAACTTCCCTTAAAAACAGTCATGTTTTCAATTTAAGATGCACTCTTAATTGTGCACACTTCTTATTCTTCTCATTAAGAGTATGTTAAATTATGTCAAAATAAGTAGCATTTGGTCATTCTTTACCTAACTACCAACCATTATAAGCTTTAATAAAAGACAATCTCTTGAAGTTGTACAGTAATTATACAGTATTCAAAGACAATTCAAAGATGATTTCTAGATCAGCTACCTCTTTAATATCTATTTCTTATTGTCCTGCTACAAGTACTTGCATACTTGAGTATATACAAGAAATCTATATGTGTTTCTTGATAATACATAATTATACTGTATAATTTAAATCTTTTTTTTTTTTCACAAGTTACCATGAAAATGGCTGAAATATTGAGATATTAATAGAAAGATGTTAGAATGGGGATTTTTTTAATGATGATCTGCATAGAATTTTTTACCATAGTTTTTAAATAATTAAAACTGAAAAAATGCATAAAAATTGAGATGGATTTCAGTGTTTTGTATTGTACAGTAATATGTTGTTTAGCAAGAGACAGTGTAATTTATTTAACCATTGAACAGCATAGCTATGGCAGTTATTGGATTATAAATGACATAGCTTTGCCAGGCAAACTGAATAACGCGCATTAGCGCAGGAGTTAGTCCGAGAGATCTGACGTCGATTTTATTTTACTTTACGACTTTTGTAAAATCGACGTCAGAGATCGCTCTATATAGTTTTATCGTAGCAAACCGCCGTGTAAATGTCACGGCATCATATTTGGTTGTAACAAAATTATTTCAGCATGTCTAGCTCTGAAATTTGGCATTTGTCTTACCGGGATAGTTATCTTCAAGTTTCCATCACAAATTTGTTGCCGTGCTGCGTATTTCATGCAGATACGGACATTATTTCCATATACTATCACGTTTTGTTGACATTGCCATCATCCATTTTTGAAAACTCATATAATCTCGCGGAATTTACGAGCCTTCGCTGATTGGCTAATAGGAAATCGGTCATAAAGGTTGACATTCCATATATGGATAGGCTTACTATGCTTCTGTTTGTCGATTTTACAAAAGTCGTAAAGTAAAATAAAATCGACGTCAGATCTCTCGGACTACACAGGAGTGAATTAAATGGAAATGTAATCTGCTTTGGAAAGTCATAGTTTCTGTCATTATTATTCGTAGAACTTATGGAACTGACCACATGATGCAACCCAGATTGTGATCCATTTAGACATGGTACAACAGCTGATTCAGTGTTTAAATTTTTTGCAGGGTGAGTGAATTCTGACAATGAGTTACTATGATGTTTTTTCTGTTGTGTCAAGACAGTTCTGTTGTAAGATTGGGAGAAGCTTCTCATTTATGGTTCGACATCAACAAATTTGTGCTGAGCTTCGTACCCCAGGTCATTGAGATGCTGAATGGCCGTTACCCGCAAACAGCGAGGAGTGTATTTAGTTTATGACTTTTGCAGCATGGCACATGTCGGATAAAAACGGGCAAATGTGTGTTTTAAAAGTGGTTTGAACATGAATCATATATCAGACTCTTCAGGACCAGCCATGGCTTTTTATTATATTGATTGAACAAACTTTGGGATTTTTGTCAGTTTTATCGTAGCACTGGAAACAGTGGTTTAACATTTTTACAGGATAGTCGACCGTCTCAGTTGCATATATATTCTTTTTATCATCTGCTATTTTTGTTTGTATGAGATATCTCCTCTCTAAAAATTTTTTGGTTGTATTTCATGTTCTTAAGTTACATATTCTCCAGACTCGTCAATGTGAAACTCAATTATGACTGGTTTAAACTGGTGGTGAAATTCCATAGCTCGGGAAATAAAATTTATAGAACAGATGGTACCATACACACTTTTTCAGTATTATGGGAGAAATTAGGGTACTTTTTAGATGATTGGAAATTTTCTATTGTGTATTTAATTCAATGTATATTTTAAAATTAATAATTTTTTTTTTCTCAGGTTGTGTTGTTTTGTTATGAAACTTCTTAAAAAATAATGCAGAGAGTGAAATATTCATACGCATAGTGTAATGATCATGTGATCAATGTCAGTTATTGTACCGTATTTGCCACATGTCTCAAACATATTTATATAGTAAAGTTGCAAAGAAAATGTAAATATATATCAGCTGACATGCCACTCTGACAATGAAAGATATATATAAATACATTTATAATTGGTGGCAACATAAAAATGCATTATGACTTACCAGTAAGTCTTGTCAAAGATGATACTTCTTATTTTAAAGAAAATGTATATTTTATCAAGATACAAGAGACTTTGGTAGCAATTAGTTGTAAGCTTAGATAAACAGACTGAACCACCTAGCTCTCTCTTAATAACCACCAAGCTCTCTCTTAATAACCACCTATCTCTCTCTTGATAACCACCAAGCTCTCTGTTAATAACCACCAAGCTCTCTCTTAATAACCACCTAGCTCTCTTAATAACCACCTATCTCTCTCTTAATAACCACCAAGCTCTCTCTTAATAACCACCTATCTCTCTCTTAATAACCACTTAGCTCTCTCTTAATAACCACCTATCTCTCTCTTAATAACCACTTAGCTCTCTCTTAATAACCACCTATCTCTCTCTTGATAACCACCAAGCTCTCTCTTGATAACCACCTATCTCTCTCTTAATAACCACCTATCTCTCTCTTAATAACCACCTATCCCTCTCTTAATAACCACCTAGCTCTCTCTTAATAACCACCTATCTCTCTCTTAATAACCACCAAGCTCTCTCTTAATAACCACCTAGCTCTCTCTTAATAACCACCTAGATTTATATTCCCTTACCCAAGAAAGGTTTGCAGTTTTCTCTGGGCACTTTTTAATTAAACTAACACAAATATAAGAATCTTGCACTCTAAATACTACATTTTTATTATTTTGACTGGGATTTAAAAAAAACTCAGCATTATTCTAATTTCAATACACATTTTTGACATTATTTGTAAAGTTTATACATACTTGTTCTTATTTATCCTATCAACAAAACTCTGATTGAACCCCCCTCCCCCTTCTCAAAGAAAAAAAAAGCCAAAAGGCAGGGTTTTTATTGTCACAAAATACATTGTTTATTGTTTACAAAATTAACTTGTGTAAACCTTTGGTGATCCTGTTTCCAAGGTGCTCTGTTTAGTCAGATTTTACTGTATGATTTGATTTCAGATAAA
The DNA here is from genome assembly GCA_029721355.1 of Tegillarca granosa. Classification (NCBI taxonomy): domain Eukaryota; kingdom Metazoa; phylum Mollusca; class Bivalvia; order Arcoida; family Arcidae; genus Tegillarca; species Tegillarca granosa. The sequence goes on from CM056599.1 coordinate 5,892,758, forward strand.
AAAAAAATAAAGGTAGTGCAACATTCTTTTGAAAATGATAAGTTATAATTCATCATTCAATAAAAGTGATATGCTATGGTTAAATTAGATTAAAAAGCATAATTATTCACCTTAAACATGAAATCAATCACAGAAAATAAACATTGCAAGCATAAAGTCTTAGCCTAGCTGCATAATAAATTATACGGACAGAACATATTGCATAGAGAAAACTGTAAAAAAGAAAATATAGGGATAAAGGAAGGAAGTTCTAAGGATTTCCCTGTTATATAAACTTTCTGCTTGATTACATATCTACTCTGTCTCCTAGTGATAAAAAAATGAGAATATCAAAATCCATTATCATGTTTCCTCTCAAATTCATTATTATTATTATTATGTTTTTTAGATAACAAAAATCAATGCAGCACCAGAAAAAACATATCTAAAATTAAAAATCTTAAAATCATTGTCTTGGTTACCAAATAGCTTTAAATCCCTTTAGATTATGGTATGATATATAGCTGGGTTTTTTTTTAATAACAGTTATTTTTAGCAAACCTAGGGTAGGTTTTTCTATAATAGGATATCAGCCAAGACTTTTTTGGTACAAGTTATTTTTCTACTGAGTTTCTGAGTGTTTCTAAATCATTCCAAAAAAGTTAGAAATAAGGATTTGGTGCTTTTAAAAAAAAACCAAAACCTGATTTTGCATTTTATATTGAATTTTAAACATTTTTACAAATTTGAAAAAAAAAAAGTTATGGATAAAGATGATTTAGGGATAAAAGCAATAATATACAAAGAAGTGTTGTTTTACAATGTTTTTTTAAAGGGCGGATTTTGTAAATATCCTAGTAAACTAGTATCTGACGCAAGAAGATTCAAACCAAAAATTCTTGCTTTTAAAGAGCCAAATTTACACACAAGAGCAATCACATTGATAACTCTTGCTTTCTGCAGGTGAAGATTTTTTTTTACAGTGACCCTGTTTTTCAATGTGTGCATTATGTATGGAATTATACAAGCAACCTATTCTTCACAGGTGAATTTATGCGAATAAAAATCAAACCAGTCACCAACCATTTTAAAGTTGCAAATTTTTAGCAAAACATTATGCAACAACAATACAATTTCAAAGATGTATATTTTGTGAAAAATGGAATTACATAGTAAAAATGTTTTTAAAGATGTAAATTACCTTCAGAAAAAACATCAACTGGATTCTAAATTCCAGAACAAACCAGAAATTGATAAAAATTTATTCATTTCTGTATGCTATAAACTCCATATTCAAGATGTCAAAACAAGTTTTTATATGAACTTAACATTCAAACAAAATAAATACAAATTAACATTCCCGAAAAAATACGACAATAACACGAGTTACAGCATGGAATGCAAATCAAAACACATAAAGTTATATCATTGACAAGTTTACATGCAAACATTATGGAAATCAGGCAACAATAAATAGAGCTACGAGCTATACCTCATGTCGAGTTGGTTCATAAATCAGCCATTGATCAGAGACTAACTGATAAATTGTAATGCTTTTTTCTTTGAAGTGAAGAAGTTTTCTGATCTTTTAAATCCTCTTTCAGGTTTCCATTAAGATGTTTGAGAATCATGATATCCCATTTATTTTTAACACATACTGATGGAATTTAACACTTTATTGTTAAGTTTTTGATTTACTTCAGCAAAAAAAAAAAAAAACAAAAACAAAATAATAAAGTGTTATTTCTGGTGTCATTACAGTTATCGTAAGGACAAATATGAAAGAATACAGTAATCAGTGTTGTACACCCTGTCAAGATGCTGTCACTTATATCAAGGTGGTCAGTTTGGGGATGGTGAAGAATACTGATGATAAATTCTTTATTTATTGGTAATACATCCATATAATATTTTACACATGATCATTCAGAGTTGTGTTTAATTTTATCTTAAAAATAATCCTTGTACCTGTGGTGATCAGCTAAATTTTAGAAATTCAATCAGCTATTTTTACCAAACAAAGAAGAAGAGGGAAAAAAGGATGGACAAAACATCATCCTTAATTATTCCCCTTTCTTTGGAAAACAGGGGGTTAAAAAACCAGAATCAATTCATTGTTGTATTTCTCATGTCATTGACCAACAATACACAGATCAGGAACAGTAAGAGGAATCAACTGTCACATGTTAAGTGATACAAAATTAATGATAAAACATTAATGATTGATAATACATCTTTACAGAATTAGACATGACAGCCATGTTCCATTTACAAAAAGAAAGAAAAACAAAATTCCTGTATGTGCATGTTGATTAGCAATACAAAAAATATGTACCATTACAGAATATATAAAATACATCATAACACAAAGGAAATTAAATTAGATATACATGAATTGTATTCAATAAATGTTGGTAAAAACAAGATTTCAATTAACTACACAAGTATTTTTATCAAATGAGCTTATGTGATCCATGAGCACATTAAATCTATACTTAATGTGTTAGTGTGCCTCAGAAAATAAAGTATCTATGTAAATCATTTTAGACAGGAAAAAGCCATAATTTGTCCAATTTTCTTACCTCTAACCCATGTACTAAATAGTTCTTTTGCCCACTGATTTGCATCTTTTGCCCACTGATTTGCATCTTTTGCCCACTGATTTTGCCCACTGATTTGTATCTTTTGCCCACTGATTTGTATCTTTCGCCCACTGATTTGTATCTTTTGCCCACTGATTTGCATCTTTTGCCCACTGATTTGTATCTTTTGCCAACTGATTTGCATCTTTTGCCCACTGATTTGTAAACTTTATTTTGATAATTTATAAATTTTTCACAGTTAAGGTTATTTGTTGCAGAGGACTTTTAAAAATATTAGCCAGGGCTATTTTTCTTCTTTTAGTAATTGTTAACAACATACCTATTGTGGCATCAAAATTCAAGTTTTTACAATGTTACAGAATATCTCTTCCAGCCAATACCTACTTAAGCAATCTCTAAAATGACAAATTAAATTCTAAATGTTCTGAAAAATTAGGGACTTAGGGACTGTTATAAACTTAATTCTGATTTAGTCTAGTGTTTTAGATTTTATAGTGTGTCCAAACTGCAACATAAGCTGAGTTCTATATAAAACTTAAACCATTGTTTAATGTTCACTATATAATTAAAACCAACACAGAAGTTCAAAAATAGTTCTGTTATACTAAACACCTTTTTAATCAGAAAATTTTATTGCTATGACAACAATAACAAGTGCTTTTTATAGTTATGTTATTGCCATAAGAGAGGAACAAAATTTCCATATAAGAATACATGGTTGCCTAGTAACAATAGTTATTACATAAAAAATTTCTCAGTTTTTATAACCATGGCAATGGTTTCATAAAAGCACATGTCCTTTGACAAAACCTTTTTCTTAATGCTGCCAATTAGAATTTTTTTATTTTAGTGTATAAATATATTTGTGAGAGTAGTTCAGACTTAAAAGTAATACTGATAATTGACAATTTTTAAAATTTAGCTGTATATAAACTGCAGTGACATATAACCATGTGACGGTACATATTGTCTGTCACCACTGTACATATTGTCACCCTGACGACAATATGTACCTTCACTGACTGTACATATTGACGCGTACATATTGTCAACTACCTAATTTGGTTTATATTATCAGAGATGATGATGATGATGATGATGATGATGATGATGATGATATTTGAATATTCACAAAAAGACAAATAAAAAAATGGTTTTATTTTAAGTAACCCTAACCTAAATATATACTTTGTCGCCGGCGTCAATATATACCGATGGACGACAATATGAACAGTCAAAAAAGGTACATATTGCTGCCGACGACAATATGTACAGCGGCGACAATATGTACCATCACAAACCATATGATTTGAAAAATAAAATTACATCAGTAAGGTACCATAGACAGAGGGACAGACTACTTGTGAGCTAGTCTAGCCATTTCTTTAAATGCTTTAAATTAGCTGATAAGCATATTAAGGTCTGACAATAAGTTTTCAAATGGTTGATATCTTATAATTATCCATCTGTATATAATACAAAATAACAGAAAACTACATAATATAAGTAAATTTTGCCTGTAATTATTAAGAACGATGTTAGTTATTATGATATTACTATATGTCTACTGGTTCAATGATATCCTAGTCTCTGCATACAATAACTGATATGTATATGATGTCTATATTGATATTACAATGTGTCATGATCCTCGGTAAATGACAATGATTATTGTAAACAGAATTGTATGACAAAATCAACATCATAATAATTCAATAAATCAGTCTCTTTAAATACATAAGCTACATACGACTGTCTCAATGCAAATACATGTAAATATATAGAGTTTTTTTATGTGATGATCCAGACATTTGAAGAAACTTGAAGATTTATCAGGTAAACAGCATATTCCTAATACATTGTATATAATGGTAATACATTTTCAAGTAAAATATTTATATCAACAAATTAAATATTCTAATTTTAACATTGGGCAATACCTAGCTCTTCCATTCATTTTGCAGGCCATTTTTTTTACTGATCCACAACCCTAGAATTGTTACTGCTGCTGATCATCCACTATATAAGTGGAATTATCATGACTCTTCCATTCATTTTTCAGGCCTTTTTTTTTTACTGATCCACAACCCTAGAACTGTTACTGCTACTGATCATCCACTATATAAATGGAATTATTATCTTGACTCTTTCATTCATTTACTGATCCACAACCCTAGAACTGTTACTGCTACTGATCATCCACTATATAAATGGAATTATTTTGAGAATAGTATAAAAAACCATTCAATCCAAACAAACTTTTTTTATGAAGTTTTCAACATATATCTACTACCTCTCAAAATGGATATATAAAATAATCTATCAAAATTCTATAACTAATGATCTTTGGAAACTGTGGATTGTTTTTTACAAATATCCTTATCATAAATAAAATAAACAAGAGATCCAATGGCCCTGATTAACTCACTAAATAATGGTTATATTTTAAAGGTTTAAGTTACAAAATAAAATTCCTTTTTTTTTGTATTTTTTTTGGTCAAAAATCTTCTTTAGTTTGAAAAAATGTAATGCATAAAACACACAAAGAAATAACAAAAAAAGTCGATATCTAATTTAATTATGAAATTGGACAACATTACAAATATTAAAATCTGTTAAGAAATATATTAATAAATGGTAACTATAGTAACAAAGCTTATTTCATCAATACTGTTACCTGGACTTAGATTGAGGTAGTAAAAAATCCTTCAAAACATCAAAAGTTAATGTCTGCATTGAAATATTTCATGCACACAGATACATACACACACTGAGACATGCTATAAGCTTCCATAGCCTTTTGTGAGGTAAGCTTAAAATGATTAGAAATTACTCACTAAGACAAAAATATTCTATTGTTTCTCTGTTTTTATCTAGTTTTGTTAATAAATTATGTGTAGTACCATAAATACTGTCAAAAATATCTGAAGTTTAAAGAAGTTTTAAGAACAATTATACAACTGCTTTTGCTTTATTGTAATTGAGATCTGGGAAAATTTTTAAAAATCATGATTTATTAGATAATAATTGTGAAACTTCACTGAGCCTCTGTGTATCCTGTTTATTTTATTTAATTGATTTAAGGAGAAAACCTGGACAAGATCATGAAGAATTGGTAAATATTATCTATATAAATAACACACTTGGAACAGTGTAATACACAGGCAAGATCTTCTTTTTTTTTTTTTTTTTTTTTTTTTTTGCTACTATTTTTATTTTATTATTATCATTTTTATTAATACTGATAGGGACAATCTGCAGTTCTGGAAAAGTATGGGCTGCAGAAATTAAATCATCAACAACAGTAAAACATTTTGTCCCTTCAATGAAAGTAAAAATTGAAAGTTATTGCTTCAAAAATTGAAATAAATTCATGTTATTGACCTTTCTTCCTTCTTCAGGGGGTATAAAAAGGTTTAAATAAAAATTATTTCCACACAAACCTATAGAAAACTGAAGAACACTATATGATGATAACTTGGGTATTTTCCTCGAACATTAACAGCATGGTTTGACATTAGCATTATGACAGTTAGGTATCATTTTGCATTGTTATAACCATTTAGCAATGAAGTTAAAAGTGTTAATATCAATTTACAAAAGAGTTTTATCCTATACATTATATTGATCATTCAATGCCTGCTCACAGTCTGTAATTACCAAGTGTGTTATCAGTATTGTTCAATGTGTCTACCTATTGTCTGTATACTAATGTTAACATGCCGTTATGTAAATATAGAAATCGACCGATTGATAGAAGCATCGATCAACTTACTACTTAAAATGAAAACAATCAAGGAAGAACTTGCATATCTGTTTATCTCTAGTAAAGTATTAGGTGTAGTGCAATAACTGCAATATAATGATAAGGCTTAGATTGAATTAATAGGTACACTTGTCACTCGGTTCTTTTTGATGACCAGATTAAACTGCTCCAGGCAGTATTTTTTGTTTCTTTTCAGAATTAGATTGCAACTCAATAAAAAGGTGAAATTTTCCTAAATGCTGTGAATTGAACAGAATGCTACAAGTTGATAGCAAACAGTTTACACTGGATAAACAACACTATTCTGTCATTTATAAAAGATATGGCTAGTTAAATGATTGGTTGTAATGATGTTTGTCATATCAGAAATTTTTCAGCTATTCCTAACAAAAGCATGTTTATTAATGTCTAAGAATTCATCTATGAACCATATGGTTTTTATTATGGTCTGCTTTGCACTAGCACATACTCAGGGTAACATTTTGCTAAGGTGCTTGCTTATTGAATCAGCATGCTGCAGACAAGAATACTATGCCCAAAATGAACTAGCAAACCAGTAAATGCTCTTGTCTTTCTTATGCAGAGGGCCAAACAAGGGAAGCAGCATCTCAAATTTTAAACTCCTATGTATGATCTGGCTGGGGTTTAAACCCTCAACTCTCTTACTTGAGACAGAAATTGTACCACTAAGCCATCAAGAATAAAAATAGCCAGGTGGTTAAGATGTTAGCATTGAAACCTACAGAATCTGCTGTAAGATTAAATTCAAGAGACCCCACATAAGAATTTTCTTTGTTGTAAATATCAACTGTCTGGCCTGGTATTAGGATAATTGTCAGAATGGTTTAGCAATGCTTCTCTGTTCTAGCATTCTCAAGGCTACCATTATTGCACACTAGTGCAAAGTAGATTGTTAATCATGCACTCCATGAACTATTCAGATTAATTGTTAAGATGTCTGAAAATTAAAACTTGTATCACATATAAAATTATTGATTCATCAGCGTCCAACAATTTGCAATTAACTAAGTTATATTGAAATAATTAATGAAAGCCTGTAGAATATAATGCTTTTTGAGTCTGGTAAGAATAATGGACATACATGTATTAAATTCTATTACATGTAATATGATATGTTACTGTAGAAATTTTCTACAGTAATTCCATAAGGTATTTTTTCCATTATACTTCCATCCACAACTCTAGATATTTATTCAGAAAGCTTTCTATTTAATTGGATATGGGCCTTAAGGATGATCACAATGAAAAGTAAAATTTGTTAATTTTCAAATAGATAAAAAACCTTGACAATGCCATTAATAACAGATTAGCAGCATTAGAATGTTGACTTTACAATAGGAGGACTGACATAAACAATGGGATAGCTTCCTAGATCCAGTTACTCATCTTAATCTAAACATGATAAAGCAATTATCTGAGGTCTGTGTAATGAGTTGGAAATTGAAGCATTAGATTACAAACAGCCAAGAAGCCGACAATCATAATGTCATATATGTCCCTTAAATATATGTAGTAATATAAGGACTTGTTTAATACAAATTCCAATAAATGAAATAAAATGATGGTATTTTTCTTTCCAGGTTGTAAATTGGTAGATGGTCCTATTTATATCCACTCCCATAAATCAGTCAAGCCTTTTCCGGGTTTCGAATTCCATTTACAGTCATTACAGGTTTTTCTACCATTATTGTTCTGGTCAATGTCATGTGAAAATTCTCTTTCCTATCATTGCCATTTTGGTGGGTGGCTAAGTTTTTGTATCTGAATAGGTCTAAAATAAAATTAAAGTGATCTTAATCTGCAGTATTCAGATCATGTTGTGTGTGTATGCTTTACATTTTACAATATTATATGACAGACCAGAATCTCTTTCATTCCTAAAAATAACCGAGATTTTCCTGATGGTCTCTGCTAGCAACATGGGAAAGAATTCTTATCCATAGCACATAATAACCAATCATACCACATTACCATACATAGCCATTTTTTTCTTTACACATTGACAACAAACATGACAATGTATGCACATTGGATGATTTTATTTACAATTGTTTATTTTATATATATATATATCTTAAAATCTTCAATCTATTACAAATTTAATGCTCAACAAATTGGTTAATAATGAGGGCTTCATGCAGGTGATTGGGTAATTTTGAAGTAATATATATATAAATGCATACCTTATTGACAGAAAATTAAATAAGATTTAATTGCCATATGCAAATATAAGCCATATCAAACAAGCTTTACATAAAATATAGTTTACCTCCCAAACCAACAAAAAGACAATGGACTGAAAATAGTGACAAAGTAATGATGATTTGTGTTCAAACATACCACATTCAGCTTGTGATATGTCATTATAAATCTTGGTTTTTAATTATATAAAGACATTCGACCAATGAAAATGGCCCTTCAGTAACAATGATGTTGTCAAGTAAAGATTTCAAAACCAGAAAAAAATTTCATTTATGTTCCAGAAAAAATGTAATTATAAAATTTCAAGTCTTGACCTTTACAATATTTAGACTTTTCTATATAAACTATTTAAAACAGTGATTAATCAGCTTTTTACCATTTATAGGGAATTTTTACAGTATATTCCTTTTCTAGTATTTATTGTCTTTACTAAAAAGTAAATTGTACAATTTTATGTCATGAAACATATTGGGTTTTGTAGGTTGTTGGTCAATGGCATATCATACCTGAGAATGTTTACAGTTTATTCCTTTTTCAGTACTTATTACCTACATGTCTAGATGGATTTCAATAAAAATTAGAACAAATGTAAGCAGTATAGATGTGCCATGAGGCACATTTGGTAATATAGACAGAACTGACAGATAAAGTTAAAATCAAAGAAAAGAGGAAATTGTGATACTCCAGGTGAGCTGGTTTATGTCAACTGATATCAAATAGAGTAAAGGGGTTCTATGCCCAAGTCAAGATTTTTTTCACTTGCATTGAGGTGGTCAGTTCTAAGATGTCAAATTAGGTACAGCCACCAGCAAAAAACCTATGATCTTTAGCAAACAAGTTGACTAAGTTCCTAACATTAAAATATCTGGTTGAGTGGTTTTGGGCACAGAAATAAGTTGGGGATTCAGACCACTTGGCCACCAAGCAAATAAACAATGTATGATTTGAACAGGTACTTCTGTTTACTCTCTCATTTCAAAACTCTGAATGCTTCGGTATAAGTAAAAAAAATCTTGACTAATGTGTAAAATAGAATTAATATAATCACTCCATCTGTAAGACAAGAACAATACATTACCAAGATTGTCAATTCACAACATGACATGCAACATGACAAAAATACACATATACAGTAACTCATTTCCCTCATCTGATCTCACTATATCAACATCTATCACATCCAACCAGGCAAAAAATAAATAATACATCAGATTACAAAAAATAAACATGACCATCTGATGTATGTGACCTTCTTATTCAAATCATCTTGAGTATTTGTAGTTTATTATCCCTAGTAATGACACAATTTTTATTCTGTAAAACAAGACCTTAAGAAACTTGAATAAACAAATCTAAATGTATTATATAGACACTATGCTCCTATGATTGTATTATATAGACACTATGCTCATATGATTGTATTATATAGACACTATGCTCATATGATTGTATTATATATAGACACTATGCTCATATGATTGTATTATATAGACACTATGCTCCTATGATTGTATTATATAAACACTATGCTCATATGATTGAATTATATAAACACTATGCTCATATGATTGTATTATATAGACACTATGCTCCTATGATTGTATTATATAAACACTATGCTCCTAGGATTGTATTATATAAACACTATGCTCCTAGGATTGTATTATATAGACACTATGCTCATATGATTGTATTATATAGACACTATGCTCCTATGATTGTATTATATAGACACTATGCTCATATGATTGTATTATATAGACACTATGCTCCTATGATTGTATTATATAGACACTATGCTCATATGATTGTATTATATAGACACTATGCTCATATGATTGTATTATATAGACACTATGCTCATATGATTGTATTATATAGACACTATGCTCATATGATTGTATTATACAGACACTATGCTCCTATGATTGTATTATATAGACACTATGCTCATATGATTGTATTATATAGACACTATGCTCATATGATTGTATTATATAGACACTGTGCTCATATGATTGTATTATATAGACACTGTGCTCATATGATTGTATTATATAGACACTGTGCTCATATGATTGTATTATATAGACACTGTGCTCATATGATTGTATTATATAGACACTATGCTCATATGATTGTATTATATAGACACTGTGCTCATATGATTGTATTATATAGACACTATGCTCATATGATTGTATTATATAGACACTGTGCTCATATGATTGTATTATATAGACACTATGCTCATATGATTGTGGAATTAAACTGAGATGCTTCATTGAGTACATTGTGAAGTGTTCCACATTTCTTTTATATTTGTCAGGTAAAGAAGTAAACAGAACATCTATTATTCAAAAATTCCTAAGGTATTATTTTTCAATTTCAAACAGTTAACTTTATCTCAAGATCAAACCAATATGGATGTCAACCTTTCCAAACAATGTCACCATGAACACATTGTCAACTACCATGAACACATTATCAAGTACCATGAACACACTGTCAACACCCATGAACATATTGACAAGAATGGATTGTCAACTACCATGAATGCATTGTCAACTACCATGAACACACTGTCAACTACCATGAACACATTGACAAGAATCCATTGTCAACTACCATGAATGCATTGTCAACTACCATGAGTGCATTGTCAACTACCATGAATGCATTGTCAACTACCATTAATGCATTGTCAACTACCATTAAATTGTTTTTAAATCAAAAATTTAAGAAAGAAAAAAGAGAAAGGTTAACTAATTAACAAGATTAATTAATTAATTAATAATTTAAGAATAAAATAAAAATTAGTAGATTTTAAGATAAATGCAGATTTTTTACAAACATAAGATTGTGTAACCAAATGTTCCAAAAAACCAGCAATGGCAGCAAAATCTTTAACTAAAACTTAAAATGGAGTTTCATTTTACAATGATATGACTTTAATAACTAAGTTATCATTAAAACAGAGGAAACTATTCCACAACTTTTATATCTAGAGGAAATTGTGGTACATAATCAAATTTGACAATGCATACTTGGTGATGTCATCTGGCATAACCAAGCACTTTATAACACATACTGGACAACCTGAGGTAATGTATTTGGACACAATTGGCAATAAATCAATATTTCATAATTCACAGCAACTAGCTCAGGACATATTTCTTAACAAAATTGCAAGCCGTCGGGATAGAAAAATATGTATTATCTGAATGGAGGATAGTCCAGTGAATTTGTTCCAATAAGTCTTCTCATTTTACTGCTTCAGTGACTGAACACTAATTATACAATGTATCTCTATTTTTTTAATTACGATTAAGATGACAGGTAATGCAAACTTAGCAATACTGCATAACCAAATTACTGGATATTTGGCTGAATATATCTACAGAGGGTTCTTAATTTACCATTTCAGTAACTACATTAATAGTTAATATATATCATGGAATGTTTTATGTTCCTCCTATATTACGCTTATAAGTATTACAACTTAAACACGATATACTTATCAATAGATGTTCATCAATAACCAATCAATACTGCAGCCAGGTATAAATCACACAGGTGAGAGTTTGTGGTTTAAAGCATGTAATTTTCTGATTCTTAACTTTGCTTGTCTATACATAAATGAATTTTTATCAAAATCGATTGGTTCAAATTGGTTTGCTAAGATTAATGTTTCATGTTTCAACCCAGGAACAACCAACACCTTGCCAGCAAAGTGAAAAACATTTCCACACTAGGATCTGTCTTCAGGTCGGTTACCTCCTTCTCATAAAAATTTCATTTAAATTTAGACAATCAGTTCTTGGATGGTGGACCTCAACAAAATCAGAGACCTTCAGCAAACAAGTTTTCTAACATCAGGATTTCAAGTTGACATTTAACTTCAGCAGAGAGAAATGGTCCGAGAATGATGGAAGAGTGGAATGGAGTAATGTTGTTTTACACCCAAGTCAAGATTCTTTCACACACCTTGAGGCAGTAAGTTCTGGGATGGTGGAGGAAACCGGAGTGCCCAGAAAAAAACCACCACCTTCAGCAAGCGAACTGACAAACTTTCTCACACTAGGATCTGCCGTAAGTGAGATTCCGGGTGGTGAGAGGTGCTGTGATCCTTACACACACACTTTAGGCCAATCGGCCTCCAAGGCCCCTAGAATGATAGTAAAAGAGATTGAAAAATCTAAGGTAAACCACTAACCCTCAGTAAACCTAACATACCTTCAAACTCTGGGATCTGTGGAGAAGTCTGAAAGCATAGATCTTCAGTAAGCAAACTTTAAAACAAAGGAAAATGTCAGGGGGAATATTTAAATGTAACCGTGAGAAATGAATACAAAAAGAATAATGTGTTGAATAACATTTACAATGGAATTTAGCAAGTTAACAGTGAAAGGAATCTGAAATATATATATATATATATATATATATATATATATATATATATATATATATATATATATATATATATATAGATATATATTTATTCATTTATTTATATATATATATATTTGAAATAAATATAACATATAAAAAGTAGATTTTGTTGATTATCATTTGACATTTTGGAAGACTTAATTATGTAACATATTACTGTAGCATGGACAGATAATAACCTACAATAGATGATATTTTGATAATATCTCAGAGCCAAAACAAGGAAATTAAAGTTCATATGTAATCTGTCTGTCTGAAATGTAAATTTATATAAAAATTCTCCTAGTTGGTTTTTGCACAGACAGACATATTTTAGGAACAGATTAGGCAGTAGATAAAACTATTTAGACTCAAGATTTAGTGGTTTAGATTCAAAGCCTTATCACTTTTAGAATTGATAAACAAAATAAAGAGTTGTGTCACTTGGTAGTAATGATAAACAAGGTATTGTGTCACTCAGTAGAAATGATAAACAAGATAAGGTGTTGTATCACTTGGTAGAAATGATAAACAAGGTGTTGTGTCACTTGGTAGTAATGATAAACAAGGTGTTGTGTCACTTGGTAGAAATGATAAACAAGATAAGGTGTTGTGTCACTTGGTAGAAATGATAAACAAGGTGTTGTGTCACCTGATAAAATGATAAACAAGACAAGGTGTTGTGTCACTTGGTAAAATGATAAACAACTTGGTAGAAATGATAAACAAGGTGTTGTGTCACTTGGTAGAAATGATAAACAAGATAAGGTGTTGTGTCACTTGGTAGAAATGATAAACAAGGTGTTGTGTCACCTGATAAAAATGATAAACAAGACAAGGTGTTGTGTCACTTGGTAAAAATGATAAACAAGGTGTTGTGTCACTTGGTAGTAATGATTAACAAGATGAGGTGTTGTGTCACTTGGTAAAAATGGTAAACAAAGTGTTGTGTCACTTGGTAAAAATGATGAACAAGGTGTTGTGTCACTTGGTAGAAATGATAAACAAGATAAGGTGTTCAGAAATTCCATGGACATATGTCCATGTCCATGTAAAATCCATGGATTTCCATGGAAATGCCACAAAAATCCATGGAAAGTGTGTACATGTCCATGGAAAAATAGATTTGCCATCTTTTTGACCATGGACATGTACACACATTCCATGGAATTTCTGTGGACATGTACATGGATTTTTGTGGCAAATTTTTGTCTGTCAATGAAAAGTTTAACAAAATATACAAAGTTTCAGGCTCAGCATTTTCAACAAACTCTGTACGTGGAAATTCCATGGATTTCCATGGCATTTTTCTCAAGTGTCTAGGTCAGCAATTCAAGTGCTTTGTTCATACAATTAGGAGGTTCTGCTAGACAACAACAAGAAAAAAAGATGGCTGCCGAGTATGACCAGCATTTTTAGACATTTCAGCTTTAGACTATACAAGACTAAGAAGGACATAAAATCTTATATTTTGTTGCAAAGTTACTGGATATTATACAAAGGAAAGCTTTTTGAGATAATGGAATCTAGTGAAATTATAAGCAGACCATTGAAAGTGTCATTTGGGAATTATTAAGCTGTATTTTAAAGTATGGAAAGTGCCATGTGAGTTTTATTAACTTCATTCTATCATGTAACTAACACAAATGATACAGGCAACTATTACTGTTATAAAGTTTAACTCAGGTAAAAAATTAAAATAAAAAATGATATATTGTCATTAAGAGTGAGCAATTAATCTTTTACAGATCTGTATGAACATGAAAATATCATGAATAAAATACATTGGTGAGGTTCTAAAGACTTGATGAGATTTTGTTTAATAATTATTATAACAGTCATAGGCAACAAAAAGTCACCAAATGTCATTTCATAATTTCAGCAAAATGTGCTGACTCACAGAGTAGCCATTTTTTTCTTGATGCTGTCTATAAATACTTCATCTGGATGGATCACTTTTTAAAAATTTGACACTTATTTTCCATGTACAATGTACTGGGATTTCCATGTACATCGACCATGGATTTGCCATGTACATGTCCACAGATTTGCCTCGTACATGTCCATGGATTTGCCACGTACATGTCCACAGATTTGCCACGTACATGTCCACAGATTTGCCACGTACATGTCCATGGAATTTCCATGTACATACGGTTCCAATACTCCAAAATGTCCATGGATTTGCCAAGTACATTGTCCATAGAATTTCCACGTACATGTCCATGGAATTTCCACGTACATACGGTTCCAATACTCCATTCTTTCCATGTACGAAAAATCCATGGAAATTCCATGGATTCCATGGCAAATCTACACCCGGGTGCGTCACTTTGTAAAAATGTTAAACAAGGTGTTGTGTCACTCAGTAGAAATGATTTACAAGAAAAGGTGTTGTGTCACTCAGTAGAAATGATTAACAAGGTGTTGTGTCACTCAGAAGAAATGATTAACAAGATAAGGTGTTGTGTCACTTGGTAGAAATGATAAACAAGGTGTTGTGTCACTTGGTAAAAAGGATAAACAAGGTGTTGTGTCACTTGTTAGAAATGATTAACAAGGTGTTGTGTCACATGGTAAAATGATAAACAAGGTGTTGCGTCACTTGGTAGAAATAATAAACAAGATTAGGTGTTGTGTCACTTAGTAGAAATGATAAACTAAACAAAATAAGGTGTTGTGTCACTTGGTAAATGATAAACAAGATAAGGTGTTATGTCACTTGGTAGAAATGATAAACAAGATAAGATGTTATGTCACATGGTAGAAATGATATACAATGTGTTGTGTCACTTGTTGGAAATAATATACAAGGTGTTGTGTCACTTAGTAGAAATTAGTAACACCCAAGGTGTTGTGTCACTGGGTAGAAATGATAAACAAGTTAAGGTGTTGTGTCACTTGGTAGAAATGATAAACAAGGTGTTGTGTCACTTGATAAAAATGATAAACAAGACAAGGTGTTGTGTCACTTGGTAAAAATGATAAACAAGGTGTTGTGTCACTCAGTAGAAATGATAAACAAGATAAGGTGTTGTGTCACTTTGTAAAAAATGATAAACAAGGTGTTGTGTCACTCAATAGAAATGATAAACAAGATGTTGTGTCACTTGGTAGAAATGATAAACAAGATAAGGTGTTGTGTCACTTTGTAAAAATGATAAACAAGGTGTTGCGTCACTCAGTAGAAATGATAAACAAGATGTTGTGTCACTTGGCAGAAATGATAAACAAGATGTTGTGTCACTTAGTAGAAATGAGTAACAAGACAAGGTGTTGTGTCACAGGGTAGAAATGAAAAACAAGTTAAGGTGTTATGTCAAGTGGTAGAAATGATAAACAAGATAAGGCGTGATGTCACTTAGTAGAAATGATAAACAAGATGTTGTGTCACTTGGTAGTAATGATAAACAAGGTATTGTGTCACTCAGTAGAAATGATTAACAAGATAAGGTGTTGTATCACTTGGTAGAAATGATAAACAAGGTGTTGTGTCACTTGGTAGTAATGATAAACAAGGTGTTGTGTCACTTGGTAGAAATGATAAACAAGATAAGGTGTTGTGTCACTTGGTAGAAATGATAAACAAGGTGTTGTGTCACTTGATAAAAATGATTAACAAGACAAGGTGTTGTGTCACTTGGTAAAAATGATAAACAAGGTGTTGTGTCACTCAGTAGAAATGATAAACAAGATAAGGTGTTGTGTCACTTTGTAAAAATGATAAACAAGGTGTTGTGTCACTCAGTAGAAATGATAAACAAGATAAGGTGTTGTAACACTGTGTAGAAATGATAAACAAGGTGTTGTGTCACTTGGTAGTAATGATAAACAAGATGTTGTGTCACTTGGTAGAAATGATAAACAAAATAAGGTGTTGTGTCACTTTAAAAATTTTGTTTTGTTATTCATTGCAATAATTGTAAGATGTAAGCACTTGTTTGTGATTGGTTTAACTTTATGATTTTTGTAATATAAAGTTATTTAGGTTGTCAAGGCCCTCAAATATTGCAATAATTGTAAGATGTAAGCACTCAAATATTGCAATAATTGTAAGATGTAAGCACTTGTTTGTGATTGGTTTAACTTTATGATTTTTGTAATATAAAGTTATTTAGGTTGTCAAGGCCCTCGAATATTGGAGTATTTTCTCACAATATCATCAAAATTATGTGAAAATATATTTCTTATTTATATTGTTTTTATATGTGCTCCACACTGCAGTAGTTGTGTTCATGTTATAAATACCTCTTGAGATGGGAACTTGATTTGAGTGAATATCTTTTTGTTTTAGTTTTCACATATAATGTAACATTCAAATAATACTTTTCTCAGAAAAATATTGACAGCAGATCATAATCCTCTCTATAATTCCAATGTTGTCTAAACAAATAATTCGTGTTTGTTACATTGACTTTAAGGTAACTAACCTGTTCACAATACATTCACAGAAACGTTGTTGAGGTTATAAGCCTTTATTCATTCTAACAATTTGTTTCTTTAACCAACAGATTTGAAATAATAGCTTTTACTTAATGGTGTTTTAAACAAAGCTGCTTGTATTTCTAAAATGCTGTAAAACCTCTTTAAAAGATTATATTCCTGGCAATGATAAATCACAGGTGATATTTATAAAGATAACTAGACATATTTCACTGCTGTTTTAGTGTTAGTTTATCACAGGGTAATTTGTATCATTTTTTTAAATTGGTTCCGAGGTATTGATTTTGGATTTGTTGGCAGGAGGTAAACGATGTGTTATGTCATCTTTACTTATTCCTTAATTCTGTAGGGATTTTAAAGAGAAGACTAAAAGGATGAAACTTCACTTCACCTTACCTGTACCACAGGCTAGGATATGTAAATCAGATCACATGACCAGGATGAAGTTGACATCACTGAGTACAACAATGTTAGGCATGATTAGTAATAATGTCAAATGAAGCTGTCAAACAATTGATTATTTGACATTATTTATGTCAACGTCTCTTCTCTTCAAAGAAATATACTTCGAGCAAATACATATCAGAGTATGAACGAAAGGCTTGGCAACCCTGCTGAGACTGATTCTGGTGTGAGAGAGTTTGTCAAATTTGCTTAGGAAGTTTTGTGGTTTTGTCCCGGTATTCCCAGTTTCATTCACCACACAAGAGCTGTCTCCCTCAATATATATGTAAGACTCTTGACTAAGGTCAATTTAAACCAATTACTTCATCTCACCATTAAGATAGTATTTGGAATAAATTCAAACATATATCCAGCAAATTTATATACAGCTTAAAAATCTAGTTGCCAGATTATGGCATTTCATTCCTGAAATTTTACCCAATAATAAAAACTAAAGCAACCAAGAGAAATTGCTTCATGCTGGATTTAACTTGCTCTAAGATCAATGAGCGTGTTGGGGATAAAACAAAGATCATAGGGATTTATCTCCCGATAATAAACAAGGATCTCGACGACATCTTAACAAAGTTTCCTGTGATGCAAAAGACATAAAATTTTCTACAGGAACTTTTAACACAGGAGATAATTAATTTTATCTATACTTTGATGTGACTGCAGCTTTGAAATTTTTTAATAAAATGTTCTTAAAAAACTATGATTTTGAGGAAAAGTTTTTAATTCTTGGCACATTATTTTTAAGTGTTCCTTGAAAACAAAGACTTATTTTTCTTGTTGATGTTTTAAACAAACATCAGTAAAAGTAACTGCAGTACTGATACTGCCCAAAATAAAAATAACAAGAGGCCCAAAAGGGCCTGTGGAGCTCAACTGACGAAAATGGTTCTTGAAAAGGCATTTAGCTACTTTTTCCAACTTCTCATTTGCTTTATTAGTTGATATTAGATCAGCAAGTAAGAAAATGTGTTAAGAAGGCAGGAAATTACTTGTATAAATGATTAAATTAGCTTGGTGAGCAGAGTTTAATATTGATTGTATTGAAAATTTTTTGTTTCAATAGCACATTTTGAGAAATTTGTCAAAAGGGACATCATCCAAAAAGTCTAGAAGATTTGAAATTATGGTCAATATGCACCTGTATTTTTTGTGTTCTTCATTCTTTCAAAGTTCTAAAAATCTTGTATGCAGTTTAAGAGATGTGCTTACAATTTGTTGCAATAGCCCATTTTGAGAAATTTCCCAAAAGGGATATTACTTATATAGCATTTACTGGATGGGAAATTTCTGGGACTTGAGCTGATGTTAAATGCTAAATATAAAAGCTGTAGGCCTTACAGTTTCAGAGAAGAAGATTTTTAAACTTAATTTCCATTATATGCATATGCAGACATATGGACCCCCTGGGGTGGGGCCAAAGATGGCCTGGGGGCTACCATTTGTACAAACTTGGTAAACGGACTTAAGCTGATGTTAAATGCCAAATATAAAAGCATTAGGTCTTACAGTTTCAGAGAAGATGATTTTTAAATTTGATTTCCAATATATGCATATGTAGATATATGGGCCCCTGTGATGGGGCCAAAATGGCCCGGGGCCTTTATTTGTACAAACCTGTTAAAGAGACTTGAGCTTATGTTAAATGCCAAATATGAAAGCTTTGGGCCTTACAGTTTCAGAGAAGAAGATTTTTAAACTTGATTTCCAATATATGCATATGCAGATATATGGACCCCTGGGGTGGGGTCAAAAATGAACCGGGGGCCACCATTTGTACAAACTTGATAAAGGGGCTCAAGCTGATACAAACTTCAAAATATGAAAGCTTAAGGCTTCATTGTTTCAGAGAAGAAAATTTTCAAAGTTGATATCCCATTATAAGCCTTATTTGCACTTTTTACAAAGTATGACAGAAAAACGCTAAAAACGCCTAACCTAGTTTTTGACAGAATTTCATGAAATGTACAACCTATCAGTTTAAGGGTGCCTAGAAACTAATATCACATCAAATTTTGCATTTAACCTATGGTTTCAGAGAAGAAGATTATTTTAGGTTTTTTTGCATTCCAGGTCGCTGTGACCTACTTTTAGTTGCCATGGAAACCAATTGTAGAAATTTTCATCTACTCTTTCTAGGGATCATTCCTGCCAAGTTTTGTTAAAATTGGCCTGGTAGTTTCAGAGTTTTTGCTGTTAACGGACAGACGGACGGATGCACGCACACACACACGCATCATGCCATAAGCTCATCTGGCTTTAGCAAGAGATGTTTGTGAAACACTTATGCCCCCCCCCCCCCTTCTTGGACAGACATTATAGGGTGCACAAGCTTTTATCATGGGCAGTAAACATTATGGGCAGTGGACATGAAAATAAAATTGACCTTTTGAACTTAAAATCAATAGGGGTCATCTACCAGTACTATCTGAGATGCATAAATCTATCAAGTATGATGTGTCTACGCTAAAAAATTTTGAATTATAGGTTGCACAAAAATATAGACCTTCAGACAGGTTTGACTGTACTTCTAAATTATAAATTATTATCAATATATAACCATATTCAACCAACCTGATTATATATGTTATATCAGTAATTAATTTGATCAATCTTTGTAGAGATAATGAACATAAAGCAAATAATTGGAATTTTTCTTAGTCCAAGGGGGATAACTGTGTCAAAAATAGCTCGATAGTACCCAAACCAGAACTTGACCTAGATATTCTATTGATAAATCTGTATACCAAATTTCATTTCAGTATGTGCAACCTCTGCAAAGAAAATAAATAGAAACTGCAAATAATTGGAATTATTCTAAGTCCAAGGGGGATAACTGTGTCAAAATTGCTCCATCGTACCAAAAACAAAACTTGATTAAATATTTTATTGATAAATCCTGTATACCAAATTTCATTTCAGTATGTGCAACCTCTGCAAAGAAAATGAATGGAAACTGCAAATAATTGGAATTTTTCAAGTCCAAGGTGGAAAACTGTGTCAAAAATTGCTCGATCTACCCACAACAGAACCTGACCTAGATATTCTATTGATAAATCTGTACATACCAAATTTCATTTCCATATGTGCAACTTCTAGGAAGAAAATGAACGGAAACTGTAGGTGGACCAACAGACAGCAGCAAAGCAATATGCCCTCCCTTCTTTGAAGGGGGGCATAAAAATAAATACAAAACTAAATAAATAAATAAATAAAATGGTAGGAACAAAATGTTTTATGCAGTGAAGTTTTCTTCAAGATTTTAACTTTTATTTTATGACTCATCTCATACCATGTTACATTGCATCAATAAGAACCTCTTTATTATACCATTAGCTTTAAAGACTAATAAAGATTTCAGTTGATCTTTCACACGGTTTTACAGAGTTTTACATCACATAATTTGTATCATTTAAATAGTTTAGCATTATTGATTTCAGATTTGTCAGTAGAATTTTTTGATCTTGTCTAATTGCTGACTCTTCAAATTGTAATTCTGTATGTGAGATTTTTACTGTTAATGTAAATGTAATGTTCAGAATAAATTTAGATAGTTGCCTACTTAGAATTGATCTGAAATAAAATTCTACAGAAAATGTAAAATTCACTTCCAAGAGCTTATAGTCTATTTAAAGATGTCTATTTTTTGTCCGTCTTTTAATTACTGTATAGCAGTTATGTTAGCCGGGCTAAATTTTGGCGATTTTGACTAGAAAAAGTCAGGTAAAAATTTAACTTTTTTATTTTGGTGATCTAAAACAACTCGATCATTGTTGACTGGTACACAAACATTTTCACAATTTTTATTTTGGCACTTTTAATACTACAGCCAAAATACGCAAAAAATTGCACCTCGCGAAAATAACTTGCTTTAAGGTATTAGAAATACACAGGTAGCCTTATTTAACATTTGTCAGAATGTTTTAGGTTTGGTTATTAACAGCTACTGGTATCTATTAAACATTGATAAAACAAGAATTTTTTTCACAATACGCATTGACATAATAAAGTGTAAAGTAGATATGAGTTGTCTTTAAATTATAAGCTTTGCATGATTATACAACATTCTGCCTTCAATGTTGTAAAATGTTTTCCATGTTAATTACAATTTTTTTGATGGATCTAAAATGTGTTCAATGTAATAAAATGTGTTCAATGTAATAAAATGTGTTCTATGTAATAAAATGTGTTCAATGTAATAAAATGTGTTTAATGTATCTAAAATATGTTTAATGTAATAAAATGTGTTCAATGTAATAAAATGTGTTCAATGTATCTAAAATGTGTTCAATGTATCTAAAATGTGTTCAATGTAATAAAATGTCTTCTATGTAATAAAATGTCTTCTATGTAATCAAATGTGTTCAATGTATCTAAAATGTGTTCAATGTAATAAAATGTGTTCAATGTAATAAAATGTGTTCAATGTATCTAAAATGTGTTCAATGTATCTAAAATGTGTTCAATGTAATAAAATGTGTTCAATGTATCTAAAATGTGTTCAATGTAATAAAATGTGTTCAATGTAATAAAATGTGTTCAATGTATCTAAAATGTGTTCAATGTAATAAAATGTCTTCTATGTAATAAAATGTCTTCTATGTAATAAAATGTGTTCAATGTGATACACTGATTTCAATGTTATAAACTATTTCAATGTTACAAAATGATTTCAGTTATAATGTTTTCTTTGTTGTAAAATGTTTCAATGTTATAAAAAAAATTTCACTGTTTTAAAATGATTTCAATGTTGTAAAATGTTTTCAATATTGTTAAATGTTTTTAAATTTGTAAAATGTTTTCAATGTTGTTAAATGTTTTAAATATTATAAATTATTATTTTCAATGTTTAAAATGATTTTCATGTTGTAAAATAAGTTAAATGTTGTAAAATGTTTTCAATGTTTTAACATATTTTCAATGTTGTTTAATGTTTTCAATATTGTCAAATGTTTTTGATCTTTGTTAAATGTTTTTGATGTTAGATAAATGTTTTTGATCTTTGTAAAATGTTTTTGATGTTAAATAAATGTTTTTGATCTTCGTAAAATGTTTTTGATGTTAGATAAATGTTTTTGATGTTAGACAAATGTTTTTTTATCTTTGTAAAATGTTTTTGATGTTAGATAAATGTTTTTGATGTTAGACAAATGTTTTTTATCTTTGTAAAATGTTTTTGATGTAAGATAAATGTTTTTGATGTTAGATAAATGTTTTTGATCTTTGTAAAATGTTTTTGATGTTAGATAAATGTTTTTGATCTTTGTAAAAAATTTTGATGTTAGATAAATGTTTTTGATGTTAGATAAATGTTTTTGATCTTTGTAAAAATTTTTGATGTTAGATAAATGGTTTTGATGTTAGATAAATGTTTTTGATCTTTGTAAAAATTTTTGAAGTTAGATAAATGGTTTTGATGTTAGATAAATGTTTTTGATCTTTGTAAAAATTTTTGATGTTAGATAAATGGTTTTGATGTTAGATAGATGTTTTTGATCTTTGTAAAAAATTTTGATGTTAGATAAATGGTTTTGATGTTAGATAAATGGTTTTGATCTTTGTAAAAATTTTTGATGTTAAATAAATGTGTTTGATTTTTTAAAATGTTTTTTGATGTTTGTAAAATGTTTTTGATGTTAGCTACATGTTTTGATCTTTGTAAAATGTTTTAGATTGTTGTCAATTTTTTTTTTATGTTAGATAAATGTTTTTGATGTTAGATAAATGTTTTTTTTATCTTTGGCAATTCTTTCTTTCGTTAAACAAATGTTTTTTATCTTTGTAAAATGGTTTTGATGTTAGATAAATGTTTTTGATGTTAGATCAATTTTTTTATCTTCATTAAACTTAGAAGTACTATCATGGTTGGAATTAAGGTTTCGTTTAATGGCTTTGACATGTTTTATAGCAAATATCAGTACTATTATAATAAAAACTTAATTGATATTGACCAAGATCTTCTTCTGTTTACTAATATAACTTGCAATCACTAACCTAAATAAAAATTTTATGATATTTGGAGAATTATAGCTTGTTTATGTGCCTGTAATAAAGTTATACATGTATATGCTGCTGTAATTGTTACATTGCTTTCTGAGAGAGAGAGAGAGAGAGAGAGGGAGGGGGGTTTGTTATTAGATTCTAAGTAATTATAAAAAACAGATATCTCTTAAATGTTTGGTTAATAGCATTTGTCCAGACATTGTATTTATTCCAATGAATGGTCAATAGTATTTGTTCAGAGATAGTATCTATTTTAATGAATGGTCAATAATGTTCACCTCGCAAAGAAAGTATCTATCTAATTAAACAAGAGGCCCAATAGGGCCTGTGATGCTCAACTGGCTGCATATGTAAGACAATGTTTGTTTTTGATTGAAATGCTGTTTAACATTCAACTCAAGAATATTTCACTTATATGGAGACTGTCAATTTTGGAAATGGTGGAGGACACTGGATTATAGGAGAAAACCACGACCAAGCAGCAAGTTAACTGACAAACTTTCAAAGATGAAGTGCTAGCCCACTTGGCATTAATGCACAATGTCAGGGGTGAATGGTGCTGTGATTCGTAACATCGAATGTTTAAGACCACACAGCCACTGTGGTGCCTTTAAGACAATGTGATGTGGTTACCATAATTGGTTCATCAGCTTAAGATGGGAAATAAATTGAGCTTATTACCATTTTTGCTTCAATGAAGCCTACTTTGCAACACACACATGCAGGCTTGCTTCACTATGCCATAAACTCAGCTGGGTTTAGCCAGTTGAGCTTAGAATGGATCCACAATGGCTTTTATATATATATATATATATATATCTAGTAACAACAGGCATCTTAGACTGGTTCAAACTTGTTTTAGGCCGATGTAGGAACCTTCCCACAGGAAGTTTGGTTCCAATTCGCCCAATGATTTTAGAGGAAAATATTTTTACTAAATATTACACCTAATTTGCATATTTCTTGAAAATTGGGTCAATAAAAATTTTCTCAGAAAAGAATATTATATATTTTAAATCCCATAAAGTATACTTTCTATATTAAAAAATTTTAGCTCAATTGGGGGAAAAAAGATCAACAATGGTCTTTTTTTCTATTTTTAGTTATGACGGCCATCTTGGATGTCAGGCCGGGATGCCTGGTACCACCTTTAGTCAGGCTGACATTTGGACCTTCCACACAAAATTTCATTCCAATTGGCCCAGTTGTTTCAGAGGAGAAGATTTTCAAAGATTTCACTAAATATTACACCTTAAGCATAATTCTTGAAAATTGGGTCAACGAAAAAGTTCTCATAAAAACCCGTTAAATATGTTGAATGCCCCGCTATCTACAGCGGCCATCTTGGATGTCGGGCGGGGTCGCCTGGTACAAACTTTAGTCTACCCCAACTAGGGACCTTCCACACCAAATTTGGTTCCAATTGGCCCAGTGGTTTCAGAGGAGAAGATTTTCAAAGAATTGATTAAATATTACACCTCATTTGCATAATTCGTAAAAATCAGGTCAACGAAAAATTTCTCATAAAAACCCGTTATATATGTTAATTGCCCCGCTATCTACCATATACATTTCAAATTTGAACAAAAACAGTTAAAAAATGACTCAGCAATGGCTATTTACGTGTTTTTGCTATTTATAGTAACAGTGGCCATCTTGGATGTCAGAAGGGGTCGCCTGGTACAAACTTTAGTCTACCCCACCTAGGGACCTTCCACACCAAATTTGGTTCCAATTGGCCCAGTGGTTTCAGAGGAGAAGATTTTCAAAGAATTGATTAAATATTACACCTCATTTGCATAATTCGTAAAAATCGGGTCAACAAAAAATTTCTCATAAAAACCCGTTACATATGTTGAATGCCCCGCTATCTACTCTCTACATTTCAAATTTGAACAAAAACGGTAAAAAATAACTCAGCAATGGCTAATTATGTGTTTTTGCTATTTATAGTAACAGCGGCCATCTTGGATGTCAGAAGGGGTCGCCTGGTACAAACTTTGGTCTACCCCACCTAGGGACCTTCCACACCAAATTTGGTTCCAATTGGCCCAGTGGTTTCAGAGGAGAAGATTTTCAAAGAATTGATTAAATATTACACCTCATTTGCATAATTCGTAAAAATCGGTGCAACGAAAAATTTCTCATAAAAACCTGTTACATATGTTGAATGCCCCGCTATCTACTCTCTACATTTCAAATTTGAACAAAAACGGTTAAAAAATAACTCAGCAATGGCTATTTATGTGTTTTTGCTATTTATAGTAACAGCGGCCATCTTGGATGTTGGGCGGGGTCGCCTGGTACAAACTTTGGTCTACCTAACCTAGGGACCTTCCACACCAAATTTGGTTCCAATTGGCCCAGTGGTTTCAGAGGAGAAGATTTTCAAAGAATTGATTAAATATTACACCTCATTTGCATAATTCGTAAAAATCGGGTCAACGAAAAATTTCTCATAAAAACCCGACACATATGTTGAATGCCCCGCTATCTACTCTCTACATTTCAAATTTGAACAAAAACGGTTAAAAAATAACTCAGCAATGGCTATTTATGTGTTTTTTGCTATTTATAGTAACAGCGGCCATCTTGGATGTCGGGCGGGGTCGCCTGGTACAAACTTTGGTCTACCCCACCTAGGGACCTTCCACACCAAATTTGGTTCCAACTGGCCCAGTGGTTTCAGAGGAGAAGATTTTCAAAGAATTGATTAAATATTACACCTCATTTGCATAATTCGTAAAAATCGGGTCAACGAAAAATTTCTCATAAAAACCCGACACATATGTTGAATGCCCCGCTATCTACTCTCTACATTTCAAATTTGAACAAAAACGGTTAAAAAATAACTCAGCAATGGCTATTTATGTGTTTTTGCTATTTATAGTAACAGCGGCCATCTTGGATGTCAGAAGGGGTCGCCTGGTACAAACTTTGGTCTACCCCACCTAGGGACCTTCCACACCAAATTTGGTTCCAATTGGCCCAGTGGTTTCAGAGGAGAAGATTTTCAAAGAATTGATTAAATATTACACCTCATTTGCATAATTCGTAAAAATCGGGTCAACGAAAAATTTCTCATAAAAACCCGACACATATGTTGAATGCCCCGCTATCTACTCTCTACATTTCAAATTTGAACAAAAACGGTTAAAAAATAACTCAGCAATGGCTATTTATGTGTTTTTGCTATTTATAGTAACAGCGGCCATCTTGGATGTCAGAAGGGGTCGCCTGGTACAAACTTTGGTCTACCCCACCTAGGGACCTTCCACACCAAATTTGGTTCCAATTGGCCCAGTGGTTTCAGAGGAGAAGATTTTCAAAGAATTGATTAAATATTACACCTCATTTGCATAATTCGTAAAAATCGGGTCAACGAAAAATTTCTCATAAAAACCCGTTAGATATGTTGAATGCCCCGCTATCTACTCTCTACATTCCAAATTTGAACAAAAACGGTTAAAAAATAACTCAGCAATGGCTATTTATGTGTTTTTGCTATTTATAGTAACAGCGGCCATCTTGGATGTCGGGCGGGGTCGCCTGGTACAAACTTTGGTCTACCCCACCTAGGGACCTTCCACACCAAATTTGGTTCCAATTGGCCCAGTGGTTTCAGAGGAGAAGATTAAAGTTTACGCACACACGCACGGATGCACGGACGCACGGACGCACGCAAAACCATGCCATAAGCTCAGCTGGCTATAGCCAGTTGAGCTAAAAAGCCAACCATCCTATTTCTTGGATGCAAACATTGCTTGTATATACAGAAAAGGTTTTCCTTAATTAAATACATGTACACATGGCTGTATAGCTAAACTATTTTAATTTGGACTAAAATGTGTACTACAAATTAAGTAATTAGGGCCCTACAGTTTAAGATGTTCCGAGACCATGTCCATTTTGTCCATTAATTTCTGTATGTCTGTCCATTTGTCTGTCCACTTCTTGTGTCTCCTAGGAGAATTGAATTATAGTTGTTATATAAAGAAACAATATGATATGTACAAAATTTGGGTAATATTGGTGTAGAAAGAGATTACAGGATCATATAACTTTAAAAATTTGAATGTTTAGAAATGAAATAATCCATAAAATAATGAAAAATATTTAAGAAGAAAAAAAAGAGAAGAAAATATACTGTAAAATTACAGATGTTCTTTTAATAGAATTTAATTATGGCATGTAAATTCTAAGAAATTTAAAATCCAAACAAATTGGTAATAAAGTAAATATTGATTTTTCAAGTAAACTGCTGTGTGTTCAAACAGTTTATATGAATAGATAGGTTTTTAAATTGGATTTAAGTTAAGATAAAAATTACATTTGGAGACACGTACATATTTACTAGAAACACATGTATTATTACCAATCAAATAATTGATTTAAATTAGGTCTGTTGCAAGAAATGGTAAATATTACATAATACTCCAAAACAGATACTTTAGAGGCATATTTGACATTGCTTTTTCAGTACCACTGTGTAATATCAAATGAACACAGGATGTGAAATGGAGGCATGTGAAGCTTCTAGAATCAGAATTCAAGGATTTTGAGTTCATGCTATGTCATGCAAAAGACAGTAATTTTATAATGTTCCGAGTCCACCTACCTGATAAAAGAATAATCTTTACCAAAGTATGCTAAGAACTTACCTTGTTATAGATTGTCATTGTAGCTGATGGGATTGTATGCTTACAATTGCTTAAAATCAATGAAACCCAGAAAAGCACCAATATAATGTGCTTTTATTGACTTAGGACAAACCTTGACAAACTTAAAATAATGGACAGACATAGTGAACATTGAACATTATGACTTCATCATTGTATTACCAAGAACATTTTTCCTTGTATATTCAATTAAATTATAGAATCAGCTTGGTCTCAATATTTCTAAAGACAATCAATTTCTGACAAACTTTCTAGAATCCGCCCAATTGAAATTTCTTTGGCAATTAGAGGAACTGTGTAAGCAAGTGTTTCAGACCACTTGGCCACTAAGAGGCACTGTGTAAGCAAGTGTTTCAGACCACTTGGCCACTAAGAGGCACTGTGTAAGCAAGTGTTTCAGACCACTTGGCCACTAAGAGGCACTGTGTAAGCAAGTGTTTTAGACCACTTGGCCACTAAGAGGCACTGTGTAAGCAAGTGCTTTAGACCACTTGGCCACTGAGAGGAACTATGTAAGCAAGACCACAAATACAACAACGAATACTAAATTGATCAATAATACGTCCATTAATCAAATTGTTATCATTATTATCTCTCTGTTAAGTATAATAAAGAACATTAAATGCTTAAAATTTCTGAAACAAACTCATTACCATAGTTAAGGATCAAAGTGCATTATATTGAAGATGTGATCAGATTTAAATATCAATGGCTAATATTGATCCATTCACTAGTGTGGACTAAACAATATGTGGCTAATAATACTAGAATGGACATCAGAATATAGCCAGAGGGGGTCAATTCAACTTCTCAATGTAAATATAAAAACCAATTAATTCCAAGGGAATATGGTGAATAGTAAATAATGAGAATGATGGACAGCTTCTCAGTAACCATTAAATAATTCTCTAACAGTCCCTTACTGACACATACTCTTAATTATGGGGATCAAATCAAGCCATTTATGTTAAAACACACATCGGGACTATAATCAATATTGGGCCTTATAGTGGATCTTATGGAAGGTTTATACTTATCCGATTGCATGAGTGGTAAAAGAAAACACAACATTGAATCAACTTGCTGAAAAGAGGCAGTCATATTAACAAATTATCTCATAAAATTAGATAGGATCATTGAAACATATACTTTAATAATCTTATATAATCATTGAAACCTGGAAACGCTGATCATATATAAACTTAGGGCAAAAACAGAATAAATGAAACATTCATATACATAGATCAACCTGTGTCTGTTATATATAATGGTTGGATTTTTGACTGGATGTACAATATACTAGTATCTAAGCTTGAAATTATATTCATAAAGCTTACAAAATTCATGTTGTATTTCACAGCCTGTAAAACATTACGTTTCCAATATATTGTTTTTAGAATGCTTTTAAATTTTTAAATTTTTGCCAAAACTAGATATGTTTCTTTGAAACAGATGTGTCGCCTGACACTGCATAGTACAGTCGGGTCCCGATTTCGAGGGATTCAGTTTTGAGAGGTACTAAATTTTGAGAGGTATTTTTCAGGTCCCAACAATATTTGTTCTTAACTCTACCCTTATGGAAAAAACTTATAGAGACTTATAAGTGAATTATCATTGACTTATAAGTGGCTTATAAGTTACCTATAATTCACTTATCCATGCATATTTAATGAAGTAAGTAAAATATAAGTTTGAATAAGTATAAGTGAAAAATATTTACACTGATAATTCACTTATAAGTGACTTATAAGTTTGTATACATGACATATAAACTGTATAAGTATAAAAAACAGAGGACTTAGAAAATTTTACATCTTCTAGACTTAGTCATTTCTGTTCAAATCTTGATAAAAATTTCAAAGTGATATAAAAGGATTTTATGTGATTTTTTTCAATAAACTCATATTTTCCTTCTTAATTGGTCAAAATGATTAGGGTTTTCACTGAAATTATTAATTTTTTTACAACCTTCTTATGTGTTTTTATAATTAAGATATATAAAAATATGTTTTTATATAGTGTAGCTTGATTACAAAAGAAAAAAACTTTTTAAACATTATAATTGCATCCTTGAAAATATTCTTTTTGCATTTTGATCAATGTAACATTATGAGTATTCTGAATCTGACCCAAATGGCTGAAAAATTGCTGAAATGACGACAATTTACAATTTAAACAACATTAAATTGTTTATCAACCAATATTTTATTATAAGTCTAGTTAGACTTTCAGGATCCAATACCCCTCACTGACACAAATAACACAGCAATAAAAAGAAATCATGGTATTGTTGTTTAATGTGCCTGCTGACCAGGAACAAATATGCAGTACACAACCTATACAAAAAAATAATAAATAAATAATAATAATAATGATAATACAATGACTTTTATGATACGGCACTTTTAAACTGATGAATATATCCCTATTAAAACTTCAATCATGAAACTCTTTCTAACATCAATTTCTAATCACGTTCTAATCCATTTGGCATTCTGCATATATAAACTGTATCAGGTTTATCAAATATTTCTACAAATACACACTTGCATAAAATATTTCTTATAGGAATAATTTCAATATCATACATGTTTCTTGGCTTTAAAGAGACCAAGTGAGTACACTCTGTGTTTGTAGATTCACGACACACAAAATATTCACTGTTTCTTTTTAATTTTGATACTACTGCAATGTTGTCACATATACAACCACACTGAATCGTTGTGTTTCCATGTCGACCACAAAATGGATACAGCTGCATATAAAACTCCACTTGTCCATACTCTACTCTTCCACTCTTGGATAAGTAGGAAATGGTGTAACTGTTTCTTGCTTGACACCTTTTGTACCTACGGGAATGAAAAACTTCCTCATCAATCTTAATTCTATTAAATGTCAAGTAAGTTGAAGGGCGATGGCCCAAGTATTCAGACACAAAATTCAGTTCTTTTGGGAGTAATTTGGTGTTATCACTTGAACCAACTACATAAATATTATCCTCCAAATGTTTATCATTCCTTGTGCAAAGCCCTTTTAATGATTTAAAGAAATCCATTTCTGGTGTGTCTGAATGAAGATATTTTGTCTGCATATTGGGTAAACATTGCATAATACATACAGTTTTTGCAATCTGTAGATCTACATGCTGTGTACCATGGTACAGTTTCAAAAGAACACCATTTGCATTTTCAAATGGAAAGCAAGAGTAACACCACATTGGACCCATATCCCATACCATTTTGGGCAAGTGTAACAACTGATGAAGATTACATGTCATGTATCTGTCACCATACAGTGCTGCAAACAGGCAACAGAAATTTTTTATCTGTCTGTCACAATTTTTTAAGTCTGACACTGATACAGAGTCTTGAAGAAGAAGATAAACTGTATTCACGAATAAAAGATAGTGATCATAATAATCTTGAGTGAGAACATCCTTTAAAACAGGAAGTGAATAATACAACAACCATGATCGGAGTTCTGACGCTTTCCAATACTTCATATGATCTTTAATAGATCTGGGAACCCTGCTTATACTATTAGGTGGTTTGATATTCCTTATCCTTTTATCAACCAAATCAACTGAACTCGATATAGAAAATAATTCTGAACTTTTTTCTGTGGAAAACCATAATTTCATCATTAATTTTGTTACTCCCAACAAAACCCCATGCATATAATCAATACAAACACCATCAACAAGATCATAATACTGTAAACACTGAAGAAATGTTGGTCCTTTTATCCCATTTGTAACAGTGTCTGTTTCCAGCGCTTTAATTGCATCACTCTTTACTCCGTCATGACTTCTGAGTTGGCTCTCTGAGCTATGGAATGGAAAAATATGCACATGACCCCTTGCACTGGTCTTGCAAGTTTCTCCTGCTTGTAGACACTTGCTGCATCCATATTTTCCATTAAATTGTACTGAATTGCATACCAGACTTCTTGCAGGTAAGTCTGCTGCCCCCCCTATGACAATAACTTGACTAGTAAATGTGCTATCAAATGTCTGAATTTCAACACCATCTGTTTCCAGCTGTTTAAGACTCTTTATAAAGGGTTCTGTGTATGAAATAATCGATGGTTTTTTTGAGCCATACCACAAACCCCCTAATATCATGTAATCAGGATTTATTCTTTTATTGTAAGGGAGTTCATTTATTTGGAAGAACAATGGCCAAAGTGACATGTTTGATGATTTAAAACATGGAATTCCATCAGTGTTCCAAAGTAATGACAAATTGTTTTTGTTGCTAAGAATCTGACCTGGTGCTGACAAAGCTTTATAAACTTTTCCATCATATATGTCTTCTATGTTACTTTCACACTTTTTTTTCCTTTGAAATCTGTGTTGAATATCCTGGCTGAATGAAGGTCTTGCAAATAAGTTTTTAATTTGTGATGCTATAGGAACTTCTATAAAATGGGAAACTGTATTGTCAATTAAGTCTTTTCTGCAAGAAACATTAGGACACACTCCCCTTTTTATGTCACTTTCACTTAAAACCAAATGACAATTGGTGCAATATTTGTGAAATTTAAGAGGTTGTTTTACATCTTCAAACCACTTCCAAAACTGCCTTTTAGTACGGGGTAAAATGCATTCTGATGGACAGTGCAAATTAATCAGTTCAAGTAAATGACAAAGCCCTTCACCAGTCAGTGAATATTTCAGCACAAAGTTAATAATCAGTAACATACTTGCACCCAATGTGAGATTTGATCCACTGTAAAGAGGCTTTTCACTATCATCTTCAATGTCATCTGATAGTTCATATTCATTTTCACTACAATTGTCATCTGTGTTATGGCCATCATCTTTACAATCAAAATATACATCATAATTACTGGCTTTATTAAATAAATGATTTACAGTTTCATCACAATGATTTTCCAGTACATCATCACAACAGATATCAACTTCTCTGCCTTCTTCATATCTAGCTTGATTGCATGAATTGATATCTTGCTTCTGGGTTTGGGATATGATTTCTTTAGCAGTTCTGTACCCATTTTCACGAGCATCTGTCTGGTCGTGTTCACATAATGCACTTTGTTGTGGCAAAGTTGGGGAGAGGATATCGGTGTTTACTTGTCTACATGAAACTTGTCTTTCCTTAAATCCAGTATCAGTATCATCCTGAAAAACTGATGAATCTGTAATACAAATTAATTTTCACATTAATTATTCATCAGACAAGTAATAATGTATGAATTTTTTAGCCATTAATTATTTCACTAAACATACCATTGGATAAATTATTCATTCATAATGCCACATTATAAAGACCACATACTACCTAATTACCTGTTCCTACTAGTTTTATAATTGTTTCAATTTTTAACCAAGAAATCATGTGGCCCTTTAGACAGGTTGTGTATAATCTCCAAAATTAATTATCTGCCAAAACAGTAATATTACCAAAATGGGAGACTTTTAAAACTATAAATTTTCAATATTTTTTCTTGAAAAGTCAAAAATCGTATTCTGATATTTTCCAATTATTTTTGCAAAAGAAATAATAGCGTTTGGTTTTGAAGATTCAACACTTTGAATTTGCTAAATTTCAAAATCTATAATCTAAAGTTCTGTTTTTAGAAATTTAAATTTTTTGTCAACCAAAAGTTGTGCATTAATTATAACCTTAATAAGTGTGGTTTTAAAATGAAATTCATCAAATGAAACATCTGGAAAATTAATTTTTTAAAAAAGCCTCCTGTTTTGATAATTAAACCGATTTTGTGGGTTGTACTGATTCCTGGGTTGTGTCTAACAAGTCAGATAATCAACATGAATTCTAGTCATTTCGGCACCTAGCTGACAAGTTATTTCGGCACCAAGTCATTTTGTTACTGAGTCAATTTGTCACTGGCAATAGGTCAATCGAAAAATTAGCTAAGACCACAGAAGATTGTAATTAACAACTAAAAACAATAATAATAGAAAGCAAAGCTTTCTCTATAGACAACGCGTGTACATGTTCTTAGAACGAATAAAACTACGAAATTTCTATTACCAATTAACATACTACAATCGTATACTGGTGAGTTGAAAATTTTGTGTCAAATTCACGTGAAATATCCCGCGATAAGCCTCCATATTGAATCTGGAATCAAAGTCACATCCACGGGATCTCGCGAGATCACGAGAGACTTTAAAAAATCCTTTCAAAAGTACTCGGGACTTTTCGTTATGAATATAGAAAGATACACCAGACATCGAATGGTTTGACCTAGCGAGGTTATGGCCCAATCCAGAAAAAGTATACCAATAGAAACAAAACTACATCTTTTGACAGATTTGTAAATTAGTTAAAACAGAGATTACCCATATCAAAGTTACCAGCTGCGCTTTCTAAACGGTCACACCGTCAGTCATATTAATCATCATCATCATCAGCTTAAGATGTATTTCCACAAGCCCTGATCCGCACATTTCAAAAGAAATATCAAACTTCCTAATTAATACCTGTACCAACATCATCATCAGACCCATACACTTGCTTTCTGTCGCCTTTGGTACCCGACTTCAAAGGAGGTTAAATGATGATTATACACGGTCTAGTGGTCTGTGACATATGTAACTAAAATTAACATCTTGTAATAAAACTTACTAAAATTAAAAAAAAAATAAATATTAAATCTGTACACAAACATCTACAAAATTTTTTTAAAAATTCATAAATATTTTTCTGGTGCCAAATTTAATCGTAGTCGGTGCCGAATTGACTTTAAATTGGTGTCGAAATGACTTTATACCATCAACATCTCGTGTAGTTTTTGTTTTTATCTAAAAGTAAATCCGACTGTATCTTGTAAAAAACACATACACACCTACGACACTGTAATACTCGGCTGGATTTCGTTGCAGATATCTTCTTGATGAACTAGGAGCATGGAGAATAGGCTCACGTTGTTGTAAATACAAATTATAAGGTCCTGTTTTCGATCTTCTGCACCGCTTCGCCATCTTGTTTTTTATTGTCCATGGTCGCTTATACTCCCCTCCACTTCCGGTCAGGAAGTAAACGTTTAATCTTAAGAAGAATTTTTGCTTTCAAAAATTTTATGTTTGAAAAATAATTTGAAGTAAAACTGCCAAGTTTGTATATGGAAACAATTATATATGATGACAAAAGTATTAGTAAAAAATATTTTTTCACCGCTCTAAGCGGTAGCCTTGTTAGCAATATCCGAATTTGATTGGTTGAAAATAATATTCCCGCCAATTTTAAGCGTCGTTTCAAACAGGCAAATTTAGTGGACTAATATTTTACTGAAAGAGTTAAGAAAACTAGGAGATTTTTTAGTACACCACGGTATTATTGAAAATGTCGGACGAGATAATAGAGCAGATGTTTTGCCTCTTGTTTTGGTATAATAACGAAAGAAAATGGACAGTTCAAGACACAGTCACGATTATAAAGCCAAGGAAAGATGCAAAGCAGTACAAGGAAGGCGAACTGGTGTGCGCCAAGTTTTCACAAAAACCATACAAAGCTGCCATTGTGCGACTTAGAGGTAAAAATTAAGCTGCAGATAAAACAAATTAGAATTATTTTAATTATTTTTGTGGTAATGACAGGCTGATACTTTTTTATATTTAGATTCAACATTCAACTTTTTTTTTCTCTATTTTTATATCCTATATACAGTACATTATACAGCGGCATGTCTGCATCAAGAAAGTTTATCAATAAGTATATATTAGTAAATATCTTGTCAGATATTGTTCAGTATGCTTAAGAATACCTTTTGAAGTTACCTTTGGTTAAATTAAATCATACATACATAATGCCAAAAAAATCAATGTCGTGTTTGTTTTACATCATATATGCTAGCTAGAATATGTAGTGTATTTCATAAAAGGAAAAAAATTATGGATTGTTACAACTGTTAAATGGAAGGGAGGGGGATCCAACCTATCAAACCTATTTTTTTTTATTTGAAATGCAGAATATTTGACTTTGACCAGAGACCTGGTGATTAACTTGCATTAATTATTACTTTTCCATAGAGGACAAAGAAAAATTAACAGAAGATGCAAAGAAATTGGAAAAATTGTTTGATGTCAGCCTATGTCTCACACCTAATCAGATTATGGAACAAATGGAAGTTCCAGTAACCACACTGATGGATGAAGATAAAGGTATAAGTTGTTGCAAAAACAAATACAGAACAAATCCAGTTTTAGAAATGGTTGAAATTCCAACCATCGGTCCTATACATTTGTAATTAGTTACCAGTCTCCGCTAGCAGTCTAGCTGTTGAAACAGATTTGTTTTTATTTTCATCCATAAACATAGCATTATTATTGCAAAAAGATCGCCTAAAACTGTCTACAATTAAATATTGTAGAGCTCAGGTTGTTTTGAAAATTTGTAAATTTATCTAATTATTGTTAATGCTTCTTTCCAAAATCATGACATAATAAGTTTTTGGATCTTGAGGAAATGCAGTTATTTTCAGTATTGGAGCAAGTTAAATAATTTAGACACAAAAAAAAAAAAACAAATTATGAGACACGACATCCCCCCACCCCCCCCCCTCCCCCCCCAAAAAAAATAAAAATAAATAAATAAATAAAATAAAAAATAAAATAATTATAATACCATTTAAAGGTTGAAAGAAAGACATCTTAATCTTCTAGGATTATTTTAACATTTATACATTTATATCATGTTTTTGTTTATATCCTGTAGGGAATGTCATGCAGAAAACATATGCAGCACCTAAGGAAAAGACTTGTTCACAGAAGAAATCCTCAAAATCCAAGGAGGTAAATGATGCCCAGAAAGAGTATCCAATAGAAAATACACAGAACAAGTCTTTTACCACAAATGACCACTGCAAAGAGAAAATTCCTGGAAAATCTAAAGAAATTTCAGAAAATACACCAGCTGCAAAGAGAAGCAAAACTAATAAAGACGAAAGACCAGTTAACAAAAAAGTCAGGAATTTACTGAAAGAGGAAAAGAAAAATCAGCAAGTGGCAAATATTGAGGCAGCCAAGATTATGGCGAAAAAAATTGTACCTGATAAACTTTTTTGCCAGGATGTAAGTTTGTCAGAAAATGTTGAGGTTAGAAGTGTGCCTATTGAAACATCTCAACCATTTACAGTATCAATTTCAACTTCTAATAATGTTGATGTGGAGGCTACCAGTAGTGTGTCAGTAGCAAGTTACGGAAAAACTACACCAACTACCGTTATTCAACATTCTAGGAATCTTGCAGCAGCCAATTTGCCTACTGTTGGGGATCATTTAAATGATCAATATCGAGGCATGTCCCTATACAATCCACAGCCTTATAACTCAGGATTTTCATATACAAATATGTTGAATTGCATGAATGAGGCAAACTCTGCTTTATATGGTGGCTACCCTGGACAAGAAGACAATATCTGCAGAGATCCTAATTGTCATGTGAACTGCAAAAGCAACACGGATGCCATGCAGCAGAGAATTGAGGAAATGCAGAATAAGATAGAGTTTCTAGAAAGTCAACTTATGAATGGTTTTCTAGAAAAGCTTGCAAAAAAAGGTAAGTGCCACTATATCTATCTTCTGATCTCTGTTTTCAACATAAAACAAATTATCAGCAAATTAAGTAGTTATGTTGGAATAATACACCAAATAAAGCAAGTATTAGTATTTGCAACCAGCTTTTAACTGCTTGTTTAAAAACTTTTCAGTGGGTGCAAAATGGAGAAATTTTTGCATTAATTTACAAATGTATTGGGATTATTTCAGTTTTAAGAGTGAATGGGTCATGCATACTCAAATCAGTGGGAGGGGTCTGGATCAAAGACCAGCAAGTGACATGGCAGTAGATTGGGGTTGAATATTTACAGGTTATTTAATTGACTCATTAAATATATTTTATGATTTCTATGTGGCTGTTAGAAAATTTGTTCAAATTGGTCTCATTTGATATATTTTGATGCCACACAATTCAGAGTGTGATTTTGCCTGTAACTTGGCTCAAAATGGAAGACTAGTCTTTGATATAATGTACAATTTTGATTCATATGCATTTCCATAAGGTTCTTGAAATAAAAGGTTTGTAAAGAAGTAACCAAAAAAGTAAAAGCATGGTTTAAACCCAAAGTCTGATTTCAGACTTAAATGTACTTTTTCTGTATATAAATGCTCCTTTTACCAATGTAGTACAATTAATTACAGGTATAAAGTGGTGTTTCTATTTATTGATCATTTTTATTTCTATCATTGCAGTTTCAACAAGTGATTTTAGTAGTCCCTCCAACTTCAATGTAAACACAAACACACCAAGGAGGCCTTCAATTTCAAGCAAAGAATTTTCCAGAACAGAAAGTCCAGCTGCAGCATCAAATCCCAGTAACTTGGTACAGTCTTCTCCAGCTCAATATAGCTCTAAACAGTGTAGTTTAGAAAATCTTGGAGACATTTCCAACAGTACACTTCTTCATGTAAGTAAATTGATAAAAAGGAAATTTCTTTTACATTTGTAGAACTAAACGTCAGCTTCATTTGTGTCAAATTAAAATTCTTTGTTCTCCAATAATAATAAATCAAGATAAATACATGTATGGTGACAGCTAAAATTTTTATGCATTGCATTGGTCATAAAGAAAACAAGTAATGATGTTTTGCTTGGAAGGACACTGTCTACATTTATAAGCTGCACAAACATCACACTGCTAAATATCATTTCCAAAAATACAATATTGACAGGTGATTTGTTAGAAATTCACAACTGAATTTGGTTGGACCAACAAAAATTTACCAGACATGTTTGATGGTTTGACAAGATTTTCGAAATAAGCTTTTTTACATATAGTATATTCAAAACTTTATATATTTTTAGGCCCCACAAATGGTGGAATTAGTTGCAGATACAGGGGTGATGATTTCCACTAGTCAGCTGAATATCTGTGAAAGAAAATCTAAGGAAAGTGGAACTGCCTTGGCACGACTTTTGCTTGTAGTGTTTTTTGATATAAAAACCCTGAGTGAAAGTTGTGCCAGAGGCAGCAGCTCATCGAAAAGAAAAATGTTGGACCCAAACATCACAGAGGCCATAATACGTAAGTAAATGAATTTAAATTTTAAGCATGTATCTATATCATTTATAGAGAGAGCAAGCAAATATGTATGTATAGCATTCTGGCATATACCGTAGAATTCACTTTTATGACATGGCAGTTTATATTTTTGTTATGCAACAACAGACTGATATTTGCAGATCAGCTCCAAATAGATTTTACACTGACAAAATGATATAGGTGGGTGTGTGGATCTCTGACTGAATTTTTTTTCATAAGTATGCAAATTAATACAAGTATTTTTTTTTCTTTTCAGAGTACTGCCTTAACTCCAAAAAGGGAAAAGTTACAGAAAAAGAAATTATTCAAGCAATTAATAACAAATGTAGTGACGTGAGACAGGAATCTACAAAAATGCCCAAATCGAAAAAATCACTTTAAGTTTTTGAAACTGGATGATTTGAAATATAACTGACTTAGTTGTGTTTAAGAATGAAGAAAACGGTTAAAAATTAAGAAAAAATTGGACTTTGATAAAGATTAATTATTTAGGACTTGCCATATACATGTAGTAGTTTCAACCACCAATAAATAGCAAAATATGATATATATATAGAGAATCTGTAATAAGTTTCCATTACATATTCGATTTATGAAATGAGTTTTGAATTTTTATTATTTTTGTGAGCCTTGGCGAGCAAAAATAATTAAAAAAATTCAAAACGAATTTCATAAAATCGAATATGTAATGGAAACGAATTTCAGATTTTTTTTATCACATGATTTTGCCATAAAAACCCCAAAACTAAGTTTTTTAATAAGGATTTTTCCTTCTGCCATAGACGAATAACATTACTTGTTCAATATCAAGCCGCTAGATAATAAAGTACCAAAAAATGTCAAATATTCATTACTATTTATTTTTTTTTTTTTTGTAAATTCTCTTTAGAGAAATAATGCATTCGTTTCACACAAATATCTGGAATGAAAAAACTGCAAATAAGAGAAAATTAGTTAACAAATTGACAATAAAATACAAGAATGAACTTTCAATACGTCATCAATGCTGTAGTCATTGATGACGCGTACTTGCGCCAAAAGTATGTAGGTCACAAAAAATCACTCAGAGTCAGAGTCATAAATTACCATTGTGCAACCTTTTTGGCCGGTGGTGAATGGAAAGCATCACCTTTTGAGTTAATATAAATACTGATGTTTCCACCATAAATATTTCCACCAAACATTGTGTCCAAGGCTCCCTGGAATGACATACTTGAGGCTGAATTATTATTTTCAACGGAAATGGATGAAACCAGCTGATTGTGGATGGAATTATTTTGTGTGACAGATAGATTGTTGGAGAGCAGTTTGGATATATTTTTGTGTTGATTTTCACTGACATGGCTGTAGTTATTAACACTCTGTAAATTACGATGACCGATGCATTATTTGATTCGGTGGAATATTTTGTTCACTTAGTTTCTGAACAAGATGTTTTCTGGCGCTGTGGTTCGAGAGTTTTTTGTCGGTAGGGATACCAGCAGCCTTGACCATGTTTTTCATCAGGGAGGTAAGTTTATTTACACCAATTGGTTGTCTTTTAAACCATTGATCACCAGATTTTATACATGATGGTTTTGTATGTGTAGCAATGTAAAACGGGTCACTTGGTTTGCTGTAGTCAACGGGACGTTTCATTGCATATATTTTATAAATATTGACAGGACAGCGCTCATGATTGTCGGTGTTTGTCCACATTTTTGGTTTGACGGGTCTAATGTCACGGACGTTTGTTCCTTGTCTTGTTTTGGTTTGACGTTCGTCGAATTCAATGTATTCCTCCCCGGAGGCATCTTTGCACAGGCGGACGTCCCCCCAACACATTGACCTGTGCTCGTCAGATCCGCGTAATCCAAAGTGGATGGTGTTGTAGAACCACAACGAATTTATTATACTGTCAGGAGTTTTATCGCCCAACTGACCACTTTGCCATAAAATTTCAATTTCTTCATCAGATATTGGCTCCGCTTTCATGGGTTTATTGCCTTTACCCTGTCGTTTTAGTTCACGCTGTTTGGCTGTCAACACTTCCCTCACTTTGGCAAATTCAACGGCATTAATAAGAGAATGTTCATAATCGTGTCTGCGGAGTTGTCGATCGAAGGAACTCATGAAACCTCGCAATGAAGTGGGTTCATAATTTGAACCATCATGTTTTCGAACACCGATGAAAAATTTACAAAGCAACGGACTCAGTTCATGTGGGGGTATTTCGTAAATTTCTCTTTTTTCGCCCTCTTGGTCAAAAAACTGTTTCAAAAGTTTCAAATCATAAAATGTTTTCGAAAGTGTGTTTTTATTGGCTTGTTTATTGACAAAAGAATCGATATCATTATCGCCAACTTCAGAAAACCGTCCAGATGCAGAACTATTGACAGTTGTCTGTTGGGTTGCCATATTTTCTCCAGAATTTCTGCCAGAACCAAATTTTAACTCCAATGAAAGGCGATCAAATGCTAGATCTACTTCAAAATCCATTCCATCAATTCTCACAGTGTATAATTTACTACTTTCGACTATTTTTGTGATAATACCTCTACCTTTTTTGTCAATTAGAACAATATCGCCAATTTTCAGTGCCATTGTAATCCATTTGTTTACAATTTTTACTACAGTTGTAAAAGAAAGTAGTTCATTTTCTCACGCGTAGGAATACAAACCAGTCAACCAATGAATGACGGCGAAGGTGTTATGTAACGTGTTGCATATAGAAAAATTATGTAATGGTGTTATTAACTGAATAAATTCATTATCATGTGATAAATATCTTTTTTTAATTATTATTATTATTTTTTAAATGTATGAGCAATAATTAATCCAACATGTTTCCATGGTAACTTACCTATCTAATGTTATGTGTGTCACTTATAGGTCACTGATATTTCACTTATAAGTCAATGGTATTTCACTTATAAGTCACTTGTACTTCATTTATAAGTGAAAATTTGTATCACTTATAAGTGAACTATCAGTTGCTTATAAGCGAAATATCAGTGACTTATAGTTGACTTATAAGTGTTTCACTTATACATGTTGCAGGTCATTTATAACTTCAGTGTAAGCTCATTTGCATATTAAAATCCAGATAAGTCGCTTATAAGGCACTGATATAAGTCACTTATAATTCACTTATAAGTTTTGTATCAGTCACTTACAATTTGATTATAGTCCACTTGTAAGTTTCGATATAAGTCACTTATAATCCACTTATAAATTTTTTCCATAAGGGTATATTAAAAAGGTCTCAATTTTTGGAGGTCCTATTTTGAGAAGAATTGATTTTGCAAACAAATTTGCAGGTCCCAAAAGCCAATAATCAACTGATCTAGGACTCGATGGTGAGAGGTATTGTCTCACCTATTGTTGTAAGCAGCCATTGTATCAAATCACACCTTACATTTACTCAGGCATCCAAGTGTGTTAAGGTGTTTTTCATATAGAAGTGATTAATAAATGTCAAACTGAAGTTAACAATATAAAACGTATAAGTTAATTTAGTTCTGCTATAATCACTTTGTCGGCAAAACACAAAACTGATATCATATGTCGTATTCCCTGCATACGGTTGTAATTTTGTTCTGGGACCCAGTCTACCTAGAGGGATAACTGGATCAGGACAAGTATGCATGTTTCTGGCAATGACATTAAGTGCAGTGACTGTAGTTGACAAAGTTATGCTATGGACAAGAAATCCTCTATAAAGTCAATCAAAGGGAAATAATTCAAAAACGGAACAAGATAGAGTTGTGGTTCTTGTGCACTGCACTTCGAGTCATTGCCAGAAACATGTACACCAAGTTTGGAGTCATTTGAACATACTACACCAAAGTTATGCTCCGGACAAGAAATGCTCTATAAAAATCAATCAAAGGGAAATAATTCAAAAATGGAAAAAGTTAGAGTTGCGGTTCTTGTGCACTGCCAGAAACATGTACACAAAGTTTGGAGTCATTTGAACATACTACACCAAAGTTATGCTCCAGGCAAGAAATGCTCTATAAAAATCAATCAAAGGGAAATGATTCAAAAACAGAAAAAGATAGAGTTGCGGTTCTTGTGCACTGCACTTCGAGTCATTGCCAGAAACATGCACACCAAGTTTGGCATCATTTGAACTTACAACACCAATGTTATGCTCCGGACAAGGAAATTCGGACACCGCCAACGACGAAAGTAATCCCTATATGTCGCCTAGTCAGGCGACACAAAAATGAAGATTTTCCAAACATTTCCATTTTTTTTAAAATATTTCTGATAGCAATTCTGATTAAAGGGATAACCAGTATCTATTTGACACCAAAATGCAATTATTATTTAAATTATGGATTAATCTGAAGTTTAAACTTCAATAATTAAAAGTTTTGGAAAACCTTTTGCATAATATTTCATGGCTATACATGTACTTTTTTATTAAGCGATTTGAAAAAAGAATGATTGAGGAATAAAGCTATACCAACTATATTTGTTACTTTTACTCTTTAGTAACATCGGGCAAAATGAATGCTGCAGAAAGTTGATTTGTCCAAACTTGCCATGTAGTTTCAGAAAAGAAAATTAAAGCTTCATTTATCAGCCAATAAGCTTCCTATAGCTACTGCCAGTTTAGATAAACATGAATAAATTAAAAAAATATATATTTCAAAACTATTCAAATGAATACAGAGTTCAT
Source organism: Tegillarca granosa (assembly GCA_029721355.1). Classification (NCBI taxonomy): domain Eukaryota; kingdom Metazoa; phylum Mollusca; class Bivalvia; order Arcoida; family Arcidae; genus Tegillarca; species Tegillarca granosa. Next base: position 5,937,101 of record CM056599.1, read on the forward strand.
AAGAAAAAGAATGACAAAATCCACCAACTTTTCACTGACTTTTCTGAGTATTACATAGTTTTACCATAACCACAACAACTTGCATTTAAGTAACGAAACATAAAATGCTGGCAAAGATGGCTTCCTAAACAAGGCTAATGTGACTACAATACAGAATAGATAATGGTAACACAATGAATCTGGTTTGTGTTCAAACTTTAATTCTGCTTCCTTCAAATAGTAATGGCCAGTTGGGATATATATAATAATTGTGTAAATTCTGTATGCATTTGTTTCTATATATCATCTTATCAAATTCCACACTTTTTATGTTAATTTCAATTGAACTTTTAAAAAATTTAAGGACTTTCTGAAAAAAAAAATCTCTTTCTTTTCCAGAAATTGCTTTAAAAATGTCATGATTTGATCATTATCTGTACAAGTGGCTACACTATCTCCAATTAATTTTTTATTAGTTCTAATTGATTTTTTTTACAATAAAAAGAATTCAAGATAATTTAAATCACTGATTAGGCATATGAATATATTACCATCTGATAGAAACAAGATCATGTACATGATGGAATTTTTTATTTTAAATTCCAGTTCAAAAATGTTTCAAACTCAGATATCCTGCATTACTTTCACAGAATTAATGAGAAATTGTTTACTACATTATAGAGAATATCTTTATATGCAGACAATGGATTTGATCCAAGCCAGTCTGATCATACCATGTACTAAGGAACAATTCTCTCCAGCGATTTCTTTAGGAAAAGTTTCCCCTAGAGATTCAGTACTAAATGAAATAACATGTAAAGCATATTTCTGGAACTGTTTATAAACCAGGTTTACAATCACTCGGGATTTCTGCTACATGTCAGGATCTTTTCAGGATGGAACATTTATTATTCTTATAATTATGTAAAATTGATCGACAAACAGTTTTACTGCCATTGAATTGGAAATTAGTCCTAACCAGAGTGACTAATTAATGCCTGTCCAAGGATAACCTAACAACCTATTAAATGTACTTAAATGACCAGAGTTTGAATAAAACAATATTATCCTTCATATCATGCCATATTCACTTTGGGTTCAATGTTTTTTAGATTGCTTAGATGATCCTCTTAAAAGTTCATTTAATACCATGTAAACCAATACATACTCAATATTTATGTACTGTAGAAGCTTCCAAAAGCTCTTAATTCTTCATATATATCTAATCTTAATATAAAAACTTTAATCCAAATTTTATAACATTTGTCAATTAAGGAAGCTTTAAACAAAAATCTAAATATTTTGACCATTTTTAAAACTTTAAAACAAAAATTATTTTGAGCATCACTTGACACTACAAATTAACACTGATGATTAATACTGTGGTTTCATCAGGTTTAATCATGTGCTGTGTACCTAATAACATTGGTAAATACAGATCATATGGAACACTTTTTTCCATCAATGACACTGTTCCGGGAATATGTATCATACATATTTCCCATGAACAGTTAATACACAACCATTAGTTGGTTAAGTTGATTGCCAGGTGTATTACCATATATAAGCTTTCCTGTCATTGTATGGCAGGGTATGATGGTAAGCATGATTGGCAAGCATAGCATTTATGCTCCGCTGTTGGTGGATATGATGGTATAATGGTAAGCATGATTGACAAACATAGCATTTATGCTCCTCTGTTAGTGGATATGATGGTATGATGGTAAGCATGATTGACAAACATAGTATTTTAGCTCCTCTGTTGGTGGATATGATGGTATGATGGTAAGCATGATTGACAAACTTAGCATTTAAGCTCCTCTGTAAGTGGATATGATGGTATGATGGTAAGCATGATTGACAAACATAGCATTTAAGCTTCTCTGTTTGTGGATATGATGGTATGATGGTAAGCATGATTGACAAACAAAGCATTTTAGCTCCTCTGTTATTGGATATAATAGTATGATGGTAAGCATGATTGGCAAACATAGCATTTAAGCTCCGCTGTTACTGGATATGATGGTATGATGGAAAGCATGATTGACAAACATAGCATTTTAGCTCCTCTGTTAGTGGATATGATGGTATGATGGTAAGCATGATTGACAAACATAGCATTTAAGCTTTGCTGTTAGTGGATATGATGGTATGATGGAAAGCATGATTGACTAACATAGCATTTAAGCTCCTCTGTTAGTGGATATGTTGGTATGATGGAAAGCATGATTGACAAACATAGCATTTAAGCTCTGCTGTTAGTGGATATGATGGTATGATGGTAAGCATGATTGACAAACATAGCATTTAAGCTTTGCTGTTAGTGGATATGATGGTATGATGGAAAGCATGATTGACTAACATAGCATTTAAGCTCCTCTGTAAGTGGATATGTTGGTATCATGGAAAGCATGATTGACAAACATAGCATTTAAGCTCTGCTGTTAGTGAATATGATGGTATGATGGAAAGCATGATTGACTAACATAGCATTTAGGCTCCTTTGTAAGTGGATATAATAGTATGATGGTAAGCATGATTGGCAAACATAGCATTTAAGCTCCGCTGTTAGTGGATATGTTAGTATGATGGCAAGCATGATTGACAAAACTAGCACTTAAGCTCCGCTGTTAGTGAATATGATGGTATGATGGTAAGCATGATTGACAAACATAGCATTTATGCTCCGCTGTTAGTGGATATGATGGTATAATGGTAAGCATGATTGACAAACATAGCATTTATGCTCCTCTGTTAGTGGATATGATGGTATGATGGTAAGCATGATTGACAAACATAGTATTTTAGCTCCTCTGTAAGTGGATATGTTGGTATGATGGAAAGCATGATTGACTAACATAGCATTTAGGCTCCTCTGTAAGTGGATATAATAGTATGATGGTAAGCATGATTGGCAAACATAGCATTTAAGCTCCGCTGTTACTGGATATGATGGTATGATGGTAAGCATGATTGACAAACATAGCATTTTAGCTCCTCTGTTAGTGGATATGATGGTATGATGGAAAGCATGATTGGCAAGCATAGCATTTAAGCTCCTCTGTAAGTGGATATGTTGGTATGATGGAAAGCATGATTGACTAACATAGCATTTAGGCTCCTCTGTAAGTGGATATTATAGTATGATGGTAAGCATGATTGGCAAACATAGCATTTAAGCTCCGCTGTTACTGGATATGATGGTATGATGGTAAGCATGATTGACAAACATAGTATTTTAGCTCCTCTGTTGGTGGATATGATGGTATGATGGAAAGCATGATTGACAAACTTAGCATTTAAGCTCCTGAGCCCCGGGTGTAGATTTGCCATGGAATCCATGGAATTTCCATGGATTTTTCGTACATGGAAAGTGTGGAGTATTGGAACCGTATGTACGTGGAAATTCCATGGACATGTACGTGGAAATTCTATGGACAATGTATGTGGCAAATCCATGGACATTTTGGAGTATTGGAACCATATGTACGTGGAAATTCCATAGACATGTACGTGGAAATTCCATGGACATGTACGTGGAAATTCCATGGACATGTACGTGGCAAATCTGTGGACATGTACGTGGCAAATCCATGGACATGTACATGGCAAATCTGTGGACATGTACATGGCAAATCCATGGTCAATGTACATGGAAATCCATGTACATTGTACATGGAAATCCATGTACATTGTACATGGAAAATAAGTGTCAAATATTTAAAAAGTGATCCATCCAGATGAAGTATTTATAGACAGCATCAAGAAAAAATGGCTACTCTGTGAGTCAGCACATTTGCTAAAATTATGAAATGACATATTTGGTGACTTTTCGTTGCCTATGACTGTTTTAATAATTATTAAACAAAATCACATCAAGTCTTTAGAACCTCACCAATGTATTTTATTCATGATATTTTCATGTGCATACAGATCTTTAAAAGATTAATTGCTCACTCTTAATGACAATTAATATATCATTTTTCATTTTAATTTTTTATCTGAGATAAACTTTATAACAAAAATAGTTGCCTGTATCATTTATGTTAGTTACATGATAGAATGAAGTTAATAAAACTCACATGGCACTTTCCATACTTTAAAATACAGCTAAATAATTCCCAAATGACACTTTCAATGGTCTGCTTATAATTTCACTAGACTCCATTATCTCAAAAGGTTTCCTTTGTATAATATCCAGTAACTTTGCAACAAAATATAAGATTTTATGTCCTTCTTAGTCTTGTATAGTCTAAAGCTGAAATGTTTAAAAATGCTGGTCATACTAGGCAGCCATCTTTTTTTCTTGTTGTTGTCTAGCAGAACCTCCTAATTGTATGCAAAAAGCACTTGAATTGCTGACCTAGACACTTGAGAAAAATGCCATGGAAATCCATGGAATTTCCACGTACAGAGTTTGTTGAAAATGCTGAGCCTGAAACTTTGTATATTTTGTTAAACTTTCATTGACAGACAAAAATTTGCCACAAATTCCATGTACATGTCCACAGAAATTCCATGGAAAGTGTGTACATGTCCATGGTCAAAAAGATGGCAAATTTATTTTTCCATGGACATGTACACACTTTCCATGGATTTTTGTGGCATTTCCGTGGAAATCCATGGATTTTACATGGACATGGACATATGTCCATGGAATTTCTACAGCCGGGTCTTTAAGTGGATATGATGGTTTGATGGTAAGCATAATTGACAAACATAGCATTTAAGCTCTGCTGTTAGTGAATATGTTGGTATGATGGTAAGCATGATTGACAAACATAGCATTTAAGCTCCTCTGTAAGTGGATATAATAGTATGATGGTAAGCATGATTGACAAAACTAGCATTTAAGCTCCGCTGTTAGTGGATATGATGGTATGATGGAAAGCATGATTGACAAACATAGCATTTAAGCTCCTCTGTAAGTGGATATAATAGTATGTTGGTAAGCATGATTGGCAAACATAGCATTTAAGCTCCACTTTAGTGGATATGTTAGTATGATGGTAAGCATGATTGACAAAACTAGCATTTAAGCTCCTCTGTTAGTGAATATGATGGTATGATGGTGAGCATGATTGACAAACATAGCATTTATGGTCTTCTGTTAGTGGATATGATGGTATGATGGTAAGCATGATTGGCAAGCAGAGCATTTATGCTCCTCTGTTAGTGGATATGTTGGTATGATGGTAAGCATGATTAACAAACAAAGCATTTAAGCTCCGCTGTTAGTGGATATGATGGTATGATGGTAAGCATGATTGACAAACATAGCATTTATGCTCTGCTGTTAGTGGATATGATGGTATGATGGTAAGCATGATTGACAAACATAGCATTGATGGTCTTCTGTTAGTGTATATGATGGTATGATGGTAAGCATGATTGGCAAGCAGAGCATTTATGCTCCACTGTTAGTGGATATGATGGTATGATGGTAAGCATGATTGACAAACATAGCATTTAAGCTCTGCTGTTAGTGGATATGTTGGTATGATGGTAAGCATGATTGACAAACATAGCATTTAAGCTCCGCTGTTAGTGAATATGATGGTATGATGGTAAGCATGATTGACAAACATAGCATTTATGGTCTTCTGTTAGTGGATATGATGGTATGATGGTAAGCATGATTGGCAAGCAGAGCATTTATGCTCCGCTGTTAGTGGTATGATGGTATGATGGTAAGCATGATTGACAAACTTTACATTTAAGCTCCTCTGTCAGTGGATATGATGGTATGATGGTAAGCATGATTGACAAACTTAGCATTTAAGCTCCTCTGTCAGTGGATATGATGGTATGATGGAAAACATGATTGACAAACATAGCATTTTAGCTCCTCTGTCAGTGGATGTGATGGTATGATGGTAAGCATGGTTGACAAACTTAGCATTTAAGCTCCTCTGTTAGTGGATATGATGGTATGAGGGTAAGCATGATTGACAAACCATAGAATTTTAGCTCCTCTGTCAGTGGATATGATGGTATGATGGTAGGCATGATTGACAAACATAGCATTTTAGCTCCTCTGTTAGTGGATATGATGGTATGATGGTAAGCATGATTGACAAACTTAGCATTTAAGCTCCTCTGTAAGTCGATATGATGGTATGATGGTAAGCATGATTGCAAACATAGCATTTAAGCTCCTCTGTTAGTGGATATGATGGTATGATAGTAAGCATGATTGACAAACATAGCATTTAAGCTCTGCTGTTAGTGGATATGATGGTATGATGGTAAGCATGATTTACAAACATAGCATTTATGCTGCTCTGTTAGTGGATACAATGGTATGATGGTGAAACTGTTAGTGAGGGGTAATAGCTTTTCTGTTGGTGGGAATGACAAGTTATGATGGTAAATGTGATTGACAAAAATAGCATTTAAGCTCCTCTGTTAGTGGGTATGATAAAGTTATAATGGTGAAATTGTTATGGAGGGTATTATGAGCTTTACCATTTGTGGGTATGAGGGGTATTGTATTAGCTTTTCTCTTGGCAGGTATGACCGGGTATGCTGGTGAAATATGATTGCTAAGCATATCATTAAAGCAACTCTGTTAGCAGGTATGAAAAGTATGATGGTGAAACTGTTTTTGAGGGGTATTATTTATACTCCTCTGTAAGCGAATATGATGATATGATGGTGAACATGATTGCCATGCATATCATATAAGCAGCACTGTTTGGTGGTATGAAAAGGTATGATGGTGAGACTGTTAGTGAGGGGTAATATATAAGCTTTTCTGTTGGTGGGTATGGCAAGTTATGACGGTAATTGTGAATGCCAAACAGAGCATTTAAGCTCTTCTGTAATATGTATGATAAAGGTATAATTGTTTAACTGATAGGTGCATCATGTACGCTTACTTGATAGCTTCTATGATGGGGTATGCTGGTGAACATTATTGCAAGTTGTCATATATGCTTTTTGTATGTCCTACACTACCAGTTAATATACTGTAAATATGCTTTATTTGATGCTGTCAAATTTTCAGTAGAAATGGTGTCTAATGAATTAGTGTGTGTAACATTTTAGCTAGATTGACAACTATTTATCATATTAATATCTAGAAAAATAATAAATTAACATCTATTTGTATAGTGTAAAATATGAATAAATTACAAGTATTACAACAATTTGCAACTTAATAGTACAGGAGAATTATCACTCTGTATTTATCAGCCAGTAGTTATTTCAAGGAAAGTTATATTTGTCTGAGATGATTAAGACATGTGTCATGAACAAACTGATTGTCAATTGTAGACCAATAATTATACAAAACATATCTTTAAACAAAAACAAGAGGCCCATGGGCCTTAGCGCTCACCTGAAGATATTGTCCAATGCAGTTTGCAAAGTGCAACAGACAATATATTAAGTACAGAAACTTTAAAAGTTTTCTCAAGTAAAGAACTCCGACAAAACTTAATCAGAAATATATCCACTCACATTTCATTTTTAAGTAGCTTATATAATATGCATAAAGTAACTGTAGTGCAATGAATAATTTCCAAATCATAAATCAATTTCAGTATACTTATGCAGCTATGTCCTTGACCTTTGAACATATATGACCTCAAAATATATATGATTGTCATGTCAATACCTACAATATTCTAATATACATGCCTATACAAAAGAATAATAGTTTTCAAGATAATTAGCAATTTAAGTCTTCTTTTGCAGCTGTGACCTTGACCTTTCAACATATGACCTTGAACCATATATCAAAATGATCGTCATGTCAATACCTACAATATTCTATATACATGCCTATACAAAACATTAATAGTTTTCAAGATATTTAGCAATTTAAGTCTTCTTTTGCAGCTGTGACCTTGACCTTTCAACATATGACCTTGAACCATATATCAAAATGATCGTCATGTCAATACCTACAATATTCTATATACATGCCTATACAAAACATTAATAGTTTTCAAGATATTTAGCAATTTAAGTCTTCTTTTGCAGCTGTGACCTTGACCTTTCAACATATGACCTTGAACCCTATATCAAAATGATCGTCATGTCAATACCTACAATATTCTAATATACATGCCTAAACAAAATGTTAATAGTTTTCAAGATAATTAGCAATTTAAGTCTTCTTTTGCAGCTGTGCCCTTGACCTTTCAACATATGACCTTGAACAATATATCAAAATGATCGTCATGTCAATACCTACAATATTCTAATATACATGCCTATACAAAAGGTTTATAGTTTTCAAGATAATTAGCAATTTAAGTCTTCTTTTGCAGCTGTGACCTTGACTTTTCAACATATGACCTTGAACAATATATCAAAATGATCGTCATGTCAATACCTACAATATTCTAATATACATGCCTATACAAAAGGTTTATAGTTTTCAAGATAATTAGCAATTTAAGTCTTCTTTTGCAGCTGTGACCTTGACCTTTCAACATATGACCTTGAACCCTATATCAAAATGATCGTCATGTCAATACCTACAATATTCTAATATACATGCCTATACAAAATGTTAATAGTTTTCAAGATAATTAGCAATTTAAGTCTTCTTTTGCAGCTGTGACCTTGACCTTTCAACATATGACCTTGAACCATATATCAAAATGATCATCATGTCAATACCTACAATATTCTAATATTCATGCCTATACAAAATGTTAATAGTTTTCAAGATATTTAGCAATTTAAGTCTTCTTTTGCAGCTGTGCCCTTGACCTTTCAACATATGACCTTGAACAATATATCAAAATGATCGTCATGTCAATACCTACAATATTCTAATATACATGCCTATACAAAAGGTTTATAGTTTTCAAGATAATTAGCAATTTAAGTCTTCTTTTGCAGCTGTGACCTTGACCTTTCAACATATGACCTTGTACCATATATCAAAATGAACATCATGTCAATACCTACAATATTCTAATATACATGCCTATACAAAATGTTAATAGTTTTCAAGATAATTAGCAATTTAAGTCTTCTTTTGCAGCTGTGACCTTGACCTTTCAACATATGACCTTGAACAATATATCAAAATGATTGTCATGTCAATACCTACAATATTCTATTATACATGCCTATACAAAATGTTAATAGTTTTCAAGATATTTAGCAATTTAATTCTTCTTTTGCAGCTGTGACCTTGACCTTTCAACATATGACCTTGATCTATATATCAAAATGATCGTCATGTCAATACCTACAATATTCTAATATACATGTCTATACAAAAAGTTAATAGTTTTCAAGATATAGTGACAAATATATAATTTTTATCAAATTCCCCACTCAGTGCCTCACAATTTCCCCATTTTGAGTCCCATGGCTACCATTTGTGCAAATCTGAAAATAGATGACCTAAGGATGTTATAAATGAAATAACTAAGGTATATCTCTTGTAGATTCAGAGGAGAAGATTTTTAAAGTTTTTCACTATTTCCCCCCTTATGGGGCCCCAAGGGGACATAACTCCTTCATTTGTGCAAATCTGAAAGAGCTTCACCCAGGCATGATGGTTACCAAGTTTCATTAAATTTGGCCCAGTGGTTTTGGAGGAGAAGATTAAAATGTAAAAAGTTTACGCACGACGGACGACGGACGACGGACGACGGACGACGCACGACGCACGACGGACGAAGATGGATAGCAATAGCTCATCTGAGCTTTCAGCTCAGGTGAGCTAAAAAACTCAGATAGTTATTACCATTTTTAACAAATTAACTTGATGAAATTATGTTAGAAAAAAGATCCAATTTTCAGTTTCTAGTATGAAGCCACCTAATATAGATAAAACTAAGCTATCATGATAAAACCATAAAAAATACCATTTATAAACTATACTTTTTTATCCTGACTTATACTTTTGTTAGTCTTCATTATAAGTCTAAATAATGTAATGACCATATAAGGAAATAAAATATTTTAACTGTTTTTGTGTAGTAACTTCGTAACACTGGTAATTATACAAAATCACATACCAAAATTAAGCTAAAAATAGTTGATATAAATAGCAAGATAAATAATTATGTGTTTACAAGAGGCCCATGGACCTTAACCCTCACCTGAAGATATGTCCAATATTGTTTGCAAGCGCAGTAGACAATATATTAAGTAAAGAAACTTTACAAGTTTTCTCCAGTTAAGAACTGCCACAAAACTTAATCAGAAATATATCAAGTCACATTTCATTTATGAGTAGCTTATATACTATGCATGAAGTAACTGTAGTGCAATGAACAATTTCCAAATCATTAACAAATTTAAGTATACTTATGCAGCTATATCCTTGACCTTTGAACATATATGTCCTTCTTCTTTGCAGTTACATCAAAAACTTCAGGATACTTAAGATTACTTGATGAAAAAAAATGGACCTTGAACCATATATGATCGTCGTTTAAATACCTACAATATTCTTATATACATACCTATACAAAAAGTTAAGAGTTTTCAAGATAATTAGCAATATAACTCTTCTTTTGCAGCTGTTACCTTGACCTTTCAACATGTGACCTTGAACCATATATCAAAATGATCATTGTTGCAAAGATTGTTGTCATTGTCACAATTAGCAATTTAAATCTTCTTTTGCACCTGTGACCTTGACCTTTGACCATATGACATTGAACCATATATCAAAATGATCATTAAGGAAATACCTACAATATTCTTATATACATGCCTATACAAAAATTAATAGTTTTCAAGATAATTAGCAATTTTAGTCTTTTTTTTTTTTTTGAAGCTGTGACCTTGACCTTTGAATATATAACCATGGATCATATATCAAAATGATCGTTGTCACAATACCTTCAATATTCTTCTATACAGGCCTATATAAAAAGTTAATAGTTTTCAAGATATAGTGATAAATTTATAATTTTTAGCAATTTCCCCACTCAGCGCCTTACCATTTCCCCATTTTGAGCCCCATGGCTACTATTTGTGCAAATCTGAAACTAGATAACCTAAGGATGTTATAAATGAAATAACTAAGGTATTTCTCTTGTACATTCAGAGAAGAAAAGTTTTAAATTTTTCACTATTTCCCACCTTATGGGGCCCCAAGGAGACATAACTCCTTCATTTGTGCAAATCTGAAAGGGCTTCACCCAGGCATGATGGTTACCAAGTTTCATTAAATTTGGCCCAGTGGTTTTGGAGAAGAATATTAAAATGTAAAAAGTTTATGCACAACGCACAACTGACGAAAATGGATAGCAATTTAGCTCACCTGAGCTGAAAGCTTAATAAAGATTATCATCACTGAATTCTACTTCATATTACCTGATTAACGACATGGCTTGTTCTTTACAATTGGCAATGATGGATGCTTAGCGGTATAGTTAATTTCACCCACAGACACCACAGAAAACAACAAATATTTATGTTAATAAGATGAATTAAATGTAATGATTTTAAATGCTTAAGCTCTGTGAGTGTTTGCAAATTTACAAATAAATATCTTAAGTCAAAAGTCCCTTTAGTTTCACAGTAAAAATTATTTTTTCATAAGTGTAAAATTTTTATGTTTATCTTTCACTTTCATAATAAATCACATTCTTTAAAATTCCTTTATAACCTACAACAGCTTTTTATAGCTCTTGTTATCTTGAGTTTTACATTAAAATGATGATCTAAGTTGGATTTTGGTACTCTATAGAGTCTAAATTAGCTACATTTTATACCAGGATTCAAACAAAAGGCCCTATAGTGCCTGTATTGCTCACCTGGAATATCTATAAGTTTGTTCAATCCTGTTACATGTTTTTCCCCTATTTTCTATTTTTCAAATTTCAACAATATCGGTACATAAATAAACCGATGTTGACCATTTATAATAATAGCAGCCATTTTGGATTTTTGATGGGCATTTTAGATATGATTTTTAATCTATACCACCCAAGTACCTTCCACACATAAAATTTTCTTTTCAATTGGCCATGTACTTTTAGAAGGAAAATTTTCAAAGATTTAGGCAGAAATACACCTTATTTGCATATTTCATAATTATTGTGCAAATGAAAAGTTGTACAGAAAAACTCTTTAAATATGGCACCTAGTTTCTATGTTTCAAATTTTAACAAAATTGGCACATAAATGAACCTGTAATGGCCATTTACAGGATTTTGCTATTTATAGTAATGACAGCCATTTTGGATTTCAGACAGACATGTCAGATATAATTTTTAATCTACATGAACTAAGGGCCTTTCTAATATCGAATTTCATTTGTCTTCAAGAGGCCAATTAGTTTCAGAGAAGAATAAAGTTTACAGATGCACGAAGCATATATGCATGCATGCAAGCACATGCTTTATCATGCCAGGTGAGCTAAAAAGATTAGATTAGTTACTATAGTCTGTTTCATTGAGTGATTACATTATTGTACAGACTATATATAAAGTCCAGTCCATGCAGTTTACCAAAATTTGTCTCAGAAAAAAGTCCAGTTAAGTGTGTTAACCCAGGACAAAAATTGGAGCTTAAAATTCAACCTAATTGTACTAAAGTTATCGCTATCAAAAACCCTTATGTCAATTTTTATCGAAAATAGAATTAAATCAAGAAGATGACACTCCAATTGTTGTTCTGCACTCTGTTATTTGTAACTTGTTTGTTATATCAACAATAGAACTTGTTGATCTTATAAACAGATATGTTTTATCTCCAGCGCCTACACATTATTCAATATTATACAATTATAAAAACTCTTCTGAAGCAAGCGAATCCACATCGACAAAACACAATTTACATGACAATATTTACCAAATAACCTAGCTTGTCTTTGAAAAAAAAAGACATTTTGTGAGTCATATATTTTCACGATCAGACAAATCTTTTAATGGCAAAATATGAGCTACAGTTTGATACTTGTAATAAATCGTATGTAGAGTGGAACAATGGGATTTTACACTTTGTCCAAAGTGTTTTTTGTTTTTGTTTTGTTTTGTTTTGTTTTTTTTTTTTTTTTTTTTTTTTTTTTTTTTTTTTTTTTTTTTTGGGGGGGGGGGGGGGGGGGGGGGTCATTTACATGAAGGTGATAAGTTTTGGTAGAATGGAAGAACATTGTAGAGTGCTGAGAAAAAAAAATACAATAGACCTTCCGAAAGAAACCTTAAGAATTTAAGAGGGTCTCTGTGATCTGTAAGTGTCATTCTCCAGTTGAGGGTCCCCAGGCTTTTAAAATTTATAATTTAAACCTTACCATCATTGTAGTAAAAACTTCTTATCAATGAAATAATATATATTATTTCCTATGATCAGACTAATCAACATAAACATGTTTATTTTCTGTCAAAATCCAAAAATATTGATTGTTTATTACTCTTTATTCGATGCCTTTTGACTTTACAAATGAATTACACAATGTTATCAGCCAACATCTTGTGATTTCCAACTATAATTCTGTTTGCCCCATAACGTCTAAAGTTATTTACTTTTGACTCTGGTTTTTGAACTAATGGAATTATAGATGTACAACAAATTAGTTTATTACATGTTAAATATAGCCAATAGCTAAACTCGACACTTTTATTCACATAAGAATTGAAAATTAATTTATAACTTGTAAATTATAGCCAACAGTAAATCATTTTCAATATATTCCTATTTCTTGACAATTAAGGATAATTAAATTATCAGTTACAAGTATATTAAGTTTTCTCTGGTAGAGTCTCTCTTTTTGTACAACAAATGATGGGTAGGTTTGTTTGTTAGTTTTTATTTATTTATTTATTTATTTATTTATTTATTTATTTATTTATTTATTTTTATAGACTTATGTGGATGTCAGTAAAGCCTTTGAATTAATTGTGAAGAACTCTGATTAAGTGTTAAGTAGTACCAAGACCATGTTTAAAAATAAAAAAATAATAAATTAATGAAAAAATAAATGGGAAAAAAACACAATTTTTTTCATGCACATTAACTTAAATCAAAAACCTAAAATCATGTATAAATTATTATTATTATTATTTATTTATTTATTTATTTATTTATTTATTTGTTTATTTATAATAAATAATAAATGTTAATTTTACACAAAATATATTTCATATTTAAGCATGATAAATAGGGCACATCTATTTGAATAATATAAGTTTTATAAAATTCAGAAATATATCAGTATTATTCTTATCTCTTCCTTTTCACTAATGATTTTTTTTTTCAAATTATTGTAAACTAAGATTAATTTTATTTATTTGATTAATTTCATTATTCATGCATTAGCTTATAACAACTGGTAAGGGGATTCCTATTTTATTGCTGGTAAAGATGACCTAACCTCTGTTTTATCAATAATGTTACAGGTATTATTTATGAAAAATTAATGCCAGTTTTATTGATCCTCCTGAGCAGACTCTGTTGCAGAATTAATCATGTTTTACTTCTCTATAATATGTGGTTATAGTTAATAAAACATAAATGGAATCTGTCCAGTATATGCAAGTACAAAGTTAAAGACCAAAGAGAATGGAATTTGTCCAGTGAGAAAATGGAATTTGTCCAGTACATGCTAGTACAAAATTAAAGACCAAAGAGAAAATGGAATTCGTCAAGTACATGCTAGTACAAAGTTAAAGATCAACAGAAAATGGAATTTGTCCAGTACGTGCAAGAACAAAATTAAAGACCAAATAGAAAATGGAATTTGTATAGTACATGATAGTACAAAGTTAAAGACCAAAGAGAAAATGGAATTTGTCAACTACATGCTAGTACAAAATTAAAGACCAAGAGAAAATGGAATTTGTCCAGTACAATGCTAGAACAAAGTTAAAGACCAAAGAGAAAATGGAATTTGTATAGTACGTGCTAGTACAAAATTAAAGATCAACAGAAAATGGAATTTGTCCAGTACATGCTAGTACAAAATTAAAGACCAAAGAGAAAATGGAATTTGTCCAGTACAATGCTTAAGAACAAAGTTTAAGACCAAAGAGAAAATGGAATTTGTCCAGTACATGCTAGTACAAAGTTAAAGACCAAAGAGAAAATGGAATTTGTCCAGTACATGCTAGTACAAAAATAAAGGCCAAAGAGAAAATGGAATTTGTCCAGAAGACCAAAGAGAAAATGGAATTTGTCCAGTACATGCTAGTACAAAGATAAAGACCAAAGAGAAAATGGAATTTGTCCAGTACATGCTAGTACAAAAATAAAGGCCAAAGAGAAAATGGAATTTGTCCAGAAGACCAAAGAGAAAATGGAATTTGTCCAGTACATGCTAGTACAAAGTTAAAGACCAAAGAGAAAATGGAATTTGTCCAGTACATGCTAGTACAAAATTAAAGACCAAAGAGAAAATGGAATTTGTCAAGTACATGCTAGTACAAAGATAAATCAAAGACCAAGCACAAAATGGAATTTGTTCAGTACAACCTAAAAATCTTATACCAATTAAAATTAGACAAAACAGATAAACAACAACAACGACAACAGAAAATGAGATTTGTCCAGTACAGGCCAGTGCAAAGTTATTTAAAAAGACAAACCAGATAAACAACAACAATGACTACAGAAAATGAGATTTGTCCAGTACAGGCCAGTGCAAAATTATTTACTAAGACAAAACAGAAAATGGAATTTGTCCAGTACAACTTAACAATAAAACCCAAACATACCAGTCCTTGTCTACATCACAATCCCAAAAATTAAGTAAAAACTTGGAAAGCTGACAAATTTAGATATACATGTGAACTTCCATCTAATACCAATTAAAATTAGACAAAAAAAAAAAAAAAAAAAAAAATAGAAATTGACATTGGTCCAGTACAAGCTTTAACCCAAGTCAAACCTCTAACAGACCATAATTCATTCGTACAGTACTATCTAGCTGGAGCAGAAAATGAATTGGTCTAGTGAAGTTTTCTTATAAAAATACTCAACTTCCCGGGCCAAAAAAAAAAACTTGTTAAAAAGTATGGTTTAAAATTTAAGCTTTAAAATTTAAGCAACTGTAACAGCTCAAATAAGATCAGGAACTTTACAGTCAGATATAAAATTTAAAAAGCTCAAATATTCTTATAAAAAAAACATTCTTACTGGTTAGGATGTTCAAGTGGCGCAGTGGTTAGCACTTCCGCCTATCACCAATGCGACCGGGGTTCGATTCCCAGCGTCGTATGGATAAGGTATGAGGACACCTGCTTGAGCACGTGGGTTTTCTCCGGGTTATCCGGTTTTCCTCCCACAATAAGACCTCACGCGTGCTACGGGCCAACGAGCTAGATTAGTATAAGTTGCACAACTTGTTTCTAAATCGTTGTAAAGAAATAAAGTTTAAAAATTTTAACAGAATGTGTTAAATAGTAAGGATTCTCAAAACAGGGAGCTCACAGTCAATAAATGTTTGATTAATACACAGAGTATCAGTAACATTTTGTTATTTAACAATATATCTCATTCTCATGCCAATATCATAATGACGTGAAATCATAATAGACAGGAAATATTTTCTGGGTACCAGGTAACTACAAATGGCTTTAAAAATACATGGCTTTTTGGTATGTTTTTGATTTTCCAACCATTTACTTCCTGTATTTTGACTAGATCAGAATATATTAATGCACGACAACTGAAAAAATTCAAAATTCGATCAATAGTTAAATTTTTAAGAACCAAAGTGTATTAATGCCATTATTTTAGGATTTCTGAAGTTTGAATCTAATACAAAATTCATTTAAAGTGGAAAAATATGAAATTTCAATGGAGCTGTCAACCTATTAACTAGTTGATTTAAAGAGTTCCATACAAAGTGGAAAAGGGAATACAACTAAAATAAACACCTAGTTAAAGAACTAGAGTGGAAAATGGACTTTGTCTAACTAATATAAACCAAATCTTTGATTTCTGTAGCAAACGGTATTGTGTTTATATTGACGAAGCAAAATTTTATATACACACAGAACTATATCCTAGTTAACTGAAATCAATAAGAAACTATTTACATACCATACAATCAAAAACTTTTTAATATTGGTTAACAAAACAGATAAATGATACTTACAAAACTCTACTGATGTTGAGCTCTTGGGTCAATGCTTTCTGTGATTGCTGGTAAGCCTGTCCGATCAATAGAACAAGAAACAACACCAATAATCTACACAACATTTTATATATCCAGTTTGACATTATATAAGTTAGTAACTTACAAAAAAATCCTAACAGTGCAATGTGAAAATCTATTGAAAACTATTTCTACAGACAACAATTCATGTGTTAATTCTAAAAACAGATAATCAATT
Organism: Tegillarca granosa; assembly: GCA_029721355.1. NCBI lineage: Eukaryota > Metazoa > Mollusca > Bivalvia > Arcoida > Arcidae > Tegillarca > Tegillarca granosa. The sequence continues at coordinate 5,954,344 of CM056599.1, forward strand.
TCCATAAAACTCCACACTGAAGTGTTAAAATCCTAATACTGATTACATTCATTTCAAAGTTAAGCATTTTATTTTTTTTTTTTTTTAAAAACCTTTCAAATTGATGTTTTCCAATATTCACTGATAATTAATCCTCTACAAATCTCTATCCTTTTCAACTATTTTAAAAATCCCAAAAGTGCTCTATTTGGCTATATAGTAAACCTTTTAGTTTCCTTTCACAATATTTCTTCACTAATGTTTTTTTGTTTTACAATAAAACACTTAAAACTACTTATTTCAAATTAGACAGAAATTAAAAAAGTAAAAACTATTCTGTCTAGCTGTTCTGATACTTATCACATCATTGTGAATGTGACACAGCTTTTCATGTGGCGATAATATAAGAATAGTGGAAGCTACCACTCGCAGACTGGAATATAGGTGTGACAGGTTATTTGCAGGAATATTCCAAGTAAATTACTATACAGTTGAATGAATGAAATGTCAGATAATCATTAAATTGATTGGTATCTGTAATCTCTTGTACCTTTGAATGCAAAAATTTTCTTTTTCAAAGACACTGACTAGGATTATTGATCCAAATATTACCGACTTAAAATAAAAAGGTCAAATATGCTGAACATCACCTTATCGTTAACTCATGATACAAACATTGAGACCAAAGGTAAAAATTTCCTTATATCTGACTGAAAAACTCCCAACACCTTTCTTACAGAAAAAATGCCATTCCTACTGAATATAATTGACCAAGAAACAATAGATACAACATCTAAATTACATATTATTGATTCAATTTCCTAGAGATGCTTGATTGAATCCAATCGCTTTTATCGTAAAGGTGTCAATGTTTGTCAGAGGTTTTTAAATAATTGATGACTCAATTCTGTTTGTTTTTGTATTCATGTTATCTCACAGATAGGCCACTGGTTTTGTTTTTTAATAGCCTAAAAAGGAAATCTGAGTTAATTAACTTACAGGTCCAATAAATAATTTTTTTATGAGAAAGTTTTGTCTTGTTAATTAAGTTAATTGATGCAGGTCCTACATTTTCACATAATCATACTTGTAAAATGAAATTAATGATTTAATAGCTACAGATTACCTGATCAAGCAGTCGGCCATAACATAAATAACAAACTATTAAACTAAATTTTTAAAAAATGATAATAAAAAAATTATATTTTTAATTAAGAGATATGTAAGGAAACTTATTCTGACAGACTAGATAAACAGCTCCAAACAAATAAGAGATGGTAAGCTATTTGGTATATCAAACATATTTCAGAAACTCTTCTTAACTGTTTGAATATTTTACTATATATCAGTCATCGTTATAAGTTTTCTAGCCTTTTTAAGCAGTTTAATTACTTGTGAAATTTAAAATTTTGTTTGACAGTTTGACAAATTTGTGTACCAAAATTATGTTTCAAATCATTTTAAGTATTATCCCCCTCCCCCTTTTCTCTGTAATGACTTCCAAAGAACACTTTGTGCCTTTATATATGAAAATGTGAAAACTCTTTATTACAACTTTTATCATGAATCTGCATATTATATTATTATATATGAGTATTTATATATTATTATTATTATTATTATTATATATATATATATATATATATATATATATATATATATATATATATATATATATATATAGCCTGGGGTTCCATGATATCGTGGTACTTATCGTTTTTCGTAAATTTTAAAAACAAATAAACACTTACCTGAAACAGTGATTCCTTACAACGATAGTTCAACATCAAGTCTATATTTCTGCAGCAACTTTATTTATTTAAAACAATGTTTCGTGTTGTCATGTGTACTTATGTTACGCATGTCGCCATTATGCACTGAAAGGGAGGTAACCATGATATCGCGGCAATGTAATATTTTCTGTCTACGGAGCACCAGAAGCGTCAAAATTTATCCAAACGTGAGCAAAATTATTCACATATTAAATGAATTAAATTCTTGAAGAAAGAACACTCACAAATGTTTTGAATATAAAATCCAATAAAAGTAATGAAACTGTTAAATGCAAAATAAAAAAAAACAAAATGCAAAATGGAGTTAAGCGTGGTTTTCACAGTGAGGGCATCTAAATTTATCACCCCTCCTAATAAATCTGACATCTGAAGATGAGTCCAGTGTTCACAAAAATCACATTTTGCCCATTTAGTAAACACAACACTTGTACATCTGTGCAATTCATCTGGCTGGAATTTTCCGCAAACACAGCATTTCTCATCATCTTCATCATCCATGCTGCTCTCTCCATCTTCAGAGAGGAGATCTAAAGGTGCACCTTTCTTATTAGTTCCAGATGTGCTAGGCTGCTGCTTTTTTTGGATCACTTTTGTAGTTTCAAATAATGGATTTTTAACTTGTTTGTTTGATTTCTCTTTAGAATTTGTAATTGGTTTCAATGTATTTATATTTGATTTCTTTGCTAAATTTCCTGATAAAAAGGGAGGCACAAACTTCCTTTTGTTTTTTTTCACCACTCCGATAACAACTTTATTACTGAAAAAGGTAACAGCATTGCTCTTACTCTTTTGCTGTGCTTCTGGTGCTCCAGTATCAACAGACATTGAATTATTTTCCTGTGTATTGTTATTGGAGACCTCAATTACAGTATCAGTCACATCTTCATTGGGAGGCACCTCGATCGGTTTCTGCTGGCTTGTAGATTGATGCTGGTGCAATATCAACATCAGTGATGGCTTTATTGTTGAATGGAAAAATGCCAGTCTTGCGAAATGCAGAAACAAGATTTTCTGCTGACATTGCCTTCAAGTAAGGTTTAGCAGTTAATTCTGCAGTCTGGTATTTTGAAATGTTAACCCAAGAATTGACTTTAAGATAAGCATCACACTCTCTGTTGTACATAGCTTTAAGTGGTGCAAATATTGCAACATCCAGTGGTTGGGTGAGATGACTTGTGTGTGGTGGAAGCACAAACAACAAAATATTGTTTTTTTTTTGCCCAGTTAGTCAGAGTTAAATTTATATGCGACCTGTGACCATCAAATAATATAAGGAGAGGAACATTGTAGTGATTTTTAACATTAACATGTTTCACAAAAAATTGTGTCAAGTAGTTGTGGAATACTGATGAATTAGACCATCCAGACTCAGACATTTCACCTTCAGCTCAAGGTAAGCATCCAGTCAGTAGATCACTGTTCCATCTTTTCCCCTTGAAACACATAATAAGGTGGAATGTGGTTTCCTGTTGCATTTCCAGCACCAATGATAGTAGTAAGAGAAGATTTTTCTGAGGTAACAGCCTGTGCCTTTGTGTCTGTGCTACAAACAATTTTAAGGGGCTTGTGCTGTGTGTTTATCCCTGTTTCATCAATATTATAGATTCTGTCAGGTCTGTCTGTCAAGTTATGCTTTGTCATTAAAGAGGAAAGCTCCTTGTAATAGTTATTTAGCTTTTCACGTGAAGCTGACTGTGCTCTACTAAATGATAATTTTTGAGCTGTCTTAACTGAGAGATCAGGCCATCTCCTAAGAAAGCTATAGAACCAGTTATTACTGAGGGTCTTAGCAGACTTCTGTTGTAAAAATAGTATCAAATCCTATGGATACATTGATATCTACATTTCCTCGTGTTCTGTCTCTCAAAGTCGACTCTGGGACCCCAAATGTGCGAGCTGCTTTGTAAACAGACATCCCATCTCTTGTGGCATCATATGCCCTTTGTAAGTTTTCCCGGTCATACTGAAGACGCTTAGTCTTTTGTTTTGTATTAAAATATATATATATATATATATATATATATATATATATATATATATATATATATATATATATATATATATATACTCTGGTTATAACTAAGTCTGTTATAACAAAATCAGGCTTATAAAGAAGTCATGAAATTTTGCAATGCTTATAAAGAATTCCGGCTATAAAGAACTATTTATGCCTGTCCCTTGACACTTTGTTATAAACAGACTACACTATATATATATATATATATATATATATATATATATATATATATATATATATATATATATATACAGAGAGAGGTCATGTGTGTGAGTAAATAATTAGTGAACAGAGAAACAATTTTTATGGATAAAATGGATAAATGATTTAATATGTTTTTTGTTTTCATGAAGAATAAAAAAAATCAATATCAAAATTTATTTTGTTTCAATTTTTTTTAATTTTTATTCATTGATGGTTATATCTTAAGTTATTTATTCTCAAAAAATCTCTTTGCTTCCTTAAATACCAGTTACTTAAATTTGATAACTCTCATTTGAGATGTGAAAAAAACATTACTTTTCACAAATGACTGTTATGGGCAACCGTAGTTTTTCTTCCTTGTACTGACGTAATTTTACAACGATCATGTGACCATATGACCTTGTTTGGGAATGTAAACATCAGACAACGCCGACAGCACCCGACACTTATAAGTAGACAGTGTTTTGATAAAGATTTAAGACATTGAGTGGTAAGCTATATATCAACGTGTGGACAAGACTCGTGAAAAGTATGAAATGTGGTTTAAATGTGTATACTTACCATATTAATCAATACATCAGAATATTATTGTCTGACGCGGGGCAACGTGACTCCAATGTTTACAATCTATTTTTGTTTCTCCGCTTGGTGTCGCTTTTCGCTCGCACTAATAATATATAAACATACCGCGATATCATGGGACCCGCGATATCTTGGGAAGGCACTATATATATATATATATATATATATGTGTGTGTGTGTGTTACCATCACACAAGCTCACAATTGATGCATGGAAGGCACATGAAAGATTAAAGATTAGATACAGAGTTAGTTACCATCACACAAGCTCATCTGTGCCAAATCAGAGTTAAATAAATGCAGTAATGATTAGTTAAAACAACTAGGAAACCATTGTATTATATCTAAATAATTCATTGATCTCGATCTTATCATAATTCTGTCAGACAAAAAATCTATAAAATAAAAATCAGCAAATACTGAAGGATAATAAGTTATAAATATACAATTTATCAATTAACTATCAGGTAAAATTAGTATTTATTTGTTTGTAATGACAAATGGAGCAATAAATGACTGGTTCCACAACTGATTCACAAAATACTAGTATTTCAATATATACATGTACTAAAACTGTACAAATGATTGCAGCTACGATTATATAAGAGCAAAATAATTTTCTTATTTTGAAAATCTCAATCAGGTAGTAGTGTAGACATTGTAATTGTCTAAAAAAATTCTGTCTGGTTACCTAAGGTTTAAAAAACTAGTGCTTACACTGAAAAAAGGCTGTGATTTCTAAATGTACTCACTTACAATTAAATTGTTGATGCAAGAATATTGCAAGCCTAGGCTAATCAAGGCCCTTACAAAGCTTTATGGCTGTCATCACAATATTGTTGATAAGTATGAATTTTTAGTCACTGTATCCAAACTTATACTGGATATATTTGACTTACCATAGTTCTTTGTCCCTTTCATTCTCAAAATTGACTTGTACGTGACGGGTGTAGCTAGCTAGACAGGAGGTGCTTACCCTTCTGGAGCACCAGGCCTCACTTAATTGATGGAAGTTCACTTGTATAACTAAATTTGCCAGCTTTCAAAGTTTTTACTTTGTTTTTGGGATTGTGATTTAGACAAGGACTGGTATGTTTGTTTTTTATTACAAAAAAAATAAAATAAATAGATAAATAAATAAATTTAGCTTTAAAAGGGCTGCCAAATGCAAACTATGAAACAAAGCTGAATAAGAAAATTGTCAAAGAGACAGGAACTTTAAGACTCCATACAGATATATCTATCTATCTATCTATCATATTATAGCCAGTAATTTTGTACAATGATTGGGTTTAAGATTAGTGGGATAGTTTGGGTCCTAGAAAACTATTCTAACCACACCACTGGAAACCATTTTGTCATTTCAGCCAGTGATAATCAAATGTTTAGAGTTTATTGTATAATAATGTTAATTTTGTCATAATTATATATTTTTGTTTTATTCGCTTGATGTTTCTAACTCTTCTTCATTATATTGTTATAGCCAATGTCATTATTTTTTGCTACAGAATACTTTTATTGCATTTTAAAGAGCCATTTAACATCAATTCCAATATTTAAGCTAGCTAGATTCCAAAATTAAAATTTTACCAAAATCTAAAATCTGATATTCATCTTAAAGTCCTAGATAATATGAGAGACCATAAGTCAAAGAATTTTATAAGTTAAATAAGTATTCTAAAGTTAATAGTTTTTCCAAATGAAATAATTTGTTTAAATTAGACAGAAATTCATTTAACAAACTTCAATTTAACAAAACATTATAAATGTGAAAACTGAATTTTATTTGAAACCATGCAGACAACCCCTAATTGTCTCAATTAAAATTCTCTTCTTTTTAATGAGAAAAACCCTTTGTAAACTGGAACCTGTGAATTCTGAACATGTACTAATTTTGCTTTCCAGACTGCAAAATCTATTTCAACTGAAAGCATCTTTGAGACAGGCCTTACTTAATATGGAAAAGATATTTTATTTCATTTTGATACCAGTCAAAAATAATTACTCCTCAATTTTTTTTTTTTTAGCACTACATCATCTTTTACTTCTGGTATTCTGGCTTTTGATACTGAACAGTGGAAAATGTGCAAATATTAAAAGACAACTGCTACTACAAATTACAACTAAATAATTTTTTTTTAAATATTGTATTTTAAGTTTATTATTTTGATGAAGCTGTCCCAGCATATCTGGGTTGCTATCAATGTCAATAACTGATCTCCTAATATACATAGTTCATTCCAAATAAATGAAAATAGAATTACACATTACTTACACTGTGAAAACTTTTTTTTTAATTTGAGATTCAATTTTTAGAATCTAATTCAAGAAAACTATTGCACAAATATTTTCATTTGCCTTGTGAAATTCCCATAGCTGCAAGCTTGAGGGCCGTTGTGTTCATAATTGACAATGAATGACAAAAACCTTGTCACTCCATGTTTGAATGCATAAAAAATACAATACACAATCCGGAACTACATTACCATTGGTAAACAAACATGACTATCGCATCACTTTTGTTTATATTCGAGACAAGCTTGAAAAACGCATTCTTACGATATTTTACAAGAAGGGTTCAAGGTTAAAATGCACAAAATAAAATCAAAGAAATTAATTAAATAAAATTCTAATTACACATATATAGGCACCTGGCTGATTATTTACCGTAATATTGACATTGTGAGAGATGGAGTTTAAAAAATCAAATGGTGTTTTTGAAAGAACAGACAAGAACTGGTCTGTCAAAACCATCAAACCACAAAAAAAATTCTTGACAATCGGATCTTAAAAATTTCTTCCTACTTTGGCAAAGCTGCTACATCCCCTATTATTTTAAGGCAATGTGTAATGGTACATCATGTCAATTAATTTTGTGTCTCAGTGTCACGGGATGTAAATTTCAAGTGATGTAAATTTCAATTGGAATTAGATTCACGCATGTATGCCACATTCAGTGAAAATTGTCCTTTTCACATGCTGTTTTTGTTGATTGGGAAAAATGAAAAATCAGCTACATGCTTTTTAATAAGTTTACTATAGGGATACAATAGCAACTCCTCAAAACTATAATACATGGTTTAAGTACTACAAAACCCCTTGCTAAACTTTAAACAGGCCATTTTCTAAACTTTGAGAGAAATTTGCACCGCATCAAGCGTAGAGAATAAGTCTACTTCTTACTGCTTTGCTGTCTACATTTGAACCATACTGAGTATGAAGCTGCCGTACATAATGTTAGAGTGAATCTCAAACAATGTCGACATTCCAGAAAAAATCTCTCGGTAAATCCCTGTCTATGCTCCCATATCCCGCCGCATATTCAAAACCCAGATGCTTGGCCATTGAAAATTATCCCTCTACTATAGTTTCTTCCATTTCAGATTCACAAATTTCACTTCAGACATATAGCCAGTAATCTTTTTCTCCAAACTTTTTTGCAAATTCTTTCATTAATGAAATGGCCTCACAGGTTCGACCAAAATATAGTCCACAAATAACAACACATTTATTGTTGATATTAAATGTTTTATATGTATTATTTTATATCCAATATTCTCAAAAATACATTATGTTAATGAAAAATTGAAACAATACCATCCAAATACCTGATAACATTATAATTTTTCAAACCGAAATCCCCCGTTGTTACCCCACATCAAAAACAGTGCAGATTAATAATGTGTCATTCTCTAGATGTCTAAATTCAATTGTTAAATATTTACCCCTTCCCGCCTCTTATAATCAAGAGCAACTAACTCTTGCAGCAAACTTCAATAAGCCAGATCCTATGAAAACCAAATTTTTATCTGCATGAGGGTATTTAACCTTTCACAGAATTCATTCTAACTATTAGTGGTATATGTATCTTAAAAGTGTAGTTCACATAAGACAGGTTTCTGGTTTACAATTTGAACAGGTTGGACTTATGGAGTCACTGTCTATTTTATAGTCTTCATGGTCAGACCTAACCAGGATTTAAACCCTGATCTCCCATATACAAAGTGAGCACTCTACGAAAATGAGTTATCCTAGTTGTGTCCAAGGTTGAACTATATATATATGCATTTTAAAACACTCAGTTTTTATGAAAAATAAAAAAAAAGGATAATATGTCATGAAATTAAAACAACTGGGAAATCATTACATATTATCTTTATGATTTATTGGTCTAGATCCCACCATACTTCCTACAGTGAAAAATCTATAAATTACAAATCAACTGAAGGTCAGCAAGTATAAAATTAATCAATTAATTACCTGGAAAAATTTTCTGTTTATTTGTTTATAATAACAAGAGAAGCAATTTGTTACTGTTACACTGGGGACTGATGTAATATTTACTTATGGTACATTGTTATATCATGCTTTTGTAGTTTTCTGGAATAACCTTAACAATCAAGTAAACTACCAACTCATGATCACCTGCCCTAAATGAAGGTCTTGTCAATATCATCCTTACAAACTCACCTATCCTTGAAGGTCTTGTCAATATCCCCCTAAACAACTCACCTACCCTAAATGAAGGCCTTGTCAATATCACCCTAAACAACTCACCTACCCTAAATGAAGGCCTTTTCAATATCATCCTAACAAACTCAACTGCCCTAAATGAAGGTCTTGTCAATATCACCCTAAACAACTCAACTGCCCTAAATGAAGTGCAGTCAATATCACCCTAACAAACTTACCTGCCCTAAATGAAAGCCTTGTCAATATCACCCTAAACAACTCACCTACCCTAAATGAAGGTCTTTTCAATATCAACCTAAACAAAACACCTGCCCTAAATGAAGGTCTTGTCAATATCATCCTTACAAACTCACCTATCCTTGAAGGTCTTGTCAATATCACCCTAACAAACTCACCTGCCCTAAATGAAGGACTTTTCAATATCACCCTAAACAACTCACCTACCCTAAATGAAGGCCTTTTCAATATCACCCTAACAAACTCACCTGCCCTAAATGAAAGACTTTTCAATATCACCCTAAACAACTCACCTGCCCTAAATGAAAGTCTTTTCAATATCACCCTAAACAACTCACCTGCCCTAAATGAAGGCCTTGTCAATATCACCCTAAACAACTCACCTACCCTAAATGAAGGCCTTGTCAATATCACCCTAAACAACTCACCTACCCTAAATGAAGGCCTTTTCAATATCATCCTAACAAACTCAACTGCCCTAAATGAAGGTCTTGTCAATATCACCCTAAACAACTCAACTGCCCTAAATGAAGTGCAGTCAATATCATCCTAACAAACTTACCTGCCCTAAATGAAAGCCTTGTCAATATCACCCTAAACAACTCACTACCCTAAATGAAGGCCTTGTCAATATCACTCTAAACAACTCACCTACCCTAAATGAAGGCCTTTTCAATATCACCCTAACAAACTCACCTGCCCTAAATGAAGGTCTTGTCAATATCACCCTAAACAACTCAACTGCCCTAAATGAAGTGCAGTCAATATCATTCTAACAAACTTACCTGCCCTAAATGAAAGCCTTGTCAATATCACTCTAAACAAATCACCTGCCCTAAATGAATGTCTTTTCAATATCAACCTAAACAACTCACCTGCCCTAAATGAAGGTCTTGTCAATATCACCCTAACAAACTCACCTACCCTAAATGAAGGTCTTGTCATTATCACCCTAACAAACTCCCCTGCCCTAAATGAAGGACTTGTCAATATCACCCTAAACAACTCAACTGCCCTAAATGAAGTGCAGTCAATATCATTCTAACAAACTTACCTGCCCTAAATGAAAGCCTTGTCAATATCACCCTAAACAAATCACCTGCCCTAAATGAAGATCTTTTCAATATCAACCTAAACAAATCACCTACCCTAAATAAAGGTCTTGTCAATATCACCCTAAAAAACTCACCTGCCCTAAATGAAGGTCTTTCAATATCACCCTAAACAACTCACCTGCCCTAAATGAAGGTCTTGTCAATATCACCCTAAACATCTGACCTACCCTAAATGAAGGCCTTGTCAATATCACCCTAAACAAATCACCTGCCCTAAATGAAGGTCTTGTCAATATCACCCTAAACAACTTACCTACCCTAAATGAAGGCCTTGTCAATATCACCCTAAACAACTCACCTGCCCTAAAAGAAGGTCTTGTCAATATCACCCTAAACAACTCACCTACCCTAAATGAAGATCTTTTCAATATCACCCTAACAAACTCACCTGCCCTAAATGAAGGACTTTTCAATATCACCCTAAACAACTCACCTGTCCTAAATGAAAGTCTTTTCAATATCACCCTAAACAACTCACCTGCCCTAAATGAAGGCCTTGTCAATATCACCCTAAACAACTCACCTACCCTAAATGAAGGTCTTTTCAATATCAACCTAAACAAAACACCTACACTAAATGAAGGTCTTGTCAATATCACCCTAAACAACTCACCTACCCTAAATGAAGGCCTTTTCAATATCACCCTAACAAACTCACCTGCCCTAAATGAAGGACTTTTCAATATCACCCTAAACAACTCACCTACCCTAAATGAAGATCTTTTCAATATCACCCTAACAAACTCACCTGCCCTAAATGAAGGACTTTTCAATATCACCCTAAACAACTCACCTGTCCTAAATGAAAGTCTTTTCAATATCACCCTAAACAACTCACCTGCCCTAAATGAAGGCCTTGTCAATATCACCCTAAACAACTCACCTACCCTAAATGAAGGCCTTGTCAATATCACCCTAAACAACTCACCTACCCTAAATGAAGGCCTTTTCAATATCATCCTAACAAACTCAACTGCCCTAAATGAAGGTCTTGTCAATATCACCCTAAACAACTCAACTGCCCTAAATGAAGTGCAGTCAATATCTTCCTAACAAACTTACCTGCCCTAAATGAAAGCCTTGTCAATATCACCCTAAACAACTCACCTACCCTAAATGAAGGCCTTGTCAATATCACCCTTAACAACTCACCTACCCTAAATGAAGGCCTTTTCAATATCACCCTAACAAACTCACCTGCCCTAAATGAAGGTCTTGTCAATATCACCCTAAACAACTCAACTGCCCTAAATGAAGTGCAGTCAATATCATTCTAACAAACTTACCTGCCCTAAATGAAAGCCTTGTCAATATCACCCTAAACAAATCACCTGCCCTAAATGAATGTCTTTTCAATATCAACCTAAACAAATCACCTGCCCTAAATGAAGGTCTTGTCAATATCACCCTAACAAACTCACCTGCCCTAAATGAAGGTCTTGTCATTATCACCCTAACAAACTTCGCTGCCCTAAATGAAGGTCTTGTCAATATCACCCTAAACAACTCAACTGCCCTAAATGAAGTGCAGTCAATATCATTCTAACAAACTTACCTGCCCTAAATGAAAGCCTTGTCAATATCACCCTAAACAAATCACCTGCCCTAAATGAAGATCTTTTCAATATCAACCTAAACAAATCACCTACCCTAAATAAAGGTCTTGTCAATATCACCCTAAAAAACTCACCTTCCCTAAATGAAGGTCTTTCAATATCACCCTAAACAACTCACCTGCCCTAAATGAAGGTCTTGTCAATATCACCCTAAACATCTGACCTACCCTAAATGAATGCCTTGTCAATATCACCCTAAACAACTCACCTACCCTAAATGAAGGTCTTGTCAATATCACCCTAAACAACTCACCTACCCTAAATGAAGGCCTTGTCAATATCACCCTAAACAAATCACCTGCCCTAAATGAAGGTCTTGTCAATATCCCCCTAAACAACTTACCTACCCTAAATGAAGGCCTTGTCAATATCACCCTAAACAACTCACCTGCCCTAAAAGAAGGTCTTGTCAATATCACCCTAAACAACTCACCTACCCTAAATGAAGGCCTTTTCAATATCACCCTAACAAATTCACCTGCCCTAAATAAAGGTCTTGTCAATATCACCATAAACAACTCAACTGCCCTAAATGAAGTGCAGTCAATATCATCCTAACAAACTTACCTGCCCTAAATGAAGGCCTCGGCAATATCACCCTTAGCCACTCACCTGCCCTTAAGGAAGGTGTTGTGAATATCACCCTAAATATATACATAGCAGAATTTTAGATCAAGAGGCCCATGGGCCTTAATACTCACCTGAGGATATGTCCAAAATCATTTAGAAAGAACTTAAAAAAACTTCTTGAATTATATTGCTATAATATCTAGTCACATTTCATTTATAAATAGCTCATATGCATGATTTAAATAGTAGAATGAGTAATTTCCAAATCATTAACCATATGGTTATGCAGCCATGATTTTGACCTTTGAACATATGAACTTGAACCTTATATCAGAATGGTCGTAATATCAATACTTGCAATATTCAAGTATTTTTCTTCTACAAAAAGTTAATGGTTTTCAAGATAATTCACAATTTCAGTACACTTATGCAGCTATGACCTTGACCTTTGGACATATGACCTTGAAACATATATCAAAATGATTGTCATATCAATACCTACAATATTCTAAAATACATGCCTATACAAAAAGATAATAGTTTTCAAGATAATTCAAAATTTTAGTACACTAATGCAGCTATGACCTTGACCTTTGAACTTATGACCTTGAACCATATATCAAAATGATTGTCATATCAATACCTATAATATTCTAATAAATATGCCTATACAAAAAGCATATCGTTTTCAAGCTAATGCACAATTTTAGTATCTATTAGCAAAAAATAACATTTCAGGGGCAACAACTCCTACATGGATTATCATTAATTACAAACCTGAGTACCTTGTTAAATTTTGTCATGCTGAACATTTTAACAATGTTTTGAATTCATATATCTCTTAATATTTGTAAGAAAACTGCCTAAAACTGCATAAATCACAAAATAGGTCATGACCTTGATTTGTGACCTTGACCCGATTTTAAAGGTCATTTCAAGACAAAGTCAAAATTAAAGACCCCATGTCATTATCTGTTCAAATTGTCAAGTTTTAACAATTTGAATCCATTTTACGAAAATTTTTATATTTAAAAAAAAAAACGCGTAACCTATTTTTCCCCCAAATTTCACAAAATGAACTAACTATATGCTTTAGACCCTAGAGAAGCCAAATATCACATCATCGTTTTCAGAGAAGAAGATTTTTTAAGATTTTTGGACCCCTACTTCACCTTGACATAGTTTTGGTAGCGATGACAATGCCATGAACAAATCTAAATTGCAATGGCCCATATATGCTTCTTACCAAGTATCATTGAAATCTGTCCAGCAGTTTTGGAGGAGAAGTGGCAAATAGGTGTGAATGGTGCGTGCACGCACACACGTACACACACACACACGCACTTACACATGCCGCACCATGCCATAAGCTCACATGAGCTTTCAGTCAGGTGAGCTAAAAAATCATACCCGAACTAAAGCCATATCCACCCTTTTACCATACATGTAAATGTAGCACAGAGGAAAAAACACGGAGCTAGTGGATTAAATGAGTGATTTAGTTGATGTTTAATGCTTTATCAGCAATATTGCAGCTATTCTCACTTTATCCATTTAAATTTAGGAGGAAAATATTTTGGATTGTAAATAACAAATTCTCTTACATAAGGAACCCCTAAAATGATATAATATTAAAATACATGACCAAGTATGACCTGAACCAAAATGAAGATAATGATAGAAAACACATGATTAACTAAAACTGAAATTATTATATATATGATGAACCTGAACCAAAATGAAGATAATGATAGAAAACACATGATTAACTAAAACTGAAATTATTATATACATGATGAACCTGAGCCAAAATGAAGATAATGATAGAAAATACATGATTAACTAAAACTGAAATTATTATTTACATGATGAACCTGAACCAAAATGAAGATAATGATAGAAAATACATGATTAACTAAAACTGAAATTATTATATATACATGATGAACCTGAACCAAAATGAAGATAATGATAGAAAACACATGATTAACTAAAACTGAAATTATTATATACATGATGAACCTGAACCAAAATGAAGATCATGATAGAAAACACATGATTAACTAAAACTGAAATTATTATATACATGATGAACTTGAACCAAAATGAAGATCATGATAGAAAACACATGATTAACTAAAACTGAAATTATAATATACATGATAAACCTGAACCAATATGAAGATGATGATAGAAAACACATGATTAACTAAAACTGAAATTATTATATACATGATGAACCTGAGCCAAATTGAAGATTATGATAGAAAACACATGATTAACTAAAACTGAAATTATTATATACATGATGAACCTGAACCAAAATGAAGATAATGATAGAAAATACATGTTTAACTAAAACTGAAATTATTATATACATGATGAACCTGAACCAAAATGAAGATAATGATAGAAAATACATGTTTAACTAAAACTGAAATTATTATATACATGATGAACCTGAACCAAAATGAAGATAATGACAGAAAATACATGATTAACTAAAACTGAAATTATTATATACATGATGAACCTGAACCAAAATGAAGATAATGACAGAAAATACATGATCAATCAGAACTGATAAGAATAATACACATGTAGCACTCTCGGTAGCTCAGTTGGTTATGCACTCCCGTATCGTGTGAAAGGTACCAGGTTTGATCCCCAGTCTGACTCTGCATTTTTTTCTCCTTCCTATTACAGTTTGGTGGCCAGTGTGGCCCTCTTCAGTGGTGGACTGGCATTTGCTGGCCATATATAAAGTCAAGTCAAGAAAATTTAGGGCGAGATTTCCCAAAGGACCATTCAAGGAATAGGTAGTTTAGTTGGTAGAGCAGACCCCTATAGTGCGGAAGTTCCCTGGTTTAATCCCAAATCAGACCCTGCATTTTTTCTCCTTCCTGTTACACATAATGAACTAGTACTGGCAATGATAATAAATGACCAAATGGAAATGATAATAAATGATAATACTCTATCAACTGAAACTCATAATGATAACTGCAAAGCATGATCAACTAAAACTGGTAATGATAATAATACACAATCACCTGAAACCGAAATTAATAAACAATCAACTGAAACTTCAATAATGATAATTAAAGGATAATACACAAACATAGAACCAAGATGATGTTAATTAGAAGTGATCAACTGGAACCAGAAATAACAATGTCCCCCATATTGTTCACAAATGACTTATTTATGTATTACTTTATGTTTTCATTGTTCATATTCCTTTAATGTACTGTAGCTGGATCAGCTAGATGCACTAATGGCTTTGTGTTTTACTAATATATATAAACTGATAATGCATGGTTAACTGGATCATTTGACCAGGGTGTTAATTAAACACTGTATGATAACTTTATATATATATATATATATATATATATATATATATATATATATATATATATATATATATATATATATATATATATAACCATTAAGAACCATTACAGTAAAGGTACATGCCATTATAGATAACCTTATATATCCTATTAAATTAAGGTGTTCAGATATAAGAATCAATAGGACAGCAGATTAAGGTCACTGTATCATAACGAAAACATATTGTAAAAAATCTTATAACACAAAATACTTCTGCAGAAAATTCAGTATAAAAAAATTTTATACGAAATTTTTTAGAAATTTATTTTGTATTTGTTATGAATTTTTTTCCTTTTATGTGTTACACATTTGTTGTGGAGGAAAAAATAACTACCTTGTTCAACAATGGATATTTTTATATTTGTAGGTTTTGTTACAATTCACTTTATTTTTGATAGTACAATTACCTTGTGGTTTTCTCTATTATGGAAGTTCTTCCTTTTTTTATAACTGAGGAAACCAAAAAATGGTACAGATCTTAAATCCTACAACTTAAAATTATTATTCTCGTGAAATATGCGACAACATTTTTTTTTTAATTTCATCTTAACCTTCTTAGCAGCCAGCCCCTTACAACATTACAAATGGAAGTCTTGGATGAAGTTGTATTCAAAATAAGGTTTATTTAAAACATCCAAATAAATAAAGAAACTCCTCTGTTCCTCCAATTTATATTTAATGTCTGGAAATAAAGAAATATCACAATGATCTCTGTGACATGAAACAAAACTCTACTTTTAAAAATTAAATTTAAAACAGAGTGAGTATGTTGGTGTTAGAATTGTTTTTAAAAAACAAGGCTTAAATGATGAAATTATACATCATTTTGAAACAAGCCAGACTGTTTCATGTGTCTTTATCTAAGGTCTATCAAATTAAAATTTCAATTTGAGATAGAGTGATATAAAATGGTCACCACGCACCAAAAAATACTATATAAAAACTCTTTTGTTAAATCTTTACTGCTATACATTTTTTATCAATAATAATTATGAAACCAAATTTGTTTAATACAAATTGATTTTTATAAACATTATTTTCAAATAAGGGGGAAAAGAATCACCAAAACAAATTTCTAGACTGTGATGAGTTTAAAACCACACTTGCTTTTGGCTTGGATTGCTACTTCATATTGTAACTCAGCTTAATAATTTAAAATGAGAATAAAGCATGACCTCTGTGTTTCTTTCTCCCTGGTCTGTGACAGTGGTAGGCCGTATCTCACACCACCTGGCTTTAATCCTACACAAGAATCTTTCTGTTTGTCTACCGCTAATGTCAGTGGTTATATCTTGGCACTAAGGTTTCTTCCAGCATCCAAGAATTCATTAAATCAAGAACACCATTATTCTGCTTTGCTCCACTTTTCCTACAATTTTAAGTTGAAGATGTGTAGGGCTCAATGGCTGAGTTGTCTAAAGCATTTACTTATGGATCATAGTGCTTTTCATTGCCTAGGATCAAATACTGTTTGAGCATGCAGATTCTAGTGTGGGAACATTAACATCTGTCAATACACTTACTAAAGGTCAGTGGTTTTTTTATGGGTACTCCAGATTCTGTCACCATTCTAGAACTGACAGACCTGCCAACCCTTACGATTTTTCCGTAGTTCTTACTGAAAATTGCCGAAAATTTTTAAATTCTTACGATTGTACGGATACGGCATGTTTTCTTCCGATTTTTATCTTTTCCGGATATCCTCTTTCATTGTCTTTACGTTTCCAAACCATGTTTTAGAAAACTGTCCTGGAAACGCTTTTAAGGCATGCAGATTACAATAAAGCATTAAAAAGATAGCCAGCGATCACGCGCACTGTCGTTATGCAAAGTCAGAAGAGAGTTTGATAGTAAAGCATTTCAAAGACATTCTGAAGTGCAATAATCAAGCATCTGTGTGATTTTAAAGTTTCTCATGGTAACTGTCACATCTCAAAAATGAGCAAACGCAAAGCAGATCTGGCGGATTATAGAGAGTTGGCTCTGAAAAAAAGGAATCGGTATAAATTGGTGCGATTTAGGTGATTTTGTAGCCTTAACAGTCTTAATTAAAATACGCCTATTTGATAAAAATGTCTTTTGTAAAATCTTACTGAAACTAGTGCAATCTTACTGAAAATGTCCTTGATCTTACGGAATAGTTGCCCAAGGGGTTGGCAGGTCTGAACTGACTGCCTCAATGTAAGTGACTGGGTCATTAAACACCATCAAATCAACCAGTGGGATACAGAATGGACCAGACACATGCATTAACATCTGCTAGTCACAGTTTTTCCATTATGCCAGCATTCCATACATCACAAATGAAATACAAATGCAGTTTTTCAATTCATTTACAGTTAAAAATTAAAATCAATAAAATTATCAAATCAATTTCCTAAAGTTTCTACATTCCCTGAAGGTACCGGTAGTCTACAAGGAAACTTGACAGGTTTTCTCATTAATTTGAAGTGAATTGGATGAAAAAAATTGATGTTGGTTTTTGTTTTTTTTTGTTTTTTTTTTCAAATCATGGCTGAATTTAATAGGCAAAAATTTAGGTACAAATTTTTAACTAACTGATTTAACTTCAAAACATCAAAAATTAATAATCCATTCTGATTTAACAAAACATACTTCTTAGTGCATGATGGGAATATTCCGGTACAACTCGAGTACACAAGTACATTGCAATATCTAAGTGATTTTACATTTTATATATCAATTAAAATATGTTTTAGAAATTTCAGAGAAAATTTAAAAAAAGATTTTACAAAAAACTAAATAATTAGTTTTTAATGCTTAAAGGGACTTGTGATTTGATAAATTTCTGTTTCAAGATGTTGGAAAAAATGATCTCAATAAAAATCACAATTTGTTTTCAAAAGAAAATTATATATCCATCAAATGAAATTTTGAAGTTACGGTAGATGTAAAAGGTCAAGGTCAATGTCACTGGTAATTCTAAATAATACTAGTGTGTAGTGGGACTGAGCTAGTCAGTTGTTGTTGTGATGTAAATACATGTAGTGGAGTGGAGTGGAGTGGAGTAATGGTGTTTTACGCCCAGGTCAAAAATCTTTCACTTATTTCGAGGCGGTCAGTTCTGGGATGGTGAAGGAAACCGGAGTGCCCAGAGAAAGCCACCGACCTTCGGCAAGCAAACTGACAAACTTTTTCACACTAGGATCTTTCCTGTACATGTAGTAGATATAATAGAGATATTTACTGCCAGACTTTCTTGTCCAGATCTTTCAGCCTTGTGGTAGAGCGCTCACTTACTATACTCGGAAGGGCCAGGTTTGATCCTTAGCCGGGGCACTAAATGAGGATGTTTTGTTTTTCTTTTTTTTACAGGTGTTTCCTCCCTCCTGTTACATTTGGCACCCAAACAAGAGTTGTGTGAGACTTCCAAGGTGGGAAATCTTAAGATAACGGGAGAAATGTAGCAGGGCTGAGCTAGTCTGGGTGCTAATGTGTTGTTTATAGTAGATATAATAGAGTGATCTACTGCCAGACTTTCTGATCTGGATCTTTTAGCCTTGTGACAGAGTGCTTGCTTAGCACCCAGAAGAGCTGGGTTGGATCCTAAGCCAGGGCAATGGTTGAGGAGGTGGTTTTCTTTTTTTTCTTTTTTTTCAGGTGTTTCCTCCTCCATGTTACAAATTTTCATTTGGTGATTAAAGCTAATTTTGGATATATAAGATAAATAAGCTGTTGCTTAAAACCATTCAGACACTAAGATTCCAAATTAAATAGTCAGAAATTTTACAGAAAAGCTTAAACTACAAAAATGAATAAGTGTTTTTAATATTTATTAACAGAATTGTTTTTGTAATGTTATGAAGTCAACGACTTTCATATATTGGCCATACTGGTGATGAGCAAAATATCTAGGAATCTGAGAACTATTAATTAACTTGGTGTAACCTGATATCCAGAATTCTTCAATAATAAACAGCTGATCACAAAGAATATTAACAAAAACATTGTATCTTTCATGTAAGCTGTGTGGTGGATTAGAAAAAAAATTATTTAAAGAGACCTTTATACACTATAATTATATATATATATATATATATATCAGCTTTTATAATGGGCAATATTTGTGATAAAAACAAAACAAGAGGCCCATGGGCCTTAACGCTCACCTGAGGATATGGCCAACCTGAGGATATATCTAAAATCATTTGCAAAAATGCATAAAATTTTCTTATATACATGCCTACAAAAAAAGTTAATAGTTTTCAAGATAATTAATAATTTGAGTCTTTTTATGCATCTATGACCTTGAACTTTAAACATAAGACCTTGATCTTATATCAGAATAATCACCATATCAATTCCTACAATATTTGAATATACAAAAAATTAATAGTTTCCAAGATAATAAACAATTTCAGTCTTTTTATGCACCCATGACCTTGACCTTTGAATGTATGACCTTGAGCCATATATCAAAATGTTCGTCATGTCAATACCTACAATATTCTAAAATACATGCCTATACAAAAAATTTATAGTTTTCAAGCTAACGCACAATTTTAGTTTTTTTTTTTTTAGCAAAAAATAACATTTCAGGGGCATCAACTCCTACATGCATTATCACACAGTTACGAAACTTTGTACCTTTTTACATTTTGTCCTGCTGAACATTTTAACAATGTTTTAATATTATAAATCTCTTATAATTTGGAAGAAAATAGCCCATATCTGCACAATTTACAAACTAGGTCATGACCTTGAACTTTGACCTCGACCCCATTTTGAAGGTTATTTCAAGAAAAAGTCAAAACTGAAAACTCCATGTCAGTATCTATTAATATAGTCAAGTTATAATAATTTGAAGCCATTTTACGAAATTTTTAAAATTAAACGCAAAAACGCGTAACCTTATTTTCAGCCGAATTTCTCGATTTGTACAAACTATACACTTAAGACTCTAGAGTAGCTGAAAATCAAATCAGTTCTTGTCTACAACTTTTGGTTTCAGAGAAGAAGATTTTTCAAGTTTTTTTTCAAATGTAGGTCACAGTGACCTACTTTCTACAGCTATGGCAACCAAAAGTACAAATTTGAAAAGTGCCCTCCCAATAACCCTTCCTGTGAAGTTTGATTAATATTGGCCTGGTAGTTTCTGAGGAGTTGTCGAAAATGTGAGTTTCAGATGCACACACGCACTCACGCACACACACATACATGGATATACGGACACACGCTGCGCCATGCCATAAGCTCACATGGCCTATAGGCCAGGTGAGCTAAAAATAAGACATTTCAATTTTCCTCTACCATTTTCACTCGATTAGTGACAATCAATGAAATTGCATAAAAAATATACAGGTATTAAATATAAACATAACTAGAGATTGTAACTGGGATACCAGTTACGTATGATTCCCCACCATCCATAATCTATATATTGTCTAAAATATACACCTGCTGATGGACTGATCTCGAGATGGATCGATAGTCTCCATTACTAGTAATCGAAAGTTGACTAAGAGAAAGGACGGAAGACAAGTAAATTTAAAGTTAACATCAATTACAATTATAATTCGAGTAGTATTCATTTTAATATATATTTTCATTCCCTCATACCCCATTGTTGCAACAACGTTTTTTGTTAAAAGAAACCAATTGAATCTGCATGTTTAAACTTATAATTCGAAATGTATGTAAATTATACATGTTCAATAGATCAGAATCATGCGTTCTGTCTTCTAACATAGACCCTATCCATTAATTTGGCAATTACAATTAGCTGGTGTATTTTGATTGGACAGGTATTCAACTTTGATTGATAGCAAATCTATTTCACGAACTGTGAGGTGTTTAACCAACAAATTTGACTGACGTGTGTCATGTCTGTGAAGTAGCCATAACTTACATATTTAATTTAATGGATAATTGACAAAGAGATTAAAGCAATTATCCATATCAAAACATGTAATAATGCTATTGAATTTGTTTACAATTCTTTGAATAGGAATTTAATCCTGTAAAATTGCCTTAAGAAATGAAATCAAGTATGCCAAAAGATAGTGTTTCTTGACTGAGGGTGGGTGTTAAGAATTCTGGCTTCACATCCCTACCCTCTCTTGAAAATGATTCCCTGGAGGTTTTTATCACTCTTTTCAAAAGTCCATAATGAACAAGAAAATATACAGATGAGTGGAAAGGATTTTAACTATTTAAAAGCTATACATGTACATAGCACTACCAACAGTGGGAAATGACCTTAGATGCCCTTTATTAATATCACTCTATTCAACTTTTCATAAGGAACCAGAAAATACATAAATTAGGGGTGAGGATTTCAATAGTTGAAAATTAACTTAGCACCACCCAGCCCTACCCTTCAGTGGGAAAGGACCTTAGGTGTCTTTGATTAGTGTCATTCTTTTCATTTTATCATTAGGAACCAGAAAATATATACTTTAGGGATGGGGATCTCATTAGTTTATGAGTTATGACAAAGCCCTATATATGGTTTTATAGCACACCGCAAAGTGTTTAAGGAAAAATTGGTGATTTTTGTTTTTAAGACCCCATCTTCCTGTCCCTCCCCCAATAAATACACATGGATGTAAAACTTTAATGGTGCAGGAACCTATCCTAAAATTTTGAACGAGATTGAATGATGTGTTTAAATTGTTTGGCAGTGCTGATAAAAATTTGATATATTTTTAACAATTTAATACATAGTAACTGAGAATTTATTAAGAACAAATTCTGTATGTGAGAAAGAGGTTAGTCACTTAATTAACATGTAGTTCATTAACATTCAATCATTTTTGTTTAGTGCTTAACTTTATACATTAATTCAGATTACCCATTTTTATCGGGCTCTCATATATCTGAGAAACTGAATAAGAAAGAAGATTCTGTAAGAGTTATCACTCTTTGTACGTATTGGACAGAAAGATGTTTGGTATTAAATTACGCAATTTACACGCACTGACCACTGAGCCGACGAGATAGAAAAAAATTTGATCATTTATCCATATTTACCAAGATAGCAGATTGTTGGTACCAAATTTCATCGAAACCCATCATACTGTTTCCGAGTTCTGCACCGGACAATTTTAAAGGAAAAATAAAAAATTATAATAATAATAATAATAACTAGAGATTGTAACTGGGATACCAGTTACATATGATTCCCCACCATCCATAATCTATATATTGTCTAAAATATACACCTGCTGAAGGACTGATCTCGAGATGGATTGATAGTATCCATTACTAGTAACGAAAGCTGACTAAGAGAAAGGGCGGAAGACAAGTAAATTTAAAGTTAACATCGAATTGTACAATTATAATTCGAATAGTATTCATTTTAATATATATTTTCATTCCCTCATACCCCATTGTTGCAACAACGTTTTTTGTTAAAAGAAACCAATTGATCACGGGAGTTCGAATCTGCATGTATAAATTTATAATTCGAAATGTATGTAAATTATACAAGTTTAATATATCAGAATCATGCGTTCTGTCTTCTGACATAGGTCCTATCTATTACATTAGCAATTCTATTAGCTGGTGTATTTTGATTGGACAGGTATTTAACTTTGATTGATAGCAAATCTATTTCACGAACTGTGAGGTGTTTAACCAACAAATTTGATTGACATGTGTCATGACTGTGAAGTAGCCATAACCTACATATTAATGGATAATTGACAAAGAGATTAAAGCAATTATCCATATCAAAACATGTAATAATGCTATTGAATTTGTTTACAATTCTTTGAATAGGAATTTAATCCTGTAAAATTGCCTTAAGAAATGAAATCAAGTATGCCATAAGATAGTGTTTCTTGACTGAGGGTGGGTGTTAAGAATTCTGGCTTCCCACCCCTACCCTCTCTTGAAAATGATTTCCTGGAGGTTTTTATCACTCTTTTCAAAAGTCCATAATGAACAAGAAAATATACAGATGAGTGGAAAGGATTTTAACTATTTAAAAGCTATACATGTACATAGCACCACCCACAGTGGGAAATGACCTTAAGTGCCCTTTATTAATATCACTCTATTCAACTTTTCTTAAGGAACCAGAAAATACATAAATTAGGGGTGGGGATTTCAATAGTTTAAAATTAACTTAGCACCACCCAGCCCTACCCTTCAGTGGGAAAGGACCTTAGGTGTCTTTGATTAGTGTCATTCTTTTCATTTTATCATTAGGAACCAGAAAATATATACTTTAGGGATGGGGATCTCATTAGTTTATGAGTTATGACAAAGCCCTATATATGGTTTTATAGCACACCGCAAAGTGTTTAAGGAAAAATTGGTGATTTTTGTTTTTAAGACCCCATCTTCCTGTCCCTCCCCCAATAAATACACATGGATGTAAAACTTTAATGGTGCAGGAACCTATCCTAAAAGTTTGAACGAGAATGAATGATGCGTTTAAATTGTTTGGCAGTGCTGATAAAAGTTTGATATATTTTTAACAATTTAATACATAGTAACTGAGAATTTATTAAGAACAAATTATGTATGTGAGAAAGAGGTTAGTAACTTAATTAACATGTAGTTCATTAACATTCAATCATTTTTGTTTAGTGCTTAACTGTATACATTAATTCAGATTACCCATTTTTTTCGGGTGCTCATATATCTGAGAAACTGAATAAGAAAGAAGAAGATTCTGTAAGAGTTATCTATCTTTGTACGTATTGGACAGAAAGATGTTTGGAATTAAATTACGCAATTTACACGCACTGACCGCTGAGCCGACGAGATAGAAAAAAATTTGATCATTTATCCATATCTACCAAGATAGCAGATTGTTGGTACCAAATTTCATCGAAACCCATCATAACGTTTCCGAGTTCTGCACCGGACAATTTTAAGGAAGAAAAAAAATTATAAAAATAATAATAATAATAATAAGAAGAAGAAGAAGAAGAAGAAACAGAACGAAAACAATATGATTCCCCACCTTTGGGTGGGGAATCATAATAATAATAATAAGAAGAAACAGAACGAAAACAATATGATTCCCCACCTTTGGGTGGGGAATCATAATTAACTTTTGTATCTCACTATTCTTTCAAATTTTTGAACCTGAAAGGTCAATTGATCAAAAGCTGTAAACATGTCTACAGATGGGTGCTACTATATCTTCTGAATTAAGATTAACTTTCCCTTACTGATATATTGAATCAATCAAATCTGGCAAGCCCAAAAAAAAAATATTATGAGCAAATAAAATAACAAACTTTCTCACACTTTGATCTGCCCAGGTAAGATTTAAACCTAGGCAATGAGAGAGCTACCATGATTCCTGGATACTCTACCACTAAGGTTCTCTTGGACCAAAGAAGTAATTCAAATTTTATATCTGATATTTGAGAAAAGGACAATCACAGTTTTTGAAGATTTACTATAATTGCTTAGTTTTCATCTATTTTTTCCCCGAAATCATAGCAAGCAAGAATCTTTCTATTTTCTTATTTTAGACTAAAACTTTGAGAATTTTTGAAAATGCTAACAACAGTTGATGGAAACAAATTTCTACTTTGGAAATGGACTTTTTTGTTTATGTCATATTACATTAATAGTGGTAATAAACATGTGTTAATTATAATGAGATGCCATTAGGAAGTCCCCCAAATAAAGTACATGTAATAAGATTTTTGACTTGCAATATCCTTATTAAAAACTGGAAATTGTTTTTAGATTGATACTAAATAATGTATTCATAAATGAAACAAATGTGAAAAAAAAAACTTTAAAATGTTTTTAGAAGCCACATTAAACTCTGATAAATATAGCTCTTGCTTAGCCAAAACACTTTATCATTTCATTAGCAGATTCAAGATTCTTATGATGAAATTCTAAACCCCACTTTCATAAAAATCTAGATGTCTGCCCCTGCATTTGAAAAGGACTTTTAAATTATGTACCTACCAAGTTTCAACATAATCTGTCAAGTATTAAGGGAAAAATAACTGTATAATAAAAAATATGTTTTAGAGGGGGGCACTTAAACTCTGATATATATAGCTCTTGTTCCATTTTGAAAAAGAAGAAGAATAAGAAATGCAGCAAAACCAATATCTATATCCAAAACTTAGCTTGGGAGAAATAATAATTAAAATATTAAAACACAACTTTGTTTTTCTTATAACTTATACTTGGTAGAATCTACATACATAAAATATTCTCAGAAATTATTGAGAATTATTGATGAAAAATCATAAGTAATATAAACTTTTCAGAAAATATTTTATAGTTATAAAATAGTTAACTTTAATTGATAACACATCAATTAATTATATTTTGTCAGTCCATAATTTTGTTCATTACAGGTACATGTATAAATATGACAGAATATACTGATCATATTTTAAAAACTGAAAAAAAAGCTCTGTTAAATCATTGGATTCTCAATAAAAATAATCAGAATTTCAACATGCATTTCATGGATCATATTAGTGCAATTATCACATAAACTGTATCCTATGATTTTACCAAGTTTTTAATTGCATTGAGGTCAGGATTATAACTCATTATTAAGATCAAAGGATAATAAAAACAATATCATCTTCTGGCCTCAAACCCATCCAAGTTATACTTTACATGATGATAATTGGATAATTTCAGTTTCTCAATCTTTCAATTGATTCCTACATTTTCTGTCGCTATGGCTTTTGGTAACTTATACTGGTCAGGTATTTAAGCATCCTCCTGTCAGTTCCTGTCAGTGAAGTTAGTTTCCTTAGCCCCAAGCTCTTTTCTCATCTTGAATTCCAATAACTCACTCAATACTCTTGATAACCAAGTATACATATGAATTAGAAATACAATCCACCAGGTTTAACAGATTTTTTATTCAAGATGTAAAAATAATACTAAGCCATTCTAGTTTCTAAGTATCGTTTCTGTTACTTGTACAGTAAATAGTGCCAAATGTTCATGGTATATTGAATAAACTGGGATAAAATTTTTTAAAAAAAGCCTAAATCTTAATTCATTATTGCTGATTACCAATAGAACACCTCTGCACACATAAAAGCAGGAAGCCCTTATATGTTGAAAAATCTGTCAAATGATAGACCGTGATATGCATTCAACAAGACACATTGGTATCACTTTTGGTGTAATCATAACCAATTCTAGAATTCTAGTATTCTAGTGAAAATATAACTATATGCTTTGTCAAGAAAATTCCATACTTTCTACCCAGAATTCAGTTCTTTATTAACTATAAAAACATTGTCTGACAGATGCAAGACAAAAATATTAAATTTACAAGAATTGAAAGACAGTAACTTTTCAGCACTTTTTTTTATTAATTAATTTAATTATTAATTTTATTTTATTTATTTATTTATTTATTTATTTATTTTTTTTTTTTTTTTTTTTTTTTTTTTTTTTTTTTTGGGTGGGAGGGTTCTGATTTTAAATGATTGACATAAAATAAAAAACTTGGTCATGATGTCTTGCATTTTATTATCATGTGACTATAATTAAGATATATACATGTACTATTTATACATTTTTGTGTTGTTTTTGCCACATCTGAATATTTTTCCAAAAAGTAACAATTTCACAATCTTTTCTACAAAACCTGTTTGTGATTAAAAAATATAATTAAAATTGACATAAAAGATATCGATTTTTTGATAACTTAAGAGATAATTCCCTGTGTAACAATCAACCTCCATTCTTTTTTGTCTCATAAACTTGGACTTTAGTGCATGGACTTGCATGGAGGTGGTCAGTTCTGGGATGGTGGAGGAAACCAGAGCGTTTGTAGAAAACCACCACACCAACCTTTGGCAAGTAGCTTACAAACATTCTCAAACGAGGATCTGCCTAGAGTAAGATATGGCCTCAGAAGTGAGAGCCATTGCAATTTGTAACCATGCATGCACTTTAGACCAGTCAACCAAGTCATCCTTTAAATTTTGGAAAAAAATTAACCAAAAGTGTTTTAAACAAATGTGAAGTTCTAAAAATGTCATACTCTTAAGCCATAACAAAAATGAGGAAAATATATGTGGATGAAAAACTAGGCATTGCATTTTTTAGCCTAGCTAACTGAAATTCTCGGTCAAAAAAAATATTGGAACAGATCAATCATGTATAATGAGAAGGATAGACATTTGTTTCCACAATAGCTTGAAGCTAAACTATAGAAAACAAATGCTTTGAATAACAAAAGTTTGAAGGATGGATTTGAATACAGAAAAAGATAAATGAATATCAGCTTTAAAGCTTCTCTTAATTGCTAAAAGAACAACAATCACAAAAAAATACTGTCTCATGGTAGAATTTTAATAGCAAAAATAATTATTCTTGTTTCAAAGGTCACTTTCTTATGCAGGGCTTCGATTATTCACTCGTCCACTGGTCCTGACGAGTGAAATGTGTACTTGGATGAGTGATATTGTTACTACCACTCGTCACGGTGCCGAGTTTAATATATCAGACATATACATCAAGGGGCTTGTTGCAATTAATAAACAACAGATAATATAGTGTTTGTCAAGAAAATCTTGTATAAGGAAGTCAATTGTAACGAGCCCCTTTCTAGACATCGGCCCGTCAATCAACAAAATCGTTTAAAAGTTTGCATCACATGCGCAAACCTATTGTTTCACATTCGGAATTTACTTAGTGTAGTGTAAAATCCAACCAATGTTCCGAGTGTTTATATACTTCTCCGTCTGTTAAGTATGTCAAATAAAACTAAACAAACTGTTTTGTGTGACTTTCTAAAGACAAACAAAGATGAAACAGCTGATAAAGAAATTTTCAAAGACACTGATTAGACTATCTCTGATCCTGACGACAAACCAGTTGCAGGTAGAATCATTTCTAAACCTGCCACTTCAAAACGAAAGTTACTGGTTACTGAAAGTGGAAAATCCAAAGTTTGTGAAAAGCTTAAGAAGCTAGTCAGAAAACATATTTATTGGTACAAGCTCTGGTGGTAGTTAAGAGAAGAAAGTCACTTTTTCATGTAGTGACTGTGCCGAGTTAATTTTCAAAGTGACGAGTGGTTTTCTTCTTTAACTAGGCACTGTGCCGAGTGCCATTAAAAATTCTATCTAAGGCCTGTTATGCAATGTTGGGGTTATTAAGGCATTAGACTTAAACCCATCACTGATCAAATATAAATCCCCAAAAAAATAAAACATATAAAAACTGAAGTCAAATATATTATAGATATTCTGTACTTGGAAATGAATGGCTTGCTTTAATGATACATTTAAAATATCACTCTGGGTTAATTTTAGATATTTCTATCTACATATAGTGTGTAATACCTATGCAATAGTGGAGACTATTGGATTTGTACAATTGACATTTTTCATAACAAGACCTGCATCAATTATATGTGTTACCTAATAAGCTTCTTAAGTCACCATAAGACTAGACTATTTTAAACTGACTTTAGATAACTTTAGCTGGAATAAAATGACTAGGGAAGTAGTATGCTTGCCTAAGGCATACTGACTTTGTGAGCTAGCACTTTATCAAAAGTTGCCCTTGGCTACTACAAGGCATACTACAAAATACACACGAACACATTTTACACATACACAAACCTGTTATTAGATTAAAGCTGCATTAAGTTTACCAATTATTGAAAAAAATGTTTTCTAAAAATATTTTTTATCAATATAAATTGGTTGTTATTATGATCTATGTGATTCATTTTCTTAGGTTCACTCTTATTAGCCCATAACAAATGAAAATCCTAAAAACTTGGGGCATCTTGATGAAATGTTATTTATCAGCTTTGAGCATGCACAAAGTTCTACATGCAGTGATTTTGCTAAAAACTACGTTCTACCTTTCAGACTGGGAAAATTTGGACCCTTTTTATGTCACATATTACGCTCAGAATTTTGAAATTCATTGCAAAGATCTTATATTGTGACAATATCTAACATTTTTGTCTGTCAGAACAGTTTTGGACAACTGGATTTAACCTAAACTATTTGATTGTGTGTCACTGTTGCCTTTTGGGGAATTTTAGTTGTCAAATTGGGAAATTTTAGTCTTATTTCTCAAGGGGAAACTACCTTTATTAAGTAGTAATTTTTCACAAACAAAACCACTAACATGTAAGTAAACAATAGTGTTGACAGACAAAAAAGTGTCCAGGCAAGAATGACAACAGATTCTGCAAAAAAAGAACAAAAGTCAACTGGAACAAACACAGTCTAAGGATTCCAATCTGCAAGGCTCAGATTGAAAAAATGGCTGTTAAAAAACAGCAGTTTGACTTGGACATGCACAACAAAGTGGCTGCATTGGTCTTGAATAAATGCTCTTTTGCTCTGTTTGTTGACATTGCCTCATTTGTGATAAAGAATCATGTGATCAGTGTTATAAATTAATGTCATTGGGGGATCAGATTAGTAGGTTTCCCCATAAATTTCAACATAAGGTTTTGTCATAGAACCAAGAATTACATTTTTCATGAGAGACATAGTTAAGTATAAAGGCACCATTTATATATTATGTATAGGAAAACCTAATGCAGCTTTGATTCTAAGATAATAATAATCTTACTCTGGTAAACTGATGTAACATTTAACAACAATAAAACCAACCAATCTCTTCTGACATGAGTCTACAATGTATCCTGTACTTCAGCTAGGGATCTTTGACCATTAAAATATGCGTATTAGTTATCTATGTTTACAACACAGAAGGTGTTGTTCTGGCTGTTAAGATAACCAGTGGTTAGTGGGCAACATGTTTTGCATGGGTTATGGCTACATTCATGTTATAACTGAACATGTAAACTTCGCATGTTTCAAGTGTGCAATTTTGTTGGGGTCTTGGCATTAGCAGACAATAAGATCGACAGTCTCAGAAATCATCAGATGTCTTAATTTTGCCAAGCTAGATCTACAGAGAAATAATATTTTCTTAAAGTTTTAATTTTCAGAAAGATAAGAACATTCTATAAAAAAAATATGTCTGGAATAATGTACAATAAAATTGAAGTGAATTGCTGTTCATGCTAAATATTTGATATTATAAGTAAACTTCTTGTAGAGCTATATATTATATATACATAACTGTCAAGGGTTTTCAAAGTCAAGCGTGCGACAACCTTGAGGGCAGAGGCATCCCCCTTTGAAAAAAGGTTAATAGAATTCATGGTCACCTTCAATTTGAGACATCAACAACAGCAGTGGAAGCTACAAAATATGCAACAAGGAACTAAAATATTAGAAGATCAGTATACTAGTGTAATACCAGCTCTACAAATTTATTATCGGCCTCTAAAATGTTACCAAACTTAAAATAATAAATCTATGTTGTCTGTTTTTATTTTCTGGATAGTTTGATTATGCATGTGATTGTGAAAGTTTAGCATGCGAGTGTGATTTTCATGCAAAATCATGTGACACACATGCAATGTGTGTGACTTGACAGATATGTATATATAGTATAAGAAAGATTCAGAACCGACAGGATGATATTATATTATTGTGGTCAAAGTCCCATAACTCCAACAAAAAGTATCGACCAATGCTGATTTTCGAACTTGACCAAAGTATTAGTGGTATAAACATTTGGTATAAATTTAATGAAAATCCGTCAAAATTTGTAGGCATGAGAGCGCTTACAAGGTCACAAAGTCCCATAACCCAACAAAAAGTATCAACCAATGCTGATTTTCGAACTTGACCAAGGTATAGTGGTATAAACATTTGGTATAAATTTAATAAAAATCCGTCAAAAATAACTATCCATATATATAGTATAAGAAAGACTTCAGAACAGACAGGTATGTATATATGGTATGAGAAAGACTTCAGAACAGACAGGTATGTATATATAGTATGAGAAAGACTTCAGAACCGACAGGTATGTATATATAGTATGAGAAAGACTTCAGAACAGACAGGTATGTATATATAGTTGAGAAAGACTTCAGAACCGATTGTAACAAATTAAAAAAAAAAACTAGATATGGTGAATGAATATATTGTATGAGAAAGACTTCAGAACCGACAGGTATGTATATATAGTATGAGAAAGACCTCACAACTGACAGGTATGTATATATAGTATGAGAAAGACTTCAGAACAGACAGGTATGTATATATTGTATCACTGACAATATAAGTGAAAGAAATCTTGATTGGAAAGTAAAACACCATTATTCAACTCAACTCAGTCTCAAGACAGCAGAGTCGAGTCTACAAATCCTGAAAAGTTTATAGCAAAACATTATCAGTCTCATTAGCAATGATAACTAATACTTAAATATTTTTTTATTTTCACAGGAAAATATTCATTGTATGTATATACTAGTCTATATGCAAATGTTGAAAATTCCACAATTCTAAACAAGAATTCCACAGAATTAAACGTCTCGTCTGGTTAGTTTTTGATCGATTAGAAAATACATTTTTAAGATTCAGACTGACTGTAATATTATTTATTGGTGTTAAAAAAATGTTGGTTTAGTACAAAATGCATTTCATAAATAAAATTGTATTTTTTAAACAAATATCTTTCTTTTCACATAACACTGGATAGCTGGACTATAATTTTATTGTACATAACATGGAAATTAACTTAAATCACATCTTATAGAAGAAAGTATTCATGTTTGTTTGAGTAAAAAAATTTCTCAATTTTTTATCCAAAATCTTGGATCTGCCCTTAAACTAAAATAATAAACTCTTATATAAGGGACATAACACAGAAACTAATATAGCTTCATTTGAATTCCAAAATAATATTGGTTTAGAACAAAATACATTCTCTCAAAATTTGGTTTTTTTTCATTTAAACTGTAAGATTTATCCCAAAATTGAAATAAATGGTCAACAGGCATTGTATATAATCTAGAAATTAATCAAAAAACATTTGAAATGTAATTCATCAAGATTTACTTTCAAAATTTTCTCAAAATGTGTTCTTTTTATAAAAAAAACCAACAAATGTCAATTTTTTGGAAATACCCATAACATATATTTATGTCCTATCATTGTACATGCTAAATTCAAAATTTAAAAAAATATATACATAGTATATACATGTATATATAAAAATAAATAAATAAAATTGAAGAACGGGTCTGTAGGAGCAATTTCTCAAAATTCTCTTTTTCTGTAAAAACTGCATGTTTTAACCACAAAAATAGTTGAAACATCAGCTTGCATAATCATGTAATTATAATTAAACTGCATGATTGAACTGTACATACTGCAAATTTCATTGAAACAACAGTATTAGTGAGAGATATGGACTTTAACATAAACTTTAACATTTTTCTCAAAATGTCTTTTTTTTTCTGTAAAAAAGCAAGTTTTTCCCCCAAAAGTAGTTGAAACATCAGCTTATATATTCATGTAATCATAATTAAATATGATGAAACTGTGTTGCAAATTTCAATGCAATAACAGTATTAGTTCAAGAGATATGGACTTCAACATAAACTTTCACATTTTGACATGCCGCCTCTGTCGACGACACCAGAAAAGTAAAACCTAAGTCTTGCCTTATGGCGATGCCAGGCTTGACAAAAATTTATCATTATGTGTATATTCCTGGTTCAACTCAAAGCAAATATTTTTCAGGCATATATGTTTCATGATTTCATGACAATCTCCAGTGTCATCAAATTTAGAAAAACAAAACCTTATAATGTTTCTTGTAATGTCAGGTGAGTAGGAGTATAACACTATATATGTACACAAAAACAAAAGTTTTCAAATATACTGCAGTAGGCGAAGCAGAAATCGTTTGCTGCATCAAATGTAAATAAACTGGACAAAATATCACAAAAAATCAATATGATTGAATATTCCAAATGAATATGGTAACACAGTACTTGTACTGATATAAATCCTTTTACAAAAAAAATTCATTGTTTTGTTTAACACATGATAATTAAAAATCTTACAAAAGTAAAGACTTAATTGCTAAGTCTGCCTCCATGAAGCTGTAACTAAGCCTAGTACATAATTTGTGTATCTCAAGAAAATCATAAACAGCCATCTTATCCATTTTTTCTTGAAAAATTTGAAGTGCAATGCCTATATTTAAGGCATTAATGATGTTACAAAAAATTTAAAGATCATACAACATATACATTCATTTAACATGTAGCCTAGCTGTTATGATTTTAAAATTTTTTGATGGACAAGACAATTTCTTTCTTGAGCTACACATATAAAAGTCTCAGCATTCCAGTTTCATACATTTCAAACCAATTACTGTCGCCATTTTGGCACATTGTTTTGTCCTTTTTTTTCTTTTTTTCTTCTTTTTTTTTTTTTTTTTTTTTTTGCCTTGATAGTTCTGAGGAAGAGCATCTGCCATAAAAAAGAGGTCAATGGTTTAAACCCTCACTTAAGTCACATATAAGACTAGATGATAACAGATATTACTTCCTGGCCTTGAGATCAGAATATAGAGGACAGAGTATCAACTGGTTTACCTCAGGTATAAAGAAAATGTGAGGGAGTGAAATGCCTCTCGTCAACATACAAACACTGTGCACTAGCATGTAAAGTCAACCTGAGTGCAAGCTAGTACAAGGCAAATAATAAAATACACACACACATCTCACACGTACACAAACTGTTCTTTGAAAATCCTTAGAGATTAATAAACCTGATCACATATAGTGGTTAAAAACTGCTGATGCAACATTAAACAATATTATATCCAATCATATGAAAGGATTAATACAAGTAATGCGAAATATTATGACTTTGAATTGCTCTGAAAAACTGGTTTCAGAGAATCTGATCTGTAGTTTGTAGTATTTTTAAATTTAAACACTGCAGTAAATCAGTTTAATGGTAAAATGTTTAATCCCTACAGACAGACAAAAAAGGATATAATTCAAGGATCACTTTATCTATGAATAAACAAATGTTACAGTGCATCACATGATAAACAAATGTTACAGTGCATCACATGATAAACAAATGTTACAGTGCATCACATGATAAACAAATGTTACAGTGCATCACATGATAAACAAATGTTACAGTGCATCACAATGCATCACATGATAAACAAATGTTACAGTGCATCACATGATAAACAAATGTTACAGTGCATCACATGATAAACAAATGTTACAGTGCATCACATGATAAACAAATGTTACAGTGCATCATATGATAAACAATGTTACAATGCATCACATGATAAACAAATGTTACAGTACATCACATGATCTACAAATGTAACAGTGCATCACATGATAAACAAATGTTACAGTACATCACTTGAAAAACAATGTTACAGTGCATCACATGATAAACAAATGTTACAGTACATCACTTGATAAACAAATGTTACAGTGCATCACATGATAAACAAATGTTACAGTGCCTACATGATAAACAAATGTTACAGTGCATCACATGATAAACAAATGTTACAGTGCATCACATGATAAACAAATGTTACAGTGCATCACAATGCTTCACATGATAAACAAATGTTACAGTGCAATCACATGATAAACAAATATTACAGTGCACACATGAATAAACCAAATGTTACAGTGCATCACATGATAAACAAATGTTACAGTATATCACATGATAAACAAATGTTACAGTGCATCACATGATAAACAAATGTTACAGAATATCACATGATAAACAAATGTTACAGTGCATCACATGATAAACAAATGTTACAGTGCATCACATGATAAACAAATGTTACATTACATTACATGATACATTAATGACTTACAAAGTTTTTCCTCTAGCTAAAGTCTCAGTCAGAGTGATCTCAATTTTATCAGGAAGGAGAAAAAACTTGAAAAACACATCAT
This sequence comes from Tegillarca granosa, assembly GCA_029721355.1. NCBI lineage: Eukaryota > Metazoa > Mollusca > Bivalvia > Arcoida > Arcidae > Tegillarca > Tegillarca granosa. The sequence continues at coordinate 5,990,117 of CM056599.1, forward strand.
TACCAGGTGCCCCAGCTGCTGAAAGAAATTTGCCCCTCTGGGGAATAAGCAAGTTCTCTACCCCAATGCTAAAAGATCCAGACCAGAAAGTCTGGCAGTAATTCACTCATATACAACACAACAATTTAACTACTAACATGATAAACAAATGTTACAGTGCATAACATGATAAACAAATGTTACAGTGCATAACATGATAAACAAATGTTACGGTACATCACATGATAAATAATGTTACAGAACATCACATGATAAACAAATGTTACAGTGCATCACATGATCTACAAATGTTACAGTGCATTACATGATAAACAAATGTTACAGTGCATAAGATGATAAAAAATGTTACGGTACATCACATGATAAACAAATGTTACAGTGCATCACATGATCTACAAATGTTACAGTGCATTACATGATAAACAAATGTTACAGTGCATAAGATGATAAAAAATGTTATGGTACATCACACGATAAACAAATGTTAGTTGAGTTGAGTAATGGTGTTTAACGTACCAGTCAAGAATATTTCACTTATATCGAGAAGTCACCAGCTATAGGCGAAAGTGCAGAAATTTTGCCTGTGCGTTGCGGTGATGGCATTATACAGCAGGGTTCTTTATCGTGCCATGCCATGACACGGGACCTTGTTTATTTTAAGTTACAGTACATCACATGATAAACAAATGTTACAGTACATCACTTGATAAACAAATGTTACAGTGCATCACATGATAAACAAATGTTACATTACATCACATGATACATTAATGACTTACAAAGTTTTTCCTCTAGCTAAAGTCTCAGTCAGAGTGATCTCAATTTTATCAGGAAGGAGAAAAAACTTGAAAAACACATCATTACCAGGTGCCCCAGCTGCTGAAAGAAATTTGCCCCTCTGGGGAATAAGCAAGTTCTCTACCCCAATGCTAAAAGATCCAGACCAGAAAGTCTGGCAGTAATTCACTCATATACAACACAACAATTTAACGACTAGCTCAGCCCCACTACAAAATGATCGATGTGCCTTTTGATCCTAGCACAAAATACTTTGTCAGTTTACTCAAATGCCAAAACTTGGTGGTTTTCTTCAGATACTCTAGTTTTCTCTACCATACCAGATATCACAGAGTGAATTATCATGGCAAATTAATTAGATGGACTGAAAACTGAGAGACCCAAGAGCCCATAAACTGACCACATTTTTGTCCTGCATAATGTCAAAGACAGAAGACCTGCCATGATTATCAGTGTCATCAATTTTCAGAAGGATGTAATTTTTTTGTTAAAATTCTTTTAAAACTAAGCTTATAAAAAATAAAAGTTTAATTTGACATAAAATTCATTAAAAAAAAAAATAAATAAAAAAAAAATAAAACAAAGGAGACAGAAATGATTACTTTTTGGCATCTGTGTTATCAAAAACACTTTTCCTATCAGACTTCAAATCTGCAGAGACCTTGTTCTTGAGTTTACCATGTATGGAATCATGAAAATTGAGGTGAAAAGATTAAAAGAATTTCCCTATATGAACTCAGACACACTCTAGACTTCTAAAAAGCACAAAGCAGACAACAAACTGTGACAAGGAACATGCAAAATGCATGATTAGTCAGAGTGTGAATTGCCAGGTGTTTGTCCTTTATCATCACCATAGGCAATTTAAGTTGTGTTTTAGTATTAAAATCTTACAAAAACTCATTAATACCAGTAATCAGTTTGATCATTAATCTTGTTATTTATCATAAATCTCATAAAATTTAAAATTTACTTTTAAATAAGATTAATGTGCTACAAAATGATTAAATTATTTGTTATATTTTTGTTACAGAAATCAAGATCACACTTTAATACATCAATATCTCATTTCATTTTATTTAATTTAATTAATTTAAATTCTAAATCTAATACACAAACTCAATGAAGGGTTTACTGCTGCCATCGATTCCCGCAAACCTGCGCTGATTACAATTATCGGACTGTAGAACTTTGTGCTATGTGCTTCTCTTATCTATACTTGAATCGTAAAAAATTTCAATTTCCTGATGCAGAAATCTGTGATATATTGTTTTAAATTCAAATATTCCACCCACACAATTTTGGCAGGTTTCCAATACAAATTACGCAACATGTATTCATCAGATACTAATAAAAGAATGTTAATAAATCATTGTTTTTCTTTCTAAGCAATTTATCAGATAATAACGTGTCCCATAATGAATCACACATTCAAGATTGCATTTTGTACTCAAAATATAATAGCACTTACAGAATAACAGATTCTATCACTACTTCTAGTACCAGACAGGGAAATCACAACCAAAGTTCTAATCAATTTGGTACTGAGATAAAGGCTTCATAATTCATACTTATATAGTTAATTTCTGAAATTATTTAAACTATAAACAAATTTCAATGATTTTAATGTATTAAAATACAAAATGGGTTCAGCAATTTAAAGAAATTGGTTTTAAGATTATTTCATTTATATTTAGCTGTTATAAATTAGCAAACTTGTGCCCTAATCAAGATCATTTGTACAATGAGGCAGAAGATCATTCTTACAAGGAGACAAAGAGTTTATTCGTACAACGTACCTGGCAGAAGATCATTCATATGAGGCAGATCATTTGTACCATGAGACAGAAGATCATTTGTACAACTAGACAGGTCATTGGTACAACAAAGCAGAAGATCATTCTAAAACCAGGCAGAAGGTCATTCCCACGACCAGGTAGAAGGTCATCTGTACAACGTAGCAGAAGATCATTCATATAACCAGACAGAAGGTCATTGGTGCAATAAAGCAGAAGGTCATTCGTACAACCAGGCAGAAGGTCATTTGTACAACGAAGCAGAAGATCATTCATATAACCAGACAGAAGGTCATTGGTGCAATAAAGCAGAAGGTCATTTGTACAACCAGGCAGAAGGTCATTTGTACAGCCAGACAGAAGATAATTGGTACAACGAAGCAGAAGATCATTCATATAACCAGGCAGAAGATCATTCATATAACCAGACAGAAGGTCATTGGTGCAATAAAGCAGAAGGTCATTCGTACAACCAGGCAGAAGGTCATTTGTACAACGAAGCAGAAGATCATTCATATAACCAGACAGAAGGTCATTGGTACAATGAAGCAGAAGGTCATTTGTACAGCCAGACAGGTCATTGGTACAACGAAGCAGAAGATCATTCTAAAACCAGACAGAAGGTCATTCCTACAACCAGGTAGAAGGTCATTTGTACAACGAAGCAGAAGATCATTCATATAACCAGACAGAAGGTCATTGGTGCAATAAAGCAGAAGGTCATTTGTACAACCAGGCAGAAGGTCATTTGTACAGCCAGACAGAAGATAATTGGTACAACGAAGCAGAAGATCATTCATATAACCAGGCAGAAGGTCATTCATATAACGAAGCAGAAGATCATCCGTACAACCAGGCAGATCATTCATTCAACCAGGCAGAAGATCATTAATACAACAAAACAGTTAGTTCAATAAGAGTCTAGAGTAAATGTTGAAAACTTAAAATCTTTTCCTCATTTGAATCTGGCAAAGTTAAATTTTAACTATGTCATTAGAGGCATATATGATTGGTGTGAATGTTTGAGGAATCATTTATTTGTTAGATGCAAGTTGATGGTGACATATGCAGCATTTAAAACTGGCATAGTACATCAAGCAAGGTACAAAATTCAGACAATTCAATCAGTTTAAGCTTATTAGATTAGTAGCTTTTGGTCTGACCTGATCATTTTGTAAATAATCTTATATGTCAAAACTGCAAAAGTTTCCCACCCCTAATGTTTCTTCTTATACAACATATAATATAACTGTAACAAGTTTCATTAAAATTGGTTATTTATAATTCAAGTTAACATCTGTCAGCCATCTGAAAAGACAGAGGACAGACAATGAAAAACACTGAAATCCCTTCCAGTTTCATTGGGCAGGGGACTACTAACCAAGTAAAAAAATCAAAATTTTGGATATGAATTGAAAATTGACATTGATCCATTTTGAAGGCCATCTTATAAAAATTTAGAATCCCAATGAAAAGATACATATAATCAAGATATAGCAATTTTAAGATTATTTTATAAATAATATAACTATATACTTCAGACATTGAAAAAAGTGAAAATCAAGTCTGATTTTTTTTCTACCAATTTTTGGTTTCAGAAAATATTTTATTTTAGTTTTTTCACATGTAGGTGATGATGACCTACTTTATTTCTGCCAAAAAGTACATGTTTGAAAAGTGCTTGCCCAATAACCCTTCCACTGATGTTTGATCAATCATTGCCCAGTAGTTTTAGAGGTCTCAAAAATGTGAGTAACACACACACACACACACACACACACACACACACACACACACACACACACACACACACATGTACATTCAATCATGCAATCAAACTATACTAGATTTTTTCCTGATGAAAATCAGATTATACTGTGCCTCACACTTAAACTCAGTGAAGCATTGATACCTTTCTAGAATTGAGAGGAAATGATTTGAACCAATGTTAAAATAACTAAAAATCTGGTTTCTTTTATTTAAACATACTTCATTTGTCAGTCATATATATACACAAATATGTTATACATAATTATATTGTAAAACAAAAGCCACAGCACTTATATTAATCAGTCTCCATGTTGTTTTGGAATGGAGTGGAGTAATGGTGCTTTACGCCCCAGTCAAGAATTTTTCACCTATTTCTCAGTGGTCAGTTCTTGGATGGTGGAGGAAACTGGAGTGCCCAGAGAAAACCACCTGACCTTCCGCAAGCGAACTGACAAACTTTCACACACTAGGATCTGTCCCCAGTGGGATTCGAACCCAGGCAGTGAGAGGCACTGTGATCCGTAAGGGCGCCTTTTAGGGGTAGGGGTAAATAATATAAAGCAGTATAAAGCAATATAAAGCAATATAAAGCAGTATTATTTTCCTTGTATTGGGGTTTTTCGGTTGAATTATGGTTTCTAACAACATCTAACACTGTTTAAAATAAATTTCAGTCAACTTTAAAGAAGAAAAATGTGCTTTATGCTCATTTTTTAATAGATATTACGATATTTGCCGAGCCGCCATATTGCATTAAGTGCGCATGCTCAGTTCGTGTTTCCTTATGAATGAACTACTGAAAGATGGAACACTTTTTTTCCTCTAAGACTTTCCTGGTGCCGTAAATAATGAATAATGTAAACTAAATTTATAATAATAATAATAATTATAAAAAATAATATTAATAATAATTATAATAATAATAAAAGTAATAATTTTGCTTTTTCATGATCTTATGCTTTTCATTTCTGTTTTTAATAATTAAAATTATAAAAAATTATAATAAATTAAGTTTTTTACAGGGTTCCCTTTTTAACAAAAAAGAAAATTTATTTATTTTTATAATTTTTTTTTTTTAAAGTTCAGTCTGGCAGCACCAGAAAAGTTCCGGCCCCTTTGATACTTAACTAAAGTTATAAAACTAGTGAAACTGAAATAATAAATGATTTATAAGTTCTCCCGGGGCCTCATCAGTCAGAGAAGACAACTGGACCTTAATTAAGACATGCAGTAACAACTATCACCAAAATATTTACATAATATACAAAAAGTATAATACAATATACATAAAATGTCATGAAAAGTCGGGTTTCGCACATATGTGCGTGTGCTACAGGCACAGCACCCTGACCAGTATGTTAAAATAAAAAAAGGCCCAATAGGGCCTGTATCACTCACCTGAAATACCCTGATTTTGTTCTTTGCTTTTTCTTTTTAAATATATCCAATCAGTAAATGTAAACAAACTCACTAGCAATATCCTTATTTTCTATTATTTCAAGCACTATTTATCATAAATTTCCTTTCAATTGGCCATGTACTTTCAGCAGATTCAGGCTGAAATAAACCTTATTTGCATGTTACATAACTATTGCAAAAATGAAAAATTGTACAGAAAAACCTATTACATATGTTTAATCCCCAACATCTAGTTTCTATGTTATAAATTTAAATAAAATCAGTACTTAAATAAACCCATAATGGCCATTTTTATATTTTTGCTATTTATAGTAATGGCAGCCATCTTGGATTTCTGACAGACATGTCGGATAAAATTTTGAATCTATACCACACAAGGACCTTCCACACTCGATATCATTTCAATTGACCATGTACTTTCAGAGAAGAAGATTTTCAAAGATTTCGGCTAAAAATAAATCTTATTTGCATATTATGTAATTATTGCACAAACGAAAAATCATACGGAAAAACCCGTTATATATGTTTTATCCCCAGACATCTATTTTCTATGTTTCAAATTTTAACAAAATCGGGACATAAATAAACCCATAATGGCCTTTTTCCGATTTTTGCTATTTATAGTAACAGGCAGCCATCTTGGATTTCCGACAGACATGTCGGATACAATTTTGAATCTATACCACACAAGGACCTTCCACACTCAATATCATTTCAATTGGCCATGTACTTTCAGAGAAGAAGATTTTTGCATATTACGTAATTATTGCAAAAACTAAAAATTGTACAGCAAAACCCGTTATATATGTTTAATCCCCCAACATCTATTTTCTATGTTTCAAATTTTAACAAAATCGGTACATAAATAAACCTGCAATGGCCATTTATAGGTTTTTGCTACTTTTAGTAACAGCAGCCATCACAGATTTCCGACAAACATGTCGGATACAATTTTTATTCTATAGCAACAAAGGACCTTTCATACCAAATTTCATTTGAATTGGCCTATTGGTTTCAGAGAAGAAGATTCAAGTTTACAGATGCACGCACACACCCACGCATGCTTTTCCATTCCATAAGCTCACCCTGGCTTTGCCAGGTAAGCTAAAAAGTACTGAATACGACGGATCCTTATGGTAACAGATAAAATAAATAAAAATAATAATATAGTCGGGTTGCGCACATTTGTACGTGTGCTACAAGCACAGCACCCTGACTACAATAAATAATAAACTTTTAAATCTTAGCTATTAATAAAAATTATAAATTATTTTTTATAATTAATAAAAATTATAAATTATATCTTATAAATAATAAAAATCATAAATTATATTTTATAAATAATAAAAATCATAAATTATATTCTATAGATAATAAAAATCATAAATTATATTGTGAATAAGGGCCACCAAAAACCAAGAAAAGCTAAATTTGTTAATCATTATAATTATCAAAGTATTTTTTACTGATAAGATACTAGGATATCAGTATTTATTAACTTGTGAATAATAGAAATAAAGAAAAGCTTAATTCTTAGAGGGAAAAAGGTGTTCCATCTTTTGGTAGTTCATTCATAAGGAAACACGAACTGAGCATGCACACTTAATGCAATATGGCGGCTCAGCAAATATCGTAATTTCTATTAAAAAAATGAATATAAAGCACATTTTTCTTCTTTAAAGTTGATTGAAATTTATTTTCAATAGTGTTATATGTTGTTAGAAACCATAATTCAACTGAACAAGAGGCCCAAAAGGGCCTGTGGAGCTCAACTGACAAAAATGGTTCTTGTGCTTCCATTTATACAAACTCGGTACAGGGACTTGAGCTGATGTAAAATGCTAAATATAAAAGCTGTAGGCCTTACAGTTTCAGAAAAGAATATTTTTAAATTTGACTTCCATATAAGTATATATAGATATATGCGCCCCTGGGTGGGACCAAAAATGGCCCAGAGGCCTTTATTTGTACAAACCTGGTAAAGGGACTTGAGCTTATTGTGAAAGCTTTAAGCCTTACAGTTTCAGAGAAGAAGATTTTTAAATTTGATTTCCCATATATGCATATGTAGATATATTGGCCCTTCGGGTGGGACCAAAAATGGCCCAGGGGCCACCATTTGTACAAACCTGGTAAAGGGACTTGAGCTGATATTAAATGCCAAATATAAAAGCATTATGCCTTACAGTTTCAGAGAGGAAAATTTTTAAACTTGATTTCCAATATATGCATATGCAGATATATGAACCCCTGGGGTGGGGCCAAAAATGGACCAGGGGCCACCAATTGTACAAACTTGGTAAAGGGCCTCAAGCTGATATTAACTGCCAAATATGAAAGCTTAAAGGGTGTTCAAGTGGCGCAGTGGTTAGCGCTCCCGCCTATCACCAATGCGACCGGGGTTCAATTCCCAGCGTCGTATGTGATAAGGTATGAGGTCACCTGCTTGAGCACGTGGGTTTTTCTCTGGGTTCTCTGGTTTTCCTCCCACAATAAGACCTCATGCGCGCTACAATTCGGGCCAACGAGCTAGATTAATATAAGTTGCAAAACTTGTTTCTAAATAGTTGTAAAAGAAAAAGTTTAGATTAAATATGAAAGCTTAAGGGTTCATGATTTCAGAGAAGAAGATTTTCAAAGTTGATATCTCATTTTAAGCCATATATGCATATGCAGATATATAGACCCCTGGGTTGGGGCCGAAAATAGACTGAGGGCCACCATTTGTACAAACTTGGTAAAGGGTCTCAAGATGATATTAACTGCCAAATATAAAAGCTTAAGGTTTCATGGTTTCAGAGGAGAAGATTTTCAAAGTTGATTTTCCACTATAAGCTATATATGCATATGCAGATATATGGACCCCTTGGGTGGGGCTGTAAATGGACCGAGGACCACCATTTGTACAAACTTGGTAAAGGGGCTCAAGCTGATATTAACTGCCAAATATGAAAGCTGAAGGCTTCATGGTTTCAGAGGAGAAGATTTTCAAAGTTGATATCTCATTATAAGCCATATATACATATGCAGATATATGGACCCCTGGGGTGGGGCTGAAAATGGACCGAGGGCCACCATTTGCACAAACTTGGTAAAAGGCCTCAAGCTGATATTAACTGCCAAATATGAAAGCTGAAGGGTTCATGGTTTCAGAGAAGAAGATTTTCAAAGTTGATATCTCATTATAAGCCATATATGCATATGCAGATATATGGACCCCTGGGGTGGGGTTGAAAATGGACCGAGGGCCACCATTTGTACAAACTTGGTAAATGGCCTAAAGCTGATATTAACTGCCAAATATGAAAGCTGAAGGGTTCATGGTTTCAGAGAAGAAGATTTTCAAAGTAGATTTTCCATTATAAGCCATATATGCATATGCAGATATATGGACCCCTGGGGTGGGGCCAAAAATAGACCAGGGGCCATCATTTGTAAAAACTTGGTCAAGGGGCTCAAGCTGATATTAACTGCCAAATATGAAAGCTGAAGGCTTCATGGTTTCAGAGGAGAAGATTTTCAAAGTTGATATCTCATTATAAGCCTTATTTTCACTTTTTATGAAGTATGACAGAAAAACGCTAAAAACGCGTAACCTAGTTTTTGACAGAATTTCATGAAATGTAAAACCTATATGTTTAAGGCTGTCTAGAAGCTAAATATCACATCAGATTTTGCATATAACCTATGGTTTCAGAGAAGAAGCTTATTTTAGGTTTTTTGCATTCTAGATTGCTGTGACCTACTTTTGGTTGCCATGGAAACCAATTGTACAAATTTTCATCTACTTCTTCTAGGGATCATTCGTGCAAAGTTTTGTTAAAATTGGCCCAATAGTTTCGCGCATCATGCCATAAGCTCATCTGGCTTTAGCCAGTTGAGCTAAAAACCCCAAAACAAGGAAAATAATACCGCTTTATATTGCTTTATATTATTTACCCCTATCGCCTTTTAGACCACTCAGCCACCGAGACCCCGCCATGTTGCTTTGGAAACCAGTTTTTAATTTACAGTTGGATACTGAAAAGAACAGGTGTATAATTAGAGAGCTCCAATGTGTGAAAAACAGAGTACATTTAACCCTACTTAAACATGTTATAAAACTAATAAAAACTGTTGCCATGGAAACAAAAAGTATATTATTTCCCTTGTTACCAAGATATACTTGAAATTGATGTAGATTATTACATATATAATAACCCCATACACTGACTATAATTTCTGATTGTGGAGTACATAAAACTGTTATCATTAAGGATGCTAAGACATACTCAAGTATGACACACCTTAGTCTACCTATTTTCTTTAATGACACTTAAAACAAATATAAAGATATACTCTATAAATTATGATCAATTTAAAAACATATAATTCATGGTGGAAATGCTGTGGCTAGGTTGTTAGGGATCAAGACTTAAAAGGCTTCAAATCATGTCCTTGAGTAGAATGGAGAGATGGTGGAGAAATGGAATTTCTCACCAAAGTAAAGATTGTTTCACTTATATCAAGTAATCATTCCTAGGATGGCGAAGGAAATTGAAGTACCCAGAGAAAACCTGAGGTCTTTTCCAACCTTTTCACAGTGAGAATTGCTTGTAACTTTGAGTATGCCCTTGAGAAAAACAATTTATTTTGGCACTGTTCTAGTTTATGTAGCCGATGAATTAATAGGGGGTGACAAACAGAAATAATCATTTAAATCTTGAAATGGACAGATGTTCCATCCAAGAGGAGTTTTTTTACTTCAATTAAGAGCTATTGTGGTGGGTCATTGTCCGGCGTGCGTCGTGCTTCAACTTTTGATTGTTAACACTCCTGAGGCAACAATTTGAGTGCAATCTTAATCAAACTTTCTCAGAATGATCCTCTTGACAAAAGCTAGCTCAAGTTCGTATATTGGCCATGTTGGGTCAATAAGTAGGTCACTAGGTCAAATTGTAGAAAAACCTTGTTAACACTCCTGAGGACCAAATTTCAGTCCAATCTTCATCAAACTTAGTCAGAATGATCATCTTGACAAAAGCTAGTTCAAGTTCGTATATGGGCCATGTTGGGTCAATAAGTAGGTCACTAGGTCAAATTGTAGAAAAAACTTGTTAACACTCCTGAGGACCCAATTTAAGTCCAATCTTCATCAAACTTAGTCAGAATGATTATCTTTACAAAAGCTAGTTCAAGTTCGTATATGGGCCATGTTGGGTCAATAAGTAGGTCACTAGGTCAAGTTGTAGAAAAACCTTGTTAACACTCCTGAGGACCCAATTTTAGTCCAATCTTCATCAAACTTAGTCAGAATAATGCTCTTGACAAAGGCTAGCTCAAGTTCGTATATGGGCCATGTTGGGTCAATAAGTAGGTCACTAGGTCAAGTTGTAGAAAAACCTTGTAACACTCCTGAGGACCCAATTTTAGTCCAATCTTTATTAAACTTAGTCAGAATGATCTTCTTGACAAAAGCTAGCTTAAGTTTGTATATGGGCTATGTTGGGTCAATAAGTAGGTCACTAGGCTGAATTATATAAAAACCTTGTTAACACATATGAGGGGATCCATTTTAGACCAATCTTATCAAACTGTCTCAGACTGATGCTCTTGACAAAAGCTAGCTCAAGTTTATATATGGGTCATTTTGTGTCAATAAGTAGGTCACTACCTCGAAATATAGGAAAAAATCTCTTTAAGAATAGAAGCTCCAGTTTGCCAAAATCAAGCTGAGTGTACATCATTTTCAGGTGAGCATCCAGGGCCTTCATGGCCCTCTTGTTTTAAACTATAATGGGTATAACCACCATGCCACCAGCATTCATAACGAAACAGCCATCAGCCATGAATTTTGAATCATTTCGGTATATTTCAATCTGTCTGTAGGACAATTTAGGTGGTCACTGATGAAGAAGACTGGATTGGATTAATGATGTTTGATGTCTCAGTCAATATTCTTTCACTTATATGGAGACGGTCTGTTCTGGGATGGTGGAAACTGGATTAATTAATTGATTGATTGATTTATTTATTAAGGGGTTTTACGTCCCAGTCAAGAACATTTCACTTACACAGAGACATCACCAGCTATAGTTGAAGTGGCAAAAATTTTGACCTTTGCAGTGCGCTTATGACAATGGGCAGGGAGGGTTCTTCAATATGCAATGCCCTGCCTTGACATGGGGGATCAGTTTTTAAGGTCTCATCGGAAGGGCTTTGTGACTTTCATTTCTAAATGCAGAGTGTTGGCAAAAGAACAGTCACTACCAATTTCAAGTCATGGTCAGACCCAGGCAGGGTTCTAACCCTCAACCTTTCACTTACAAAGCGAGCACTCTATGAACTCAGCTACTGTAGTGGTGTTGGTGGAAACAGGAGTGCAAGAGAAAAATACCTTTACCAAGCAAACTTTCTCACACCAGATAAAAAACTATTTTAACAGCAAATGACAACTTTCAATGGTAAAAGTTTGTGTTAGATCATACATATCTAATCAAAAATTGTTTTAACAAATTCTGGGTTAAAATTCCACCAGTTTTCTTGTTCAACTGAAAAATGTCACACAGATCAAAAACATATATTCAATAAAAACAGATGCTAGTGACACTGAACATTGTTGGTATATATGAAAAGTTGTAAACAGGTGAAAGGAAGATAACTCAGATGGACTAAAATAAAAAAAGAGATATCTGAGTAAAGAGTGTGTGGAGTTTATATTTAAGGAGTAAGTTGTTTTCAGCTTTATTAAATTTATCAGTCAAAATATATTTTTTATCTTTTATATTCTAAAATATTGTAAGCATATAAATCATCATCAAAACCACATCTTCGATATTGAGAAAAAGCCCTCAAGTACAAGCAACTGTCTCCTATACAAGGAATTTTTTTTTTTATTTATTTAAATTTATTCAGTTTTAGCTTTTAAAATTGCAGGTCTAATAATTTCTTTTGATCAATATCTATTTGAATTTTTGAAAGGGAGCTAGCCGTTTCATACCATGACCATTTCGTACCCAATTTTTCTATTTTATACCCAAATCGGTCCAATTCGTACCATGTCATATGACCGTTTCGTACCACACAGTATTCGGTGTTAATTCCATTTCGTACCATTGACTTCAATTAAAAGGTTTTCTAATTTAAAAAAAAAAGTACATAAAAAAATAATAATTTTTTTTATTTATTATTACATTTTTATTGGGGATATTTTTTAGTTTGACTAAACAAATCAATGCTTACAAAACAAAGTTTTCTTCGAGGCAAGGGCGCTGTTAACGAAATTTCCAAACATTTTGAGGAGAATCTTTTTTTTTTTCTGTCATACTGAGTGGAACTCATATTCCTAGGGTTTAGTCTCATAAAAACAGATCTAATAATCACCCTTTTCACTCAAAAATTATAAAGAACTTCAGCTAATAACATAATACATGTATCATCTGAAATTGCTTTTGCACTACATTCAACACTTACTAGTATATTGTACAGCCTGCTTGTAAAAAAAAACAATCTCTGGTCTATTTTGTTTCATGTAACCGAGATCATATCTCCGAATTTTTTCAACAGTTTTACCACCGATTCCATCTACATTGTTTAATATATTGTCATTTATAAACATTTTCTTATCATTATCTTTCATCCATTTTCTTAACCGATGAAACTGTGTCCAAAAATAATGTGTTTTCACAAGTGGTACATGTATATTGAAACCTTTTATAATATTATTGTAGTACCATACAGTATTCAGCAATACTACCATTTCGTTCCAATGACTTCAAAACAAGATTTCAAAAAAAAAGTAAATACATTTAATAATAATAATATTATTATTATTATAATTACTTAAAACAATTTTTATTGGGGAATTTACTTTTTAGGGTGAAAGTTTGACTTGAAAATATTCAACTTTTACTGAAAATGTTATTTAAATCAAACGGCATCTTCTTTTTCGTTTTTTTTTTTTTTTATTATTACAAATGAAGACCTGAAACACAGCAAGTCGGAATATTTCAAATAAGTTTGTTTTAAACAAATAACTATGAAATGGCATTATAAAAAGAAGGAATTTCAACTAATTATTTTAGTGCATGCACACCTGTGTGTGTGTGTGTGTGTGTGTGTGTTCGTGTAGTGTGTGTGTGTGTGTGTGTTCGTGTATGTGTGTGTGTGTGTGTGTGAAATCGTGAACAATGAATATATCATGCACCAATTATCTAAAAATAAAACATTTATGCACAAAAAATATATACATTGCATATGGTAGAAAAATAACATGGTACGAATTGGTATCACAGTGTTAAAATATAAGAAAAGTTAAACGTTAGCAGTACTCTATGGTACGAACTGGTTATGGTACGAAATGGTCATGGTATGAAATGGTTTTTAATATGGTACGAAATGGATGGTATGAAACGGTAATGGTACGAAATGACGATAAACCTTTTGAAATTAGAAAATGATATTTTGGTTTTAAAACAATGCAAATAGTTCAAAATAGTTCCTGTCACTATAACATTATACACTTGCTTTTGACACCAATAATTTTAAAATATCATGATTCATTAATTTCAACTGATTCAATAATTAACCAATTAAACTTTTGACCACAGGGTCCAGATGGTTTCAGAAGAATGTACTAACAAGACCAACCCCCTCCTTTAAGGATCTTTAAGGACCCTTAAAGATCCTTAAATATGTCCTTAAAGATCCTTAAAGGGGCCTTAAAGCCTCCTTAAAGCCATTCCATCTTTAAGGATCTTTAAGGGACCTTAAAGGACTCTTTAAGGACATATTTAAGGATCTTTAAGGATCCTTAAAGATCCTTAATGGAACTGAAATTTTAAGGATTTTTAAGGAGGCTTTAAGGATCCTTAAAGATGTCTCATCATGAAAAATTCGATTTTTTTAATTATTAATGTAACGATGGCTATTACATTAATTCAGTTAAAAAGTATGATTTGTTTTTGGTATATTTTGAATTTTTATAGTTTATACAACATATGAAACATAGATAATGCCTGTCTGAATTCTAGTTTCTACATTAAGTTTTTGTAGAGGAGCCGTATGTCGGTTCCTAATAATACTTGTTTCTTAATTCATAAATGAATTACATAAAAATGTGCAGTTTTCACAGTACAGGTAAACAACGCGTGTTTTAATCAGATCGGCAATAAGCATAAGTAATTAACGGTATTTGTTAATTGTATACAGCGGTACTTGTTTGATTATCGATCCCAGGTGATTTCACGCGCGGCTTGTGACTTTGATGTGTAGTTTCTTATCTAGGTAGGAGATCACTATGAAGTCAAATAACATGTTAAAATGATGGCCTAACCCTGAACTCTGGGTGTTGAAAATAAAGGTGTGTTTTTGGAAGTGATTTTAAGAGACAATTTTAATACTAAAATGTTAAAAAATACATTAACTAAAGAAATAAAAGTAATTGTAAAATAATCTAAGCATGTCTTTTATTTTATTTTGTTTTGTTTTGTTTTATTTATTTTATTATTTTATTTTATTTTATTTATTTTATTTTATTTTATTTTATTTATTATTTTATTTTATTTTATTTTATTTTATTTTATTTTATTTTATTTTTTGGGGGATAGTGTTATGCATATATGCAAATAAAGCATGAGAGAGAGAGAGAGAGAGAGAGAGAGAGAGAGAGAGAGAGAGAGAGAGAGCGAGCACATTTTAGTGTCTTTGAATTGACATACTAGTATATGGAACTCAATACTGACACATGATGATATCGGATTTCGAATAATTTCGATTCCTAATGAAAAAGAGTTGGTAAAGTAAATATTTAAAACAAAATAAGAACATTAGAGAAGAGCATATTCTTTTTAAACATGAACAAGTTATGAAGTGAACATATTGAAGTAAGAAACCAGTCACAGAAGATAACCATTAACTGACAAACTTTACCCAGTTGGATGTGAATTTCTGCAGTCAAGATGGAGTGCAGTGAAATAACGACGATAACTCTTTCTCAATGTATTCACTTCCTGATCTTGTTCTGTCTCTCTAAAATAGTTAGCACTGAACCCCCCTCTCTCTCTCTCTCTCAGCATATTCAGTCTGCTCTCTCTCTCTCTCTCTCTTTTTAAAATATTCAGTTTCCGCTGATCTTCCTCTATCTCTCTTTCCCTCAATGTATTCAGTTCCCGATATCTCTCTCTCTCTCTTTCTCTCTCTCTCTCATTCCGTTTCTGCTGACCCCTCTCTGAAACACAAGTAGATACTCTCTCTCTCTCTCTCTCTCTCTCTCTCTCTCTCTCTCTCTCTCTCTAAAATATTCAGTATCCGCTACCCCCCCTCTCCTCTCTCTCTCTCTCTCTCTCTCTCTCTCTCTCTCTCTCTCTCTCTCTCTCAGCATATTCAGTTCCTTATATCTCGTTATTTAAAATATTTAGTTTCCGCTGATGCCCCTTATCTGTCTCTCCCTCAATGTAATCATTTCTCTCTCTCTCTCTCTCTCTCTCTCTCTCTCTCTCTCTCTCTCTTGAACATTGAATTATTGACTTGCCGGTAAATGAATTAAAAAAAAAAACAAACAGCTCTCTTTTTCTATATATTCAATTTCTGACTATTATCTCTTTCTGTATTTAATTCGCAACTTATTTCTGACTATTATCTCTTTCTGTATTTAATTCGCAACTTGACGGTGAAAAATAGGTAATCCCCCCCTCCCACACACACACACACCGGAATTTCTGAATGATATTACTAGTATCTTTGTATATTTATTATGTGTACTGCAGATTCCAGAAAAAAAATTTACTGTTAATTTTTTATTTTTTTTGGTTGAAAAATAGACTCGGAAAGACCATATTTATTGATTGATTGATTGATTGATTGATTGATTCTATTCTATTCTATTCTATTCTATTCTATTTATTTTATTTTATTTTATTTATTTTATTTTATTTTATTTTATTTTATTTTATTTTATTTTATTTATTTATTTTATTTTATTTTATTTTATTTTATTTTATTTTATTTATTTCATTTATTATTCATTTTATTTATTTATTTATTTATTTATCTATCTATTTATCTATTTATTTATTTTGGACATTATGGCCAATTATTTAATTAAAAAGCTGTTTGTACAGTTAACATACTGCTTCTTCTGTATCAATTACATCTCTAATTATTACATATAAATATAATAATTTTTAAGTAAAAGGAGTTAGAAAGAACAGATGTCATCAACATTAATTAATTAAGTGATTAATACACTTGATCATCAACCACCATCTTGCTGATTGATGTTAGATATACTAGTATATTACAGGTAAATTTTGGAATGCATTTCTATCAACACATATTTTATCTAATGCAATTAAAATTCTATATATAGATAAAAATGATGATTGCAGCAAATTATATATGAAATTTTTATAAATATAAATAAAATTAATTTGATCCTTTTGTTGTAAGAGATATTTTAAAAGAAATATAAAAAAATTTTCACAAATAATGAAAAATGTCCACTTGCTTTCTTTCAGTCACGTGATCTCATTCGCATATTGTTAGAGACATATTTTATAATTATCAAGATCAAGATCATCTCTTCCATAGCTACATAGGTAAGGCGATGACTCCTAACTTGAGGGACCAGGTTCGATTCCAAGTGAGAGCTGATAACAAATGGAAATTTTCATTATAAAATTTCTTGTAATTTCTATTTAATTAATTAAAATCCAATTAGACTACAGAATGTATTAAATAAATAAAAATAAAATTAAAGAAATAAATTTAAAAACTTGAGATTAAAAATAATATAAAGAAAATTAATTTATTATCACTTTATTTTTTCAAAATTAATAAATGCTATAGATTTTTTTTAAAATAAAATTTTTAAAAAAGATAATGATAAAAATAATATTTCATTGCTTTTATTTAAAAAAAGGATAAATATAAATTTTTCCTTAAAGATCCTTAAAATTTCAGTTCCATTAAGGATATTTAAGGAGTCCTTAAAGGCATATTTAAGGATCCTTAAAGCCCCCTTAAAGGTCCTTAAAGGGACATTTAAGGCAGCTTTAAGGGGGCTTTAAGGATCCTTAAAGATGCCTTTTCATCATGTGACTGCAAACTCCTGTAAATCATTGTTAACTTAAAATGTGTTCATTTCAGGTATGTATATAACAAAAGTTTTAACCAACAATAAAATCAAATCCATGAATTATCAATGATTTATTATGTTGTGGTTGTTGTATTGAAATTTTAAGGTTTTTGAAAATAAGACAATTCAAAGCTGAGATCTTCTATGATTTTTTTTTTCAAACTAAAATGCTGAATCTAATGTGACAAATCTTAAAGTCAAAATGAATTCAAAACACAAGTCTCAACACAATACTGTTTTATAGAAAGTATGGCAAAAATTATTTATTTTAAACAATAATGAACAATAATATATACCATAACGACTGTTATTTAATTTGTATTCTGTCAAAAATGTAGTTAAAAGATACAAAAAACTGAGAATTTCAAATCTATACTTGGATCGTTAAATCTTTCCTTATCAAGTGTCACGCCTGACTAACGCAGTTTTACAAGGCACATAAATGGTTCAATTTTCTGAAAACTTAAATTTGTATAAAAACTTATAGCCTTATTGTATTAAAATGATCTTTTGTCTATTGTTTTCTTTTTTTTAATTTCTATTCAACTTTTACAGCAAAAAACTGCCGCAGAGAAATTAAAATATCAATTACAATTTATAATTCACAAATAATTTCAACGATTTTTCAAAAAAACGATTATGAAACAACGGTTTTCTATCATTAAACACCATATACAGTGACAATGAATATTAAAATGCGTAAGTCCTGTATGTTGAAACATCATTAAATTCCTGCTGGTGACGCATTTTCTACGCCGTAAGTGAAGGCAAAAATTCAAGAAAAATTGCGGACTCTTCAAACTGATCTGACAATCATCGCGTTAACTATACAAACTTTATAATAAAATAACAGTATACCATCGCATCACTTAATTTTGTTGAATAAAAGAAATTGAGCAAAAAATTAACTTACTTGTTCTGCAGCTACATGCATTGCGTTAATGGTCCGGCACGTGCTTTCCCAGCCATCTTGGACATCGTCGATGTGTCATGGGTGTACCCGACCGGAAATCCAGATATGTCGCATTTTCCCTTTCTAATATCAGTTGTTTTAAAGAATCTCAAAGTATCTAAAAAAAATGATGAGCTTAAAATTCCAAGCTTACTTTGTTAAAGACAAAACAATATACACGAAATATCGTTCATATTTTTGAACCAGATATTTTCCAGTGTAGATGGCAAATTTGCCATACTTTCGCAACCAGTTAGACTTGTAAGACACTTAATAAAAACAACATCAACGTAAAATTAATTTTAGATTACAGTGGTGGTGTACAGTGGTGGCATATATATTAT
Source organism: Tegillarca granosa (assembly GCA_029721355.1). Lineage (NCBI taxonomy): Eukaryota > Metazoa > Mollusca > Bivalvia > Arcoida > Arcidae > Tegillarca > Tegillarca granosa. The sequence continues at coordinate 6,009,311 of CM056599.1, forward strand.
ACTTTATATTAATTAAAAATTGTGAAACTTTTGAAAATGACTTAATTCAACATCGTATGAATGTCGCATACAACCTTACCGACGTTACAATACATTTCATCTAAAAAAAAATAATATGATGAAGATTAAAACATTTCGAGTAAGTGTGGTATATGGTTACTTAGTATACTTACCCATTTTCAATTCTGTGCAGATTTTTCCCTCCCCAATAGCGCAAAATGGTCTGCCGTCGTAATGTGACAAAAGTGGAATCGCCCTGAGTAACTTTTTAGCAGTCAAGCTAGCCTAGTACTGCCTGCTGTTTGTTCTTGAAATATTTTATAAATTTAGAAATAATCAAGTTTAGGGAGACAAAATTTCCTGAAAAAAAAACTAAATACCATTTGTATTAAAATATGAATAAACAGTCTACTTTTTATTTAACAAAATGCGAAGGTAAACCATTCGATCGGATCTTCGAGGCTGCCCCTTTTCTACTTTGTATATTAATCAACATCCAGGATATGAATTATGTTTGGTACGCCCATCACATTGTAAACAAGAAAATGGTTTAAGAATCTTCGACCTTCTTTAACTAAATACTATGTCATTTTTCGAAAAGAAGAAAACGTCAAAAGTGACATTAGATGACACGGTATTCTTATCTTGTATTGTCGAAGGAGCTCAGAAACAAGATGATCACATTGTAAGTGTGCCCTACTTTCATTTTGACATGTCTGGGGGATGCACGGTAGTTTAGTAGATATTTCCAATTCAGTCCTACTCTTAACAAAAAAAGAGATTTTATACGTGTGATATAAAATAGTTACTGGAGTAAAGAAATATTTCTATCACATATTGTTGTGCTTTTATAGATATACTCATTGCTAATGATAACTTTAAATTGTTGAAATGATTCATTTATGTTTAGACGTCACCAGCCATCGAATTTGAGTTACAGGAATTAATACATGCAGAATATGCATAATAGTCATTAGCAGCAAAGGTTATTTTATCATTTGTATTTCATCTTTCCTGAAATCTGAAGTTTATTTACAGTATTTACTGTCGTTTCGCACAACTTGTGACTTTCACTTCTTAATCCTAAGTATTTCCAAGTCAACACCCCTAGTCAGTATATTTTACAAGCTTTGATTAAACCCTGCGTGATAAATACTCAATAAAATTTGACTACAAACCCATTTCAAGTTGGTAATTTTTATGTATACAATTTAGCAAAGCTGCATGTTTATCACCTTATTTTATCAAAATAGTTGTTTATTTTTAGTAGTGGTGTTTTAAAGCTCAATTAGGCCAACATGCTTCTAATATTACCAAGGCCACAAGTTTAAATCCTGGTGTGTCTTTATTAATTTTTCCTTTTCTATTTCATTTTATGTTATTGTAGGAATATACTTTAAAGGTACAAAGAGGTCCAATGGTAGAGCAATCATGGACAGTACAGAAGCGATACAGTGACTTTACTGCTTTAGACTCTGAATTGAGGGTTTCCAATGTTGAACTTCCCTTACCACCAAAACGTGTATTTGGTAACTTTGATAGGGAATTTATAGCTGAAAGAAAACAAGGTCTACAGGTTGGTAAAATTATATGTGTCTGTTATTTATATTTTATGTTGTGTTGGCAGTATTGATTAGAGCTTTCAGGAAAGAAGGAACAGATTTAAAATCCAAATGTGTACACTCATGTACTTTAAGACACCACACCTCGACCCCCCCCCTCCCCAACATTTGTATGGGACAAGGGTCTCTTTACTGGAAAATGACCCTGAAACATCATCTTATTCCTCTATAAAACATCAAGTAGTGTACAAACCCTAACAACAGAACATAAAGACTTCTCTTATATGTGATGCTTACTGTAATATAAAATTATATAACAAATTTATTTTTATATTTCAGGCATATATAGATGCAATTGTCCAGAATTTTTTGTTGTCAAACAGCTTGTATTTCAAGCGCTTTTTGGATCAGGATCATTACAGTGTCAATTTCACAGGTAAAATTTCAGAAAATCCATGTACTGTTAATAATCAAGTTATCATTTGAAAATGTCTCCAACTTTCAAAAAAAAAGGGTGGATACATACAGTGTATTTAAGTTGTTGTACTTTCTTCGTAATGTATCTGATTGATGTGGGTTCTAACACCATTGGAAGTCTCTCTAGGGAATTTTACTACTTTTTGAATAAATTGATCTTTTCCTACTTTTTGGCTGATTGTCTAAATGTCAGTAAATTGTGACATAGTGGACAGTGATGTTAACCTAGAACATTGCGTGTGAGCTCACTAAGAATTATCAATGGCCAGCAAGGTACTAGTACACAAATTATCCACTCAGCTGAGATGTTGAAATTGAAATTTTAATATTATTAAAGTTATTAGAATTTTAAAGAATGTTATATACATATAACAGATTATTTTAGTCCTGAACAGCAGGTCAACAGACATCATATTTTATGTTGCTATGGTAAAGGAAAATCCACTTTCAGATCTCTTTTAAAAAATTTTTTTTAATGAATTATTGTTTATAATTGTTTATTCCAAATTTGAATAATTTAAATTCTTTCTGTATTGTGTTACATGTCTTATTTAATATGTCCTCAAGCTGATAAGCAGTGCTGGCACATTTACACCAAAGCAAAATACATGTAAGTCTATATAGGCATTTTAACTAATAACTTATATGTTATCAACATAATTTTAAAAAAAAAAATTTATTTATTTATTTATTTTATTTTTTTTTATTTATTTTTTTTTCATGAGTAGGCCACTGAGTTTAAAATATTTGATCTTATATAAAAAATTGAAAAGTCGTATATTTTTTAGCAAGTCAGTTATATACTTTTTTAATTACACTTAAAAACTTAATGATTACTGTATATTTTTTAATTTTCTTTAGAATTAGCCTTACAACATGTGTCCATGGTGTTTCGATCAGAGAAGGGATGGGATGTTGTAGAGACATTACATGATATTGGTAAGTTTATTGTTATAATTAACAAATGATTGTTTCAATATTTTGAAAATGATATCAAATATGGTGTGACTACCCTTAAGATATTCCAATTGAAGTCACATCTAAAAGAAAAAGGTTGATCTTACTTAGATTTGCAATTAAATTTATATAATTTTTGTATAAAACAGTATATTTGACACTTGTCTGCTGATTACAATGTGTTGATATGAATTTTAATTCAACAAAGTTAGCACTCATCTATATACCAACTTAGTCCTTTTTGTGTCAGGTGGCATATGAGGCAGCCACACAATCCCTCCACCCAGTCTGATCTTTTGCTTTTGTTTCCACTCTCCTCCATGACAGCCCTGTCTTTTTCTGCTCGCTTTCTGCTATTCTTAGCCATGTTGTTTTTGGCCTGCCGTACAGATGATGCTTTCTCTGATAATATCATTTTTGTCTTTCCTTAGCACATTTTCGACCCATCTCCACTCACCAATAGAGTTATTTATAATGAAAAATAAGTAAAATTTGAATAAAAATTTGAACAGTCCTTATGATTCTTTTTCTTTGTCTTGATTGGTTTTTCCTTTATTAAGAGTAGAAATAGTTAGGTCATGTAAGAATAATACAGTACTTACAAAACATGTATAGGGGTTTTTCTACAAGGTTGTTTAAGATACTGGAATTACCTGAGTGCCTCAAGAGGATACACCAATTTCCAACAAAGCAATAATCATCTTGGCACAGTTGTTGTTTTTAGCTCTTCTGACCGAAAGGTCATGTGAGCTTATGGCATGGCGCAGCAAGTGTATGTGCCTGCATGCGTGTGTGCATGGGTCGTTAACACCTATTTTCGACTTCTCCTCCAAAACTGCTGCACAGATTTCAATGATACTTGGTCAGAAGCATATATGGGCTGGTGCAATTCAGATGTGTTCGTGGGGTTGCCATGGCTACCAAAACTAGGTCAAGGTGACCTAGGGGTGCAAAAATCTTAAAAAATCTTCTTCTCCGAAAGCGATGATGGGAGAAAAAATCTGATGTGATATTTGGCTTCTCTAGGGTCTTAAGCCTTTAGTTTGTTCATTTCGTGAAATTTGGTCGAAAAATGGGTTACGCGTTTTTGCGTTAAATTTAAAAATTTTCGTAAAATGGCATCAAATTGTTATAACTTGACTATTTGAACAGATAATAACATGAGGTTTTCAGTTTTGACTTTTTCTTGGAATGACCTTTAAATTAGGGTCAAGGTCACAAATCAAGGTCATGACCTAATTTGTGATTTATGCAGTTTTAGGCAATTTTCTCGCAAATATTAAGAGATATATGAAATCAAAACATTGCTAAAATCTTCAGCATGACAAAATTTATAATGGTACCAAGTTTCGTAACTATATGATAATCCATGTAGGAGTTGTTGCCCCTGAAATGTTATTTTTGGCTTTTAAATACCAAAATTGTGCATTAGCTTGAAAACTATAATCTTTTTGTATAGGCATATATATTAGAATATTGTAGGCATTGTGACAACGATCATTTTAATATATGGTTCAAGATCATATGATCAAAGGTCAAGGTCACAGATGCAAAAGAAGACATAAATTGCTAATTATCTTGAAAACTATTACATTTTTGTATAGGAATGTATATAAGAATATTGTAGGAATTGATATGGCGATCATTTTGCCTTATGGTTCAAGGTCATATGTTCAAAGGTCAAGGTCACAGCTGCAAAAGAAGACATAAATGCTAATTATCTAGAAAACTATTTACTTTTTGTATAGGCACGTATATTAGAATATTGTAGGTATTGTGACAATGATCATTTTGAAATATGGTTCAAGGTCATATGTTTAAAGGTCAAAGTCACAGCTGCAAAATAAGACTTAAATTGCTTATTATCTTAAAAACTATTAACTTTTTTTATAGGGATATATAGTAGAATATTATAGGTATTGACATGGTAATCATATATGATTCAAGGTCTTATATATGTTCAAAGGTCAAGGACATAGCTGCATAAGTATACTGAAATTTGTTAATGATTTGGAAATTATTCATTGCATTACAGTTACTTCATGCATATTATTTAAGCTACTTATAAATGAAATGTGACTGGATATACAGTTGTATTTCTGATTAAGTTTTATTGGAGTTCTTAACTTGAGAAAACTTGTAAAGTGTCTGTATCTAATACATTGTCTTTTGCGCTTTGCAAACAATTTTGGACATATCCTCAGGTGAGCGTTAAGGCCCATGGGCCTCTTGTTGATATTATTGTTGTATGTTGTAGATCTGAAAAGTGACATTAAAAACAAGCAATTTTCAATCCTGTCAACTTAAGATCACTATCCCGTGTTAAATGTAAATAACATATGTTACTGTAATTACAATGTTTGTACATAAATCTTTATTTCATTTTATATAGGCTGGAGATTTAGGAAAAGTTATATCATGGTTAAACATAACAGTCAACCAAAAATTAAACAAGTTTTAACTTGGGTAAGTCACAGCATAAAGTATCACATCATTTGCTTTTTAGAACCATGGCAACTGAAATTTATTTTGTTTTGTTTTTTGATAATTATTAACTACCTGTTGCTGGGAATTTGAATTTTCTCCGTTCTTTTTTTTTTTTTTTTTTTTTGAAACATTTCCAGTCAATGTTAATCCATACTGGTTGCAGCCCACATCTGACATAAAAATAAATGGAACTGCTTATATGCCATCTAGATTCAAAAGTGTTGAAAACACTAATGAGCATTATATAAGTTTATGAGGACATCATTACTACCATTTTAACTGACATTATTTCATTGAAAAAGAAACCTAATTTTATGCATTGTAAGCAGTATTTTTTATTACTATTTGTATATTTTTAACATACAATTTAAAAAAAAATTAAGTCTACAATAATGGCTTTTTGGACTTATGGCATATGATAAAGTTTAATCTTTAAATACTGTGATAATGATTTTTTAAAATGTCTATATATATTTTCTGACTGAGAAAGTACATGTTTTCTTTAGTTATGACAAAATGTTTATGTAACAATTTCTGCAAATGATATGACACACAATATTGCGACCACAAACCTCATTAAACTAGTGTTTTGGAATAGAAGCCTAACGGAGTGACCTGTATCAAGGTACTTCTAACACCATAACTTTGAATAAATTTTATTTTTAATACAATATTCAGTTCAGTATTTTATTTATTTTTAATTCCAGTGTGATTATGGCCCAGACAAATTTATACCTGATAAAGAAATGGTTGCTATTTTAAATTTATTTAGCACAATTCAGGTAAGGTTTTGTTAAGTTCTTTATTTTGATAATTCTGTTTTTCCAGTATTTTAGACAAAAACCTTCAACAGAAAATACAGGTTAAAATCATAATTATCAGATTATATTTTGTATTGAAAGAATTACCTGTTCTTGTTTTGAATGTGGTAAAAAAAACAGCATACTCATCCTGAGATTAAACCACCAGGCCCCAGTTTCACAATCATTTGTGGAATGGTGAACATATCCAGAAAAGCCAGAGAATACATCTTACCTTTGTTTGGCCAGCAAACTGACATATATGTTATCACGATACCTATAGGATTTGGTAGAGTGGTATTGAAATCTAGGTGGTGAGAGCCTTTGCTGTTATCAGTATGCAGAGTGTGGAGTGGAGTGGAGTAATGGTGTTTTACGCCCCAGTCAAGACTCTTTCACTTATTTTGAGGTGGTCAGTTCTGGGATGGTCGGAGGAAATTGGAGTGCCTGGAGAAAACCACCGACCTTCGGCAAGCCAACTGACAAGCTTTCTAACACTAGGATCTGTCCCGAGTGGGATTCAAACCCAGGCAATGAGAGGAACTGTGATCCATAAGTGTACTCTTAAGACCACTCGGCCACCGAGGCCCCTCTAGTATGCAAGGACTTCAGACCACTTGGTCACTGAAGCTGCTATCATGATCTTTATAGCAGGTTCCAGAGTTTTGGGTGTATATTTTATTATAGTCATGCAAATTATTGTAAAGTAATACATGTACACTGTATAACTTCACTTCTATTTTTCAGCATCCTCACATTTATCATACAGAGTTTGCTACAGGAAGTGAGACTGGTGGTCTTGTTATCAGAAATTATTGTGATAAAGGAACACTTAGAGACTATTTATGTAAATGTAAACCTAAAAATAATTACCTGAAAAAATACGCAAATCCAAAAATTACTCAGAATTTAGACATTGGTGCAATAAAAATGTTTGGCAAACAGATACTGGAAACATTAAAGTTCCTCACAGAAAAAGGATTACCTTACTGTAAGTGTATTAATAATGGATGAATGGATTTACAGATAGTTGATGGATGTATGGGTGATAGATGAATAAAGGATAGATATATAATGGTTGGATGATAAATGGACTTGGATTAATGCATGGATGGATGGATGGATGGATGGAACATAGATTTTTGGTGCTAGTCAAGACTATTTCATGTACATCAAGACATAATCAGTTTAATATACTTTATTGATGCACTTTTGGCATGACCAGTGAGGGTTTTTCAAAGCCTTATAGGCTTAGCAGGCTGTCCTTTATTCCATTGGACAGTGAGCATTCCTTAAAGCCGAAAGGCTAAGCTAATGAGACTGATACTTATTAAAGCAGACAGGGGATAGGTTGATCAGAAATTAAGTGTACCTCAAAGCTAATTGGTTTATGAGGATTTTCCCAGTAGACATTAGAGTTCCTTAAATCCTAAAGTTGCATCAGACTTTCCTTTATATGATTGCGTTGTAACTTCTAAAATCCTATAGTTTAGGCTGATCTGGCTGTTATATATCCCAGTGGATAGTGTGGTTTCCTCAGAGCCAAAGTCTGATCATGTTGATGCATATCCCATCGGAGGGTGAGGGTTTGTCAAAGCCTTTTGCCTTTTAAGAATGGTGTTTATTCCAGTTTCAATATTATGAAGCAGGTACCTATTCATTTATAGGCTGAATATTTACAATTTACTTTCCTGTCCAAAAGTGCACTGTTAACTACTGCATCAAAAGAAACCCATTTAATCATATGGTTGATTACATTGATTTATAAAAAGTAACCCAAGTAATTGTACAAATGTTTGATTCTGTATGTTGCAGGTCATTTACACTGTAGTAATATCATTTTAGAAGATGGGTGTTGTAAGATATTAGATATAGAAAACTGGTTGTTAGGAATTCCATCGTATTATAGATCATTTTATACACAGTTTAAAAAAATCAATGTAAGTAGCAAAAAATTAATGTAAGTAGCAAAAATATCAATGTAAGTAGAAAAAAAATTAATGTAATTTGGAGATAATGTATGGATTTACTGTACCTTTATCTTACAAATACTTTATACTCAGTATTAGCACATGTATATACTTGAGAATAAGAAAAAAAAGTACTTGGTAATGGAACTCGCCAGCATACCACATTATCAATACCTCTTTACGTTTGTGCGGAATGAAATGGATAAAGTTTACGTCAAATATTCCTGAAAAAATTTAGTTACTACTATGCGTTTCCATTGCATGTAGAAATAATTGTCCTGCACAAACGCTATGCAGTATCACGTGGAGTTCGGGGGAATTCCATTGAAAATGATTACATGTACAAAACATTTAATATATAAATGTTACTGGTGTGTTCTTTTGCAAAAATTTCATGTTATGAAGTACTTGTACAAATTTACAAAAAAAAAAAGTAACACTAAGTTGAGATGACTTGCAGTATTTAATTCTTATATCTGATTTTTTTAGCTCACTTGAGCCTTTGGCTCAAGTGAGCTTTTCTGATCAAAATTTGTCAATTGTCGTCGTCGTTGGCGGCAGCGTTGTCGTCGTCATCGTTGTCCGCGGCGTAAACTTTTACATTTTCAACTTCTTTTCTAAAACTATGAGGTAGATTTCAATGAAACTTGGTCAGATGCATATATGGGCCAGTGCAATTCAGATTTGTTCGTGACGTTGTCATGGCTCCCAAAACTAGGTCAAGGTGACCCATGGTTCCAAAAAACTTAAAAAATCTTCTTCTCCGAAAGTGATGATGGGAGAAAAAATCTGATGTGATATTTGGCTTCTCTAGGGTCTTAAGCTTATAAATTGTTCATTTCGTGAAATTTGGTAAAAAATTAGGTTACGCGTTTTTGCGTTTAATTTTGAAAATTTCGTAAAATGGCTTCAAATTATTATAACTTGACTATATGAATAGATATTGACATGGGGTTTTCAGTTTTGACTTTTTCTTGAAATAACCTTCAAAATGGGGTCAAGGTCAAAGTTCAAGGTCATGACCTAGTTTGTAATTTGTGCAGTTTTAGGCTTTTTTCTTCCAAATTATAAGAGATATATAATATTAAAACATTGTTAAAATGTTTAGCAGGACAAAATGTAAAAAGGTACAAAGTTTCGTAACTGTATGATAATGCATGTAGGAGTTGTTGCCCCTGAAATGTTATTTTTTTGCTAAAAAAGACTAAAATTGTGCGTTAGCTTGAAAACTATAAACTTTTTGTATAGGCATGTATTATAGAATATTGTAGGTATTGACATGACGAACATTTTGATATATGGCTCAAGGTCATACATTCAAAGGTCAAGGTCATAGGTGCATAAAAAGACTGAAATTGTTAATTATCTTGGAAACTATTTACTTTTTGTATTGGCATGTATATTAGATTATTGTAGGAATTGATATGGTGATCATTCTGATATAAGATTCAAGGTTTTACATTTGAATGTCAAGGTCATAGATGCATAAAAAGACCCAAATTGTTAATTATCTTGAAAACTATTAACTTTTTGCAAAGGTATATATACTAGAATTTTGTAGGTATTGATATGACAATCATTTTGATATGTGGCTCAAGGTCATACATTTAAAGGTCAAGGTCATAGGTGCATAAAAAGACTGAAATTGTTTATTATCTTGGAAACTATTAACTTTTTGTATGGCATGTATATTAGAATATTGTAGGAATTGATATGGTGATTATTCTGATATAAGATTCAAGGTCTTACGTTTAAAGGTCAAGGTCATAGATGCATAAAAAGACTCAAATTGTTAATTATCTTGAAAACTATTAACTTTTTTGTAGGAATGTATATTAGAATATTTTATGTATTTTTGTCTTCTGGTAAGTCTTATGAACTTTTCAACATTGCGTAGGCGTGTTTTTTTTTTTTTTTTTTTTTTTTTTTTTTTTTTTTTTTTTTTTTTTTTTTTTTTTTTTGTTTTTTGGATATATCCTCAGGTTGGCCATGTCCTCAGGTGAGCGTTAAGGCCCATGGGCCTCTTGTTACTTTTGTATTTCCAACTTTTCTGATTTTTTCAATCTTTTTTACTTTGACATCATATTTAGATGTTACAAAATCCTAATTACGGTACTTTCTGATAAAAAAATTTCCTTTTTTAGGAACAGTCGCCAACGAAAAATTTCTGGAATTTGATTTATTCTTTTAAAATTAGATATCACCTGGATTTCCCTTGTAAGGAATAACCTGTAAAAATGAATATAACATATATAGCATTGTTATTTTCATAATGAAGATATAATTCATAAAAACTTTGATCCCCAACTATCAGTTGTGTTGACAGCCAAATTGAGACAAAACTTTACTGAACACACATTTTTCCAGAGTTATCTGCTCTTAGATTGTAAATTTAGTGAAAGATGTGTAAGAAATTCATTGATTAGAAGAGCTTGTCAATTAACATACATTTGTGTTCACATTCCTGTTGCTATGTAACATAAATGTACATGGCATTGCAACAAAATCATAATCAGAATGTTTTGTGACAACATACATGTAAGTTCAAAACATTGCCTAGTTAGGGACTTTAAATATACATGTATATATTTTACAGAGTTGTGAATCAATTGACGTGTACTGTTTTGGTCATGTAATATATGAGATGTGTTTTGGTAAACCATTAAATCAAGCTACCTGTGATAGTTATCCACCTGACTGTCCAGCAGAAATAAGTAAGTATGGTCAATCCTTATCACAGATCAGGTGTAAATGTACATGTATTTAAAAATACAGAAATTACTTGGCTACCAGTGATGATTTTCCACCTAAGTAAGCAGTCAAGCTGAAAAAAATGTTCCATATAAATTTCTATGTTTTGTTATAAGCCACAGTTTTACTTTTGTTTGTGTGTATTTGTTCAGCTTATTAAAGCTATTGGTATGACTTATATAATTCCATATATATTGCAGACAATAGTTCCAAATGATTGTATTCCATGATTAATGGACATACACCATTCTGACATTAAATGATACATGTAGGTTTTAGCTATAATCAAGTCTATTGCAAGATTAATTCTAGTGCTTCTGTCAGTAGCCATTCATATGACAGCTAGGTGGAATAATGTAAAATTAAATATCATACTTAGAGAGATACATAAACCAAACAGTCTTGAACCAATGAATCTTATATCACAAGTCTGCAAATTTAAATTCTTAATGTGTTTATGATTTACAAAGCAAAAAATGCTAAATAAATCATAATAAATTTAGAATTGTTTTTTTTTAATGTATTAGGTGTTGACCGAGTTCTGAACCAAAAAGCTAATATAATTCTTATGCAGTTATGAACTCTTACTAACTGCATTTTGTATTTATTGTTGTTATGTTGCTAAGCAATCATTTTTCGTACATTCTAGGGTCTGTTTTGGAATCCATCTTGACAACAGAAGCATGTAAAAATGGATTACCATCTTTATCAGATCTACTGTTGCATCCGTAAGTACTCGTTTTCTGAATTGATCTTATTGAATCATGTTTAATTATGGATTCTTCTAGCATTCCATATGTTATTTCATAGATTTTGTGCAAAACTATTTTATCCAATCAAAATTAAAATTTGCATCACAAATTCTGAGAATAATGTATTTTTCATGTAAAAACATTAAAATATATACATTAGTTACATATCATTCTGCTCTAACATTATTGAGTAATTATTGCAATGATAATCTTAATTAATAAACTTGTCTCTTTATTGTTAACACAAGAGTTCATATCATACCTACTGACTGAGTGTATACTTAATCATCTGCATGTATTCAAAATTAAATTTGAAGTGATATTCATCTTCAGTATGTTTTATATAAACTCAGCCTTACCATACAGACGGAATGACATGTATATTAACAAGTATTTCCTTATACATGTATATTTAAATATATTTCTTCATTTGTATTTTTATTACAGGTTATTTTCAGATGTTGCCTTTTCATACATTAACAAACCTGTTCTGAAGATTCCAAGTAAATTAAAAGAAGCCATCAAAACTGCCAAAGAAGACATGGAGAGAAGACTGAAAGAAGAACAGAAAATAGTATGTAGAGCACACACACACACACACACACACACACACACACACACACACACAGTATATGGCACATTTTATCTTAAATCTGGGCCTTATTGTGGGCTTGTATTTTAAATTTGTTAATTTAGACATGTACGTACTACAGTTTGTAAGTCTAGATTGACATTCTATTATTTTTTTAACCAGGTCTAATATCTTCATTTATACCAGTTCACTATCTTTCTCACTGGTTTGATATAAGTATTCCATTAAGATTGATGTTTAGACTTTTAAAAAATAATACCCGATTCTTACTGGCTCAGAGTTTAAAATTTTAATTCTTTTTATAAGGACATATATTATTTACAAAATCTTACAGGTCAGAATAGGAACTGAATTCAAGACTTGTCTTAAGTTGTGCTATTTTACACTGAAATTGATTTTAAATTGAGAATTTATTTTTAAATTGTAAAAATGCAATGTTAGATCAGTGATCTATGTTATACCAACAATGTTTATAAACATTAAATTTTGTATTTTAAGATTCATAAAGTCAAGAGAATATCCAAGGCAAAAGAGTTTCATATGTCTGAAGGAGAGAAGAAAAAAAGAATTAAAAGCAAGAAGGTAACAAATGTAGAAATGATGAAAAATGGTGCACATTTATTATTGTTTGTCGCCATCAACAATATTGGATGTCACAGGCAGAAAGTCACTTGAGTAGGCATGGCTAATTAGTGTTCAAGTCATTGAGAAATATACTAAAAATATTTTTGCCTTTCAACCAGTGAAATTGTTAGAAGTTTGTTAATTTTAATAACAGACCATTGACAGCTGAATGAAAATATCTGGTTAATCTTAAAAGTTAACTAAGAAAGGTGAAAAAGGGGATAAATTCATTCATTCATTCATTCATTCATTCATTCATTCAATTCATTCATTCATTCATTCATTCATTCATTTATTTATTTATTTTAGAAAGCTCTAGAAAGTGGAGACAAGGAACAACCACCAAAAACACCTACTTCTCCGACATCACCGTCAGCAGAAAACGGGCCAGCTCAATCACCAATGACACCAACTGCTCCATTGTCAGCACCTGCAGGTAAATTCAGCTTATTATTAGATTTGTTACTGACATCATTTGGTTTTTGAACTTAAACTATAAAAAAAAAAGAATGCTTCAGAATTTAAAAAATTAAAAATCCTTAAGATGAAACAAAGTTTACACCTATAGGTTTGATTCACTCTAGTTTAGTTAATCCCGATAATACTTTTACATTAAATATGAAAAAGAATATGGCTTTAAATACAAACATCTGTCTTCTTCTACTTGATAAACAGTCATGTGTTTAAATTTTAGCATTTATTTGATATAAATAAAATCAAAAGAAAAGATTAAAATTATTTATTTTTCAAAAATTTATGTTTTATAATTAATATATAAAATATTTTAAAGTTTAAAATAATTTAATTTTTTTTAAAAATAATTAGTTCTGAAGCAGTCTTAACTGAATATAATCTCATGCAGTGCTTAACATTCAATCAGATCTTATGAAGTATTTTAAATCAACTTCAATAAGAATCAGTAAACAATGGTTCCCTTCTTTGACTTTTTAAACTGTGTTGATTGACCTTGTTAAACTTTTAAATTATAATGATTTGTTACTAAAATGAATTCACCTGTTACCATGTTATAGCTCAGATGTGTCAGGAACTTTCATTATCCAAGCTATCTGAAGTTTTTGCAGTACAAAAAGTACCGTCCCTGTTGTCAATTTGTCTGTCCACTTGCAAATAGTTTTATGTGTCACAAAATTGTAAGTTTGCTTGTTGAAGGTAATGGTTTTCTGGAGTATTCAAGTTCCCCCACTATACCAGAAATAACCACCTTTATATAACTTAAAGAATATTGACTGCACATTAAATACCATTACTCTACTCTACTTTCAGTTGTAGTAATATTTTTTATAAAAATTAGAATAAAATTAATATTGTACAAAAAAACTTGCGAAATTTCTAATTATGTTTCGAAATTATGACAAATATTGAGACACACAGGTCTTTGAGCACTTTTGTTTTCGGTTAGTATGTTCTAAGAACAATAAATTTTAAAAAATTGTATTTTTTAATGTTATATTTTATATTTTTTTATCTTAAAATATGCTGGGTAAAATTTACCATAATTAACTACAGTTCTATACAAATGTTAATGGCTATCACATGGTTCACAGGTGGCATCCATTTTTATGTTTCCATGGTACTTATGAGTGTGACGCTCTCGCTTGTTGATTTGTTATTAAACTTGTCATTATTTAATCACCTTTGTTTGTGATAGTTAAGTGTGGGATTTGAGGTTTGGAATGTATGAGATTTTTTAAAATTTCTTTTTACAATTTTGACTTTTCTAATACTGATGATTTATCGTCATTTAACATGGTCCGGGACAATAATAATTTTATCTTTAAGATTTTATACCATCTCCTAATTCATGGAATGATTCAAGAGCATAATATTATTTTACAAAAAGTTATTATTTTATTACTTAGTTTAAACATGTTAACTTGTAGCAAAACGGGATTAATCAGTGTCCAGGTAGCTCAGTCATTTGAGCATCCTGCTAGTATTAGAAAGGTCCCCGGTTCGAGTACCAGTTTGGCCACTTTTTTTCCCTTTCCTGTTACAAAATACAGAATTTTTGTGATTATTTTCTTCATAAATTATTGTTTCTTTGTATTTATTATATCTACTGACCAGTAAAAAAATCAAGAAAATATCCAGTACGTTATTGCTACTTTTGAAGTCACTGTGTTTGTGACAGTGAATTTGACAGCAAAACTTTGGAAAATCCAATCAACTTGAATTAAATGTGGTATTTTTCACTTACCGGAGTCTAGTCTTAATTGAAAATCACTATATGCACAGTTGCAGTTATCGTGAAATACATGTACTGTATTTCCCTAGAAAGAAAACTTTCTGCTATGGGGATTTTAGCTGTCAGAAATGTTGAGATTGTTACCGGAAGTAATGTTCTTGGTAAAGCAATTTGTCATGTACAAAAGAATCTACAATTTGCTTTGTTTTTCAACATTTAAAATCACCAAAGCAACAACTTTTTGAATACATGTATGTGAAAGAATACTCTGTGGTAATAATTGATGTGTAAATCAATTTACTGTTATGACTAGACTCAAGTAAGTGAAAAAATACTGAATGTAACAAAAGTTTATTGTATTTTCTTTGAAATATAAGCATAATTTACTGTATCAAACACTGTGACTCAAACCGTAAACTCTGTGTTTAATTACTTTACTTGATGTCATGTAGGTGATGTCTTTCTTGTACTGCTCAACTTTTATCATCCTAACGTAGTCGTGTTTGTCTCTCCATAATTTCCTCTTATTTCTAATTTCTAATTTATATTTTAAGATTCCTCTTATTTATGATAAATGTGTAAAGTAGAAATATGATATTTTTTCAGCTAAGACACCGACAGAATAGAAAACACAAAATGATAGGTACACATTGTCATTAGGCATGCTTATTAATATCACAACTTTTTAATATGAAATTATATATGTAATCACTGTTTTCTGTTTATTTATAATTTTGGATGTGGTCTTTTTTATTTATTTGCTTATTTTAATCATGCTCATACCAAATATTTAATTTATTTTATTCATGTATTTAATATTTATTTAATATTTCACTTTTTTCTAATAAGAATATAATTTAGATAATTTCTATCCTCTCAATGGAAGAAATGATGTTTCCTATGATATGCCACACCATTTGTGTGTAAGAACTATTCCCATTGGATAAGGAATTTCAAAATTCCATGCTTTCCTGTTAAAACTACCTGGTACTTTGCTCAAGAATAAGCAATGTTAACATTTTCTATATTATTCACACAAATGTTATGGTGTATTTATACGGGAGTCGTAATCATGTGATAAACCGTTAAACTCAATTATTCTTTCCTTGAATAATAAACAGACTCACTTACCACAGTATGTAAGAAGTTAGATTAAATGATATTTTGTTATTAACCAAAATATTTTTAAGATATACATAATTAGTTTTTAGCAGAAAAAAAAACATGTCATTAGCTATAAATAATGCAATCAACAACGTGAAACAACAAACAAGTGGAACAAGAAGACAAGATAACATTACAGCTTGACAACAGATTATAATGAGACTGATGGAGGGTAGTATATGTAATGGTGTTTTATACCCTAGCCAAGCCAAGATGCTTTCACTTATATCAATACAGTCAGTTCTGGGATGATACAAGGAAACCTGAGTGACAGGAGAAAAACATCAGAAAATAGTAAACATGGTGATCTAAGAAATTTTCTCACACTACCAAAGTGAGATTTAAATAAGGTAGAGAGTAAGAGATGTTGAGATGTATGGACTTGTTCTTTAGATCTCTTGGCTACCAAAGCCACCTTAAGGACAACTATAGGCACTTCTGTAAAGTTTGATGATTGCATTAATTACTGATTTGTCTATCATTATTTGCATCTTGATCAGCTGAGTAAATTTTTATTTGCTTTATTAAACCTTGGCTGCTGATGATTATCTAGAGAATTACATATATATAATCCAGTATCTGCTTATGACCATTGGTCAGTAACTATAGTACAATTATCATTGTCTGTTGTATGAATACGGTAGATAAACAAACACAAAATAAAAATAACAACAAATTGTTTACTTGTTTAAATATTGCTTATAGATGTTAGATGCTAAGTCTGCTAGCAAGATAGCAACACTTTTATCATTGCACACACACACACACACACACACACACACACACACACACGTATATATACCATTACTGTATATATAATCATACTATATGTAATAGTAGAACTTCAATAATTAGCAAATTAAATGTCATTTCTAAAATACCATTAATAATTGAAGTTAGGTTTTTTTGGGAATATATGTTTAGGACCCATAAGGAAGGGTCAATATTTAGGGCTCATAGACTTAGTAGAAACATAGGTTTAGGCTGATCAATTAATTGATTGAATGGTGTTTAACATCCCAGTCAAGAATTTATTCTACTTATGTCAAGATGTACTAGGTTTAGGGAAAACATATTTATTTATGGTACATATATTATGCTTAATGTAAAAGGCCCACATGGTAAATATAAGGTTTACCAAAAGCATGTGTTTGGAGCCTATTTTGGGAACATTTGTTCAGGGCCATTCTGGAGAGCATATTTAAATGAAGATATGTAATTATAAATTTTGAAAAATGTATAAAGATCAGATGTTTAGAACACTGTATGGTAACAAGAATTATATTTATATTTCCAACAATATTAAATTATTTGCAGCCTTAAAAGAGATAATGTGCTATGTTTGTTTTTCTTCGTTAATAAAAAATTATAACCATATAAATTCATTTTCTTTAAAATTGAAAAAGGATTCAGCCAAAATGTTTCTAAAAAAAGGTAGCATTTTTTAATAATGAGGATAATGGCATTCGCCATGTTCCCCTTCTAGAAATTTTCTAATATGGATATATGTTTGTTATTTGAGAAAATTTGTCCTCAGTGATTTCTGTTGTGCAGTTAAATGTAGTTTTGTATTGAACATATTGAAAAGACTCGGCTTGATTGGATTGACATGTTAAATTTAGAGGCGGTACAATCATTAGTATTTTCAAAATTAATTTGAATTCAAGCCATTGAACTTTGTTGAAATATGTTTACAGGTTTGAAAGGAGTAGTTTATTAAAACAATGTAGTAGTATGTCAGCTTAACTTCATTTTAACTCAAATTTATCATTAACTAAGAATTTTTATTTTTCATCAGTTTTGGTATGTATATGGAGCATAAAAACTTAGAACGGTATTCTTAAAATTTTTTTCAGAAATTTTCATATGCTGGTAGGATCTTGAGTAAAATCAGTTTCACTTGACTTAAACACATTTGATCAATAATCCAAGATCCTTATTATATATCATAAAATCTGATATTTGGTATGAAGCATCCTTAGAAGGCTATAATTATATAGGATGTTTACAGGGTGATGGGGTTTTGTAGGCTAGTACATCTGTTAGTTCTGTTCAAGTACTAGGATTTTCTTTGGTGTTTGTATCCCCACAGTATAGTTTAGTTACTTATTTGCAAAATGCATGATTATCTGTATTTTGTTTTGAGTACTGTTTCACAAAAAAAAAAAAAAAAAAAAAAGAAAAAGAAAGAAAACAAACAAAAAATTAAACAAAAAAAGACGAGGAATTGAACCTTAAGATGTTAACTGGAGTGTTCAGTTAAATGATCATAGATACTGTTACATTTCAAAATACTGGTACATGTACATATATAAGTACAGAAAATTGTGTCACACACACACACACACACACACACACACACACACACACACACACATCTTAAGATGTTTTATACAGAGTGCCTGGTAAAATCACCAAACCTTGGCAGATTAACTGAGAAACTTTTTCAAACTGGTTCTGCCTGGGTGAGATTCAAACCCAGATGGGGAAGACCACTGTGGTTCATCAGTCAGTGCTTTAGAAGACTCTGACAGCCACAGAGGACCCTTTTTTTAACATTGAAATTCAATATCAAAGTATAATTACTGGAAAAATACAAGTTTTGTAGGTTAAAGTTATTTGATAAACTAGATGTCTTTCTGACAGCTATTGTTTATATTTATGGATAAAAGATTGAAATTTTTTTAAAGGTATATGTATATAATAAACAGAACTTATTGAAAAAATCTCTATTAATGATAAATGATAACCAACATAAATTTAGAGTTGTAACTAGCTTTCTGAGCATTTTACAAAATATTGATGTACATTTTTCTCAGGTTTTACTATTTTATTATTTACAGCACCACCAGCACCACCACCACCAGGCCCTCCTCCAGTGGCTGCCCCACCCCCTCCAGCAGTGGCTCCACCTCCACCTGCAGCAGCAGTGCCACCACCACCACCACCAGCCTCATCATCTGGCAGAGGAGCATTACTCAGCTCAATCACAGGTTTTAGTAAAGGAGGGCTGAAGAAAGTGGCAACTGTTGATAAAAGTAAACCAAAACTTTAAACCAATGTTCTGACAGCAATCAAACTCTTCAAACCTAAAGGTGGCCTAATGAAACAGTTGATAGGCTATAGATTACAACCATATCACAGACTAGCAGTATTTAAGATGTACACTTTTAAAAATTCTTTTATAAGATGATTACAAGACTCATTATGTAGTGACATAAATTTGTGATTTCAAGGTCAAGAACAGTAAAGCCAAAGCATTAATCAACCTTCTATCAGTAACTTATACAAGTTGTATTTATTTAAATTAAATGTTATAGGTCTACAATATTTAGGGTAATTTTAACAAAGTGATGGTAAGTCTGAACTTGTCAACTGTACATGTAACTGTATACTTAGCAGGAGCTAAAATGTTTGTATCAAAGGATATCATAGAAGAATGACTCATTTGACATATCTTATTTCTATCATAATAATATATCGTACAGTATAGGTTCAGAAATGTAACCTGTTGTACTCTAAGTGTTGAATCTTGAACTTACTTATTAGATTCTACATTACTATCTTGATGTTAGATGAATTTTACTTTTTATTTACTTATTTGCATAATTAATTGCTTACATATCAGTTGAAAACAATGTACATATGCTTATTAGTTGTTTTTTTTAAAATGAACAATTAAATGAGATGATTTTTGTCTAATTTGCCATCACTTTTTACCAAATTTATGCTTGCTTTTTCTTTATCTTGAATAATGTAAACTATGTGACTATTTTGTTTTCAGACTGAAAAAAAATATTTTCATCATGGATACTTCAAACTGGCTTTATACCAAAAATGTGGTTCGTAATGATTTTTACCTTTTTATAACCATTTATCACTAGATCTTCTTTTGCTAAAATTAAAAAAAAATAATTTTTTTAATATGAAATAAATATTTGCATAATCTAAAAGTTGAGCTGCATTTCTTCTAAGAGTTTAGCGTTTATATTTGTGAAATTCTAAGATATCAAACATTCTAATTTTGTATGTGCAATTTTTGGAATTTGGATTTTCTTTGCAATAATTTGGTTGAGTTTAGAAACTGAAAACTTTTTTACTTCAAGATAATAAAAAAAAATATCAAAATTGATTTCTGAGAATGGCAATACTGATTACACATTTTGCTGTTGATGATCTTAATGATATATACAGGTTAAATTACTGTATGTGCCACTATTTAAACGAAGGTTGATATTATATTCACTTGAGCTGTTCTTTGATAATGTAGAATAGGCATAATGCTTTTAATTATCACTTATCAAATAATTGAATAATGTTGAATTACATTTTTTTTTTCTGTGATTTGTTTAGTGTCACAGACTTGGGGACACATAGTTATAAAGTGTGCCATTTGGGGTTGGAAATCAGATTTTACAGAATAGTAAAAATCTGAATAATTTTTGAGACTTAAATTAATATAATGTAGATTTTGTATTAGATTAGAGCTGCAACGATATACCAGTATACCGGTATTACCGGTTTGGATAAGAAAAATATGATAATTGTGATACGGTTTACACATACCGGTTTTTGACGATACGAGAAAAAAATAATCATGAGTCGAACAAATTTAAACATGATTGCCAGGGTGTTTGTAACTAAAGTACGATCAATGGAAAAAGTTCCAAATGTGGATAGGATCTATTGCACGCTTGTTGTTGCCCATTACAAAAGTAATGTGTAGTTATTTCCAAATGATAATGATGGCCGGGATCGGGAAACACGTTTTGGAAGATGAAGAATTCTATTTTTATTAAATTCACAATACAGATTGGTACATATTGCAATATGGAAGTGAAATATTGCAATATATTGCAATACGGTTTAACCCGTATTGTTGCAGCTCTATATTAGATATTACTGTAAATGAATATTTGTGAATAAAACTATGTTAGACTGTGTGAATTGAATTATAAACATGTACAAACCACATCTGTCTCCAACAGAAAATTTTACAAGTTTATGAAATTAGGTAATGAAAAAGATTGTTTTATTTAAAAATGTCCTTATTCATAAAGATAATGATGAGGATAATGCCATAATATAAACTTAAACTATTGACACATCAGTTAATATGTTATATAGTTATATGTTTATATTTCTGTGCCATATACATTGAGATAAGTTGATCAAAATGTTATGTGTGTGTGTGTGTGTGTGTGTGTGTGTGTGTTATATACCGGTAATTTTATATTATCTGTATACAAAGTTGATATTTTAATTGGATAAATATACTGTAAAATCACAAATATTCCTGGGGGATTAAATTTCATTTTTTGTGGGTCACTGTTAACCACAAAATTAAATGCCATCGAAAATGTTTAATAACCATTGCACTCAATGAAAATTTATTTTCACAAAACTCAATTCCAAAAAAATTTCTACCAACAGAATTTTTTTTCAAAAGCAAAACCACAAAATTTCAACCCAAGGAATATTAATGATTCTACAATATATATATATATATATATATATATATATATATATATATATGTATATATATATATATATATATATATATATATATATATATATATTATATATATATATATAATGTATACCCTGAGTTTTATCATTATTGAGTTGTTGTATGTTGTCGTTTATAATGTTCATCTAACCAAAGAGTTAATTGTTTGTCATGTTAAGCTCATATATAGGTATAAATGCATTAATGCTACCATTTATATTAAAGTCTCACTCTCCGTGACACACACATATATATATATATATATATATATATATAAAGATATAACTAACAAGCTAAAACTTTAAAACTCGAGATTTACTGTATGTCTAAAATAAGTTTTGTTATGCATTTTCTATCATGGGGTGACTATTAGTGTAAATGCAAAGTTAACATTAAAAAAAAAAAATAATCACATGATATATTTACAAAAGTGTTTTTTTATTGTGTTTTACATGAGTTTACTTCAATATAAATAAATTCCAAAATTTCCCAAATTTATAATAGTTGTTAGGTGACCATACTTAAAACAAGTTAATTACTGAGGGTTTTTTAGTCACCAGACATAGAAAAATAATAATAAATTGTCTTTTGAGGGTTCAAAGAATTTTAGATAAAACAATTCAAGAAAAATTTTCAGATTGTTTCCACAAAGAACAAATACAAAGTTGTGGGCAAAACAAAAAAATCAATAAACAAAAATGATATTTTGCCACTGTAAAAAGAACTTGATATTAGTAGATTATGTAGGGGTTATCATGTGACTGAAAATTTGTGTCCAGGCCAAAAAAAATTGATTTGTAGGAATTTCATAAAACTTAAATAAAGATTCTAATGGCCAAGTGGTATATCAAGATTTGCTTTTAAAGGTTAAAACAGAAGATGTCTGTAGGATTAAGGGTTGTAATAATGGGCAGAGACAGCTGCAGACAATGATATATCTCAGGCAGTTCAAGCTTTAATATACCTCATGAACATGCAGTGTTATGTAGAGTAGACGGTCCCAATATAATAAAACTTTTCATAAGTAACACTGTCAGTTCTGTAGACATTTAAGGTTGTGTTTCAAAAGTGGCATTGTATTTTTATATGCAAACACTTTCTTTAAAAAATATGAAGGTGTAATGTTTTGGCATTTTTGTATGTCTGTCTGTGTGTCCACATTTCGGTTTTTTCTTTAAAAAATTGTGAAACAGTGAATTAATTAAATTCATATTACACATGTATGCTTTGAGTGGTTAAAAGATCAAATTTGATATTTGTGAAATCCATTGTATAACATTTACTATATTTTTTTGCCCTTTTAAGGACTTTTCTTGCTAGGTTGGTTTCTGTTCAACAACTCTTGAGAGACTTGAATCATACTTTCACATATATGGCTTTCCATGGTGAAAGGAAAGCTTAGTTCAATATTTTTCCAAATCTGTTTATATGACATGTTTTTGCCCTTTATGGGCTAAGTCTGTGAAAATGGTATTAATGTTTAATAACGTTTCAGACATAATGGATTCTGCCAAAATAAGGTTTTTATTCAGTTACATTTATTACTATTAACATGTTCTACCTTTTACAATTGGGTGTATTTTTACCCTCAGTGATGCCTTTTGGCACAAATGAATTTGATACAGAGATAGATAATTTTTGTTAGTGCTGCATAAAAATAGGTGATGTTATAGTCTTTGTAATTGGCATGTTGGATGAAATCCTTTCTGTTAAAATTCTTTTAAAATCAATAATTTCATTAAAAGCCATAGAGAAGAGATAACTATATATTTAGAAAGAATCAGTATTCATGAAACATAATGCAGATATTGTATGAACTTGACCTTTAGACTTGAGTCAAGGTCATTTAACCTTTTGTCAGTGTTTTTAATGGAGAATGTTTTCAGTTTCAGTGATTGAGCAACATTATAGGAGACATTTACTTCAAAAGTATTTATTAGGCCTTACATGAATGTTGTGCTTTATTGATATTATATGCATATATAAATAAATGCATTATTTGTTGTAGATATTTCTGTAAATTGTGCAATAGTTGTTATTGTAAACATAACATTCCATCCATTTTACAGCTTTCCCTCAAACTATTATGTCTGACATATATTGTCAAACATTTTTTTTGTGTGTTTAAAGATGATTTATCACTTTATAATACTCATATACCTAACATTTGTATTTCATACTAGAATTTCATAAAATTCAAATTTATCAATATGTTTAATTTTAACTTTTTAATTCTATGAGTACAAAATATATATTATAATTCATGCATTGCATTACATAGTTTTTAACATGTTTCTATTCCAGCAAATGTTTTCAAAATCTCTTTATATCATTTTTAAAATTGATATGAAAATTTCATGACTTAAAGTTGATTTAAAGATAAATACAAAAATGTATTTTTCACTAATGCACAAATTTTGATGGGCTTCACCAATGTACCATATGATAAATGATAATGTTTATGCTGAGCCTTTTAGTTAGATTAAAACTTGCATTAGGTAATTTGATTAAAAAGAAGGTTATTCTGGACATTTTTATTTGTATGTTTTCTCCAACATTCTGTATAAATGTTATAAGGTATTGACAAGATTGTACACTAATTGATTCTGTGTAAACATTACAAACTATGAGTCAGGTGGTACACAGGTGAGCCAAGTAGGTTTGACTTTTATTCTTGTTACAAATTCTCTATAGATTCATTAACTGTTGATAAATTTAAAAGGCAGAATGTATATGATAAAATGTTTGAATAAAATCATTGAAAAATATATATTTAGCGTTGGTAGTTTAATTACTTTTTTATACATAATAATACATTCAGAAGTCATTCAAGAACAAAATGTTTTATTTGTGTTTTATCCAGGACCCCTGTTTTACAAATATTTCCTAACAGATTAAGAATATTTTTTTTGTAGTTTTCAAGATTTGTCATGACCTTTGAGTTGTCACTTTGATAATCACTTCAATGTCATTGATTTGCAAAAATGATTTGTTACGTACCTAAATATTCAGAAGTGTTAAAATATAGTCAGTGAAAATCGTTTTAGACAGAAATGATTAAACTGGGGTCAGGTTATTTCATAAACTATTAGTATATATACAAGCCAATCAGCATCAGTTATAAGTTATCCCAATACCTGTGGTAGTTTAAAGTACTAGACCTAGGTTTCTTATTAGATGTTTTAGGACTAAACTAATAGGAAACAATCATGAAGTCTATCATTGGTCCATTGTTTTGTATATAGAGTCTCACAAAAGCTATTGTGCTACAGTAACAGCAAAAGGCATAGTAAAACTGTTTACACTTTTACCCCAAAAAAAGGTTAGATAATTAGGGAATTTTTATTTATCTTAGTTTTTTTTAGCAGAATCCATGTCTTTAAGAGTGCATGTTCAAAATGGCAATAAGAGCTTTGGGAAAGGTAAACAAAATTAAGGTAGGAAATGAAATAAGAAATGATTAATCTTGGTCAAATAAATACAATTTTGACTATTTTCTCTAGTGTTCATCTATGTGTTTTATATTGTGTTGTCAAACACAAACTACCTGTCCATGTTCATCCCATAAGAAAAAGAAATCTACGAAAACTGGCTAATTAAGTGTAACATGGGAACTTCCACTAGGAAAGTTAGGCAGGGTGCTTCTGAAAAGGTAAGCACCTTGGTTTTAGCTAGCTAATATGTGTTTGAAGTAAGTGTTGCAATTTGTGTGATAATTTTCTTTTCAACAAGTTCTTGGGTGCTGTATCTATTTGCAATTTTTGTAGTAGAAATCTCTAGATAAATGCAACAACAAACACAACCAAACATTTTAGGAAAGGCTTGTTTAACTTACATGAGCATCTGTGTTTTGACTTTTTATGTTAGGGATTAAAGTTGTACTTGGCAACTTAAAATTTTAGTTATTCATTGAAGGATTTTCTCGTCATCATATACCTGTTTCAAGATTTTGATGTCTATGGTAGTTCAAGGCTTTGTTGGCTTAAGTAAATTGTAAGAAGAATGCACTTGTTTTGACAAGATGTCGTTACTTCAATCTTGACGTTGACCATTGTACTTAACAGTAATAATAATAATAATAATCTTGTCTTCAATATAGCACACTGTAATTTGTTTCAATATAATAATACTATATCAAATTTGGGGATCCTGACTTATTTATGCTTCTGACAATCACAGTGTATGTTAATTTGACTGAGATCGTCCACATCGATCAAGGCAAAACAATCACAAATATGAAGACTACAAAGTGATTGAAACAAGAAGCAAGACAATATAAATTTACTTTGAAACAACTCAAATAACTTAAGGTGATGAGCTTTCAAAATTTAAAAACTGGTTTCTATATCACTCGAATTTTTTTTTTCAAATTTGCTAAGGGATTGACTCAAACCCGTGTACTATTAAAGGTTTTGTAAGATTGCTAGGACATTTAAATGTACTGATATTCCACCGTCAATATTAAGTTTTATATGTAACAATTGTTTCAAAAATGTTGCTACGTGTTTGTTCTTGGTTGCTACGAAGATTGACAAGAATAAAAAATCAATTGAACTGCAGATTAAGGAAATAATTTGGATTTGATATATTGATTTATTAATTGATTAATTGTTGGAGTCAGAGATAATTTAATTATATTGGGACGTCCCCAGCTAAAGATTAATGATTAAAATTTGCTATGTGCTAAGGGCAATTTGCTGGGAGCATGCCACGCGTACCGTGACACTTGACATCGGTTGTTAAGGTCTAAATTACTTTTAATTCCTAAAACCTAGCGTGTAGCAGTAACTGACACTCCCGTTTTCACGTCTTAATAAGACAGGTCCCACAGGTACGGAACGAGCACTATACATAATGATTAACTGTATTGGTATACTTTTCAGTTAAGAAATGAGCACAAAGTCTCTAATCAACCCCTTTTAAATTCCGAGAAAATTAATTATTTTCATGCTTATTTGTTTTGCCTATCTTATTTTAAGAATTGTTTATTGTGTTTATGCTTTTTTCATTGTTGGCAAAAAAGTACAGTGGTTGACATTATATGAGTACTTCTATGTCATCAATCTGTGTAGATTTTTGGCAGATCTAGATATTGGCAAGAACAAATTTTGCAATAAGTCTATATTGCACATAAAAGATACTGTCGAGTCTTGGGTATTCTGCTTAGAAGAAAAACTTAAAAGTTTATCAACAATTTTAATACTTTTCTTTTCGAACTGACCTGAAGTATTGCATCATTTTACCGAACAATAAACTTCCTGTCTGACATTTTTTTGATATCGGCCTAATCAAAAAAATAATAAAAAGACGTTCTGGATTTATCAAAATACTGTATTTTAAAAATATCAATGCAGCAATTGAACAATGTTAAATATGTGCTAAGAAATTTATACATAAAATATAACTTTATAAATGTTCTATAAACCAACAGAGAATAAGTGTGTCTTAAAGTTTTCTTCGCTATAAAAAGCGTTTTATGAAAATATTCAATTTTCTTGTGCCTAAATTCTTGTTTACAGATAAACGTCCATTTTGCCCCGTCCAGTTTGGTCTCCGGTTTGTTCATATGGTTGTATCAAGTTTACATTAAAGATCTTTCTTTCCGTATTTTTCCTGTCCAGAGACCAAGATGGAGATGATCCAGTCGTACAAGATTCCCCAGCAAGAATCCAGGTGATCATTGTAAGGTTTTACACTTTCTTTCATCAGAGATCTTAATGCCTTCCCAAGGTGCTACAAAATACCAATATTTAAACCATATAAATAAATCACTGCATTAATATGTAAAATAAAACACAAATTTAAGTTCTTCACGCAGGTACTGTATTGCAGTGTGCTATCAGAGTGGTGGTTTAGGCCAATCTTGAGCGTTCAGCTTAACAACAATTGATCTGACTGAACAAAGATATTTACAAGAGTCCTTTCGTTTAACCAAATGATTAGTAAACATAAAATTAATACCAACATTAAAATATTTACCGCATACATAAATATAGAGTTAAATTGCTACTATTTGATATTACAATTGTATGTACATTAACTTCGACAATTACTGTTTGAGTCAGCAACATTTTTAACCTACTAAATTAGTACCAAAAAAAATAATCATCATCATAGAGCTTTGGAAAACCCAGGACCTGGTATTCTTTGAATAATACTGACCTACTGAATACCTCGGGTTTTTGAAATGTATTATTGAACAGTTTTTTTTAAAAGATTAATGTTTTGGGACAATTTGTAGTTAAGTGTTTGAAGATATTAGGGACCTTAAAGAACTGTAAGGTCTGTGTCATAGGCTTTTAAATTGTCTGTGTATCATTTGGAATTGGAGCTGTCTGTCCACAGCTTTGACTTACACGAGACTTTGTAGAGCTTGGACTTGGTGGCGATTGTCTCACGCTTGCACTTAAATGTCTGACTAGAATGTTTGATTTTTAGTATTAAAAATGCCTGTCTATCTATAAGTGTTTGTCCAAAGCTTGGGCTTTAAAGTGTAGACTTGTCTTAAGCTTGAACTCAATTTTGTCTGCCGAAAGCTTTAACTAAAACGTTTGTGTTTAAAACTTGATAATTTCTTATTGATATATCCCTGAATGCTTAAAAAAGCAACATTTGTTGACACTTACAGGGAAGTAATGAGAGGGTACGTTGTATCCAGTTTCACCGTGGCGTGATCCTAATTGCATCAACATTGGAACGACCTCCTCAAGATTTTCCAAATTTTCCACACATTTTCCAATCTTGTTTACAACCCGGGTTACGTGGAAGAACAGTCTTGAACTGTTCTGCATCTGAGCGGAGGATGAACCACGAGCAAACTCGAACATCCTCTGGGTTTCTGGGTGATCTTTAAACATTCTGTAAACAAACAATATTAATACAAATGTGATTGGCATTCGAAAATGTTTTCTTTTCATTTTAATAATTTCGATGTTATTTTTTTTCAACTAAAATATTTTTAGTCTGTATTGAGAAATACAACATACTTAATACTGAGTTTTACCTTCTCTATTTCTAATTCCCTGTTTTATCTAATTTAAGTGAAGTCCATCTTCGCACTTCATTTACCCATTGGGTTGAAAGTTCTACATTTTAGTTACCGTACTGCTTCTCGAAGCTTTTATGTCTTTTTGTAAAGTTTATTGCACAATTATGATTAAAAAAGCTTCGATACATGTATACCTATTTCTATTTATTTCGCCTACAGTATTGATTAACTTGTAAGGCTATAGAGCGGGTGTAGTTAAGATATAAATAGTGACCGATTAGATAAGGTTAAACCATAAGCTTTTTTGATAAAATTATTATTTATGATTCTGAATCACCAAAATTTTTACCAAGCCTTCTGTCAGAATAAATTAAAAATTCAGTCGCTCTACTAGACAGTATTATTCCGCTATGTTAAATATTTCAGCACGTGTGTGTGTGTGTGTGTGTGTGTGTGTGTGTGTGTGTGTTGTATTTTATGTAACTAAGTAAAATGAAATTTTGAAGATTTTTTATATTAAGTTTTTTACTTCAAGAACATGTCAAATCCCTTCTTTGCTGGATCTCCGGCTACCCAATTGTTCCACGATAGTCTCAAAGCTACAATATCTTCCTGTGTGAATTCAGGAGACTTGCCTGTCTTCTGATACTGGCATCTGTTGTACAGACTAAGTAGAAATATAATAAATAATTTTTAAAATGTAATTAAAAATACTTATATATACATATTGAAATATGCTTATGTTTCGTATACGTGACTACTGGCTTACATTTTCAGCTTTTGATAAGATACTTATCCATGCAAATAATTAATGTCTTATGTTATTTTCATGTTTTTTTTTTTCGTTTCAATTTTATCTCAGTAAATGCAGCACACTGCACCATTTTATTATCGTTAGTTTGTCTTTCTCGCAGTCTTAAATGATCAATGCGTATATCTTGTACTTGAATGAAATCTATGTTCACAACGCTGGAGGTAGACATCTATAATCTCTTCTTATTAAGAGTGGAAATGTCATATACCACTTTTTGAATTTAATCATAAAAATACATTCAAAAAGTGGTATATGGACAATACTACTTTTTGAACGTATTTTTATGATTAAATTCAAAAAGTGGTATATGACATTTCCACTCTTAATACATGTAGACTAAAGCTTAGAACTTTTACTCACGCAACAATCATTTCATTTGAGATTCTATTATAATCATCCTGCAATAGAAAAACGATTATGTTAATATGTGCTGCTTTGTAAAAGTAAATTCTTAACAATTTTGATTGCATTATTCTGTAAGAGGGTGAAAATGGTCGAGTGAACCCTGGAATCTACCCAGAATTTTCCCCAGGATAAAACCCGTTTATTTATATCTTCAATAATAATAATAACAATACTTTTCAATCCAACATTTTAACGAGCAATGTTCTAATGATTCTTTAACATTTCACTATTATGACTTACGAGACACAATAAAAGTTTTACTCTTGTTCCAGGATTCTGATATGTAGAAACTATTTCAATGTAATTCCATAATTCTGGTTTTTTCTTATAAAATATTGCTTAAACTAATGATACAAACGATATTCTAAATCGTTCAAAAGATTTTTTAAATCGTACAAACAATTAACGATTTAAAAAATCGCACTTACGATATTAAAAACCGTACTAACGATTTTTCAAACCGTACTGTCATAATCTGTTTTTTTATTTAATCACTAAAATATATTTTTAAAAATGGTATATAAAAATATACCGTTTTTTAATGTATTTGATAATTAAATTTAAAAATGATATATGACAGTTCAAACGATTTTTAAAATAAAAGTCATTTTTAAAAAAATCGTTTGAACTATTTAAAAATCGTTTTCAAGAATGATTTACAATCGTTTGAATGTTTTGATTTTTTTTACCTTAAAAAATGCACTAACAAGCTTTCGTAAATCTGCGAAATTTTGAATATATATTTTATAAGAAATAAAAAATTGCACATGCACTTTTTAAAGAAATATAAATACATGTATAAGCGAAACAAAGACAACACTATAAAAAACAACCCTTAGACAAACAGTCAGAAGCCGCAATGTGCATTCAAAATATCGATCCCCTAACTGTGTCCTGCGATTTACCAAAAATTCACAAAACTTGCTGCGCTTTTCATCAACGCATTAGCTGAGTGGAAACGGCCTGAGTATTTAAATCTAATTTGAATCAATTTAAAATAGACTTTATGAAATGATAAATTTCAACCCAGTGATAATTCGTTTACAAAACACCACTCAAAATAATCTCAACACTAAACAAAATTTTTGTTTTATTCTGAATAATTTTCACTGCATTTATTTAGAAAATCGTTGATGAAAACTTTTATAAATTTATATTTTAAAAAAATGAATTAACTATTAAAATTGTTAATAATAATAATAATAATAATAATAATAATAATATAAAATAATAAAAATATAATAATAATATATAATAATTATAATAGAGCATAACAAACAATTAAACAAAAAAATCTATTATGTAATCATTTTAAATTGGATAATGTATCTATAAAATTTTAATTTGTAATTATAATTCAAACTCACCATTTTTCGACACGGCGAAAGTAAACCTTGTAGCTGGATTTAGCGTGTGTGGCGAATACTGGGGGTATAATGTCGTGTTTGTGACGAATACTGGGGGTATAATATCGTTTTTTTTTATACCCCAGTAAGTTTATTACAGCGAGAGTTGCTTAACGGGTTGACAAACTTGTAGCCCGTTTTCATCCTTGGATCTTGAAATACAAGTGTAACATTGACAGACTGGATGATATCGCTGACGTTCTTTATTAAAGGTTTATGTCTATTTATGTTGATAGATACAAAGATAAAATTTTACCATGGTAATTTGATTTTTATATGATACAGATGGAATTTAACAAAAACACTTAGTCATTTTTATGAGTATTGTTTTTCTGTCATAAGAGAGAGAGAGAGAGAGAGAGAGAGAGAGAGAGAGAGAGGGGGGGATGGAGGGAGAGATCTATAACAACATTTTTTTGTCTAAGAATGGTATCATTTGTAGATTTGATTCTTTGTTGTATTTCAAGACACATTTCGCGAATTGATTTCTCTGCCTATTGAATTACAAAACAACGGAGTTCGGTACAAAAAAATAAATAAACAAATCAAACTTTATACAATTATTGAACTAAAAAGACTTAGGAATGTTTTATAGACCAGAACCGTACACCATTAAGTAATAGTTCCAAATAGCTTACCATTACGGTTTTATTGGAGATGTCCATCTAGTTGGTCACTTTGAAATCTTCAAAAGCATGTGTATATGCATTGGCCTTTTTGCAGAATTAAAATAATGTAGCACATTATATACTCCCTCCTTATTACCAAGGTGGTTAAAAGATACTCTAATAGTTTCCGTCCTGTGTCTTTATTTTATTTAACATGGCCTTTTGCAAAGGAAAGATTAGAAAGTCAAAAATATATAATTATTAATAGATGCATGGTGCTTCATCGCGTGTTTATGGAACTTATGGAACTGTTAGCTGTCGACTCGACTTACAACGTTATATACATATAGATCTTCTTAACCAATATAAAGCTCCTTACTTTGCAGTCTCATAGAAAACATTTATCTTTATCATGTGACTCTCAAATATAAATTCTAAGTTGAAAAAAGAATATTGATGTGAAAATAAAATCGGTTTCAGAATCGATTTCTTTATTATAAAATAATATTAGCAAATTTTGACGCGGCATATCCTTAATGTTTTCTTATTTTTTTTAAATTACATAATGATTTGGTTATATTACAAGCAGTTATGGTGGTGTAAATACAAAATGAAACCAGGCAATGGTTGAAATAATCAAAGAAATACTACATTCTTGATACCATTCGACAGTTTTTTTAATACCAAAAAACTAAATGGTTTGGAGAATATCTCCAAGATAAAAGATAAATCATAAGTCTCTCTCTCTCTCTCTCTCTCTCTCTCTCTCTGTCTCTCTCTCTCTCTCTCTCACACACACACACACACACACACACACATTTATTTATTTATTTATTTATTTATTTATTTATTTAGGATTCCAATGACACAAACCGCAACATTAACAATAGTTTTATTTATCCTATGAATGACCTTTTGTTTACTTTAATCAAACTGTAAAATGACGACCTTCAAATATTCATGAATTCACTTATCGAAATAAGTGATCTTTTTTACTACTTCACTATTTTTAGTTTGTTTTTTACTCCCCAACCTGTTATTTTCACAATACCGGTATTCAACCTGTTTTCCTGACCAATCCAGTTTTTTTTATACCTGATGCAGGTACAAATAGCTCGTTGATTTGACACGTATATCATTTACTTTTCGTAGTTTTCAGAGAATTACACAGCATCATGGTAAGTGATATACGTATATATTTCAATAAAAATTTTCATTTTTTGATTTAAAATAAGATTTGCATTTAGCTAACTATTTTCAAAATCCATGTATACGAAACTTAACGAGAATGCATATTGCATTTCGCGAAAATTAAAAACTAACCTCAAATTTACCTTGAAATTCAAGTTGCAGTTTTGAAAGTATTTAATACACACACACACACACACACACACACACAGTGATTAGAATTTTTTTCAGAAAAATTGAGAGAGAGAGAGAGAGAGAGAGAGAGAGAGAGAGAGAGAGAGAGAGAGAGAGAGAGAGTTATCTTCAGAAAACTTCATAGTTTCCTGTTTATTTTTAGCCTTTGTACTCAGTATCAGCAGCACAATATTCCGGTTTCTTGGATTTCTTCTCCAGGAATTCCCATGATGGATACATGGGTAAAGCTGAGCTCCGTGCTATACTGGCCAGATTTAACGTAAGGCCATCTGGATCAGACTTACAGGATATGATTGACTTAATCAGCGTAGACAGTAAGTAATCCGCGTCACTTATACCAATTAAAACTACTTTTTAGAAGCATAAACGAGTGGTACTATGATTTTTCTAATCACGAGTTTTGAGCTTAAATCCTAGCGCCCAGATAAATTCTCTTAGGATATTTCCTTCTGTTCTCGGGTGACACGGAAAAGGATCAGCATAAAGCTGTAAGAATCCTTTATCTTTAATGAAAGCTGGTGACGTCTGGATACAAGTGAAATAATGTTGACAAGGACGTAATGTCCTCATTATTAGTCACTTAGTTGATAAAAAACTTGTACTATATGACGGTACAGACACTCATTTCTATCAATAATTGGAGATATATCTTCGTATTAAAAATACAAGTGTCGAACTCAATTTCGAATCAAGCCCGCTTCACCCTTGAGTAATTCTTTATACAAACCTTGATCTCCCATTATTGATAGAAACCAATGTTATGTAGGGAAGAATGAGAGCTCAATCCCGTTCAAAGTTTGTATGTTTGAGCGAAAATCAGAACAATAAGACATATAAGAAGGTACTTCTCGTAACATTTAAAAAAAAAAATTCGACTTTATTTCATAGTGTAGGGATTTGTCTGAGGGGTACGTGCCAGTGATTAAACTCGTAACTTTTATTTTGTGACCTACATAGCATACCACTGGAAAATGAATTTTTCATCTATAGAAACTAATTTTGAATTGTTACCGCTAAAGTATCAAAGCATGAAGTAATTGATTCAGACATTTAAGTGAGGATATGAGTATCTTCATTAAATTTAGCTTGTGACGTCTCGATATAGGGGAAATTATTTTAAGTAGAAGATCTATATAGATTCTATATCAATAATAATAATAATAATAATAATAATAATAATAATAATAATAATGATGATAATGATTTGTATTATTCCAGAAAATTAAAATTAGAATTAAGAAATTGTAAAGCATGAAGTTCTTCCTTTCGTTTTCAAAAAAAAACTTTGCATTTGTTTGTTTTAGTAGCGTGAATTATCTTCTCTTGGTTTCAGGCAGAGGTATAACATTCCAGGCATTCATTGATTACGTCGCCAGTTACAAAGGTTTGCGTGACGTCACTAATGAATACACAGAGGCCTTCCGTATTTATGACCGTAGTGGAACTGGTATGTTGACTCGCGATGACATCCGAGAAGTCATGAGGAAATTAGGAATAAAGGCCAATTTGGATGCACTATTTGAAGAGGTAGATGAAAACAGAGACGGCGTTATTTCGTACAAAGGTATATTTTGCGAGTCTAAAATTCTCTCTCTCTCTCTCTCTCTCTCTCTCTCTCTCTCTCTCTCTCTCTCTCTCTCTCTCTCTCTCTCTCAAAAAATATATAAATATATGTTTTCGGCAAAATTGCTCTTTCGCTTGACATTTGTCATTTGTTTCTCTCATCTTATGTATGTCACAGTTCCCAGCGACTTTTCAGTATTGTTAAAAGAGACACACATGATAAACGTCGTATATTAATATTTATTTTGCCTGTAGTTTATTGTAAAACACGGCAAGGGCTTAGGGAAAAACCACATACACAGAGAGAGAGAGAGAGAGAGAGAGAGAGAGAGAGAGAGAGAGAGAGAGAGAGAGATGGTTTACCAGTCAAAACTAATTAAATCGAATCTTATTTTTTGCAGAATTCGTTAAACTCATGCAACGTAAACTTTAGACAGGCAGATAAAACTTGAAAATGGAACGACCATCTAAATACTATTTGGAATGTGAACATGGTGGAATGAACAAGGAAATTTTAATTAAAGAATCATTATATATATATATATATATTCAAATATAAATATATTATATATATATATATATATATATATATATATATATATATATATATATATATATATATATATATATATATTCAAGTATAAATTATCTTGTAATAAATGTAATAAATATTTTGAAGCTTTGAAAGCTGTTTTTTAAGGTGTTTTTTTATTATCCACGTGTTTTTTTTTGTTCTTAGTTTGAAAAGATGAACTGATTATAAATCTAAACAAAATATTCATTTGGTAATGCACTATTTATTTTATATTTGACACCATTCTGCAGTAATACGGTCTGGAATCTTTCCAGCTGAATGGAGTGGGATATAGTTGAGTTATGATGTTTTAACGTCCCAGTCAAGATTTTTCTGTCTTATATCGGAGAGGTTAGTTCCGAGATGGTGGAAGAAATAGGAGTACCCGGTAAGCTTTCTGTAAGCGAACTGACAAACTTTTTACATTAGGACCTGACCTATTAGAATTCGAACCTATGCAGTGAGAGACCACTAGGCCACCGAGGTCCTTTACCGTTAGTGTAGATATGTTGCATACTGCTTACATTGTTTAATTTTTCAGTATTTTCACCACTTGTTATCGTTTTTATTAACATTATTCCAATTTCACACAACTGTTTTGTTTTACCAAAGCAACCATTTCTGCAACTTTTCCCTATAGCTATTAGTGTTTGATGAAAATTAAATACATACCATACAGCAGTCCTCACTCGAAAGTGTCAGCTTAAGGTCTGAATTTTCCAGAAACATTCCAAAGTTTTTTTTTTTACATTAGACTGAATTTAACAAAAGGGTTATAAAATAATCTCAAAACGCATTGCATAATGCACTGTTGTAATGTGACCAAGGTTTAAAGCCAAAAGAGCGATTTTTAAAACCCCTGGCGGGTCATACATAAGACTTTAACACTTATAATACTGGTTTCTAATTTTTCCTTTGATAGCAAGGGAAAAGAATATCGACTGATTCATCTGGTGTCAGGAATATAGTCTAGGGGAGTGATAAACTCGGTGGTAAGCATACTGACTCAGTGAGCCAGGTCCCTAACCAAAAACAGTCTCCACGTAGTGTGTAGTAGTACACGGCAGGCCATAATACAGGTGACTTTCGCACATCTCACGCATGCACGAACGTGTTTTAAGATCATTCCTTATAAATAAATAGTCTCGCGCTCGTCACGCATAGCTGAAAAAATGTTGATGTAACGTTAACGTTAAACAACATTACAACGGCTTAACATTGACCACATCATTCTGCCAGTTATTCGATTTTTAACAAAAATATATACATGTATATATACATTAATATTTTAATTTAAAAATGGTATGACATCTGTTACAGTTACATGTTGCAACGAAAAAAAAAATCTTTAAAAATCATCGAGTTAAAACACTTACACACATTAAGCAGTTGTTACATGTTGTGGTAAAAGAAAAAAAGAAAGAAAGCTCTGAAGAGTAGATAACTTGTGGCCATTACAAGGACTTCCAATCCTTCTTTCATAAACCATTTTTGTATTTAAGCATAAAATTGTCCATTTTCAAAGTCTAAATACATTATACAAGATAAAACTAAATTTTCTTGTTTTCCAACAGTTAATTTTCACCAATAATTAATCATCCTAGTTTTAACAAAAGAAACAAGTAGAGTTCTACCAATTTCTCCATAAACGATATAATTTGGTGTCGACTGTTTTAGTGTAAGAATTAATTTACAATACTTAAGATTCACCTTTTCAATAAAATCAATATTTTCAAATCCCTACAATTCGCAACCATATAGCAAAATAGGTCCAACTATCCTATCAAACATTGCCAACTGACAATCAATAGATAAAATGAAATGTTTACATTTTTTCAATAAGCATACATTGCTTTGGTTGCCCTGTTAACTAAATATTTTCTAGTTCTTAAAAATGAACCATTTAAAAAAATAATACGAAGATATTTATACTCAATACTAATATCTAAAACATTATTTTCATATGTAAATAGTTTATGATAATTTTCGTTTTGGAAATACAACAATTTTTGTTTTGTCAACATTTAATGTAAGTTTCCACTCTTTCCAGTATAATGAAAAGTATTTAATTGGTTTTGTAAGTCGTCATCAATACCGTATCATCTGCTTGTAATAAAATTAAAAAAATCTAATATACACATCAATTTGTTCTTAACATCGAAAGTAATCGTAGTAAGACCTGAGGAATTATTTGATAAAAAATGATTCTAAGTGATTCAGATACAAAGTAAATGATACAGGAGAAAGATTTTCACCTTGTCTTATACCAATTTTTACGTGGAAAATATTGTGAAAATTGACTATTTATAGTAATTCTAGATTTACAATTAGTGTACATGCTAAAATTTATGTGAAAAATATTTCCTCTTATATTATAAGTTAAAAGTTTTCTCCATAAACCCATGCAGTCACACTTTATTAAAATCAGATTTAAAATCGATAAAGGCGCAATATAATGCTTTGTCTTTAATTTCATAATTTCAATGAAATTATGTGAAACAAAGATGTTATCAATGTCCGTGATAAGTTTACCATGTTTAAAATTGTTTGTGAGGTTGAAGTTCACATTTATTAAATTCTGAATATATTACATTCAAAGTTCTGCATAATAAATAAATAAATAAATAAATAAATAAATAAACGTTTAATATCAGCTCAAAATGTCAGATTTCAAATAATTTTGAACCTTAGGGAAAATGATAGAAATTCCCAACTGTTCTACTCGCGACATTTAAAAATATTTGTTGCTTCCACCAACTTTTTTAATGTAGCTTTTGTGCACTGGGTTATATTGATACTTATGATTGGACAGATTTTAAACTTCAAGCTAACAAATCGTATCCATCAACGCATAGTCAGCAACAACGTTACGCCTTTAAATGCGCCGGGGACTTTGACGATATATTCGAAATAAACTTTGGTTAAAGTATTAAGGTATTTGCATATTTGCTGCTATGATATTAACAGATGTTCAAATTTTCATTGGTTAATTATATTAATTGTCTGTGTAATAAAATTTGTTTACAGTCGGTGAAAGTAACGAAGCAAGTGTCAAAATAAAGCGACCAAGAAACAAACATAAAAACAATTCTCTCTCTCTCTCTCTCTCTCTCTCTCTCCTTGTGTTCGGTTTGGCAAGAAAACTTTACTGTACATATTGGAAATTTAATGCATACATGTGCGTTTTGTTTACAACAACTCTTACGTTATCAAACCAAGAGATAATGAACACCTACAACACGGTTCTCACTTAAAGACGGGAGGAGGTAGTGACACGATAACGACGAAGAACAAGCAAACAATGCAAAGTTGAACTCCAATACTTCTAAGTCTTATTGACAAATATGAAACCTAATCAACAATTGGTACAAGCTGAGGTGGGCTGTTTGTAAAAATTAAAACTTTAAATGCTCACTGTTGTATTGTTTCACCCAACAGAGTACCATTTTGATTGTGAACTAAAATTGAAAGACGCCTAAGTTGTCACACTTTTGTTTTCCTCTCAGCACCTTACACGCATATACAGATGATCAACGGTTAAACACAATCTATGTCATCAACTAGGTCACCGAAATGTTACAAGCAGTACAGTTGCAATCATCATTTTTCAAAACTTTCATAAATGAATAAATAAATAAATACATGGTCTACCTTATCTCGATTTACATTTTATTGTCCAATTGTTATACATTTGCTTGAAGCGTTTTATATATTTAATGATATCACGTGGCAAAATGATAAAATAATTTTTAAAATGCAATAAGAAATTGTTTTTCTTCTGTGATGAACAGTGCTAATTTCTTCATTGATGTTTGACAAAATAATTATTCCTCGCAAAATACTACAGAAAATGTGCGTTTATTTAAACAGATGAATTTAAGGCTGTTTTACGCTGAAAAATATTCACATTATTACTCCATTCCACGTCCCAAAGACTTCTATAGTTATAGTCCATTTAAGTATTGAGAGCAATCATAATGAAATAAGTGTATCGTAAAAATACAAAGAATGAAAAATACCACTCACATCCCTGGTATGATTTCGATAAAAATAGGGGTTATTATTTTTGCCATAGGCTAAATTTTGATGTTTTATAAAATAAAATGTATAAATTTTATTTCGCATATTACAAATTTATTATTATTATTATTATTATTATTATTACTGCTGATAATGGTCTTAAGTACGATATTGGCAATATATACACAAGAAAATTTTTTGAGTTGAGTTTTCACACAACGATTTTTTTGGAAACTTAGAAAAATTAGAAACTTTTGATATTTACCATTTTGATTTTAAACTCAAATTTAAAGACGCCTAAATCGTTACACTTTTACATTACACGTACATAGTGTATACAGATGATTTACAGATTAACACAATCTATGTTATCAATTAGGTCACCAAAAACATTACAGTACAGTTGCTTTTCTTCTCCCTCAGTAAAAACCATCCATTTCGACAACTCAACCCATAAGGCATAGTAACAGAAAATATTTACAGGAATGGTGACCTGAGATTATTATAAACTGTTTTATTGATGTTTTGCTTACAATAAAATAAGAACAAGGCTTTTAATCTTAACCCAATCATCATTTTTCAAAACTTTCAAAAATAAATAAATAAATAAATAAATAAATTAATTAATTAATTAATTATTTAATAAATGACACATTTGTTTGAAGCAATTTAAAAATTAAATGATATTTACAATTAAGAACGTGACAAAAACGTAAAATTAATGTTAAAGATGGCAGCGGAAATTGTTTTACTTCTGTATTTAAAGTCTTAATTTCTCCTTTAATTTTTGAAAAAATAAAATTTGTTCGCAGAAAACTACAGAAATTGAGTCGCTTTTGGCGGAGAAATATTCACATTATTACTGCATTTCACTTCCCAAAGACCGCGAATATGTTTCGTGCATTTAAGTCCA
This sequence comes from Tegillarca granosa, assembly GCA_029721355.1. Lineage (NCBI taxonomy): Eukaryota > Metazoa > Mollusca > Bivalvia > Arcoida > Arcidae > Tegillarca > Tegillarca granosa. Next base: position 6,049,836 of record CM056599.1, read on the forward strand.
TGTAACCTTAACCTAATAATCAAGTAACCCTTTCCTCCAAGATGACACCGTTATGCTTTTGTATTTGTAAAATTACAATTATATTGCGTATCACTATTTCCAACATGTGTTTCTCGCTGATAAGTCACCTTTTGACATTTGTTTGTAACCCATATAACCCAGAACTGATAACAAGTGTAAATACAAAAAATATTGATCATAAAAAAAGGTATTTAAACAAAGTCTCAATTTAAACTCTAAGTTACTGTTCGACTATCCCAGAAAAATACAAGAGGTCAGTATACACAGTATTTTCTGCATCTTTTCATATTTCACATTTTACGTAGATATAGGTACTAGTAATTACTTTGTTGTGGGGTTCCATTTTTAAACAACTTGCGTCTTACAGTCGCCTTTAACGGGGATAAACACCGGATTAAGGAGTCGTTAATACAACATACGGAGAAAGAAACAAAAAATGAAAAACACATACTTGATCCTTTGACTATAAGAAAGTGCAAGAAAAACGTTTCAAGTCTGTATAAATATGATCAAAACATTACAGATACTAAATTTTAATGGTTAAATTTTAGAATACTTCATCGCATTTTCTGAACGAATACATTTCTTTAAACAATGAAAATAAAACTAGACTCTCACTAAACATTTTGAAGAAAATTTTGAAAAAGACATATATCATCTTTTTATACGATTGTCAGAAAACACGAGAACTGTTGGAAAATCTGGAAAATTGTCTTACTGAAAATAATCTATAACACATTCTAATATGATAAAGGACACAATTCTGGAAAATTCTGGAAAAATCAACATATTTTTAATCATGTAACTACATTTTCTAAACAGTTTATCAGTTTGAACCGTTTTCATAAAAAGCCATTAATTTCTTTGAAATAAAAAATTATATTTTCCAATACTACAAAATTGAAAAGAAACGATATGAACTATCAGAGATATCCAATGTTTTTTTTTTCCATTAAATGGAATCATTTGATTCCCTTTTTGATTGGTTAATTTCATAGTTTATCACCAAAATATATATAAATATTGTAAACAGTGATTTTACATATTCAGTACACCTGTGAGTAAATTCATTATTGCATTAACATTGATCAAATTCTTGTAAATATTGTATTTGGTTGCTAGATTATTTAACCCTGTTTGGTATATGAAATATATTAACTTGATTATTTTTACATAACACATGTTGTCTCAATATGCAGGAACGCTGTAAATAATTCAGAGTGAAAAACGTATGTATGTGTGTGTAAATGGTGTCTTCGTCTAGTTCATATTTTGAAAATTGTTGAAAAATTTAAATAAAAAAAAAAGAAAAAAGAAAGTGCAAGGAATAACGAAATGGTTTGCAAAGATGTAAAAATCCATAACAAACCGTAGAGCAAATCAATTTTTTTTTGTATACTTTATTCTGTTATATACCCATCATAATATTGCTATAATGTGACACCCTGATTCAGCGTTCGCTTTCTGGTAGTTAACGTAAGAACGAGAGAACGAAAGAAACAATAACAAACACAACGATAAAAAAGTCCTTTATAGATAAGGTTTGAAAAACTGTAAACATCTACTTGGAAACTGGATGTCAGAAAACGACAACTTATATGGGCACTGCCTGTAACGACAAAATAATGTTATGTACATTGTACTACAAAATGTCTCAAAAACGCTTTATGTTACTCTAATCAGCGAAGGGGTAAGTAATTAAAGACTTTAAAACCAGAATTGTAGAAAATTGAAGTTATAGAAGTCAGCCAAATTTTGTACACAATGCGCCATTCCGGCTTATTATACCGCTTTAACCTAAATCGCTAGGGTGCATCTTGTTCATAACAAAAAACAAAATCAAAAGGAATTAAACATTTTTAACAGTTTTTATAATCTACTTTTTCATTACTGAAACCACTTGCTGTTCTATAATCAGTGACACAGCAGTTCTAAGGGGTCGTCTTCAATGACGACAATTATCTTCATTTTGGTTAACGGTTTACAACATGTTTCAGCAAAATTGTAGATTTCAGGCGTTTATACTTTTCAAACTTTCATGATATGTTTGAAATTTTTGGTTTTTTTTCCTGCTTTATTTACAGAATGTTCAACCTGAAGACAATTTTCCTTGTTTCTTTTTATGTTGTTAGCGTTGCTGGCGGCTGTATCACTCCAACGGGTAAGAGTGTTTAATGTATATATAGTTATTATTTAATGCAAATATAGTTATCATTAACTACTCGACTATTTTTACGTATGGCCATGTACCGCTTTTAAAATTTATAGAATAATACGGTCAGAAGTGTCACTGTCATATTCTGTTTTTGAATGAACTATTCTATAAAAGTGGTACAGACAAATGTGATGGTTAGGGTCGAAAGATACACTTCGTGCGTTCAACAAACATCAATTCATCGGGAACAGTACATAACTTGCTATTTGTAATTCATATTAGCAATTTTTTAAAGCCAATTGTCAAATCTTAATATATTGTATTATATCTAGTTTTGATTAGTTTCAGGAAAGGTATTCATATTATGCATGTACTATATATGTTAAAACAAAGTGTTATAGTAAAGTTTTTTTGTTATTGAAGCTTGACTTGTCTTAAGTAAATATTCCTATTGTATGTAAAATAGCTCTCTGTCAAGTTTTCACACCAAATCTAATTTAGACAAATGTCAAAAGGCATTTTTTTTAAATTTTATCGTTCAATACATTAAAAGGTGTATGACATTTGTTATATATGGCTACGACAGTATTAGTACTTTGTTAATGATTCTAACTGTTATTCGTCCAGAGTATTAATGTAGCAGTCAAGAATATTTCATTCATATCGAGACCTCACCCGCTATAGACGAAACGGCAGAATTTTGACTTTTGCAGTGCGCTAAGGACAATGTCGTGGAGGGTTCTTTAGTGTGCTACAACAACCATTACATGATGCATCGGCTTTTTAAAGTCTCCTCCGAATAACCCCATGACTTTCATTTCTCATAGCCGAGTGCTCAGCGAAAGAACAATCACTACCAATTTTTAAGTCTTTCTCAGACTTGTCAGGCCCGACCTCCCACACACTCGTCTAGTGTAGTAGACAATACAGAGAAAAGTCTGGACCGCGAAAATTATGTATGAGATATATCAACAATTACATAATCTCTTACTCTCCGATGATGCTATGGCCGAAATGAACAACACACAGTCAATTTGTTTCATCCCGATTCACAAATGATGAAAAACGCGTTATAGAAATGAATTGGCAACATTTTTTCATTCGTAACATTATTATTTCAATAACAGGAGTAGCTTTTACAGCTTTAAAATCGGCATCTACTTCATCAGATGGTGTTATAAGATTCGAAAACGTCTTATTGAATGAAGGTAATGGGTATAATAGTGCTACTGGTGAATTCACGGCACCAACTGACGGTGTGTATGTATTCAGTTGGACAATTCTTACTAAAGAAACCGAAGCAATAGCTGCTGATTTATATCTTGGCAGCTCGAGGAAAGCAAGGTTATTCGCAGATGCAAGAGGAGGTACTACTTCTAACAGTATGGATGACTCGGCTTCAAACACTATAGCAATTAGATTAACGAGGTAATTTATGTAGCCCTTTTTATTACATTTATGGACATAAATACATAACATAAGTAATTTTCTAGATTTGTATAACGACAATTTGTTAAATTATTAAAATAGAAACTGCATTATACAAGTTCTGATAGTAATGCCATTGATTGTCATATGATTAGTGTACTATAACATGTTGATAGAATGTTATTTTACACCCATGTCATATGCATTCTAATATTTATAAAACAAGGTATACAAAAATTTACATAATGCAACTTTTGAAAATTTTATTTGATAAAATTCTAAAAATTTGCATTTGGCACTCAAATGAAAGATAAAAATGAAATATGTGATAATTCAAATTTGCTCCTTCTTGTAACACAATGAATTTATTTAGTATATAAAACCTGATAGCATTTTATGATTTTTAAGATTCAGCAATAACAACAACTTTTCACAATATAAAATTTCATATGAATTGAATGTACAATGTACAATTAGTTACAATGACCTACCGTTGGTCTATAGAATTGTTTGTCACAAGGTTTTCTCTAAATATTTCTTTAATTCAATACACTCCTCATACAAATAACAGAAGAATTATATTAAAAACATTGACCTAACCAAATTCTATTCTTCAATACAAAAATCTTTACCGAATTCTAATGTACATAGAACAGATTTTGAAAAAAGAGTTGAAAATTAGTGACTTCAATGATGCAATTGGGTTCTACCTAGATTACATCAGGGTATATCAAGGTTAATAAAGGTCGAATTAATTAATATGTAAATCACATTTTCTTTCACATGTTCTTGAATTGTAAAGACATATGGAAAAGAAATCGATGGCCAAAGATGCAATAGATATAGTTAAAAGTCTCGACTTTTTTCACTCGAAAAATAGAGGAAACAGCTAGGAATTGGGTGTTTTTTGTTGTTTGGATATTTCAAGGTGTAATCATCATAAATATTCAAATCATGACATCATTCGTATGTTGTAGACTAGGAAGGTACATAAGGGATATTCTGGACATAGTAAATTTTAAACATTTTAAAACACTAAAAATGTAATATGCATAGAATTAAAAAACCTTTTTGAATAAGTCTCATCTTTCCCCCCCCCCATTAGGTTGTAAATTTTACATAGATTTTTAAAAAATAATTTTGAATTATTTTGTTAACATATGGAGTTTCTGTTCTCCAAATATGTATATGGCGCACAGTAATGGACTTATAGTAGTCAATACTTATTTTCCTATTCGTATTTCCTGCCCTTACTACAGCTGAAAAAGGATTACTATTAACAGATGGATGAAACTAATAACTGAAAAGCAATTAATGTATTATTATTTCAGAGGACAGAAGGTATCTATAAGAGTTGATTCGGTATGGGATAATTTTGTTGACGGAAACAACTGGTCATCATTCTCTGGACATAGAATTTTCATGTAAACTAAGAAACTGTGGTAGTGTTAAACAATAAATGTGCATTAAATTTATAATTTAGAGTTTTTGTGTGTGTGTATTAGGAAAATACAGTCAAACTTCAATTATTCGAAGTTAAAGGTTTTAATTTTACGTTCCAAAAATCAGAGGGTTAAAATAAGTGAATTTAAAACTTCATCCAAACGTACATTGTCTGAATACAATATATAAAAAGACATAAGATTGTAAAGTATTTCCAAAATGTTTCATACATTTATGAAATAGAATCAAGCAATTAACAAATGGAATAAAACAATTAAAGAAACAAACTCAAAAAAGAGACATACATAATAGGATCAGTATTTATAAAATTGTCGACTTTAAATGCGCACTTCACACAATGCTAAAGTTAGTGCCAAATTTTTAATTTAAAGAACTATTAGACAAATTCCTCACACTTGTATCAGCTCGAGATTGATAATAAAGACCACTGAAAATAAAAGGACTATTTCATTCGACATTTAATATTGTGACAAAATGGCATCCGTATGATATGAGAAGCTTTGGAAAGCCTTTGAAAGTATTGTCTGTTTTTTTCACAATAACAATGGTTATTTAATAATGAAACTATTTTATTTTATTTATATGAGATACATAACAGCTTTAAAATGAATAGCCGAGGGTTTAAAGAAAAAACTTTTGATTAAAACACAATTTTAGTCCAATTCAAGAGGCTAATTGGCCTTAACTGTCGACTAAGGACATCAGACCCTTTATAGAAATATTGTAAAATATCTAATTTGGCAAAGCTTATTGCATTGATGCTGTATTCGAAGTATTACCTTTTCTGGACAAAATGACCTAACCTCAAAAAAAAAAAACCAAAAAAAAAAAACCTCTATATTTTTATCTCTCCAAAATGAATTTAAACCTAGATGGGTTTATGAACACACGCTTAAACCGCTATAAGCATTCGGATGAAACAAGATCCCCCGTTAAAAAGTTTTCTTAACATGATTACAGCATTACAACTATCGCCATGTATAACACATATGAAAAAAATAACAGAAATATCTCAACCTTTTTTAGATAAAAATTGTCTTTATTCGTTTCAATTACATGTATATAATTGATAATAAGCAAAACAACACCGCTACCATAGTCATTAACCAATTGTAATGAAATGTAATACGTTTAATTTTTTGATTGTATAGTCATATAGTATTTTCATCGACCCGCACTTCCCTTAGCTACAGTTTTCATCATTGTTTGTTATTTCTACAATAAAAAATATATAACGAATATGTTATGGTTCAATCACCATAAAAGATCAGGGAATTACGGTTTGACTTGGTGTTTATAAACAAAAATAAGATTTATTGCAAACAATAAAAAAGCAAACTAAAGGTTCTGTATACTTTATTTGGAATATATAAACTATGAACTGCTTTAATTGCAGCATATGTATATTATATATGATACCCCGGAATCTCAGCAAAATGTGGACCTTTTTTAATTCTTATATTTTTTAATGGTTTATATTGAATTTTTGTATATTGCTTAAAATTGTTAAGTTAATATAATGGGTTGCCATTTAAAATACATGTACTTAAAGCTGAGTTACGGAATAAGAATATGTATTTAATTTAAATGTTTTTGGCATTAAAGTTAAGGGTGTGTACTTATATTTTTTTGTAGTACTTCTCTACCTTCGCTATATAATCCTATTAATGCAATACGCGTTCTGTTCAATTTTCGTGTGGCACTGGTATAAGGTTTCAAAAAAAAAAAAATAAATAAATAAATAAAAAAAGAAAAAAAATCTGTTAACAAAACATCGCTCCTTACGCTGCAATTATAAAAACTTTTTATCGTGCCCAAAACGTTATTTTCTGCCAGTTTTTGTCAAACACTGAAGAAGAAAATTTATTTATGCTGTTTGCGAGAATGCAAGCACATCAGTTGGAGTGGTAAAATATCCCGGACAAATGCCGGTAAACAATGTAAAATAATTTTATACGTGTCGCGTTACGTAGATTTAAATTTACCATTGGATGCTTTAAATGAGGAATACATATGACCAGACTTTCGCATGATTTAAAATTGAATTGCTACTTTTCTAAAATGTAACAAAAATTGATTATATTAAAACATTTTGCCAAACGCATTTGCGAAAATACAAAAATTATGTCTTTTGTTTTAAATTCAGAGTTTTAAAATTTTGATCTATATCGACATATTTCAAAGGATTTGCCTTGTTTTCTAAGGTCATCATTGTAACCTTAAATCAATTTAATGTTCACATTGTTTTTTTTATGCATCCTATCCTGCAGGTACCAAAAAGGGTAAAAATGCTGGACAGTTCATTGCTAAACATGGGGTATATCTTGGGTTCAAAATTCTTGATGATAAACTTAATAAAACCTACTAATAATTGTTTTTGTACTTATTTTAAAGCTGCATTAAGTTTTTCAATTTTCCGTGAAATTTATTTTCTAAAATTTATCCCTATCAACTGTAAATAAACGGAATCCTCTAACGGGTCGGTAAGTCTTGACTTAATCTAAAGATACAATGTCATGAAATCACACAAATAAATAAATAAGAAATCACTAAGTAGTTCTGAATTTATTGACTACAATACATTTGTAGAAATAATCTATTGAGATAATTATTTGCCTACATAACGCTAATTGAGTTTTTTTTTCTTTGCATGTTCTGATGATACATGTACTGAAAATTTACAGAGTTGCCTGTGACCAACAATGTTCATCCACTTATTCTAATTGGCTAAAAATTGGACATATAATCGTAAAACTTATAATATCATTTATTCTTAATGAACATTTAAAATATTTTTGTCAAAAACAATGGAGTAGCACGGTTAGTTATAGACTTCTTAATCTTGTGTGTTATTTAATGGTTTAATTAATAGACTAGTGTTATTTAAACCCGATACAAAGCTCCCCAAAACTTTCCCACCTCACTATCAACCTTGAATATATCTTACTCATTTACTTACTCTATGCATTAATTGCAATTTGTCTTCAGGTTTCAATTTTTTGGACTTGCTAAATTCCTGAAGTTATGGACCCTAATCACTTTTGTAAGAGGTCAGAGGAACTGATAACAGGAGGCCAATGGTTAATTGCTCTCCTTAATTTTTTATGAAATTTTATCTTTGAAATTCTTAATAAATTATGAAATCCTTCTTAAAAATAATTTTAGGATCCTTAGGGCCAAATTTTTTGTAATAAGAATACTACTTCTACAAAAGATGTTACAAACAATTTACCTAAGGTTCAACTCCGTTAGTTTGACTAGAGAATTTTTAAGTCGCTAATCTATAGTTTCCTCACTGTTATCTCTGACGAAGATTTGTTGAAATTAAACATTAGGCCCCCTCCTTCAGACTCCAAAGAGAACAAAGCGCTTTTATGTATTTAAGTATGAAAATCAAGGCTCAAGGCTCAAATGTTTATTGGATACCATTTTTTCATTTCAACCAGTGTTAATAATCCCTCTAGAGTTTATTGTATAATTATGTTTTTGTCATAATTAGATATTTTTATTTTATTTGCTTAATGTTTCTAACTCTTCTTCATTATATTGGCTATAGCCAATGACATGATTTTTAGGTAACAGTTATTGCATTGAAAAGAGCCACTAACATTAATTCCAATATATATTAAAGCTAGTTAAATATTAAAAAATTAAAATTTTACCAAAACATAAAATTTGTTATTCATCTTAAAGTCCTTGATAATGTGAGACAACAATGACAAAGACTGTAATAGGTGAATTAAGATCTTAAGAAAACGGTTTTTGCAAATAAAATGATTTGTTTATATTAAATAGGAGTTTTCCTAAAACACTGTAATTTAACAAAACATTATTACTGAGAAAACTGGATTTGTTTGGAAACCAGACAACACAATATTCTCTCTCAGAGTAGGTAGTGTCTCTCACCACCTGGCTCTAATCCTACACAAAAAATCTGTTTGCTAACTACTAACGTTAGTGGTTATATCTTGGCACTCAGGTTCTTCCTTCATCCTATAATTCATTAATCAATATATAAACGTAAGTTTTTAGACTGTAGGTGTAGAACACTGTTACTCTGCTTTGCTCCATTTTTCCTAGAATTTCAAAGTAAAGATATGTAGGGCCTTGAGCAGAAGTCGTCTAAAGTATTTACTTACATATCATAGTGCCTCTCACCGCCTACTGTCTGATTCACGTCTGTTGTACTAATAGTCATTCAAGGTTTAAGAGGAGAAGTCTAAAAAGTTTGTATCATGTGGTTTACCGATATTGCGTATGCATATTGTCATAATTATCTGACTGCAAATTGCATGCCATCTCAGCTGGAGTATAAAATGCAGAGCATCTTGAAATCTTTACGGGGATTTAATATGGTTAAACACAGAAACACACGATCCGGAAGTAAATCGCTGAAAAGTAATTCAAGTTAAGAAATTCGAACTATGCATAAACCAACGTTCTCCTTTGGCTCGTCATGTAACGTCTACTTGTCAGCTTTACAACATAAGGATAATAGACTGTGGTACTAACAGCTGCGATCTTACCTACATCTGAATGGAATTAATGGATTCCGAAATGTTCTACCGTAAGTTCCACGATAATTATAGCGATATACTTCCGGATTGAGTGAGGCTTTGTTTTACCATATCAAATCCCCGTAAGGATGTTTAAAAGCTATACATTTTATACTCCAGCTAAGATGGCATGTATTTTGGTATTTGTTTACAACGGCAAAAAGCATAAACAATACTTGTATGTGACATAATTTTTCAATTTCTCTTTTATAACCTTTAACAAGAGCACCCGCCAAGCGGGGACAATATACGCCCGTCACTATTTATGATGTGAGCAAGAATTATAAGTAAGGAAATAATGAAGGGACAAGTTATTAATCTGCTAAGTTTCAAAACAAGAAATCTACAGAATTATGTGTCTTCGCATATGGAATTTAGACTTGAACACAAACTTTGACATAAACTTTCACGTTTTGACATGCCGCCAACAACAACACCAGAACAGAAACACCCATGTCTTGCCTCATGGCAAAGCACAGCAATATATAACATATATAACAAAACATTCTACAGAAATGTACCTTTAATTTATATCGCCATTGTGGTATGAAAAATACACTGTCCTAGTTCCATTTACAACATATTTATCATCTAAATTTTGGAACATCAGATCAAGTGTGAACCCATTGTCTGTAGTTGGTTGAAGAATTTCTTGTTTGTAGGCTAATTCATTGATCATCAGATTTAGAAAAAATCGGACAGGTGGTGTGTCTTTATATGCATGGCAATTGTTTTTATTGAAACTGTTAATTTGACCTTTGACTTAGTGGCTTGATTCGCAATCCCATTTCTTGTCACAAGGAATAAGAAGAAGGATTCAAAGATAAATTGGAAGAAGTGCGTTTTTAAATGCAATGAAACTGAATTTCTATTTATAGTATTGTGAGCTTGACCTTTGACCTCTGCAATTACCTGTATTGGCATATCACCGGGAATAAACTTTCTAAATTTGAGATCAGTCAGACAAAAAGTATGTTTTTAATGCACGTAAACTGAATTTCTATTTTAAGTAATTATGACCTTGACTATGACCTAGTGCCCTGATTTGTAATCCCGGACATTGTATTGTCACAGGGAATAAAATAACAAAGTTTGAAATCAATCATATAAACAGTGCATATTTAAACGCACGGAAACCAAATTATTAACACAGACGGAAAGCGTCATAACATCATAACATAATACGCCCCATCAATATTGACGGGCGTATAAAAATTAGTACTACGGCAGGCATGAATTAAACAGTAGATTCAAATTCTGTTTGAGCAGATTCTAGTATGAGAACGTTAACATTTGTCTATACACTAACTAAAGTTCAGTGGTTTTTTTCTGTTTCTGTTACCATACCTCAACTGACTGCCTCAATATAAGTGACTAGGGCATTTAACACAATACAGAATGAACCAGATACATGCAATGACATCTGCTAGTTACAGAATTCCTATTGTACCATTATTCTATACATAACAAATAAAATAAATTAATGCATTTTTTTTATGTATCTACAGTTAAAAATTAAAGTCAATAAAATTATCATATCAATTTACCAAAGTTTATATATTTTCTGAAAGTACCGGTAGTCTACGAGGGAACTTGACAGGTTTTCTCATTAATTGAAGGTAAAATTTACGGAAAAAAAATGTATTTGTTGTTTTTTTTTTTAGATCATGGCAGCATTTTATAAGCATAGGTTTAGGTACAAATTTTTAATTTACTGATTTAACTTCAAAACATCAAAAAATTAATGTTCTGTTCCGACTTAACAAAAGCTTAAGAATCTTTCCAGCTGAATGGAGTAGGGTATAGTTGAATTATGATGTTTAAAGCCCCAGTCAAGAGTTTTTTCTGTTATATCAAAGAGGTCAGTTCTGAGATGGTGGCAAAATGGTGTGTTTGTTTTATTAAGAATATAAGATACGAAAAACATTTTTATTACGTTAATGCAATATTGTAACGATTTTAAAAAACAAATTTACAAACTAAAAAAATAAAAACCCTTAAATTTCTATTTAACCTCGACTTATCGATTTTAAACAAAAAGATACATACATAAATATTTTAGTTTTAAAAAATTGTATGACATCTGTTACAGTAACATGATTTTACGAAAAGAAATCTTTAAAAAAATCATCAAGTTAAAACACCTGAAGCGTAGCGTATATCAATTTACAACTTATACACATGAAGCAACCGTTACGTGTGGTTACAAAAAATGAATAAAAAAATAAAATAAAAATAAAATAAATAAAACAATTAAAATCATCGTGTTAAAACACCTGAAAGGTAGCGTGCAACATGTACAACTTATTCTCATAAAGCAAAAGTGACATGAGGTTACAATATATAAGTAAATAAATGAATAAATAAATAAATAACACAATCATTGAGTTTAAACACCTGAATGTCTATGCATAAAAACTTGTACAGATTGCACACATTAGCATTTTGTTCTAATTAATAGTATTACTTTTACAGCTGGGAAGTTGATTAAATAAAGATTGGTTATATAGTTGTTAGTGCTATATGTAAGCACTGTCAAGTGTTATGTATTAGACAAATACCCGTAAAATGTTGTCAGCCAGCATTCGCGATTTTACTTTTCGATAATTTATAAGCATAAAGGATTGCTTTACGCACTCTGTGTGTAAGTGGGAAGTTACTGACTAGTGTGTAAAATTAACACTTTTTTAATCCACGCGACGTTAACAATCTACATATGTGGTTTGTATCTTTTTCTAAATCTTTTTTATTGAAAAACATGCCCCATTTCAGAAAGCTTTGAAGAGTAGACAGAATTTGGCGGTTACAAAGACTTCCAATCCCTCTGTCATATATCATTTTTGTATTTAATCATAAATTTGTATTTTGTCATATACAATTTTCGAATATATTTTATTATTAAATACAAAAATGGTATAGGACACTTCTAACCCAAATAGCTAATACTAAAATGAGAATTAATTCTTGAAATATTAAATTCAAAAATTACAAGCAACGTCCCTTGTTTCTAAATTCGGGAAGTTCATTCAAATGTCCGTGATAAGTTTCCTTTATATAAATACTTTATTCTCACATTGAAACATAATAAACAGAAACATATTGTGACATGTTATATACACTATAATAACAAAATACAGTGTTATACAATGAAAATAAAAGTATTACATTATGCATAAAATTAACCTGGAGAGCAAATTCTCTCGAATATAATTTTAATAAACTTACATAATTTTCTTAGTAAAACAATATTTTAGGTGAAAATAATTTAAAAAAACTTTAAAATATTTGGTCTCTTTGTAAATTTATCAGGTATAAAAGTTTGTCTTTCATTGGTAAAAACAGTACAATTCATTACATAATGACATTCATCTTCAATGTCATTATGGCACAAAGTTCAAATACGACATTCATGTGCGATTTTTTTGTCCTGCCAGTTTCCATCGGGAGTCGCTGGTTACTGGTTCTAAATTTACTCAGTAGGTTCATTTGTATATAATCTAAGTTTAAAGTCAAGTAAGTATGTAGTTTACCATTTGATCCAACAAATAAAAATGAAATGGTACATTTTGAAGAAGAATTACATTTTTCATACCAAGTTTGCAAAAATTGATCAAAAACTTTTGTTTTCTACATAAAGTTAACCAAGTACTATTTGGAAATGATTGTGTTAACCATATATTACATAATCCACATTACTCAAAAACTGATTTACGGTAGAGCTTGTTCCCACTATGGGAACTTTCTGCAACGAAGCAAATTACTTACAATTAAATTGTTGACACAAGGATATTGCAAGCCTAGGCTAATCAGGGCCCTTAAAAAGTTTTATGGCCGTCATCACAATATTGTTGATAAGTATGTAGTCACTGTATCCCAACTTATACTGGATATATTTGACTTACCATAGTTCTTTGTTCCTTTCATTCTCAAAATTGACTTGCACGTGACGGATGTAGCTAGCTAAACAGGAGGTGCTTACCCTTCCGGAGCACCCGGCCTCACTTCCTTGATGGAAGTTCACGTGTATCACCTATTTTGCCAGTTTGCAAAGTTTTTACTTTGTTTTTAGGATTGTGATATGGACAAGGACTGGTATGTTTGTTTTATTTTAACTATATACTTTAACCATTTATATGTCCGTCCATTTTCAATAAATTATACAAGATAGAATAAAAAATTTTTTCTTCTTTTCCAAAAATAAATTTGTACCAATAATTAACAAAAGAAATCAACGGAGTTCTACCCAGTTCCCCATAAACAAAATAATTTAGTGTAGATTGTTTTAGTCCAAGAATAAATTAACAAACTTAAGATGCACCTTTTCAATAATATCAAAATTTTCAAATCCCCACAATTTGCAAATATATAGCAAAAAAGGTACAACTATCCTATCAAAGATTTCTAACCGACAATCAATAGATAAACCGAAGTGTTAACATTTTTTCAATACAGCATACATTGCATTGCTTGTCCTGTTAACTAAATACTTTCTGATTCTTAAAAATGAGATATTTTTTTAAAAGAAAATACAAAGGTATTTATTCTCATAAACAAAATCTAAACATTATTTTCATAACTCAATACAATAGTTTGTGATAATTTTCGTTTTGAAAATAGAAAAAGTTTTGTTTTGTCAACATTTAATGTAAGTTTCCACTCTTTTCAGTATAATAATATAAAAATATTTAATTGGTTTTATAAGTTTTCAGGTGATACGGACATCAATACCGTATCATCAATAATAAAATCTAATATACACATCAAGTTTATTCTCAACATCGCAAGTAATTGTAGTAAGACCCGAGACATTATTTGAAAATAAAAATGACCCTAAGTCGTTCAAATACAAAGCAAATAAAAGAAGAGTGATTGTTTCAACTTGTGTTAAACAACTTTTACATGGAAATATCGTTAATTGACCATTTATAGTAAATCTAGATTTACAATTTTTATTCATGTTAAAAAATATGTTAAAACATTTTCCTCTTATATAATAAGTTAGAAGTTTTTTCTCCATAAACAAATGTGCCACGCTTTATTAAAAACATATTTAAAATCTATAAAGGCACAATATAATGCTTTGTCTTTAATTTTAAAATTTCAATGAAATTGTGTAAAACAAAGATGTTATCAATGTCCGTGATAAGTTTCCCATGTTAGAAATTCTTTGTGAGGTTGAAGTCCACATTCATCATATTCTATATATATCATATTGCGGTCGTGCCTTATAAACAAATACTTAATAAATAAAAAACAAACAAATAAATAAATGAAACATTTGTGTAATTTTAGACTGTTTCGAAACTGTTCCACTAGCGACATTTAAAATATTGTTGCTTCCAACGGTTTTCTTTTTTTTCTAGTATTTTTTACACTGGTTTATTTTAAAACATGTATTTCTAATTGGACAGATTATAAACTTTAAGCTAACAAATCGTGTTCGTCAACACATCGTCAGCAACAACGTAAAGCCTTGCAATGCGCCAAGGACTTTGAAGATATAGTCGATATAAACTTTGGTTAAGGTATTCAGGTATTTGCATATTTAGTGTATCTTTACAATTAAGATTGATAAATACTATAATTCTTGCTGTATTAAACAATTTTGTTTAAACTCCGTGAAAGTAACGAAGCAAGTGTCAAAATATAGAGATAAAAATAAATACCAGTCCTTGTCTAAACCACAATCAAAAAAAAAGTAAAAACTTTGAAAGCTGGCAAAATTAGTCATACACGTGATCTTCCATCAAGGAAGTGAGGACGGGTGCTCTGGAAGGGTAAGCACCTCCTGTCTTGTCTAGCTACATGTAGCTTCACCCGTCACGTGCAAGTCAGTTTTGAGAATGAAAGGAACAAAGAACTATGATGAATCAAATATATTCAGTTAAAGTTTGGATACAGTACATACATACTTATCAACAATAAATAAACATAAAAACAACTCTCTCTCTCTCTCTCTCTCTCTCTCTCTCTCTCTCTCTCTCTCTCTCTCTCTCTCTCTCTCTCTCTCTCTCTCTCTCGCTATGCATTCAGTTATTCAGTTTGGCAAAAAAAACTTTCACTGTATATTAGGAAATCAATGCATATATGTGCGTTTTATTTACAACAACTGTTACGTAACCGAACTAGGAGATACTGAACTCCTACAACACGGTTCTCACCTAAAGACGTGAGCAGTTATTTAACAGGTAGTTTCTAGATTAAGATATTGACACCATAACGACGAGGATTGAGCAAACAGTACAAAGTTGAATTTCAATAATAATCACTCTAAATGACAAATATGAAACGTACTAAACCATAGAGGGACAAGCCAGTCGAGATGGGCTGTTTGTAAAAAAAAAGCTTTTAATGTTCACTGCTGTATTGTTTCATGTTTTTTATTTTGCCGTGAGAACAATCCATTTTGACAACTCAATCCATAAGGCATGGTAACAGAAAATATTTACGTGAATAGTGACCTGTGACTTGATATACTGTGTTATTAATGTTTTACTGACAATATAATAAAAACAAGTCTATTTATCTTAATCCAACCATCATTCTTCAAAACATTACATAAATAAATAAATAAATAAATAAATAAATAAATAATATATTTGCTTGAAGCAATTGAAACATTTAATATTTTTTACAATTACAAAAGTGACAAAAACATAAAATTAAATAAAGATTGCAAAAGGAAATTGTTTTACTTCTGTATGTAACAGTGATAATTTCTTCATCACATAACCATCTCTTCCAAGATGACGCCGTTATGCTATTGTATTTACATGATTGCAGTTACATTGCGTATCTCTATTTTTTAACATGTGTTTCTCGCTGATAAGTCTCCTTTTGACATTTGTTCATAGTCCATATCGGCACAACTGATAACAGGTGTCAAAATATTGATCGTTAAAAACTTTATTTAAATAAAAACTATTTTTCTTAAACTCTAGGTTAATGTTTGATTTTCCCAGAAAAAGAGGTCAATATACACAGTTTTTTCCTCATCTTTTCATATTTCACATTTTACGTAGATATAGGTTATTACTTTGTTTGGGTTTTTCATTTCTGAAGAACTTGCATCATTCCCTAAAGAAAATATTGACATTAAAGTCACCTTAAACGGGGAGAACCAACGGATTAAACAACCTTTAGGATAACATACGAAAAAAAAACATGAAAAAACATACTTGGTCCTCTGACTATAAGAAAGTGCAAGGAAAAGTCTAATTGATTGCAAAGAATTTTTGTAAAAATTCATTAAAAAACCATACAGCAATCGATGTTAATTTTTATACTTTATTCTATTATATGCCCATCATGATATCGGCATAACGTGAAAGCTAACCTCCCAGGTTAACGAAAATAGAAAAAAATAGAAAAAACGGAAAAACGATAATAAACACAACGATTAAAAAGCCATTATAGAAGAGAGCTTGAAGAACTGTAAACTACTACTTGGAAATTCCAAGTCAGAAAAAACTTTTATGGGCACTGCATGTAATGACGAAATATTGGTATGTACATTATACTTCAAAATGTCTCAAAATGCTTTAGGTTAACTCTAATCAGGGAATGGCTAAGTAATAAAACACTTTTAAACCAGAATTTTAGAAAATTTAAGTTATAGAACTCATTCAAATTTTGCTCACCTGACTTATTATCCCGCTTAACTTAAACCGCTAGGGTGCATCTATTTTTTACACAACGAAAACACACTTTTAATTTAAAATTGTTTAACTGTTTTTATAAGCTACTTTTTTAATAACTGATACCACTAGCAGTTCTTCAATCAGTGACACAGCAGTTCTAACGAAATCGTCTTCGATGTTGACATCGTCTTGATTTTAGTTAACGTTTTACAACATGCTTCAGCAAATTGTTAGATTTCAGGCGTAAATATTGTTCAAGTTTTAATAATATGTTTGAATATATTTTTTTTCTACTTTATTAACAGAATGCTCAACCTTAAAACAATTTTCCTTGTTTGTTTTTCTGTTGCTAGCATAAATGGCGGCTGTATTACTCCAATGGGTAAGACCGTTTAATGTAATTATAGTTATATTAAATGTAATTATAGTTATTATTGAGCTTTTATACTTGATAATTTTTACGTATAGCAATTAACCACTTAATAGAACAATTTTAATAGAATAATACATTTAAATGTGTTATTGTCATATTCCATTTTTGAATGTATTACTTTAAAACAAAATAAAAAGTTGAAAAAGACAAATTGGATAGTTAGAGGCAAAAGATACATTTCAATAAACAAATTCATCGAGAAACTTGTTTTTTGCAATTAAATTAACACTATTCTGAAGCCAATTGTCAAAACTTCTTAATACATTGTATTATATTTCGTTGTTAGTTTCTGGGAAGGTTTATACAATATGCATGCACTATATATGTCAAAACACTGTATTTTAGTAATTTTCTTGTGATTGAAGCTATATTTTGTCTAAAGTCAATATTCGTATTGTGTGTCAAACAGTTCTCTGCCAAGTTTTTCACGTCAAATTCAATTGATACACATGTCATAAAGCATTTTCTATTTTATTGTTAAATACACTCAAAAAAGCTTTATGACATTCTTATCATGACTGCGACATATTTTTAGTACTTTGTTGATGATTCTACTTGTTGTTCGCCCAGTATGTTCATTGACTTGATTGATTTAATGACGTCAGGAATATTTCACTTATATCAAGACGTTACCAGCTATAGGTAAAATGGCAGAAATTTTGACTTTTGCAGTTCGCTAAGGACACTGTACAGGAATGGTTCTTTAGCTTGCTAAGCCTGCAGTAAGATGGTACATCGGTTTTTTACGTCACCTCCGAAAGACCCCGTGAATTTCATTTCTATTTGCAGAGTGCTCGGCAAAAAAAACTGTCAATTCCAATTTATAAGTCTTCGTAAAACACGGCAGGGTTCGAATCTCCCACATACTCGGCCAATGTAAAGGTCAATACAGAAAAGATTCTGGATCGCGAAAATTATATATGAAATAAATCAACAATAAAATATCTCTTAACCTCCGATGATGCAAAGGCCGATGTGAACACATGGCCATTGGCCAATTTGTTTCATCCCGATTGACAAAAGAATAAAACGCGTTATATAAATCAAATTGCAACATTATTTCATTGTAACATTTTTTTTCAATGACAGGAGTAGCTTTCACGCTTTAAAATCGACATCCACTTCATAAGATGGTGTTATAAGATTCGAAAACGTCTTATTGAATGAAGGTAATGGGTATAATAGTGCTACTGGTGAATTCACGGCACCAACTGACGGTGTGTATGTATTCAGTTGGACAATTCTTACTAAAGAAACGCAAGCAATAGCTGCTGATTTATAACTTGGCAGCTCGCGGAAAGCAAGATTATTTGCAGATGCAAGAGGAGGTACTACTTCTAACAGTATGGATGACTCGGCTTCAAACACTAGCTATTAGATTAACGAGGTAACGTATGTGGCACTTTTTATAACATTTATGGGCATTTTTCAGATTTGCTTACCGACAATTTGTTAAATTATTAAAATAGAAACTGCATTATACAAGTTCTAATATTAATGCAATTGATTGTCATATGATCAATTTATACCATAAAATATTGACAGAATGCTATTTTATAACCACGTCATATGCATTTTTTAATATTTATAAAAGAAGATATACAAAAATTTACATTATGCAAATTTGGAATATTTCATTTTATATAATTCTTTACTTTGCATTTGGCTCTATATTAAGAGAAAAATGTAACATTTAGTAAATAAAAATTGTTCCTTTTTATAACACTCACAAAGAATATATGTAGTATATAAAACCTGATGATTTACTTCATTTTATGTTACACTAATACAATGGCTCCAATCTTTTTCAGATTCAGCAATAACAACCACTTTTCACAATATAAAATGTCATAAGAATTGAAAAAAAATTGCAGGACGTCATTCTATTATCAATGTTTAACAATGTACTATTAGTTACAATGTCCTACCGTTGGTCTATAGAATTGTTTGTCAAAAGATTTTTCTCAAATTATTTCTTTTATTCAATACTTTCCTCATACAAATAACAAAAGAATTATATTAAAAAAAACATTGACCTAACCAAATTCTATTCTTAAATGAAAAAAATCAAGAATTATTTTGTACATAGATCAGATTTTGAAAACAGAGTTGAATATTAGTGACTCCAATGATGCAATTGGGCCTCAACCAGATTACCTCAGGATGTTTCAAGATTAATAAAGGTCGAATGAATTAATATGCAAATCACATTTTCTGATATTTTTCCCCATTAGGTTAGTAAATTTTACATGGATTTTTAAAAACTATTTTTTAATTATTTTGTTAACATATTGAGTTTTTTTTCTCCAAATATGTATATGACAAACAATAACGGACTGATAGTAGTTGTAACTGGACTTTTTGAGCTCATTTATTGAGTTGGAAATTTTTTGAGATTAGTGCAATCTGGCACGTCAAACTGGTATTTGTGTAGTATATTTACTACCCTTCGGAGGGTACCGCTGCTGGTGGAGCAAAACTCCCCGAGGATATCCTTAACTCAGTAGGTAGTACTTTGTGCTATCAGAAAATGTACCTTTTAGCAAAATTTTCAGCCGTCTTTGATTTTGAAATTTATTTAAAACTAAGGTTTGTTCCCTCTTGCAAAGCATTCCTTACCTGGATTTGGATTTATATAATTTTGGAACTTAACATTCATTATTTTCAACTGTCTGGCTTATGTTTTTTATCTATCAAACTTTTCGGTCTTTGTGTCACTGATGAGGAATGAATTTCCGGCATCTGGCACATCAAAATTTAACTGGTATTTGTGTTACAGCTGGATGAAACTGATAACTGAAAAGCATTAAATGTATTATTATTTCAGAGGACAGAAAGTATCTATAAAAGTTGATTCAGCATGGGATAAATTTGTGGACGGAAACGACTGGTCATCATTCTCTGGACACAGAATTTCCATATAAACTAAGAAACTGTGGTACATTGTCAGTGTTAAAAATAAATGTACATTTAATTTATAATGTAGAGTTTTTGTATGTGTATTAGGGACATACAGTCAAACTTCGATTATTCGAAGCTGAAGGGTTTTAATTTTAGGTTCGAAAATTTGGAGGGTTCGAATAAGTGAATTTGAAACTTCATACTTCAATCCCAACGTAACGTTATCCTAACCCAATATACACAAAGAAATACCATTGTTATATATTTCTAGATGTTTTATACATGTATGAAATAGAATCAATCAATTAACAAATGGAATAATAAAATAAACAAGAAGCCAATGAGGCCTTTAAGCTCACTTAAAGGAAGTGAAGCTGATGTGAAATGCAAATATGAAAGTCTTACAGTGATAGATAAAAGATTTTCAATACTGATTTGCTATAATTATTAGCCTATGTTCACAGGTTGTAAAATATGGAAAGATTGAATTAGTTTTAAAATAAAATAATTTTAGAGAAGAGAAGAAGATATTTAACGCTGTTACGTATATAAACGTAATGTATACATAAGTCCCCCTGGGGTAGGCCCAAAAAAAGCCCGGGAACCACCATTTGTACAAACTTGGTAAAGAGGCTCAAGTTGATGTTAAATACCAAATATAAAAACTTTAGGCCTCACAGTTTCACAGAAGAAGAGTTTTGAAAATGAGCACCCATTTTAGACATTTTTGCACTTTTTATGAAGCATGACCAAACAACGCGAAAAACGCGTCACCTATTTTTAGACAAATTTTCACGAAATGTACAAATCACATGTTTGAGAAGCTCAGGAATCCAAATATCACATCAGATTTTGCATTAAACTTACGGTTTTTGGGAAGAAGCATTTGTTACGGTTTTTACATTCAAGTCACTTTGACCTACTTTTGGTTGCTATGGCAACCAGTTACACAAATATGAAAGACCTTGTTATGAGAAATACCCATACCAAGTTTAAACAAAAATGTCCCCGTGGTTCATGAGAAGAAGTCGAAAATGTAAAAGTTTACAGACGGACAGACGGACGGACGGATGACGGACGGTTCAGGATCGCAAAAGCCAAAGGCTTAGATGAGCTAAAAAACAAAATAAAAAAAGGCACACATAATCGGATCATTAATTATAAAATTATCGACTTTAAATGGGCACTTTTATAATGCTAAAGTTAGCGCCAAATTCTTGATTTTTAGAACTATTAGATAACGATAAATCTAGCGTTATAGAATTATTAGGTAAACCTGCATTTTTATATCGATTCTCAAAGCTTTAATTTATTGATCATCTTCTTACAATTTGCGTTGTTTAAATGTTGTAAGTTGTAAGCAATCAATATATCTAAAATTCTGTTGCATTTTAGACACTATAATAAAACGCGATGAAATTATTTGAAATGTAGTCTTCTACATTAATCAAAGTTAACAATATTTATTTTGAAGAAGAAGAAGAAAGTTTCTACAAACTTTTTAAATTTTAAATATTTCTTTTTACAGTCATAAATGTGCGGGTTTAAGAGACCATTTGTTTTTTAAATAGATAAGATAACGGTTCAACCACAGGGTTCCCGTCTCTGCTATCAATATTTAAGTATATCATTGAATCAATTTTCCTAAAAACTTGTCAAAATTTGTTCAGAGTTGAATAATTGCAGTAATGATTGGTAAAAACAACTAAGAAATCGCTGTATTATATCTTATTGATTTATTGATCTAGATCTGATCATACTTCTGTCAAACAAAAAATCTATATAATAAAAATCGACAACACTGGGAGTCAATAAGTTTTAAATATACAATTTATCAATTAACTATCAGGTAAAATTAGTATTTATTTGTTTGTAATGACAAAACGAGCAATATATGACTGGTTCCACAACTGATTTACATAATATTAAAATACACACTGAAACTATATAAATGGTTGTAGTTATAAAATTATACAAAAGCATCATAGTTTTCTCATTTTAAAAATCTTAATCAGGCAGTCGTGTAGACAATTTAAATCAATTCACCAAAGTTTCTATTTTTGGTGAAGGTACCGGTAGTCTACGAGAAAACTTGACAGGTTTCTCATTAATTTGAAGTTTATTAGACGAAAAAAAGTTTAGGTACAATTTTTAACTTATTGATTAAACAGCATTTTCTAATCAAAAGTGTCAACAGGAAGTCTGAATTTTCCTTGAACAATTCCAAAGTTTTTTTTTTTTTTACATTAGACACCATTTTACGAAAGGGTAATAAAATAATTTCAAAACGCATTGCATTTTGTATAGAGCGCACTGTTGTAGTGTGACCACGTTTTAAAGCCCAGAGAGCGATTGTAAAACTCCAGGCGGGTCATTCATAAGACTTTAACACTTAGAACACTGCTTTCTCATTTTTCCATTGGCATAAAGGGAATAGAATATAGACTGTTTCATTTGGTGTCAGTAAAATGGATAGTGGTAAGTTCTGTGGTTAGCATACTGACTCGTTGAGCCAGAACCTTAACAAAAAAATAATAATGATAAAACAAAATATATAAATAAAAAACAAACGTCTCCACGTAGTGTGTAGAAGTACATGGTACGGCATAATACAGGTGACTCTCGCCTCAATATTTAATTAGCTTTATTCATAGTGTTACAATAATAAATTCTAGAATATTTTATATCCCGGGATTTCATAAAATCATGTAAAAACTAAATGCACCAAAACAAACCAAACATCAGGCACTTTGCCAGACCTTTCTTAAATATTTCAGACTTTCAACTTTATTTTGGTTACAGATAATTCAAATCAAGGTAGATGTCCAATTCAATAAAAAATTTAAATACGAACCTTTGCCCATCCAACATCTGCTATAGAATTTTCCATCATTTAATGCCATAGCCTGTCGTGCATATGACACATTTTCCCATCTCAAGCATACACGAACTTGTTTAAAAATCATTTCTAAGTCATTAATAGTCTTGCTCACGTATCAAATAGCTGGAAAATTGTTGATGTGACGTTAAACAACATTACAACGGCTTAATATTGACAACATCGTACTGTCAGTCCGTATAATGCGATCGTAAAATTTCTCGAGTTATTCCTCTTTTTCTGTAATAGTGAGATCTTTTTCCTATGAAGAGGACATTGCTGTGCTAAATGTAGCTGGGTGAAACACAATGTAGAAGGAAACACTTATGTCGCAATTAAAATAAGAAATAAAGAAGCTTTTATCTAATTATTCATTGTTTAAAATCTTCAATGTCTGAAGCATTTAAACTCTAAGTTTTTAAGTTATTCGCCTGATAAAAATCACGATTTCGTTAATGAGATAAGGCATTATATCTTTCTGGGATATTATATCTTACTATTACGGTTAAAATATCAATCATAATCTAAAAATAATTAATAACTCGATACCTATTTTAATTTATACTGACACAAAAATAATAAATTTAGGCATTTAAATCTGTTTTATTGAAATAAGAAAGGTATTGGAAAAGCTACATTTATAATTTATCTTATCTTTCGTTTTTTTAAACTACTGATTTTCGATTTTAGTATCTCTTTTCAAAGTTGTTAAAATGAAAAGAAATATATTCGAAAATCTTATAATGAATCGTTATGATCAAAAAAAAAAACTTCATTTGAAAATTTAAAAAGCATAATGATATATCTATTTACAAATTTGGGAAAATATGTATCATCCAGTCTAGATTAAGGACTCCACATAAAATCTATGATAGATAATGGTGAAAAGGTACATATGAATATGTGTATATGCTTAAAGATTTGTAAAATCGTGTATTGCTTTAGCATTTGTCGAACTTTGTATTTTAAATGTGACAAAAGACTTTTAGTGGTTTTAATGATATTTAATGCCAAACAAATAATAATAGCGTGATATGAGTAACGCGAGTACTAATCTTGGTAATTTTGTGCAGGTGATTTCCAGTCAAACGAAATTCTGCATGGTCAGTTGCCTAACTTCAATACAATGAATATATCTTCATAGCAAGCTAGTGGTAATACTGGGACATGACCGCCAGATCTAAAAGAATTATAATCGATATCTAGAAGGCTAGATAAGCTTGCAATGTTGGATATTAAATCTGATTGACTAACGAAGATTGAACGTCGATTAGTTTTAATGGAAGCCTAAGTAAATGCGTTTAGAGCGAAAGTGGATCAAGACAAAGAACGAATACGAAAAACTTTACATGAGATTGGTATTATTATAAAAAAAGGAATAAATTTTCTTGAGCAAGACCGAAACGAGCTTTATAATACTACAAAAGAGTTACACGAAGAAATGTTAAGTTTACAGACTCGATCAATGAGTGACAATCTCTTATTCAGCGGAATCAAACCTGAGTTTACAAAAAGGGAAGAAGGAGTCGAAAATGAGGACACAGAAGTAGTGCTTCAGAAATTTCTAAAGAGGAGATGGATATATCGAAACCAGTGCCATTTGAACGTGTACATAGACTTGGGAAACCTCCGCTTATAGTTGCCAAATTCAAAGTATGAAAATTAGCAGCAACAAAAATAAAAGGCAAAGACACGTACGGTATTTTTAGCATTATCCAAAATTCATCCAAGAACGCCGACAGAATTTAACACCCAAACTAAAAGAAACCAAAATTGTTGAAAACTTTATATAAACGGTAGTTTATATGATCCAGAAAACGAAAGTAATCCTTATGTTTATGATGATGATGATGATTACCATCCGAGATTCGACAGGAACGACGTACGACACAGAGCGACGAAAATCTAGGAGTACGCGAGAGGACATGCTAGTAGATATCGAATTCAATGTGTATCATTAAACGCTTGTGGATTAAGTAGTAAGTTTCTGGTGCCATAATTCTGTTTTTGACGAAAACTAAAACTAACGATAATTGCATTCTAAAATTACCGGATGGTTATAAAATTGAAATGAAAAACCATATTTGTTTGATTCTAAATCTGGATTGGGATTTAAAGATATGTGCAAAAACTGCAATTTGCTATTTAAAGATTTCAAAATTTAAAAAAACCCTGTAAAGACCGAAGTGTGGTAAATAATGTTCTATTATCAAATGTTATGTTTCCCATGGATTTTTTCTATGCCGATCATATT
This sequence comes from Tegillarca granosa, assembly GCA_029721355.1. Lineage (NCBI taxonomy): Eukaryota > Metazoa > Mollusca > Bivalvia > Arcoida > Arcidae > Tegillarca > Tegillarca granosa. The sequence goes on from CM056599.1 coordinate 6,075,566, forward strand.
AATCTTAACAGTCATGCTTAGTCTGGTTTACGTAAAGGTTACTCAACACAAGTTCATGTTTTCATCATGCATTCTTTAATTTCATTGTATTATCTAAATGATAAAAGATTGTTATGTGGTATTATTTACCTAAAATGTGCGTTTGACAACGTATGGCGGGTGGGTTTATGGTTAAAAAATAATTAACTCTAGTATATATGGAAAATGTTTTAATTTTATACCTTATATTTACAGAAATATCAAGGCTTGTGTAAAAGTTAACGGTGAGCTATCAGACTTTCTTTGCTTGTAATATTGAGGTTAGACAGGGTAAAAATTTATCGCCGTTTTTATTTTCTTTGTATTAAAATGACCTTGAATGCTTTCTTGTACAAAGTGTGGTTACAGTTATTGAATTTTTAAATGACATTTTACAATTTTCGTGTGTAAATAAAGTTGTTTTTTCTTCTGTTTGCTGATGATACTGTCTTATTTTCTGATACAGATATAGGTTTACAACATGTGGTATGTTTCATAATTATGTATTGTTTCAACTTGAAATCAGAAACTAATACTTCAAAAACTACAATTATTGTATCTTGTAAAGGGAAAAGAAATATTTTATATTTTTTTTATTGTGATGATCAACCTTTCGAAATTGTTGATTGTTTGACATACAAATGTATAGGTTTTAAGTATACTTCTAAATGATGCTAGAGAGCATCTTGTGTTTCAAGCTAAAAAGCAATGTATTCTTCATTCGGTAACATTAATTATCTTCAATTGTCAATTGATGTACATTTAGAATTATTTGATTCTCTTGTGTCTGTTTTATTATATGGAAGTGAAATTTTGGGTTTTGAAAATTTAAAATTTAATTGAATTTTTTCACCCTAGATTTTGTAAGAAAGTCTTAAAATTAAGAAAATCAACTCCAAATTATATGGTGTATGGTGAACTGGGTAGGTCACCCTTATATATTACTGTTTACAAACAGATGTTTAATTTTTGGTGTAGACTTGTTCAACCACAGTACGTACCTTTATTTTCCTTTTTGTATAAAATTATTTTACAGTTGTATGAAATTAATGGTTTACAGATACCATGGTTTAAACATATGGAAGATCTTTTTAAGAAGTCGGTGTTAGGTTTTTATGGTATAATCAGTTTTTTGTTAATGTGTTTTTGTTTAAGTCAGTTTTGTAACTACGTTAAACGATAATTTTATACAATCATGGCAATGTAATAGTAATTCCTTAAATATAAATTCTATTTAAATAAAAACGAGTTAAAATTAGAAAAAAAATATTTACTTGAATAGCAGTGATGCAATATTGATATGTATATTAACAACATCAATCACAGATTACCTGTTGAAGCCGAAGATGTTCAAATATATTGTATGAAAAATGATAATTGTTTATAAGTCTTGTTTCATAATACAAATATTTTGCTCAACTTATCAACAGAGTTTTCGATTTAGAACTTAAAAGGTAAAAGAATTATGGTACATTTTGCAATCGATTATAATATTTTCTTAAATACTTATATCTGAAATTTGTTAGCATGACAAACTAAAAGGTAATGATATTCATCTTCTAACATTTGAATATTACAACAAGTACATAATATTTGATATCTATGAGAATTTTTGGATCTACCAGTTTCATTATTAAGTTTTAAAGAACCAGATCTAAGCTGAAATAAATGTGATAATAACTAGAACATAAAATATCCAATTGAATTCAAATTGAAAAACATATTTACATTATTACATACCGATAAATTTAGATTTAAGATAATAATGGGTATATAAAACAAATGCCTGTTAAATTTAGATGTGCATATGTGCACATTTCGGAAAATCATTCTTCATAAGAGATATTAGGGACTGAAAAGTTTGATAGATAAAAAAAGCCAAACAGTTGAAAATTAATTAATCTAAATTTCAAAATTATGTAATTCCAAATCCAGCTAAGGAATGCTTTGCATGTGGTAACAAACCTTAGTTTTGAATAAATTTCAACAATTAAGACGGCAGAAAATTTTGGTTTAATACAATTTCTGAATAAACTGGTCAGTCATACAACCTTCGTTTTAATAGATTACGGTTAATAATGCTAGGGTTTTGACTCTTTCAAAAATTTTAATAACCAAGATTATAATTAAGATCTTTAACATTTGATTACAAATTTAAGTTGTCATTATTGGCGTTATCAAACAACTTTAAATGCGACACTATCAATATTTAAAAAAAATTAATACCAATATTTCAAAATATGTTTACAATGTTTTATATATAAAGGATATCTTGATACCCTGATTTGAAATTCTATTTTCTGTATCATTAAATTTACTATTCTATGTAATTATTCCGAGATACACATTTTCTACAGAATTACCAATTTCCATAAATAATTGAATGTTCTTTGTCCCCTATAAAAGACAACAGTTTTTTAACATCTTACAGACACAGCATCGTCTGTGAACAAAAGTAGGTAAATCAAATACCCATTAATATTCTTCAATGACAAATCTACGAAAGCGTGTTAGTGCCATTTTATACACTAGAAAAAAATTTACTATCTCGTTTAAACGAGATACTAACTCGTTTAAACAAGATACTATCTCGTTTAAACAAGATACTATTTCGTTTAAACAAGATAACTATCTCGTTTAAACAAGATGCAATCTCGTTTAAACAAGATAATAAATATCTCGTTTAAACAAGATAATCATCTCCTTTAAACAAGATAATCATCTCGTTTAAACAAGATACTTTCTCGTTTAAACAGGATAATTATCTCGTTTAAACAAGATATTTTCTCGTTTAAACATGATACTTTCACGTCTAAACAAGATAATTATCTCGTTTAAACAAGATAATTTTCTCGTTTAAACAACATAATTTTCTCGTTTAAATAAGACAGTATCTCGTTTAAACAAGATACTGTCTCGTTTAAACAACATAATTTTCTCGTTTAAACAAGATATTTTCTCGTTTAAACATGATACTTTCTCGTTTAAACAAGATAATTTTTTCGTTTAAACAAGATAGTATCTCGTTTAAACAAGATAATTTTCTCGTTTAAACAAGATAACTTTGTCATTTAAACAAGATAATTTTCTCGTTTAAACAAGATAACTTTCTCGTTAAAACAAGATAATTTTCTCGTTTAAACAAGATAGTATCTCGTTTAAACAAGATAATTTTCTCGTTAAAACAAGATAATTATCTCGTTTAAACAAGATGATTTTCTCGTTTAAACAAGATAGTATCTCGTTTAAACAAGACAATTTTCTCGTTTAAACAAGATAATTTTCTCTTTTAAACAAGATAACGTTCTCGTTTAAACAAGATAATTTTCTCGTTTAAACAAGATAATCATCTCCTTTAAACAAGATAATCATCTCCTTTAAACAAGATACTTTCTCGTTTAAACAGGATAATTATCTCGTTTAAACAAGATATTTTCTCGTTTAAACATGATACTTTCACGTCTAAACAAGATAATTATCTCGTTTAAACAAGATAATTTTCTCGTTTAAACAAGATAATTTTCTCGTTTAAACAAGATACTGTCTCGTTTAAACAACATAATTTTCTCGTTTTAACAAGATATTTTCTCGTTTAAACATGATACTTTCTCGTTTAAACAAGATAATTTTCTCTTTTAAACAAGATAGTATCTCGTTTAAACAAGATAATTTTCTCGTTTAAACAAGATAACTTTGTCGTTTAAACAAGATAATTTTCTCGTTTAAACAAGATAACTTTCTCGTTAAAACAAGATAATTTTCTCGTTTAAACAAGATAGTATCTCGTTTAAACAAGATAGTATCTCGTTTAAACAAGAAATTTTCTTGTTTAAACAAGATAATTTTCTCGTTAAAACAAGATAATTATCTCGTTTAAACAAGATGATTTTCTCGTTTAAACAAGATAGTATCTCGTTTAAACAAGATAATTTTCTCGTTTAAACAAGATAATTTTCTCTTTTAAACAAGATAACGTTCTCGTTTAAACAAGATAATTTTCTCGTTTAAACAAGATAATTTTCTCTTTTAAACAAGATAATTTTCTCGTTTAAACAAGATAACGTTCTCGTTTAAACAAGATAATTTTCTCGTTTAAACAAGATAATTTTCTCTTTTAAACAAGATAACGTTCTCGTTTAAACAAGATAATTTTCTCGTTTAAACAAGATAATTTTCTCTTTTAAACAAGATAATTTTCTCGTTTAAACAAGATAGTATCTCGTTTAAACAAGATAGTATCTCGTTTAAACAAGAAATTTTCTTGTTTAAACAAGATAATTTTCTCGTTAAAACAAGATAATTATCTCGTTTAAACAAGATGATTTTCTCGTTTAAACAAGATAGTATCTCGTTTAAACAAGATAATTTTCTCGTTTAAACAAGATAATTTTCTCTTTTAAACAAGATAACGTTCTCGTTTAAACAAGATAATTTTCTCGTTTAAACAAGATAATTTTCTCTTTTAAACAAGATAACGTTCTCGTTTAAACAAGATAACGTTCTCGTTTAAACAAGATACTTTCTCGTTTAAACAGGATAATTATCTCGTTTAAACAAGATATTTTCTCGTTTAAACATGATACTTTCACGTCTAAACAAGATAATTATCTCGTTTAAACAAGATAATTTTCTCGTTTAAACAAGATAATTTTCTCGTTTAAATAAGACAGTATCTCGTTTAAACAAGATACTGTCTCGTTTAAACAACATAATTTTCTCGTTTAAACAAGATATTTTCTCGTTTAAACAAGATAGTATCTCGTTTAAACAAGATAATTTTCTCGTTTAAACAAGATAACTTTGTCGTTTAAACAAGATAGTATCTCGTTTAAACAAGATAATTTTCTCGTTTAAACAAGATAACTTTGTCGTTTAAACAAGATAGTATCTCGTTTAAACAAGATAATTTTCTCGTTTAAACAAGATAACTTTGTCGTTTAAACAAGATAATTTTCTCGTTTAAACAAGATAACTTTCTCGTTAAAACAAGATAATTTTTTCGTTTAAACAAGATAGTATCTTGTTAAACAAGATAATTTTCTCGTTGAACAAGATACTTCATTGTTATTCTGGTATATTAACGAAAGCAGTGATAGTTAAAAGCAGTAGAAGTAACTTGCTACTTATAGCTGTAGCTGGCTACTTGTAGAAGAAAATTAGCTACTATTAGCCAGTTACTTGTAGGAGAAAAGTTAGGTACTATTAGCCAGTTACTTGAACGATAATTAAAAATACAAAACTAGAAATTATTTATAGTAAGCTTTTATTGATTAAAAATAATATGTAATTGTTATTTATCTGATGTTTATCTGATCTGAAGTATCTGTGGCTATCTTGGATAATTGATGACCATGCTACAACCAAGAGTATTCATCACAATTAAGTCTTACTTTAGCTTGGTGAAATTCAGGGTTTTTCAGATAAAAGACTTGAAATAGCAGACCTTCTTTGCATATGTTCAGAAAACCGAGACAACATAATATTTATTTTAGAAAAACAAAATAGGCCCATGGACCTTAAGGCTCACCTGGGGATATGCCCAAAATTGTTTTCAAAGTGCAATAGGCAATATATTAATTATAAAACTTTCCAAGTTTTCTCAAGCTTAGAGCTGCAAAAAAACTTAATCAGAAATATCCAGCGACATTTCAGTTAAAAGTAGCTAATGTGTCTCACAAAAAATGATTAGGGGTGTTTAAAATAAAAAATTAGTGTTTGAAGAATTGTTGTCAATCAAAAATAGTTCACCAAATTCACAATAAGAAATGTATCAAGGTTTCAGGGTGGTGTTTAATATAATAGAAAAAAACACTAAATTAACAGTTTTTTGAAAGATTTGAATCTTTGGTGTAATAAAATAATTTTAGAGAGTTAATTAAGAAATGGAAAAGGGTTGGGTAATGGACTGGTTCCCTGGATAATAGGACTCAAGGCATGTCTGCCTAGGGAAGTTGTGGATTCAAACCTCGACCAGGCCATACATAAGACATAAGACTATATATATATATGTACTGCCTCCTCGCATTGTGTTCGGTATTAGGAAGATAGAGTATGGACTGGTTCATAAGGTGCCAGGACAATGGACCTGGGGGAGAGATATAGTTTCAAGCTATGATTAAACATGATTCAAAACTTACACTCAATTAGCAATTCTTCGAATTATTTGAATCACTGAAATGATAAAATGAACTTTTAGAGAGATCAATAAGAACTGTAAAAGAGTTCATTAATACTGTTTTATATCACCCCAGTCACGATATTTTAACTTATATTGATTCAGTTCGTTTTTAAATGCTGGTGGAAAATAAAGTTTCCAGAGAAAACCATAGACTGTTCTAAAGCAAACTTATAAGTTATAATACATAAGAATCTTCCCAAAAGAGATTAAAGTCTAGGCATTTGGAGGAACTATGATCAACAAGTGTACACACGCACTTTAGACCAATTAATAAAGGAATTTAGAAGTTAAACTAATAATTTGTGATACGGTTTAAAATATTTGTCTATTATGTCACTTTTTGAAACAAACTGATTTTTTTTCAAGTGAATAACCATTTTTATAATATGTTCATACTCGGAACATTTCTAGAATTGCATAAATATTCGACGAAATGTCGTACTACAAGTGAATTTCCGCTAAATTGTGTCAGTACGACGAAAAGTCCTTTCGATGAAGTGTCTGCACCGGAATAAGACTACACATTCATTGATTGTTGTTACCATCTTGGGGGCTTAGTGGTAGAGGGTCTGCCTTAAAACTACATCAGTGGCTCATTGGTAGACTGTCTGCCTCAACAGTCATGGGTTCGAACCGTGGCTGGGTCATATATATGGCTTTGAAATTTGAAATATTGAACGGTTCACCTGTTGCCAGGATATTGAACTGGGGGAATGGTTTACTTGTCTGTGGCATACTGACACGGTGAGCTAGCACCTTACCAAAAAGACACTGCGAGTTTGTGCTAGTACATAACAGACCAGGCTACACAAATGCACACCACACACTTACATGCACTTGTACTTAGTTTAATTTTTACATGTACATTTTACATTAATAACACACAAACACACACTGCCATAAGGATATTCTTAAGCACATATAGCTAAAAAAAAAAAAAAAACAAGATGTGACATTACACAACATTTTAACTAACCAATCCTATGGTGCAAACTAAATGGGGTCAAAATTTTGGATGGTGGAAGACTTTAGTAATTGTGCTTGCCAAAGTTACAACTCTAGTTTGTTTTGCTTTTCTTTTCATAGTAATGTTGGTCAAATACAGGACAAATACAAGAATATAAATATATGTTGTAAAAAAGAAATTGAAGCCGAAAAATGTACCCATAGAAATCTATACCTAAATGTAACCCTCCCCTGTCGAATCGTGTAAGCGTATATGTGCGTATTAAGGCTTTTATGGCTGATATTTGATATCAATGTTCACAAAATATTATTGATCATGATATAAATTAATACTGAATATTTTTTAAATAAATATTCAGCTACTCGTACTGAATTTTAAAAATCATAAAAATCTATACATAAATCATATTGCGTAAGCGTATATATGTACGTATAGGTGCGTATGAAGATTTAAATATTAGAATATTGGTATCATTGGAGACAGAATTCAATAACGTTTTTAGCTCAACTGACCGAAAGGTCATGTGAGCTTATGCATGGCGCGGCGTGTGTATGTGCGTGCGTGTGTGCGTGTGTGCGTGTGTGCGTCGTTAACACCTATTTTCGACTTCTCCTCCAAAACTACTGGACAGATTTCAATGATACTTGGTCAGAAGCATATATGGGCCGATGCAATTCAGATTTGTTCATGGCGTTGCCATGGCTACCAAAACTAGGTCAAGGTGACCTAGGGGTCCAAAAATCTTTAAAAATCTTCTTCTCCGAAACCGATTATGGGAGAAAAAATCTGATGTGATATTTTGCTTCTCTAGGGTCTTAAGCCTATAGTTTGTTCATTTCGTGAAATTTGGTTGAAAAAAGGGTTACGCGTTTTTTGCGTTTAATTTTAAAAATTTCGTAAAATGGCTTCAAATTGTTATAACTTGACTACTTGAACAGATAATGACATGGGGTTTTCAGTTTTGACTTTTTCTTAAAATTACCTTTAAAATGGGGTCAAGGTCAAAGTTCAAGGTCATGACCTAGTTTGTAATTTTGCAGTTTTAGGCTATTTTCTTCCAAAATTTTAAAGATATATAATATCAAAACATTGTGAAAATGTTCAGAATGACAAAATTCAAAAAATACAAAGTTTCGTAACTATATGATAATGCATATAGGAGTTGTTGCCCCTGAAATGTTATTTTTTGCTTATAAAAACTAAAATTGTGCATTAGCTTGAAAACTATTAACTTTTTGCATAGGCATATATATTAAAATATAATAGGTATTGACATGACGATCATTTTGAAATATGATTCAAGGTCATACGTTTAAAGGTCAAGGTCATAGATGCATTAAAAGACTCAAATTGTTAATTATCTTGGAAACTATTATCTTTTTGTAAAGACATATATATCAGAATATTGTAGGTATTGACATGACGATCATTTTGATATATGACTCAAGGTCATACATTCAAAGGTCAAGGTCATAGGTGTATAAAAAGCATGAAATTCTTAATTATCTTGAAAACTGTTAACTTTTTCATAGGCATATATATAAGAATACTGTAGGTATTGACATGACGATCATTTTGATATATGACTCAAGGTCATACGTTCAAAGGTCAAGGTCATAGATGCATAAAAAGACTAAAATTGTTAATTATCTTGAAAACTGTTAACTTTTTGCATAGGCATATATATAAGAATATTTTAGGTATTGACATGACGATCATTTTGATATATGACTCAAGGTCATATGTTCAAAGGTCAAAGTCATAGGTGCATAAAAAGCCTGAAATTGTTAATTATCTTGGAAACTATTGACTTTTTGTATAGACATATATATCAGAATATTGTAGGTATTGACATGACAATCATTTTGATATATGACTCAAGGTCATATGTTCAAAGGTCAAGGTCATAGATGCATAAAAAGACTCAAATTGTTAATTATCTTGAAAACTGTTAACTTTTTGCATAGGCATATATATTAGAATATTTTAGGTATTGACATGACGATCATTTTGATATATGACTCAAGGTCATATGTTCAAAGGTCAAAGTCATAGGTGCATAAAAAGACTAAAATTGTTAAATATTTTGGAAACAATTAACTTTTTGTATAGACATATATATCAGAATATTGTAGGTATTGACATGACGATCATTTTGATATATGACTCAAGGTCATACATTCAAGGGTCAAGGCATAAGTGCATAAAAAAGCCTGAAATTGTTAATTATCTTGGAAACTATTGACTTTTTGTATAGACATATATATCAGAATATTGTAGGTATTAACATGACGATCATTTTGATATATGACTCAAGGTCATACATTCAAAGGTCAAGGTCATAGATGCATAAAAAGACTAAAATTGTTAAATATCTTAAAAACTGTTAACTTTTTTTCATAGGCATATATATTAGAATATTGTAGGTATTGACATGACGATCATTTTGATATATGACTCAAGGTCATACGTTCAAAGGCCAAGGTCATAGATGCATAAAAAGACTAAAATTGTTAATTATCTTGAAAACTGCTAACTTTCTTCATAGGCATATATATAAGAATATTGTAAAGATGGACATGACGATCATTTTGATATATGACTGAAGGTCATACATTCAAGGGTCAAGGTCATAAGTGCATAAAAAAGCCTGAAATTGTTATTATCTTGAAAACTATTATCTTTTTGTATAGACATGTATATCAGAATATTGTAGGTATTGATATGACGACCATTTTGATATATCACTCAAGGTCATACGTTCAAAGGTCAAGGTCATAGATGCATAAAAAGACTAAAATTGTTAAATATCTTGAAAACTGTTAACTTTTTTCATAGGCACATATATTAGAATATTGTAGGTATTGACATGACGATCATTTTGATATATAACTCAAGGTAATATGTTCAAAGGTCAAGGTCATAGGTGCATAAAAAGCCTGAAATTGTTAATTATCTTGGAAACTATTGACTTTTTGTATAGACATATATATCAGATTATTGTAGGTTTTGACATGACGATCATTTATATATCTGACTCAAGGTCATATGTTCAAAGGTCAAGGTCATAGATGCATAAAAAGCCTGAAATTGTTAATTATCTTGGAAACTATTTAACCTTTTGTATAGGCATGTATATTAGAATATTGTATGTATTTTTGCCAATGATTTTGGCCATATCCTCAGGTGAGCGTTAAGGCCCATGAGCCTCTTGTTAATTATTACTAGAATGTGGGTGATTTATTAAAATGATGATGTACCACGTTCGTGGTTCACGGAGACGAATGCGGAAGTGATATCCGCGAAAGCCGTGATTAAAACCAAACTACACACGGTAAACATTTGTTTGTTTCTATAAGTAAATAAAAACTGCATTTTATAACTAGAAGTAATTGCTAGTTTTGTATTTTTAATCATCAAGTAACTGGCTATTAGTAGCTAACTTTTCTTCTACAAGTAGCCAGCTCCAGCTATAAGTAGCCAATTACTACTACTGCTTTTGACTATCACGGGGACCGCTTTCGTCAATGTACCAGAATAACAATGAAGTATTAACTCAATTAAACGAGAAAGTATCTGGTTTAAACGAGAAAATATCTTGTTTAAACGAGAAAGTATCTTGTTTAAACGAGAAAATTATCTTGTTTAAACGAGATAATTATCTTGATTAAACGAGAAAATATCTTGTTTAAACGAGAAAGTATCTTGTTTAAACGAGAAAATATCTTGTTTAAACGAGATAATTATCTTGTTTAAACGAGATGGTAATTTTTTTTCTACTATAAAATGGCACTAACACGCTATCATTCTCAATGATATACTTTTTCATAATTCAGAAGCATAAAAGATAAAAGGTAACTGTATTTAGGTGGAAAGTTACTGACCGGCGTGAAAAATTAACACATTTCTAACCAACGCGACGCTGGTAATCTAAATACGTGGTTTGTATTTTTTTTTTTTTTAATGTTTTGATTCCTTTTGGATAATTGCTGCTAAATATGGATTGCTAGTATACTTACCTACAATTATCCAACTGTTTAGTCACAAATTAAATATAAAACGGAACGACAGGTAGCACTGTAGAATTATTTTATTTTACAATTAGTAAAAACGTACAATTTACAACAACATTTCCTAAGTAAGAAATTTGAGATCACAATTATATTGCACAGCCATTATAAATAATTTGGCACAGATTATATCAGCTTCTTGACAAATAGTTAATTTGTTTTATACAAATGAAAAAATATGTTCAGTACCAACATGATACATTAAGTAAAGTTTTACAAAATTGATATTTTGTTATCTTTATTAAACTGGTAAAATATATGATATAAATAAATAACATTGTACATTTGTTATAAATAACAACAATACATAAAATGGCACTTTGGTCAAAGTATAAATATGAAGTAAAATTATTTACGTAAATCGTATATACAATTTATATAATAATTAACAGGGTCTGCACCGACCGGTCTCGTCTGCAAAATTTTGGACATTTTTTTCTTAGTCTTGTGCTCACAATGTTGAGAAAAACTACAAGGAAAGTCTTACGTAAAACTGAACAATCTCACATTAGGATGTGTGTGTATCACAAAGATATATAAAAAAAGTTATTCACTTGTAGCCGTTGAAGATGGTTTCTACTATAGTCAATATTAACAGTCTGAAAAAACTTAAATACATTTACATTTACACCATGCAAAGTTTCTGTGGACCCTCGATTATACATTGGTAAAATATATCAATATTGTAACACTTAACTATCCCGTTACTCAGGGTGTGTGCTACCTGGACAGATTTACTTTTTTTTACAATTTAATAGATTCATTTTTTAAGACAATGTTTTCACATTGTAAGCATAAAACATGACAATGTTGTAGCACTTAGTAGCTAATTCTAAAGACAATTTCTCAGCTAGAATATTACATTATTATTTGACAAAGAACCACATTCTGATTTACGATATTAAGTACTTGCTTTGTGTGTTTTGTTCTTCTGAAACCTTCACGAGTACATTAGTTTCAGTAGAACTTCCTTTGGTGTTGTTCGTTAAACCTATCCATCAAAATCCTAAAGATAACGCGAACCTTTGGATGAATGTTTTTGCGTGTATTAAAACGAACTATCTCTTTTTCAGTAACAAGAGTTTTGTTTCTTGATATCAGTCCGGTGGCCTTGGTTTACATATTTCATTGATGACGAGCTCTGTATATACAGAATTTATGTTTCCTTCAACATGGTATAACTCCTTTGCTGAGGCGTCTTTTCTTTGTACCTGAAATGAATTAATATACATAATTAATTGATTAGATTTTATCAATTTTGCTGTAATCCACTTTCTAGAGATCGTCAATACTTATTTTTGCACTCCGTTTCTTAATCATCCCGTTTCCATTTAGGTATGATACTTTGAGTTGTGGTAAAAAACAACTGTTGCTTAATACCTATCTTTCAAAACGGAAAAACCCTTCTTCTGAAAAGTAAATCGCGTTCTGAAAAATTTATTTTTGTGAGGTCAGTTGTTTTCGACACTGACAAACATAATTATCTTTGAATAATAAACAAGAAGATTAAACTTTTTCAATATGCCTTATGTATCAGATTTATCTAAATAGTTACAAAAATGAAATTATTTAAAAACTTCTCAGTCCCGCTTAATTACAAATAACATTTTGAAAAATTCGGGTTTGTTGGACATAAATTAACAAAGAAAATGAAGATAAAATACAAATACGATGATATTATTGATTATTCCAAAAAAAAGCATAGACACTAAATAAAGAAAACTTACTTTGTGAAAATGACAAGCACATTGCCCTGGATAAAACTCTCTATATCTTGCCATGGTCATATTAAATGTTGGAATAAACTTAAATCCGAGTTTTCTGCCATAGTTTCCAAGTTCTACTTCATGTACTATATGTTTTCTTTGTTCTTCCTAGCAAACAAAACGCATTTATTGAAATGTTTAACAAGAGCACCACTGAGCGGGGGAATATATGCTCGTTAAAGTCTATAATGTAAGTAAGAATAATACAATTATAACAAGGCTGTCAGAAGACCAGCGAAGAAGTCTACCTGCACAAACTGTGAAAATAGTTGCACCAAGAAAATTGAACACAAGATACGAGAAACTGGACGCAAAGAACCATAACTCTAATTTTGTGGTAAGTTAAAATGAAAAAAAAAAAAGAATTAAAAAGTTCTTGAATTTTCTACATCATGTTCTTTTTTGGTACTCAAGGGGCCATTGGTTCTCTAAAATTTTACGCATCTTTATTTTTATAAAAATGCAAATTTTCATATGCCTCTATCACCCATGTCGAATTTGAAAACAATCGGTGAAAACTGTTGGACAAGTTAAACCTCTAAGCCGGACGGGCGGACGGACAGGCGGGCAACGCCATACCATAATACGTTCCGTCTTTGACGGTCGTATAAAAAAGAAATGATCTGAAAACAGCTACATGTTTGGTACAATACTCTTTTTAACAAAGTTTATAATTATTGTGCTTTATAAGTAGCATTTTGTAAATATGAATCAAGTTTCTGATCTATGAGTAATTATATCTTGATATGAGTAACGTATTTTGATCTATGGTTAATAATTTCTCAAAATGAGTCAAGTTTCTGATCTATAAGTGGTAATGCCTCGATAAAAGTCACGTTTCTGATCTATGAGTAATAATGTCGATATGAGTCACGTTTCTGATCTATAATTCATTATGTCTCGATATAAGTCACATTTCTGATCTATGAGTAATAATGTTGATATGAGTCACGTTCTGATCTATGAGAAATATTGTCTCAATAGAAGTCATGTGTCTGATCAATGAGTAATAATATCTGGATAAAAGTCACGTGTATGATCCATGATTGATAATGTCTCGACACAAGTCGCATTTCTGAAAAATGATTGATAATGTCTCGATATAAATCAAGTTTCTGGTCTATGAGTGTAATGTCTCGATATAAGTCACGTTTCTGATCTATGAGTAATAATGTCTATATGAGTCACGTTTCTGATCTATGATTGATAATGTCTCGATACAAGTCACGTTTCTGAAAAATGATTGATAATGTCTCGATATAAATCAAGTTTCTGGTCTATGAGTGTAATGTCTCGATATAAGTCACGTTTCTGATCTATGAGTAATAATGTCTATATGAGTCACGTTTCTGATTTATGATTAATAATGTCTCGATATAAGTCATGTTTCTGATCTATGAGTAATAGTCACGTTTCTGATTTATGATTGATAATGTCTCGATATAAGTCATGTTTCTGATCTATGAGTAATAATGTCGATCTGAGTCACGTTTTTGATCTATGATTGATAATGTCTCGATATAAGTCAAGTTCCTGATCTATAAGTGGTAATGTATCGATATAAGTCACGTTTCTGATCTATGATTGATAATGTCTCGATATTAGCCTCATTTCTGATCTTTGAGTGATTATGTTCCGATATAAGTCACGTTTTGATCTATGAGTGGTAATATTAAGATATGAGTCAAATTTCTTACCTATGAGTGGCTTTGTCTGGATATATGCCATAGATTTCTAAAGTATAAGTGGTATATCTTGCTGCGAGTCAAATGTTTTTTAACCACTGGTTGTTAAAGACAATTAACGAAACTTCTAAATTTTTATGGTTGTAGACTTTAAGAAAACGGTGCATTTTTAGATCATATTTTTTAACCCAAAAAGTAAATCACAAAAAACAGTGGATGGTAAATGTCTGACTTTATTGTCTATTAACTTATATTGTAACAATATCGCAATAAACAAGCTTACCATTGGAACATACATTACACCACCGACGTTTTCATGGAATCCAGCTCCTAATCCTTTCATAATCAGCTTTATTCCAGTTAAATTTTCCCTTTAAAAATATAATAATATAAATCGGGTACTGGTATCATTTCAGGTAATACTTTAGATACATTTATAGAATATCATATAAAAAGGCAACAAATTAAACAGTTCACATATTTAATTGTAACGTCGACTGTTTGTCAAAAATTCTAAATGCTTTCAACATAATCTTTCATTTTTCAGGCATTTTTGTAATGGATATTTTTGAACCTTTAACCTGATGAAATAGTTTTCTTTTTATTTACAAGCAAACTGTTTTAACAATCAAAAATTTGGCAAAATAATTGATCTATATAATTTCTTAAATTATAAGGTAAGGTCAGTTTTAAATTGATCTTTGTTTTTACATATACATTTTTTTATATTTTCATAAAGGTTTATTTAAAATGAGCGTTTTACCTTTGAAGAGCTTTGATAACTAACTTTAAGTGATGTTTGTCCAGCCATTGCACGCCTCCGACTACAAATACTGTGTTTGAGTTGTTTTCTAGAGGTAATGTCCTAAAACATATAATTATTTAATTTTAGTTGTTGGTATCCTGCTAAAATATAAACTATATAACAATTAAACTAAACACTCTGTCGCGTTTAAAAAGAACAAAAACATTTGAAAAAACTTCAAGTTTTTCAAATTCATTTGGTCAGATCGTTGCCAGTTGGCTTGTTTAAGCTAAATTGATTTCCCCTTTTTTTATGTACGATATCTAAATTAAAAC
The DNA here is from genome assembly GCA_029721355.1 of Tegillarca granosa. NCBI lineage: Eukaryota > Metazoa > Mollusca > Bivalvia > Arcoida > Arcidae > Tegillarca > Tegillarca granosa. The sequence goes on from CM056599.1 coordinate 6,091,330, forward strand.
TTTTTTCGTTACGTAAAATACTAGTAAAGGACTCCATACAACATGTTTATTTCTGTGTTATCTCAAAAGTCTTGAGTTGGACTTTAAACAGAAACAGAAAAAACAGAAAAAACTGGTACAAACAATAACATGGCAACAGAACTGGAAGGACGACAGCTGATAGAACCCAAAAAACTGTACATGGTGACTTACCATTTTATAAGTTGATATATAGCTTTATCAAACGAAGGTCTGTGATTGGTCGGTAGCCAGAATTGTGGGTAATATGCAAAACTGGTAATCGTCTTGTTGTTATTTATATTAAGGTAACGTTTAAAGTTATGTGTTTTGTCCCAGTTCATCAACGTTCCGTTAATTCTCTCCAGGATATAATGCAAAATGCCTCTATTTGTGGAATCGCCAATAAAGAGTAATCTTTTGCCGGAAAAACATTTTTGAATGTCCGTGTCACTCATTTTTCTATATTTACAAAATTTGTTTTGCCACAGTGATTTATTCCAGTCACAGCTTTTGTTATCTTCACAGGTGACACAAGGTACATACCACAATCCTACAATAAATATATTTAGATTCACATCAAAATTTTACGCTACTTTTCAAATATTCGTAGCAAAACAAAAGACACATTTTGCATCTTTACGTATTTCACTCTATGCAAGGTTTCAGCCAATGCTTACAGACAATAGGTTATCCTTTTGTTGACGATAAAATAAAATTTTGTATTTAATAATGAAAGAAAATTTTATATTTTTTCATAGTGTTTTAGAAGTCAATCAAACATTTTCAGAACTTTTTTTTATTGCGATATTTAAACTACAACTACTGAACATAATGCGAACATTTAGGAAATTATTTTTTACCAAACAATGAATAAATATTGTTGAATATATGTGGTAACTCTACAAAATTCAAAAGGGAACATATAATTATTCTAAAAAGTTTTAAGAAAACTAATTTAAGAGCATTGTTTGAATTAGTCCGAACGATACATAGAAGCATTTAGTAGTAAGTATCCGCCCACTTCCGTAGTTCTGAAGAGTAGGTAACATGTTGCCGTTACAAGGATTTCTAATCCTTTAGGCCAAAAGCTTACACTTAAATCAAATGAAATATTTGTAAATTTAGTGAAATAGTTACCAGCAACGTCGCTTGTGCTACATTCTGGAAGAGCATTCGAATGTGCAAGATAAGCTTCCCACGTTACAAATTCTTTGTGAGGTTGAAGTCCACATTTGTCATATTCTGAATATATCATATTGCAGTCCTACATAATAAATTTTAAAAAATTAATCAAATAAATAAATGAATAAATTATATCAGCTCCAAAATATCAAAATCCATATTATTTTGAACCTTAGAAAAATGAAAGAAATTTGAAACTTTTCAACCAGCGACATTTGAAAATATTGTTGCTTCCACCAACTTTTTTATGTGTAGTTTGTGTACACTTGGTTGTTTAGATACTCATGATTGGACAGATTTTTAAACTTTAAGCTAACAAATCGTATCCATCAACACATCATCAGCATTAACGTTACGCCTTAAAATGCGCCGAGGACGATTTAGACGATATAAACTTTGGTTAAGGTATTCAGGTATTTGTATATTTAGTGTTTCCTTGATATTAACAGATGTTAAATTTACATTGATTAATATTATAATTTTCGGTGTAATAAACTTATGTGTTTACAGTTGATGTATGTAACAAAGAAAGATATACATATCACAAAACAACTCTCTCTCTCTCTCTCTCTCTCTCTCTCTCTCTCTCTCTCTCTCTCTGTATTCTGTTTAGCAAGAAAACTTTCACTTTATTGGGAATTCAATGCATACATGTACGTTTTATTTACTACAACTGTTACGATACAAAACTAGAAGATAATGAACACCTACAACACGGTTCTCACTTGAAGACGGGAGCTAGTATTATTACGAGTAGTTACTAGATCAGCATATTGACACGATAACGACGAGGAACGAGCAAACAGTATAAAGTTGAACTCCAACAATGACAAATATGAAACCTAGTCAATCCGAGGTGTGCTGTTTGTAAAAATTAAAACTGTTAATGTTCATTGCTGTATTGTTTCGTCCAACAGTGTACCATGTTGATTGAATCTAAAATTGAAAGACTCTTTAATAGTCGCACTTTTACTCCCTAAGTAAATTTATAACACAAATACCAGTTGAATTTTGATGTGCCAGATGTGCACATTTCGGAAATTCATTCCTCATCAGTGACACTATTTATGAATTTATGAATCTAAAGTTCAAAAATTATATAAATCCAAATCCAGCTAAGGAATGCTTTGCATGAGGGAACAAACCTTTGTTTTCAACAAATTTTACAATTTAAGGCAGCTAACAATTTTGCTAAATGGTACATTTTCTGACAGCACAAAGTACTGCCTACTGAGTAACGGATACCCTCGGGGAGTTTAACTCCACCAGCAGCGGTACCCGCTCAGGAGTAGCAAATATATAACACAAATACCAGTTGGATATTGATGTGCCAGATGTGCACATTTTGGAAATTCATTCCTCATCAGTGACACTAAGACCGAAAAGTTTGATAATAAAAAAACATAAGCCAAACAGTTGGAAATTAATGAATCTAAAGTTCCAAAATTATATAAATCCAAATCCAGCTAAGGAATGCTTTGTAAATTACACGTACATATACAGCAGATGACTAACAGCTTAACACAATCTACGACATGAATTAGGTCGCAGAGAGGTGGTTTTTTTTTTTTTTTTTTTTTTTTTTTTTTTTTTTTTTTTTTTTTTTTTTTTTGCTGTGAGTACCATCCATTTTGACAACTCAACCCATAAGGCATGGTTACAAAATATATACAAGAATGGTGGCCTGTGACCTTTAACTACCGTGTTACTGATGTTTTGCTAACAATATATTAAAAACATGTCTATTTAGTTAAACCGAATCATCATTTTTCAAATCTTATATAAATAAACAAATAGATAAATAAATGATGTACCTTATCTCGATTTATGTTTTATTGTCAAATTATAATGCATTTGTTTCAATAATTGAATAATCTTTACCGTAACCAACGTGGCAAAACATAACATTAATTTTAAAGTTGCAAGAAGAAAATTGTTTTACTTCTGCATTTAACAGTGTTAATTTTTTCATTACTGTTTGAAGAAAAAATATTTGCTCGAAAAAGACTACAGAAATTAAGACGAAAAGATATTCACATTATTACTCCATGCACTTTAAAGACTTCGAATATAGTTATGGTGCATTCTAAACCTAAACTTTGAGTAACCCAATTTTACAGGATGACACCGTTATGCTAATGCATTTGAATAATTAAGATAATATTGGTTAATTCTTTTTTTCCAACATGTGTTTCTCACTGATAAGTCACCTTTTGACATTTGTCCGTAGCCATATCGCCGGAACTGATAAGTGTCAACCAAAACCATTGATCGTTATAAAACGGTATTTAAATAAAAACTCAATTTTTTAACTCGAGGTTACTGTTCGACTATCCCAGAATATACAAGAGGTCGGTATACACGTTTTTTTATCTTTTTATTTTTCACATTTTACGTAGCTGATGCTTATTACTTTGTTTGGGGTTTCATTTCTGAAAAGCTGCATCTCACCCTGGGGAAAGTAATATTGACATTATAAACGAAAATTAACACTGCATTGACGAGTCGTTAGAGCAACATACAGAAGAAAGGAACAAAACATTAAAAATACATATTTGTCCTCTGACTATAAGGAAGTGCAAGAAAAATTCTAATGGCTTGCAAAAAAAATTGTTTTTTAAATCCATTAAAAACCGTACAGCAATCAATGTTATTTTTTATACTTTATTCTGTCATATAACTTCATGATATCGGCGTAACGTGATAGCCTAACCTCCCAGGTTAACGAAAATAGAAAAATAGAAAGAACAGAAGAAACAACAATAAACACAACGATTAAAAAAGTCTATTATAAAAGAGGGTTTAAAAACTGAAAACATGTAATTGGAAACTGCAAGTCAGAAAACGGCACTGCCTGTAATGACAAAATAATGTTATGTACATGGTACTACAAAATGGTCTCAAAAACACTTTATGTAAACTCTATTCAGCGAAGAAGTAAGTTTTAAATATAACAAACATACCAGTCCTTGTCCATATCACAATCCCAAAAACAAAGTAAAAACTTTGCAAACTGGCAAAATATGTTATACACGTGAACTTCCATCAAGGAAGTGAGGCCGGGTGCTCCGGAAGGGTAAGCACCTTCTGTCTAGCTAGCTACACCCGTCACAAACCAGAATAGTAGAAAATTGAAGTTGTAGAAGTCAGTCAAAGTTTGCTCACAACGCGTTTGTTTGGTCTGGTTAATTACCCTGCTTTACTTAAACTGCTAGAGAGCATCTAGCTTATTACACTTTTTTAATTTAAAATTGTTAAACAGTTTTTCTAACCTACTTTTTTCATTACTGAAACCACTTGCTGTTCTTTAATCAGTGACACAGCAGTTCTAAGGGATTGGTCTTCACTGTTGACAATCATCTTGATTTTGGTTAACGTTTTACAACACGTTTTGGGAAAATGTAAGATTTTATGCGTAAATATTGTTCAAGTTTTCATGATATGTTTGAAGATTTTTCCTATTTTATTTACAGAATGTTCAACCTTAAGACAATTTTCCTTGTTTCTTTTTATGTTGTTGGCGTTGCAGGCAGCTGTATCACTCCAACGGGTAAGAGTGTTTAATGTATATATAGTTATTATATAATGTAAAAATAGTTATCATTGAGTCTTTTTGCTTGACCATTTTCACGTATGGCCAGGTAGGTACCACTTTAAATTTTTTTTAGATTAATACCTTCAAAAATGCTATTGTCATATTCTATTTTTGAATGAATTATTCTATTCTTAGTAATAGTGCTAAAGACAAATGTGATGATTAAGGTTCAAAAGCTACACCCTCGTGTGTTAAACACTTATTCATCAAGAAACCGTACATTATCGCATTCTTTGCAATTCATACTATCATTATTCTACTACCAATTGTCAAAACTTGTTAATACATTGTATTATATCTCGTTCTTGGTAGTTTCAGGAAAGGTATTCACAATATGCATGTACTATATATGTCAAAACATCGGATTTTGATTTCAGTAATTTTCGTGTAATTGAAGCTATCACTTGTCTAAAGTCGATATTCCTTTAATGTGAAAACAGTTCCTTGCCAATTTTTTCCGACCAAATTCAATTGAGACAAACGTCATAATGCATTTTTGAATTTTATTGTTAAACACACTCAAAAATGTTTTATCACATAGTTTTCAGTACTCTGTTCATGATTCTAGTTGTTACTGGCCCAGTGTATTAATTGATTTTCTTGATTTAATGGGGTAAAATGCCCCATTTTTACTATGGCAGAAATTTTGACTTTTGCAGTGCGCTAAGGGATATTTACAGGGACGGTTCTTAAGCGTGCTACGTCATCTAATTGCGTCCAACGTAGATGTTTAAAATAGATAACAGTCCATATATATATATATATATATATATATATATATATATATATATATATATATATATATATATCAGGCATATAAACAATTAAGAGGGTCGAAGTGAACAGCACACAGCCAATTTGTTTTATCCCGATTAACAAATGATAAGAACGTGTTGTAGAAATGAAATGGCGAAATTATTTCATTCGTAACATTATTATTTCCATAACAGGAGTAGCTTTCACCGCCTTAAAGTCGTCATCTAGTACAAAAGATGGTGTTATAAGATTCGAAAACGTCTTATTGAATGAAGGTAATGGGTATAATAGTGCTACTGGTGAATTCACGGCACCAACTGACGGTGTGTATGTATTCAGTTGGACAATTATTACTAAAGAAACTGAAGCAGTATGTGCTGATTTATTTGTTGACGGCTCGAGGAAAGGAAGATTACTCGCCGATGCAAGAGGAGGTAATACCTCTAACGCTATGGATGACTCGGCTTCAAACACTATAGCTATTAGATTGACGAGGTAATTTATGTGGCACTTTTTTTTACATTTATGGACATAAGTAATTTTCTAGATTTGCAAAACGACAATTTGTTAAATTGTTAAAATAGTAACTGTATAAAAAAAGTAACAATATTAATGCAGTTGAATGTTATATGATCAATACATACTATAAAATGTTGAAAGAATGCTATCTTACACCCATGTCATCTGCATTTTCTTTAATATTTATAAAAAAGATATACAAAAATGCATTATGTAAATTGTGAATTTTTATTTTAAAAAATTCTTAAATTTGCATTTGGCACCCAAATTTAAAGAGAAAAATGAAATTTTTAGTAATTAAAAATAGTTCCTCTTTATAAAACTGACAAGGAATATAAGTAGTATATAAAACCTGAAAATTTACTTCATTTTATGTTTCATTAATACAGTGCCACCAACCTTTTAAGATTCACCAAAAACAACCACTTTTCACAAAATATAATGTATCAGAGTTGAAAAAATCGTTCTATTATCAAACTTGAACAACGTACAACTAGTTCCAATGGCCTACCGATGGTCCATAATTTTTTGTCACTTTTTTTTCTGAATATTTCTTTTATTCAAAACTTTACCCATACAAATAACAGATATTGAAATAAAAAATTGTGACCTAACCAAATCTTATTCTTAAATGAAAAAATCTTTTCCGAATTCTTTTCTGCATAGGACAGATTTTGAAAAAAAAAGGTTGAAATGACTCCCATGATCCAATTGGGCCTTAGATTACGTCAGGGTATTTCAAGGTTAATAAAAGTCAAATGAATTAATATGAAAAATTACATTTTCTAACACATGTTCTTAAATCTAAAAGAAATATTTTAAAAATCGGTGTCCAAGATGCAATAGTTAAATAAAGTTTTGATTTTTTTTAATTAGAAAAACATATAGGAAACAGCCATAAGTTAATAACTGGTTGTTCATTGTTGTTCGGCTTTTTCAGAAGTGATCATCAAGAATATTCAAATCATGGCATCATAATCTATGTTGTAAACTAGGAAGATGCATCAAGGATATTTTGCCAAAAATGAATTTCTTATCTTGTTGAAAACATCAAAAATGTAATATGCACAGAATTTTAAAAAGACCTTTAAATAAGTCTGGTTATTTTCTCGAATTAGCTCAGTAAATTTTACGTAGATTTTTAAAAATGTTTTTGAATGATTTTGTTAAAATATGGAGTTTTGTTCTCCAAATGTGTATATGACAAACAATAATGGACTGATAGTAGTTGTAACTGGATTTTTTGAGCTCATTTATTCAAGCGGATATTTTCTGAGATTTTTTCATTCTTATTTCCTGTCCTTACTACAGTTCGTTTACTCATAACAGATGGATGAAACTAAACATCTTTTAATAATTTATTAATTATTATTTCAGAGGACAGAAAGCATCTATAAAAGTTAATCCAATATGGGATAATTATGTAGACGGAAACGACTGGTCATCATTCTCTGGCCACAGAATTTTCATGTAAACTAAGAAACTGTGGTGCATTGTTAGTGTTTAACAGTAAATGTACATTTAATTTATGATTGAGAGTTTTTGTATGTCAAATAAAAGGATATACAGCCAAACTTCGATTAATCGAAGCTAAAGGGTTTTAATTTTAGGATTAAAAAATAGGAGGGTTCGAATAAAAGGCTTTAAAACATCATACTTCGATCCCAACGTACGTTATCTCAATACAATATATACAAAGAAATAAGCTTGATGTATATTTCTAAAATGTTTTATACATGTTTGAAATAGAATCAAACAATTAACAAGTGGAATAATAAAAAAAGAAACAAACTCAAACAAGAGGCCCATGTGCCTTAACGTTCACCTGAAGATATGTCCAAAATTGTTAGCGAAGTGCGATAGACAATATATGAAGTACAGAAATTTTCCAAATTTAGAACTGCCACAATACCTTATAAGAAATATCTAGTCACATTTAATTTACAAGTACTTAATATGCATGTAGTAACTGTAGTACAATGAATAATTTCCAAATCATTAATGTTTTCAGTATACTGATGCAGAATCTCCATAAGATTTGAGCTTATGACTTTGAACCATATATCAAAATGATTCTCATGTCAATATCTACTAAATTCTTGTACAAATGCCTATAAAAAGTTAAAACTTTTCAAGATAATTAACAATTTTAGTCATCTTTTGCAGCTATGACCTTGACCTTTGAACGTATTACTTTGAACCATATATGGTTATGATCACCATATCAATACCTGCAATATTCTAATAAATATACTCATACAAAAAGTTAAAAGTTTATAAAAAAGGCAATTAAAGTTATCTTATAAAGATATGACCTTGATCTTCGGCAATATGACTTTGATCTATACATCAAAATGATTGTACTGTCAAAACCTATAATATTCCAAAATACATGCCTATACAAGATTCAATAGTTTTCAAGATAATCAACAATTTCAGTCTATTTATGCTGCTATTGTCTTGACCTTTAAACGTATGACCTTACACCATATATCAAAATGATCATGAAATCAATACCTACAATATTTTAATATACATGCCTTTACAAAAAGGTTAATGGTTTAAAAGATTTATTGACAATTTCAATCCTCTTTTGCAGCTGTGACCTTGACCTTTGAACGTATGACCTTGAACTACATATCAAAATTATCGTCATATCAATACGTTTAATAGTTTTCAAGATATATTGACAAATATATAATTTTCAGCAATTTTGGTTTTGGAGAAAAAGATTTAAATGTTAAATGTTTTAATTAGAAGGTTTCTACAAACTTTTTAAATTTTAAATTTTAACTTTTTCTTTTTAGATCCATGTTTTAACAACCCAATAATTCCAACATGCATCAGCTTTCCAAAAACATTGCGTAAGCGTAACAATCAGAATCGGATTTATATAGCTATCATTGTTACACACAGTTCCCGGAATTCAATTATTTTACATCAATTGAAACCTCCAAAATACTTCATTCCGATAAAAGATATCATTTCTAGCAAAAGACAACCATAATGTCCGAAAACAGGTTTCTCATTAAAGCCAGTTTTGTTATAAATAAAAATTAACAAAAGCGGCAACACTCGATGTGCAAACAAAAGAGACAGGTGTGAACTCGTATTTGGAAAAAAATAACTTAATACATGTACGTACTATAAAAATTAATTTATTGTACCATATGCGAAGGGTAAAAGCAGTACATGTTTATAGCCCATTTCAAAAATAATTAATATAGGACAATTCATTAATGAAATAAATATACAAAATAAGGTAAGTGGAGACATGAAACATTTGGCAATACACGAAGGTCAAGAATATCAGAAAGTTAAAGATGATAAATTCTATCTATAGGGTATTCTTATTTATATTTGTAAATATTATTTATTTAAAAGGTTATTAGCATCTTTACTATATACATCATCGTATGACAGGTAAAAGTTACCATTTGTCTATGACATATTACTGTTGTGAACTTGAGTTATATGCCAAGTTATATTTCATAAGTCAATTAAGCTAACTGTATATCTGTCACCGTGTTAATATAGTGTTCGGACTTAAGGAAATGTTGTAAAAAAACAGGAAGTAAAATGTTAGACAATGAAGAATTATATAAAAACAAATAACATTTTTTACATGATTTACTTATGTTCAAGTTGTAAAAATGCTTAACTATCCAAGGATTCGTCCAATCTTCATATTACTCTTACAACGTACACAGCTTTTGCTGTAATAATATATTAAGGGTAACTATCGTACGTGATGTCATATTTCCAATTATACAAAGCGAAAACGTCTGTAATAAAACAGCGTTATTCTTAGCAACGTTTTGTTTAGCACAAACAAAAAGTAAACTGTTTAAGTGAACAATTAAAATGTGAGACAATGAAGAATAACAATTAACCAATAACACATTTTACATGATTTACTAAATTTACAAGTTGTCAAAATGCTTAACTATCCAAAGATTCGTCAGACAATTTTTTGCAATACAAATTTGCTATAAATGTTTTGTCGTCCAATCTTCATATTACTTTTACAATGTAAAATCCCTTTAGCAATAATATTTTGGGTAACCAACGTGCGTGATAATAAACAGCTGCGCCTGGAGCGCATGATACGCCCGTCAGATATTTAAACTTCTTTTTTAATGTCTTAAACAACTTGACATTTAGCTGAAACATATTTTTTAAAAACAAAAGTATCAAATTTATTTTTCAATGTTTATTCACAAACCTTTTTGATTATAGGACAAATATAACACAAAAGTTTCATAAAAAAGGTTCAAATGATTTTTGAGTTACAACATGCAAAAAAATGCCTAAAATTTGATAATTAAAATTTAAAAGCCAATAACTCTACAACAAGAAAATATACGAATCTCAAAATTAAAAGGGAGCTCTCTGAAATCGATACCAATATAACACAAAAGTTTCACTTCAAATTGTTCAAAGCATTTTTGAGTTATTATACAACATGCAGAAAAATGCCTTAAATATGACAATTAAAGTCCCATAACTCCGCAGTGACAAAAAAAAAAAAGAAATCTCAAAAACGAAAGGGTGCTTTCTGTCATGGATTAAAATATAACACGAAAGAGCCATTAAAATAGTTTAAAGGAAGTTTCAGTTATTGTACAACATGCAAAAAATGCCTAAAATTTGGCAATTTAAGGCCAATAACTCCGCAACGAGAAAACATACTAATCTCAAAAACGAAAGGAAGCTTTCTGCCTTAGATACAAACATTTCACAAAAGTTTCATTAAAATTGCTCAAAGCATTCTTGAGTTAGCGTACGACGTGTGGACATACGGACGGACGGACGGACTGCGGCATACCATAATACGTCCCGTCATAGACGGACGTATAAAAAGCGAAGACATCTGTAATTAACAGTGTTATTCTTAGCAACGTTTCGTTAGTACAATCGCAAGGGATATTATTCACGTGGAACAGGCGTTTAAGTTCATGAATATTGGTAAGTACAAGTTGTTATCATCGGTTCTGTTTCCGTGAAGGATGCCATTTTAGGGTTCGTGGTGCTAACGGAATTGAAAAAAAGCTGTAATTCTTGTAAGCCTCGTCTTTATTTGAGAAATTGAACTTAGCTCTATTGTTTATCCAAATGTACATTAATGAATTTAACGAATTTATAATTTTAAAGTACATGTATATATCTTGTACAGTTTAACGATTTTCAGAGTTTTCTGGCCTATTTACTGAATACATCCAATGAATTGGTCCAACAGTTGTGTTGTAACAAACCTTGTTTTTTAGCTGACGTCACATAATTACGCAATATGGAATATATCTTTATCGTATTCGGAGAAACAACAGAATTGTAATGGAGTACATGCGATTGATTTTGGATTTTAAAATTAATATTGAAAGGGTTATTGTATTTAATAGAGATAAAGTTGTTGTTTATATACAATGGTTTTGTTAAGCATTTTATATTATTTGGATGTTGTCAAAAGGATTTTCAGCTGAAAAATAATTGTTTCTGTATTAGAAGATAAGAAAAGTATACTTTAGTTTGTTTGTTGAAACAAAATCAGTTGTAATTGACAAAAGTTGCCTTCAACAACATTTTCTAACATTTTTATATATATTTCTATCTTATTTCACTTAAGCATAATAAAATTGTTTATAGTTTAATTACCTGTTTTAGAACACATGTCTTCAGTTTATAAACACTGTAGGAATTAGGTAAGGACTCAGCTAGTTTCTGCCGGATTATATGGAATGTATAAGTGTTTAACTTGACTGGTTCTCTCTGTGATACATCAATGACAGCTAGTTTTAATACATTGATTCCAAGTCCGAGTGTGTAGTTAAATGTTCTGTAAACAGAATGTGAATAAATAAACAATTTGGAGTACAAGTTATGTTACATCTAAATCGTGACAGCAACCCTAACTTGAATGTATTATGCAACCAGAAACCTAGATACATGGTTTTTCTAAATCCTGTTCAAAAAGAATCTATATCAAACATTTTACAGTCTCTTTTCTAGTTTCAGAACAACTGGTTGCATGAAGCGGAATTGTTAGGAAAAGAACAATTAAGTTCTGTGTCATTGCAATGTTTGTGATTTATAATAAGTAGCCTTATTACATTGTCTCATCACCTATCTTATAATGTGCTTTTATGGCTGTTGCTAACTAGTTAAGATACAATTGTTAAATTATTATATTTTTATATTTCATAACGAAGTTTGATCATCATCAACCTCATCATCATCATCATCATCGCCATCATCATTATCATTCAAACTCTGTCACTATGTAAATTAATGTCTGACGGATGTCAGGAAATTATCAGACCACCTACCTAGATGTGACTCCAGTGTCTTCCGGTTTGGCTTCACAATAGCAACTACTAGGTGTCAGATGAACGGAAATGACGTAGATATCGTAATCTACCACAGCTTCGTATACAGTATTAAGTGACGTAAAAGTTGGATTTAGTTTCAGTGGTGGGTCTGTAGTTATACAACTTAGGTACGGTTTATCACTTGGGTCTGAAATAAAAATCAGTTGGACTTAAATCAACGAGTTAGTATAATATAAATACAAATTGAGACCACTGAAAATAAAAACCGACTAATTCAGACGACATCAAATATTATGACAAAATGACATCCATGTGGTATAAAAATTTTGAAAACCCTTTGAAAGTAATATTATGATTCAATCAAATGTCCGTTTTGTTTAACAATAACAATGATTATTAAATAATGAAACAATTTTAATTCATCTACATGAGAGACATAGCTACTTTCTTACATATAACTAAGTGGTTTAAAGACAAAACCTTCGACTAAAACACAATTTTAGTCAAAAGCTCTTTGGTCTGAACGTGTTGAGAAGTATTTATAACCTTGACAATCTTATAACACTTAATAACCTTGACAATCTTATTACACTTTATAACCTTGATAATGTTATTACACTTTATAAACTTGACAATCTTATTACACTTTATAACCTTGACAATGTTATTACACTTTATAAACTTGACAATCTTATTACACTTTATAAACTTGACAAAGCATATTGCACTTTATAAACTTGACAATCTTATTACACTTTATAACCTTGACAATGTTATTACACTTTATAAACTTGACAATCTTGTTACACTTTATAAACTTGACAAAGCATATTGCACTTTATAAACTTGACAATCTTATTACACTTTATAAACTTGACAATCTTATTACACTTTATAAACTTGACAATCTTATTACACTTTATAAACTTGACAAAGCATATTGCACTTTATAAACTTGACAATCTTATTACACTTTATAACCTTGACAATCTTATAACACTTTATAAACTTGACAATCTTATTACACTTTATAAACTTGACAATCTTATTACACTTTATAACCTTGACAATCTTACACTTTATAAACTTGACAATCTTATAAAACTTTATAAACTTGACAATCTTATTACACTTTATAACCTTAAAAATCTTATTACACTTTATAACCTTGACAATCTTACACTTTATAAACTTGACAATCTTATAGCACTTTTTAAACTTGACAAAGCTTATTGCACTTTATAACCTTGACAATCTTATTACACTTTATAACCTTGACAATCTTATAACACTTTATAAACTTGACAATCTTATAACACTTTAAAACCTTGACAATCTTATAACACTTTATAACCTTGACAATCTTATAACACTTTATAACCTTGACAATCTTATTACACTTTATAAACTTGACAATCTTATAGCACTTTTTAAACTTGACAAAGCTTATTGCACTTTATAACCTTGACAATCTTATTACACTTTATAACCTTGACAATCTTATAACACTTTATAAACTTGACAATCTTATTACACTTTATAACCTTGACAATCTTATAACACTTTATAAACTTGACAATCTTATTACACTTTATAACCTTGACAATCTTATTACACTTTATAACCTTGACAATCTTACACTTTATAAACTTGACAATCTTATAACACTTTATAACCTTGACAATCTTATAACACTTTATAAACTTGACAATCTTATTACACTTTATAAACTTGACAATCTTATTACACTTTATAACCTTGACAATCTTATAACACTTTATAACCTTGACAATCTTATAACACTTTATAACCTTGACAATCTTATTACACTTTATAAACTTGACAATCTTATTACACTTTATAACTGACATCTTATAACACTTATAACCTTAACACTTTATAACCTTGACAATCTTATTACACTTTATAAACTTGACAATCTTATTACACTTTATAAACTTGACAATCTTATAACACTTTATAACCTTGACAATCTTATTGCACTTTATAACCTTGACAATCTTATAGCACTTTATAACCTTGACAATCTTATTACACTTTATAACCTTGACAATCTTATTACACTTTATAACCTTGACAATCTTATTGCACTTTATAACCTTGACAATCTTATTGCACTTTATAACCTTGACAATCTTATAACACTTTATAACCTTGACAATCTTATTGCACTTTATAACCTTGACAATCTTATAACACTTTATAACCTTGACAATCTTATTACACTTTATAACCTTGACAATCTTATTGCACTTTATAACCTTGAAAATGTATATTGCGCTTTATAAACTTGACAATCTTATTGCACTTTATAAACTTGACAATCTTATTGCACTTTATAAACTTGACAAAGCTTATTGCACTTTATAACCTTGACAATCTTATTGCACTTTATAACCTTGACAATCTTATGGCACTTTATAAATTTGGCAAAGCTTAGTGCACTATATAAACTTAACAAAACATATTGCACGTTATAATTTTGACAATCTTATTGCACTTTATAATTTTGACAAAGCATATTGAACTTTATAAACTTGACAGTCTTATTGCACTTTATAAACTTGACAATCTTATTACACTTTATAAACTTGACAATCTTATTGCACTTTATAAACTTGACAATCTTATTACACTTTATAAACTTGACAAAGCATATTGCACTTTATAAACTTGACAATCTTATGGCTCTTTATAAACTTGACAATCTTATTGCACTTTATAAACTTGACAATCTAATTGCACTTTAAAAATTTGACAAAGCTTATTGCACTATATAAACTTGACAAAGCATATTGCACTTTATAAACTTGACAATCTTATTGCACTTTATAAATTTGACAATGTTATTGCACTTTATAAACTTGACAAAGCATATTGCACTTTATAAGCTTGACAATCTTATTACACTTTATAACCTTGACAATGTTATTACACTTTATAAATTTGACAAAGCTTTTTGCACTTTATAAACTTGACAAAGCATATTTCACTTTATAACCTTGACAATCTTATTAAACTTTATATCCTTGACAATGTTATTACACTTTATAAACTTGACAATCTTATTACACTTTATAAACTTGACAAAGCATATTGCACTTTATAAACTTGACAATCTTATTACACTTTATAACCTTGACAATCTTATTACACTTTATAAACTTGACAATCTTATAACACTTTATAACCTTGACAATCTTATTACACTTTATAACCTTGACAATGTTATTACACTTTATAAACTTGACAATCTTTTTACACTTTATAAACTTGACAAAGCATATTGCACTTTTTAAACTTGACAATCTTATTACACTTTATAACCTTGACAATCTTATTACACTTTATAAACTTGACAATCTTATTGCGCTTTATAATTTTGACAATCTTATTACACTTTATAAACTTGACAATCTTATTACACTTTATAACCTTGACAATCTTATTACACTTTATAACCTTGACAAGGAATATTGCGCTTTATAAACTTGACAAGGCATATTGCGCTTTATAAACTTGACAAGGCATATTGCACTTTATAAACTTGACAATCTTATTGCACTCTATAAACTTGACAAAGCTTATTGCACTTTATAACCTTAACAATCATATTGCACTTTATAACCTTGACAATCTTATGGCACTTTATAAATTTGACAAAGCTTATTGCACTTTATAAACTTAACAAAGCATATTGCATGTTATAATTTTGACAATCTTATTGCACTTTATAATTTTGACAAAGCATATTGCACTTTATAAACTTGACAATCTTATTGCACTTAATAACCTTGACAATCTTATTACACTTTATAACCTTGACAATGTTATTACACTTTATAAACTTGACAATCTTATTACACTTTATAAACTTGACAAAGCATATTGCACTTTATAAACTTGACAATCTTATTACACTTTATAACCTTGACAATCTTATTACACTTTATAAACTTGACAATCTTATAACACTTTATGACCTTGACAATCTTATTACACTTTATAACCTTGACAATCTTATTACACTTTATAACCTTGACAATCTTACACTTAATAACCTTGACAATCTTATTACACTTTATAACCTTGACAATGCATATTGCACTTTATAAACTTGACAAGGCATATTGCACTTTATAAACTAGACAATCTTATTGCACTTTATAAACTTGACAAAGCTTATTGCACTTTATAACCTTGACAATCTTATTGCACTTCATAACCTTGACAATCTTATGGCACTTTATAAATTTGACAAAGCTTATTGCACTGTATAAACTTAACAAAGCATATAGCACGTTATAATTTTGACAATCTTATTGCACTTTATAATTTAGACAAAGCATATTGCACTTTATAAACTTGACAATCTTATTGCACTTTATAAACTTGACAATCTTATTACACTTTATAAACTTGACAAAGCATATTGCACTTTATAAACTTGACAATCTTATTGCTCTTTATAAACTTGACAATCTTATTGCACTTTATAAACTTGACAATGTAATTGCACTTTAAAAATTTGACAAAGCTTATTGCACTTTATAAATTTGACAATCTTATTGCACTTTATAAATTTGACAAAGCTTATTGCACTATATAAACTTGACAAAGCATATTGCACTTTATAAACTTGACAAGCTATTGCACTTTATAAACTTGACAATCTTATTGCACTTTATAAACTTGACAATCTTATTGTACTTTATAAATTTGACAAAGCTTATTGCACTTTATAAACTTGACAAAGCATATTGCACTTTATAAACTTGACAATCTTATTGCACTTTATAAACTTGACAATCTTATTGCACTTTATAAACTTGACAATCTTATTGCACTTTATAAACTTGACAATCTTATTGCACTTTATAAACTTGACAATCTTATTGCACTTTATAAATTTGACAAAGCTTATTGCACTTTATAAACTTGACAAAGCATATTGCACTTTATAAACTTGACAATCTTATTGCACTTTATAAACTTGACAATCTTATTGCACTTTATAAACTTGACAATCTTATTGCACTTTATAAACTTGACAATCTAATTGCACTTTATAAACTTGACAATCTTATTGCACTTTATAAATTTGACAAGGCTTATTGAACTTTATAAATTTGACAAAGCTTATTGCACTTTATAAATTTTGACAAAGCTTATTGCACTTTATAAACTTGACAAAGCATATTGCACTTTATAAACTTGACAATCTTATTGCACTTTATAAACTTGACATTCTTATTGCACTTTATAAACTTGACAATCTTATTGCACTTTATAAACTTGACAATCTTATAGCACTTTTTAAACTTGACAATCTTATTGCACTTTATAAATTTGACAAAGCTTATTGAACTTTATAAATTTGACAAAGCTTATTGCACTTTATAAACTTGACAAAGCTTATTGCACCGATGCCTTATACGGAGTATTAACCTTCTAGGAATTTCAGTTTGTTCAAAAAGTTTTTTACATCCATAGCTATTTTAACTAACTATGAAGATAAAGGTAAAACTTGGTAAGGATATATGCAATACTATAGATGAAGCTACAATTATTTACACTCTTTGGTTGACTACAAAATGATGTTTAACTTTTTTAGGTAACCCTAACTCTGATAATTTGTGAAAAATGTTGTCCTCGTGATAAACATTTTGATTAATGACAAAATGACTTTAGCAAAAAGACACACTCTTGTCCAAAACAAATTCGAACCTAGATCCCAATTCGGCACTTAAAACTATTGTGTACAATATAACCACATGCTAAAACCACTATAAGATCTCGGAGAAAACAAAATACCCCGTTGAGAAGTATTTGTAACATGGTTACAACTACTGCCATTTATGTGACATTCATTGGAAATATATCAGAAATATCTCCACCTTATGAGATAAAAATTTGAAAAGAAATATTCGTGGTCTTGATTATCTGAAATAATTTTCATTGAAGCAAATAAGACATAACTGGATCAGCTGAAACTATGGCAACTAGAAACACAAATCAAAATCTTTAAAGGGAAATAACTACTTTATTTCACATTTAGCCATTGTTTGTTATTGTATGCTTATTTTCTGTATTTTGTAAATGTTTTTGTGTCGAAGCATGGCACTGCTTGTTATTGTCAAATACATGATGTACTTGCTCCAGTAATATTATGGTGTTATTATTTACACTTAACTTCTTTGTTCAGTTTTAATTATATATTTAATGATAAGCAAAGTAATTTCCGCTATCATGGTTTTGATATACATAGTCAGAAACCGATTGTATTCTGCTATTAACGTTTAATTGTGTTTTACTGTATAGGAAAGTGTGTGCTTTATGTTTCGATTTTAAATTTTGGTTTTCACCTACCCTCACTTACCTTTGCTACATTTTTCACCGTTGTTTGTTCCTACAATAAAAAAAAATATATAAAATTAATTTGTTATGGTTCAATCACCATAAAAAGATCAGGACAATTACGCTTTGACTGAGTGTTTATAAACAAATCAAAAATAATAATTATTGCAAATGATAAAAAAGGGTTTATGTATAATGTATATAGAATATATCATATTCATTTGTTCGTAAATCACGAACTGCTTGAATTACAGCGAACGTATATTGTATAAAATACCCGGATTCATACCAGCACTGTGGAACTGGGTTTTAAAAATTTTATATATTGAATGTTTTTTATAAATTGCTTCTAAAATGATAGTTGTTATAATGGGTTGCCATTTTAAAATACTTTAAACACTTTAAACAAGTGTTTTATTCCAAAGTTTTTTTTTACATTAGAGTTTATTAAATTTTATACTCCTGTGTAGCTCTTTCCTACTAACTCTGGTCAATGTAATGCATTACGCGTCCTGTTCAATGTACGTGTGGCACGGTTTTAAGGTTTCATTTTTTTAAATTTTTTAACATCTGTTAACAAAATATCGCTCTTGAAACGCCACAACTATAAAACCTTTTTATCCCGTCCAAAACTTTATTTTAGCGAGTTTTTCGCATACGCTGTCTTATAGAATATAGGTACATCAGTTGGAGTGGTAAAATATGACGGACAAATGCTTATATACAATATAATACAAATTTATCCATGTCGCGTTACGTAGGTTAAAACTTTACCATTGAATGCTTTAAATGAGGAAACATACGACGAGAATTTTGCATGATTTAAAAATAGAGTTATTATTTACTATTGCTTTTCTAAAATGTAGCAAATTTTTTTTAAGGCAGTTTTCTAGACACTGTTGAAACGAAGCATAGGTCCTTGAATCCCAAAATAAAAAAATGTCTTCGTTGAATTTTAATTATAGTTTCAAAATTTCTATCTATTTCAAAGGATTTAACGTTAATATTGTTTTCTATTATGTATCCTATCTTGGAGGTAACAATAAAATGGCTACGAAAGATGGACACTTCTTTACTACACGTGGTATAAACCTGGTAATGAATTAAATAATACCTGCTAGAAATTGTTTTCTTACTAATGTTAAGAAATAAATCTTGCAAAATTTCTGAAAGATTATTTTTTATTATTCAAATATCAGGCTCTGATTTTTATTTATTGTTTTTGTAACATTGAAAAACGCCATCCACTTTTCTATCAGACTTTACGGAAATCCATTTTAACGCTAAACATGAGTATCAGTGAAAGTTGGTTAAGTTATAGAAGGTTGGTAAAAAAGGTGTTTTTACTACAAAATGCCCTATATGGCATTGTTTTGGAGAAAGTGTTAAAATTATTTGAAAATGAATAAAAGTGCAATATAAAGGTTCTAAAACAGTACTTTAACGCCCGAATTAAACACCACTTTGCCAATATACTTTGTGTTCGGTACCGTCCGAAATGAATTTTTATAGCATTGGTACTTTGAGGGTTTAAATGGTTAAAATCATAATGCGCCTTGTATTTTGTTTCTTGTTTTTATCTGTTTTCTTGTGATATGTTATTGGCTATTTCGGTTATTGCTAAATACTATTAGGCGTTTTTTATTCAATTTCATTTCAAATCAAGAATGCAATATGTTTTTATTATAATACATCTTGGTCCGGTTGTGTAAAACAAGGTTAGGTAAAACAAAAAATCAAACAAAAATTCCAGATATACATTGAAACGTAAAGGTTAAATAGAACGCAAGCAGTCTATTCACAATAAATTGTTCCTAGCTTATAACAGTATTTTTTCTATAAAAAATTCTGATTTTCAAGGTAATATTTTTACCAACAGTCCAGGAAAGCTCATACTAAAAAGCATCAATATACAATAGTACTATTAAAAATTCTGTTTCCAAGGCCTTCTCTTCAAAAGAAATCACTTAATACTTTGAATGCATCTTCGTCTCTTACATTTTTAAAAAAAATTAATGTTTTATATTTATTTATTTATTTATTTATTTATTTATTTATTTATTTATTTATTTATTTATTGTCTTTATGTAGAAGCACTTTTTGATATATGGAACATAAAGCCATCACTCATTCTTATTTGGAGTACAAGCGTACTATTTCCTGTTTATCTTAATGTCTAACTCTGATATATATAAAACAAACCATACCTTTATTTCTGTTGATGTTGATTGCATTTTGGTCATTATATTCATTAACAAGTCGGTCTTGTTGATGATAAAGTCGCTGCTGCAATCTATGTAATGTCTGGTCTGTTGGATGTCCGATATACTGCAGATCTGACATATTTAATAGTGTTTGCTCCAGCTAAACAATAAAAAGATTATGTTAAACAATATCACCTTCTTCTGATTCACAAACGTTTACTTATATAAGGTTTAATTAAACAATATGATAACGTTTTTATTTTGGCTTCTTTTTAAACGCATAAAATGAGGCAACAGGATTGGAATTATTAGTTAAACTAAAACAAGATTTTAAAACAATTATTAGAAATTGGGGCTGCATTTTTATATAACGAAATTAAAACAGGATTTTAAGAATATCCGTAAGAGGGAACATGTACAAAGCAAAATTAAAACTATAAACTTGCCCTCAACACATACTGAAAACGTGTGATAACCTATGATTATATAACATATCTTTTCCAAATATATTACATATTTTGTCGTATTTTATCATAGGTGTAAACATTTAGTATGAATAAGCAAAGAATATAAAGGCGGGAGTAACAACTTGATACGCAATTCTTCGTCGAAGCTTCGTTGGACGAATGGTCAAAATCACTCATTTGCAAATTACATCGCCTCTATCAGCCTTTGAACGAATCTCTTCTTTCGATTCTCGATTAAAAGATTTTTTCGGTTTGCTTGCCAATGATGATAATTTTCCCGGGTTCTCCAGTTTCCCCGCCTTTTAAGAACTGAATCTCAACCGAGGTGTTTAACACCATTATTCTACATCGATTATTCGAAGCGACAAAACACATGCTTTATTACTAACCATTTACGAATAACAATCAATTAACTTTTTGTGTTCTTGCTAGAAACCATTAACAGCATCTGGTTGTCTCCGAAAATTACTTATGTATTAAAGTTTACAATAGGTATTTTGTATGTTGATAAATACAGAGCAAAGGAATGCAAGAGGAACCGGTTGACCTAAGAAACTTTTATCTTTAAAGTCTATTTGCATTACATGGGAATATGTTAATAAACAACTTATCATTTTTAAATTGCAGTTTGTGTCATTTGATATGCTACAGACATCCCATATATCGCTTTATAGAAGATACCTATGTTTTGTATAGTAGTATACGATGCCTCTTTTATCATGTCAATGGTCCTGTATTGTCTAGTTCAGTGGTTGTTCCTATTGAGTTTTAAATGAATTTAACGAATGTTGATTTAAAATTCTCCAATATCATTGTATTAAAGACTTTGTCTTTTTAACTACATACCAAAACACGTACCTTTGGGGAGATGAAATACCAGAGTTAGACTTAATACATAAAAGTCTTTAATAAAATCTCACAAACAGGCTTGAGGCAATCAAACATCATTTTTGTCAAAACACAAGTTTGATGTACAATTTATAACGTCTTAAGAAAAAAATAACTTAAAAAGTGAGGTGGTGTAACAAAAACAAACAAACAAATAATAATAATAATAATAATTATTATTATTATAATAATAATAATAAAAAATAACAAAATTATTTTTTAAAAAATAAAACTAATAATAATAATAATAACAATAATAATAAATAACAAAATTATTTTTAAAAAAGCAAAACTAATAATTATAATAATTATGATAATAATGATGATAATAATTAATTGATTAATAAAATTAAAAAACAAGCAAAATCTACTTTATTTCACGTTATTGAGCTTGTATTTGAGCATGTAGCAATACCGAGGGTAGCCATATAAACAAACACTTCCGTAATCGTGTGTAAGAGAAAACTTTCATCATTTATCTTGACTTTGTTTCGTGCAATCATTTAAGGCAGATTCAATATCAAATGACGTCATATCCGATATCATCGAAATCAAATGATTCCAACTGACTGCATGTTTTGTTTGGTTTCCTGTTTTACAAATAGAACAGTCAAGATATAAATTCACGTTCAATGTTTGAAGTTATCTCTATCAACATGCCTATCATTTTGTTTTAAAAACATACTTTAGACTAAAAGTAAAGAAACAACGTAGTGTTTTATGACGTGTTATAATTATGTGTTTGTATGGAATAGACTATTGCAATGTAGCTAGACAATAAAACGCTTGGTGTAGCTAAAATATTATTTAACACTATTGAATGATGTTGCATGAGTGTCAAATGGTGTTAATAATAATAATAATAATAATAATAATAATAATAATAACAAAAACAACACCAATAATAATATGATTGTAGGCACAGCCTATGTAGAGAGCGCAGCAAATGGTTTTATGCACATTTTCCATTTATGATGGTTTATTATATTGTTTATAATTTAAGATTTTATTTTTATTATTTCATTTCACTAATTTAATTAGACTACGTAAATATGACGGTTATTTGCTAATAAAAGACAAAGTCATAATGTTGATATGTTTAGCTTATTGAAATCCCTAATCAAATAAATTTGACTGAAAATTTTCTAAAGAATTCTCCTACAACAGAACTTCTGCACTGGTAAGATTCAAACCTAGCGTGTTCACGAGAGGAACTGTAATCTATAAATTGACGTACTCAGCAACTTATAGTTTCATAAAATTAAGAAAATCCAAAGAAATAAAATTAAATAAAATCTGTAATAATAAAAATGGATATATTAGATAGAGAATGTTTATGATTATTGGAAGCATATTCATCATGGTCCTCAGGTCCTTAGCAGTGTCTGATGATAAATTGCTCCTCTTGTGACAAGTCCTTGGGGAAAATTAAACTTGGATGGTTTTCTTCTATCATGGACATTTCTGGTACCTTTTTCTCTAGCCATTAGGTAGGTGTTAGCTAGGGAGGCAACTATGGCTGCTTACTGATAGATAGTGCTTCAATCTTGGACTGTTTTTCATCCCAGATTTTATGTTTTGTTTGTGACACTGTCAGTGGTTTCGTCTTAAGCAAACGACCTGTTCTATATGGTTAAAGTCCAAAAGATGTGATTTTATGATATAAAATGTCCCATACAGAAGAGGCATACCGTATCACATGTATAAGCAAGACGATTGTCAGTAAATACAGAAAAAACACATGGTGGTCTGTGTTTCTTTGAAGAACTGAAACAATCGCTGCTCCCTTGTCGAGCATTTTAATACAAAACCGGAACAACATTATACATCTAATTCAGTTTAGTTAAAATTGCTTAAAACAGGTAACAGACAAATCACATGCTTAGGTTATAGGTTACAGAAGTTGCACCTATTTTCAATTTAATGATCAATCGTGCCACTGGGTAGTGTTACAATATCATCAAATTACTATGCGACTGTTTAAATACCTTGTATCTTGTGCAACGAAATAAGCTTACTTTCGAAACCACATTGTTTTAGAAAATAGTTTTACGTATAAATGCATAGTTTAACAACAAAGAAATATACTTTGATATCTAAGCACTTTTTTAAAAAAATTTTCCCAAATAGTTGGGGAAAAGATTTTATTCCGTGTTAATTGCAGTAAGTCATATTGCTAACTTGATTTTTTCTAATAAGACTATATATGAGAGTTATATGTTCACCAAGATATGTATGGGAACGTGAGGCATACTGCTAAACATAATATTATGCTTAATTCTATTTTTGGTAATAAATGATATATTTCGGTACATAATACTTTAGTATATTAAATAAAATTAAATAAAAATAATTATTATTTCAACGACCCCAAATCCCACGAAAAAAAATATTTACTTGATTTATGCCATGTGACCCTATGATGTAATGATGACGTCACATTCCCGCTATAATCAAAACAATCTTACTGGAGCTAGACCTACACGCGATTTCTATTGTTTGGAAATACTTTTTGGATCTCTAATAACGATTTGTTCAGGTAAGTCAATCACGAATGGCTATCTCTAATATAAACACTTTAAATTTTCGGCAATATCTTAGACACAGTAGATTTACAGATCGGAAACATTGATTCAACTCAATACAGTAACAGTGAGTGATAATCTGCTCATTACGTCAGCCATTTTATATGCCAAATTCAGACATTATCTTGTGTAAAAGTTAGAGCTGGTTCGGTAGATTATATGTTTTAAGTGTTCATTTGGATTTTTAATTATTTTTGTCATCTCTGAACAGTTTTGAAACACGACCATTAGCAGATTTATCGTCCACTGTTCTGTAGAATTCATGACGGTCCCATTTGTAACCTTTTACCTTCATCATCCATGACGTCATATTGGGTATCTGCCAAGTTCTTTTGTCAACAAGATTGACACTCGCCATAAATCGCTTGTTACCGTAACATTGTCATAAACAAATCGACATTGTAAGTTTTTGTAAGTCTCATGACGAAACCTAATTTTTATAGACAATTATGTTGTCGTTAATAATTTTGTAAATTATTTTAAATCAGCGATTTTGAAAAAAAAAATTTCACTTCCGTTTTTTCCCACACGACCTCGGAAGTGACGTAATTCACTGGTGTCCAAAAACAAAACTTGAAGGATTACTACTAATTTTCAACTGGTCTCCGTACACGATATCTATAGAGCTCGCTTCGCGAGCTTGCACCTCCGGTGCAAGCATCGCTGCGCTCTCTGATAATAATAATAAAAAAATATATAATAATAATAATAATAATAATAATATAATAATAATAATAATAATAATAATAATAATAATAATAATAATAATAATTATAATAATAATAATAATAATTTGTATTATTATTATAATGATAATAATAATAATAATAATAATTTGTATTATTATTATAATGATAATGATGATAATAAAAATATTTCACTATGTTTATAATATGTGTGTGAAGCATGCATATAATGAACTTCACAAAGCATCTAACATTTATTGATTCCACCACTTGTTCACTGATCTCTATTTTACATTAAGCCGTTTTTAGAACTTTTAACCGAAATTTACTACAGCAAGTTTAAAAGTTTTTACAAAACATTTACCACACAGATGTAAATCGTATTTTCTATTACTTAAAATATCTTTTATGTATTAATAAAAAACAAATATAGCTTATAAATAGTTCGGCAATTCTCTTTATATTAAATGGAGCAGAAAGAACAATATAACGTCACGTGTACGCGTCAGTTATCTCATAGTTATATATAGATCTGTATCAGATTTATATATAAACCCGTACCTCAGTATTGAAATGTCAATATCGTTATAAAGAATTATTTGATCATATAACATGTAATAGCTTTTGGTGAATGATCGAGAGGTCAGCTTCCATAAATAAACAATGCTGTATACATTACGCAGAGAGAGAGAGAGAGAGAGAGAGAGAGAGAGAGAGAGAGAGAGAGAGAGAGAGAGAGAGAGAGAGAGGAGGGGGTTTAATGATTAAGTATAAAAAATAAAAAAAAGTTCAAAACAAAACAGCAAGAGAAAACAAGAAAGTACAATTATGATAATATCCGTGACTTTGAGTTTTGAAGAAGTAGTCTAGTGAATGTGTGTGTTGGTTTTTGTTCTTGGTGTTTAGAAAAAATTGTATGGTCTACTTCGTAAGTTTAAATAACGTTTGTGTTATTTTTGGAATGAATGATAAAACGAAATAGTGCCATCTTTTGTTGCAAGCTTAGAGAAATATTAACCTATGGATACAATGTAAACTTTGGACTGGCTTTTCACGTGAAATGACGACGATATCGCTAAGACAGCTACCTGAATAGTGTCTACAATGTAGAAAATGACGTCAATGACGCTTACCTGTGTTAATCTTTGTTGAACATGTGCTGCGTCAGCTGCTTCAGAAAGGCGTCTATTTTTGAAGATGTCATACAAAGAACCCGGTTTCCCTGAATCAATGTTGTAAAGAAGGCTTTCTTGTCCATTACTGTCCAAACTTGTAAATAAATTACAACATCGATACGTAATAATGGAGCATAAAGTCATCAGTGTCAGCAATACTAGCAAGACATTCCTCAAACCCCTCATTATCCTTTATTTCTTAACAATCTGCAAAGAAAAAAAATCATCATTTAAAACCAACTTCTTATAAATACCACCTGTCTATTAGAACCATAGTTTTGCTTCATATTTCAACCAAAAAAATCCTCAATGTAAAAAGGACTACCTGTGTTTAAAGTCTATATTTCTTAGTCCCCATGGGTGATGTCTATAGGTTAAACTTCTTTATTCTGACACAATTTAAAAAATAACTGAACGCTGTTCCTTGTACTTTTTGCCGTTGTCGGTACAATTCAGTAGATCTGCATTACATATCCAAATCGATACTTTCAACGAGGGTAATCACATCACGGCTTTGAATGATCACTGGTTGTAAGTTTCACTAGCGTTTAGAATGTCGTTAATTAGAATACTATTTCTGTTACATCACTGGTTTCAAAAAAAAAGTTTTGTAAATAAAAAAAAAACGCCTTATTCCTCCGAAACCTATTCATGCAACCAGACAAAACCTGAATGCACTTTGAATTCTTAAGCTTCCCCTGTTTATCTGAATACTGTCAATAAGCGACAATAAAAAATTGTCTTATGACTCTATAACCTTACAATCTATTTGCTAATCATTAATAATAATAATAATAATACATGTTATAATAATAATAATAATATAATAATAATAATAATAAACAACGGTGCATCATTAATACAAAAGTGATAAATACATACAGTTTTCAGATTTAGCTGTTACATTTCCATTTCATTTCTAGATAAAATTACATCAATATAATAAACCAATTTGAGCAGAAATACACTCCATGTCTTATCGTCTTCTTAAACCTATTATTAACGGTCACACATTAAATGTTTTTTTATCTTACACTTTTCCAAACCATTTAAAAAACTCTTAAAACTTTTAACTGAGTATTAAATTTCACAGTTACATTCTTAGATCCAGTTTAACACGTAATTACAAACCATTTTATAAAGTCTTGAATTTTTAACTGGGTTTTAATTTTCACAGCTTTATGAGGAAACAAATATTTCCATTTTGATATCCAGTTTAAAACTGAAATAAACTGCATGCAATTTTAAAGTATTAAATGATAAGAAATATCGTTTTACCATGGTAATGGTACTGACCCTTAGACACATAAGCTCTGTATGTGTCAACTGCCATACTGACACACACCTGAACAAAATGTATTTTAGGGGTCAGTTGTGATATCTAAATATATAATGTAAACTATAAACTTTCTGTCATGGACAAGTGCCATCCGTAAAGCAAAGTGTAAAATATAAACTGGCACGGAAGATATGGAACTTTAGCCTAGTCTCTTAAGTTGAACTCAACCAATTTACATGAAATTAACTTGTAGATTGGAAACTAGAATGGGATGAGTAGATAAAATGGTGTTTAAGGGTCGAGTCTTGGTTATTTATTGCACACATATGGAAGCTTTCAGTTTTTGAAAGATAAAGGGGAAGCGTGAAAACTTTATTTCACTAGGGTCTGTTTGAGTGTTATAACCTATTAGAAGCATTATAATAAACAGGTGTAAAGACCACAAGTCTTCTAAGACCACATGCACGGAACTTTGACGAAACTCAATATTATTGTGTGTCAACAAACTATATGATGACAATCCAATCTAGTCTATATTTTACAGTTAGTCCCGTCACGGACAATAGCATTTTAATTGAGGACAGAGAGAAAATTAAACACCACTTTGATACATAAATCTTCATCGTCAAAGTGTATCAAATTTCAATTTTCCAATTTAAATGCAAGATGGTGGGAGGGTACTTGTCAGAGTGATAATCGCCAGGACCCTGATTAATAACTCAAGGTCAACGCATTTTAAAGATTTTTTTTTTATTTCGACCAATTTTTAGCTTAGCGTTATCTTCTCTGTTTTGAAAATATATAAGTTTAACGAAATTTGTTCTTGATATTTAACACATTTAATAAAACCAGGTAACCGTATCTAAAAACTGATGAAGCATTTTATTGCAGAATCAACAGTTTGTGTTATTCCGATTGTGTGATAGTTTGGTCGTAAAATAGTAGTCTGCGCAGTATTAGCCGACCCCGTTCTATCACGATAGGATCGGAAAATTTATACCCTTTGGCCAAAGTACCAAACTTTATTTTCCTTATAAAATTCTATCGCTTTACTGAATGAATATGAGAATGAAAACCTTCTGTCTAAAAATCACCACTTACCCATCCAACACAATACAGCTGTATAGATCGTTAAATATTGCGGCTTTTATACTCTGTACAATATCAATTGCTACAACGGTTATTGTTTTATAGGTGTTGTTTTTTGGAGATTATTTGTTTAAAAAGCTTCATTGGATGGTAAGGCGTGGATGAATTTGTATTCCTAATGACCTGGTCATTCGCTTTATTTCAAGAAATTGCTTTTATTTTGATTTTAGAAATAAACTCAAAAGTCATTGGAGTAGGCCAAATCAATCAAAAGCAGGCAGCTATTTTAATCATCTAAACATTGTTTTGTTTAATGTGTCTGTAATCCGGAAAAACAAAAGGAAAAATAAAATGAAATCGAAAACGAAAGTAAAATTGGAAATTGATACCGGAAGCTTCAGCAGAAATTAGATTATGTATGTTTTTGATCCATTGACTGCGATGCAAAGAACAAATCGTGTATTGTTACTTAGTTTTTTATATCTTAAAAACTATTGTAGTTTTATTTGTTTATTTACAATTAAAATGACCACTTTGGTCTTTGATGTTACTCGGACCCCCTAAACAGTTACAAATGTATATATATCATTGTCACTATGAAACCCAAAACCATTAAATAGCCTGTCAAGGTCTGACGTACATAGTCATCAGTGGATAGTTGGTATTCTTTCTTATTAAATTTTGAATTTTCAAAAAGATAACAAAATATGATAAACCCTGTTTTGAGGTGTTTCTTGACACTTGAGCAATATTTTGTCATGTAATTCTTTGAACTTTGACTTTGAAGGGTTGAACTCGAGATTACTGATGTCCAACACAGTGAAAATGGACTTGGCAAAACACAATACATCAAAGCAAATACATAAGGCTATTTAACAGCAATTCACAAAATAATTATAGCGTTATTTATTTATTTATTCAAATAGAAAAAATACTACATGCATACTGTTTACTGCTCTAAAATTAGCTAGTGACTAGTCCTGAATGTGCTTCAGTCAAAATTTTAATAATATCACGACGCCACCAGCTATATGGTACTTATGGCAGTAAAAATTGCGATATATACCAACACATTGTTCAAAATACAACACAATGATTAAATTGAAATATGAGACGAAGGGTATAGACATACGACACGGTGTCCAGATCAAAGTACAGTGATCGACCGTCACAACAAACTTTATTTCTGTGTGTGCTTTAAAAATAATCTTAAATCTTAATAATCAAAATCCTATAAATGGATTTTTGAAAAAACAATACGCGTATGTTTTTAAACTAAATATTATTTAAATGAGTTTTAATTCAAAATAGAATTGAAATTAGATGAAAACATTGAGGTTTTAAAAAAAATTACATCCTTTTTATATAAATAACCACTTAATTAAATGAATAAAAGATAGAGAAGTAATAAGTAATACACGTACCTGTTAATCCATCACATTAGGTTCCAGTTATTTAGATCTCCAAACTTAAACATACAAATTGAAGATAAAAGTGAAGTTTATACACCTTGTTTACGGGAGGGTAAAGATCATACTATACTGTACTTAGTTTATGAGTCTCCCGAGGCTGTTATCCGTCAGTCACTGGTGTGTGTAAGGGCAGTACTGTCATGTCCTAAATAACTCTCCTTACATAGTCTATTAAATTTTAATGAACAAGTGCGCGTTAGCATAAAATAAAAACATTTATCTGTTCGATATTTGTGTAACATTTTTAGAAATAAAAATGACATGCGTGCCAGTATTAAATATTTCAAACATTTCACTTTTATACACAAAATATCAAAGTTTATGTTTACCACTCAAGATCACATAGTTAATAAAAAACGTGCATTTTACATAATTCATTTTGTGGTCGCTACAAACCGTGTTTAATTATAATATCCTCAGAACACACTAACAGTTAACTTATGTAAAACAAGTGCGAGTATTTGATTTATGTACAAGATTGTCTAATCAATTCCGTGATCGCCATAAACCGATCAAACTTTGTTACTAATCTGAAAACTTAATTCAAATGATCCTTGATAACGATCTAATGAACACATTTATTTTTTATATATATAATTAATTGTTCAGACGTATTTCTTCTAAGTGTAGATACTTGGCACGAGTTTTGCACTTTTTGCACTTGTTTAAATATAAAAATTTCACGTCAAGAAAATTGAAATGTTTTCAAAGAGAAATGTACGTCTATAACATGCAAAAAAATCTTTGTCAAGTTTTATCGCCTTTACGAAATTAGGACAAATCCAAAAATAGTTACTTTTAGGCAAAATTCCGTTTTATTTTCCTGAGAAAACACTTCTATAAACTTATTTGACGGATTTATCAGGTTTAAGCGGATTTGAGCCAGATAAAGACAAGGATACGATAATAAAATGTAAAATAAACGGATTCTGAAATAAATTATACAAAAATACAGGTTTTTGTGAAAGGCTGGTGTATCAGTGTTTGATTAGGATACTTGTAGGTTACATACTTCTGTATCGGGTTTACATTAACCAAATCGCAAATAATCTAGTAATATAGGTCCCAGTATTTAGAAAGGGTAGACGGGTTCTATAAAAAAAAATTACGTCTGACTATTTGCTGAACACAGCCGGTTTTTATCGCCATCCATGTAAGAAGCATTATGCTTCCGCACAACATCTAGAACCCAGACCCTAAACTGATTCGAGGACCATAATATAGTAAAAAATTAATCAGATTGATGTAAATGTTTAGAGGTACATAATACTACGTATAGTTCAGTTATATATCATACCATCAAGAACATCGTGGTCCAGACATACTTAACCAAAATTAATTAAAACAAAATAATCAGTATTTACATAGGTATAAGAGGATACGGTACAAGTTAATTACAAGGGAGAACCAGATCATTTCACAGTACTTAGGTTTTTATATAATTAAATCAACAAGTCCATCTATCTCCAGTCTTGATCGTGTAGTCCAATGTGTTCTCCATTGTAAAAGAACATAAATCAAACTGTTACAACATGAAAAAACTCCCGCAAGGTGAAAAATGTGTTACGTAATGTTTATAAATTAATCATTAACAAGACCTCACTCCTCCCCCGCCAAGGTTTTGTCACCCAAAATTAATTAATATACATATTACTTCCCCTCCCGCTAAGATTTTTTCCCCCAAAATTAATTAACCTACCTATTACTCCCTCACTAAGCCCCCCAAAATAATAATAAATCTACATCTTGTGTTTTGTTCCTAAAAAGTAATGGAACTACACATTACCCCTCCCTTTATACATAGTTTATTTTGTCATCTACGTCATCTTACTTTTCCCCTCCCGACAAGAGTCACAAAAATGAATAAACACATAACTCCTTTGGTTCCACGCACGCCAATACAATTTTTTTCCAAGTTTATCACAGAACTATGTTGATTCACTTGTACGTGACAATATTGATCTAATTAATAACAATAATTTATTTTTGTATTTAATATGCTTCTTGATTTAACTTTTGATAAGTACATAATGGTGTCTCGTAAATCTGTTGTGGCTATAATAGTGTCTCGTAAGTCTGTTGTGGCTATAATAGTGTCTCGTAAGTCTGTTGTGGCTATAATAGTGTCTCGTAAGTCTGTTGTGGCTATAATACTGTCTCGTAAGTCTGTTGTGGCTATAATAGTGTCTCGTAAGTCTGTTGTGGCTATAATAGTGTCTCGTAAGTCTGTTGTGGCTTCACGTATAAATGTTTTACGTATTTCAAATCTGATGATTTATTTTTGTTTTTAATAGTCATATGGCATGTGACTCTAACAAATTATTATTATTATTATTATTATTATTATTATTATTATTATTATTATTATTATTATTATTATTCAAAGACACTACTTTGCAAGCTCAGTCTACATCTGCCCAATAAACAATATCATGAATTTCGATTGTTTTTATTTGAAATGACCAATTGATGCTTCTGTTGTGAATGCATGATTTCAATACAACCATGGCATATTAGTAAATCTGAAATTAATCCCTCTCTTTCGAAACGGATTGGTTTTATTTAAAAACAAGTTGCCGATTTTTTTCAAATCCAGTTAAATCAAGAACGGCTATATGCTTTTTAACTTTCGTGGTGTCACTTAGTCCTCAATTCGTCTGCAATTCGCATTAAAATCTGATAAATGCAATACTAGTTCATTTGAGCGACTTAGTATTGAATAATTAGTATTTTTCATGGTTTCTCAAATTTATTTGATTTTTTTTCTGGACTTCATTCCCGTGTCAGAATCAAATTTCAAACTGATCTAATTAATTAAACAGATGACGTGATACGTTTCCTCCAGATGAACTTGAAACTTCTTTCATAAATAGTCTGTTTTTAAATAGGTTTAATCTAAATAAATAATTTTTCTGTTATCGGAGGCAAGAGATGAATGCATGACCTTGAAGCATATATCAAAGTTATCATCATATAAATACCTACACTATTCTTATATAATTCCCATAAAAATGTTAATAGTTTTCAAAATAATTAACAATTTCAGTCTATTTTGTTTTGCAACTATGACCTCGACTTTTGAACATATGACCTTGAACCATATATCAAAATGATCGATATATCAATACCTACAATATTCTAAAATACCTGCCTATAACAAAAGTTCATAGTTTTTAAGATAATTAGCAATTTAACCTTTTCCTGTATGCTTTCATTTAAAAAAAGATCCACCATTTAGGTGCAACCCTACCCCCAGGGCATATGATTTGAACAAAATTGAATCTTCATGATTCCAGTAAGCTTTTAACTGAGTTCCATCATTTCTAACCCAGTGGTTCTTGAGAAGAATATTTTGAAACTATCCTACCCATTTTTGACCTTTTCTTAATTAACTCTCCTTGGATGGGACGTGGCCCCCATTAGTTCTGGAGAAGAAGATGAAATTGTTAGAAGTTTACGACAACGGCGACTACAGACAAAAACTCACTTAAGTCTTTGGGTCAGATGAGCAAAAAATCTATGTAACACAAAGTTTGTAAACCAATACACGGTCTGCTATTAAAATATCACGTGATGCATCATTCTACTTTTCTATTCAAAAATTCACAAAAACATGAAAATACACAATAAATGACCTATCTAAAGCGTGAATCCACATTATATGGCGAGTAGTTTACTACAGTTTTAGACAACTTTCATTTGAAATCATGTTTAAAACTTTGATATTTTTATTTTTAGTGAAATTCGACGTTTTCTAAATAAGTAAATTAACAACAACTCATATGTCTAGTATTTTATCAGAAGTTTGTGTTGATGGATTTAGTAAAACAGCATCTCTTGATCCCAGCAAGACACACTTGAAGAAATTAAGCGATATTGGTCGATGCACGTGCACTCATCAAGGAGCTCTAACGATATAAAGTCGTGCATTCCAATTCTACTGACATACATGTACATTATGAATTTAAACGTTTCATTAAATGCAATTTAAAAGAAACATTTAAAGGGGACCAGAGTGGGGATACTTTCTTAAGAAGTGCAGTGTCTCTATAAATTACATACCCCTTTAGTACCCAATAATGGGTGCTTTCTTCGTTAAAAGTATCAAACTAAAACAATTTTCAACGTTATGTAAAAGTAGCTTTGGTGTGTTAAAAATCTCAATCTCTAGTTTTATTGGAAATATATTTTTAATTTTTAAGTGACAACATCCTGAATCACACACCTGTATAACACCTGGCCACAATTAATAACAATTTTTATCTAGATTCTAACATTTTGTATATTGTAAAACTTGTCTGTCGAGTTGATCAGGTAAGTTCTGAAGATGTTTCTTCTATATCTGAGGTTATAAAGTGTAGTTATACAGCATGCCAACGTAATCTTTTGTATTACATCTTAATCCAATATACATTTACGTGTAAGATAAATTGAATTGTAAATCAATCTTCTCTTATGATTACCATTCTTTTATATCAAAAAGAGAAGAAAATCTGAGATAATCCAACTGTCTGTGTTTAATAGTGAAGGATACATCGTGTCCGTCTTTAACAGTAATGATTTAATTTTAAGGTCGTGTAAACGATACAAGAGCGACAGATATAGAATTCCGTGTATTAATTTTGATAATACGGCTTTATTTTTAAAATCCTTTATCATAAGATATAACCAAATTTATTAAAAATGAATCCACATATTTGTTTACTAGATACTTATAATATGATATTAATGTCTAAGTGAATTTAAATACCTGACACAGTTTTCATCAAATTGAAATTCCTGGTTATGTCATCAGGTTATAACAGAAGTTTTTTACTTAAATAACTCGTATGGTTATGTCGTAAAGTGTATTAGTGAATATAATAATAATAATTATTATTATTATTATTATTATTATTATTATTATTATTATTATTATTATTATTATACATCACAACCAATCGATCAGTCAATAAATCAATCATGTGTTATGTTCACAAAATTTTAACATAATTTTTCAGGGTTGTGTAATGATATATAAATATCAGTAAGACCTTCACTAGTGCATACACATAAAACAGTACTTTTATTTAAAAGTAGTTTTCTCACGAAATTTTATCTTTGAAAAATGAATCATCTTGTAAGCTGAACCCGGATTTTGAATTTCATAACCAAAGCCCGTTAAGTGGGATATCTGATGTCAACCTGTGTAAAATATCACCTTTGAATAACGACCATCTCTCTGTCAGCCTGTGTTAAATATCAACTCTATAACATAACCACCTGTCTACTAAGAACACTTTTGATTCCAGTGAGCCATTTTATTTATTTATTTGATCTTTAGACTACGTCTCTTTCAATCCCGATTAGAAAGCAAGTGTATTAAGATACATTCCCATGACTGGTCTCTTTAGACAGAATTAACTGTGCATGTAACGAAAATAATATTCAAATAACCCTTTTAAGAAAATTAACACAAAAGTGCAAGCAATGGAAATATTTCCGTTTAAAGTGTCTACCTATACACCGGTTATCCCCACCATTCCACACGGGCTGACTTGATATAAGTGAGAGAGTCTTGGCTATAGTGTAAAGAGTCATTTCAATCAACCAATCATTGTCTTCAATCTTGACATGGACCCGCAAAAATATTTTAGAAGAATTACAACACATTTGATAAGTGTTGAAAGAGTGATTAACTCTCAAAAGATTGAGTATACTCAACGACTTTTAAAAAGTAATAAATTAAAAAATAAATATAATACACTCACCAAAAGTTGAAGAAAATAAACATATTTTCTAAACGTGCATTACAGACATAATTCATCCAAAATTACACTTATAGCGTAATATATCATCTTCAACTTTCACCTTCTTTGAAAGCCACCGTCAGTGCTGATACCTGACTGTGAGAACCGAGATATGATAAAACCCTATATACTTATGTAAAGTTTTATAAAATAGCGACGATGAGTTTCCCAGATGGTAACGCCCCTCTTGAGCTTCTAGGACAGCTGGTTCACGTGTTTGTTGGATATGCAAATATATTATTTACATTACTTCTAGATTAAGTCTGTGAAATTTCAAACTGTTTATCACGCCTAACCCTCTGTTTATATAATTTCCTTACAGAATATAATTACCAAATAGACAATTTTGTAAACTTTTATTTCTGATACGATTGTTAAGGTGAGTTAACCTCATTCTTACACGCGAAAGCGTTTTTTTTTTTTTTTTTAAATTCCTTTGATTTTTTTTTTTTTTTTTTTTTTTTTTTTTTTTTTTTTTTTTTTTTTTTTTTTTTTTTCGACGGTCTCATAATGTTTTTTTTTTATTCTTATTGTCCGTGAGTGTTAAACTGTCCATTCTGAAATGATTGTTGCATTATCTTAGACATTTTTCTCTCAAGGGTTAAAATTCAATAAAAATTCCTCAAAGAAGACTTCGGATTTTTCACTCTAGGGTTAAAATTCAATTAAATTCCTCAAAGAAGGCTTCGGATTAGATAACTAGTATTTAAATTTCTACCTTTTTTTACTACCAGTTTTAAACCAATTTATATTCAGTGTCATTATAACGCGCTCCATGGTAAAAAATTAATTCTAGAGGTTGAAATTTGTAATTTAGATAATGAATATTTAAACTTCTCTTTTCTATATATAACGGGAAGTTTTTGTTTCCTGTGGCATATTATACATGTAATACTATGTGCTTGAAATTCGCGTGTCAAGTCAAAAGATAGTTTAAATTATGTTCATCATTACACACATAAGATAATTTATGTATGAAATAAAGCCCAACGGCCACTTTAAATTGTTTGAGTTACCACATTAAAAGTCGATTATTAAATCTAATTCTGACATCGAGATATGACAAATACAGGCAGATGATACACGAACGAAACCTATCTGATACCAGAATCGGAGATCAATTATTGATTGATTCTATTTCCATCCTTAGCATAAATTGAAAACTTCTATCTAAAAGATACTTATTGACTCCGAAATTTACCCAAAATTTAACTGGTATTTGTGCTATAATTTTTTTTAGTAGGGAAGAAGATATAATCTTTTAAAAGAAACACCAGAAAAGGATATGCTTGAATATGATCTCTTCAAAAAATTATTAAAATTTTTCGCATTTGTTGATTTTTTTCCCGAAGAATAATTGACCTTATCAAAACACATTCCCCTTTATTACAGGGAATGTTCTTCTTCATTTTTAATCGATTCTCAGGTATAATGGACCAATAGTTATACATATTACCTTTTTCATTTTTTTCACGCAGTTTTTTCCACAGAGGTATTTGACTTTACCTATCCAAACGTGATCCATATGTTAACATTCAGCCCGTCATAAACCTTTCGAAAACCCGAACATACCTTGTTCCAGTAGAGATTTAGATGCATTAGTAGGATTTTAACTGTGTTAATGAACACTTTTTGTTAAGTAACATTAATTAAATTATTTAAATGATTAAAATAGTACATTCTTTCCTAATAACATACCTTTTAAACTTGGATGTTAAAACACATTATAAGAATTCCCTCGCTTCCTAATGACTTCTTCCTTTAACGTGATTAGATTCACATCATTATGATAATCATTGATGAATCACACTTTGAATTGGTCGCCGTTTATTACATTTATGTTCAATTAAGAATGTACATGTGAAAATATTTTCTTAAAGGCATTTAAAATATATTGTGAATTATATTTTTATCAATGAAATTATAAACTATTTTCTGCCGAATCAAAGTATCTAGAATCGATGTTTTTTTAAATATTTTTGTTATGTAATCGTTATCATTTTAATTTTTTAAAGATTTTATTGTATTTTTTTTTTTATTTCATTTTATTTTTATTTTATTTTATTTTATTTTATTTTATTTATTAATTAGTATTATTATTATTATTATTATTATTATTATTATTATTATTTTAATTTTTATTTCATTTTATTTATTTATTTATTTATTTGTATAAACGCGAAAACAATGAAGTATCAACAAATTTAACGAGTATTATAATTATTATAATTCACAGCAGATTTGCAAACGATCAATTATTCACAAATAAAACTTATATCTATAACTATCTTTTATAAATATATATATTTTTAATTATATTCACGTAAAACAAATTCTCTATAACAAACTGCTCTCATGCAATTTGAAAAATAATTGAATCGTCAATGTTGTAAATGGTGCCTTCGAATGCATTTTTATAAAGCTCAGAAAGTAGCGTATGGAACCATTTTCCACACAAAGGTTTATTAATCAAAAGAAGTTCTGAATAAATCAATGTACATGAATGTTGTCAACTTCTTCAAATCGTTATTGTTATTTATATATATAATTATCGTCTTCAACAGTTTATTTGATAATGCCATATAAATGATTAGTTAACTGTCGCTTATTCTCAATTTTTTAACGTGCAAGATTATGAGAGTCACTGAAAGCCAAAAATATGTGAGATGTTCAGGTAATTACAGGTATAAATCACTTGAACGGAACCGAATCATCCGGCCCGGTCAAGGTATATAATTTTGTTATCAGCTGTACCTATCTTGTGTTTTGTTCTTATATTGTCACTGTTTCCTTGCATGTATTGTTTTAGGCGCCATTCAGTTGTATGATGTTTTATTTCAAATACAGCCTCTGTTGTTTTGTTTTTATGTGTTGCGCTTAGTGTTCTTTTCGCTCTTTGCAACAGAAAAAAAAACCTTTAATAAACCAGTGTTTGTCAGTGACGGAAACATACATCAACATACAAACAAAATTGTGTTAGAAGTGACATTAAATTTAGCAGTTCTATAAGCAAGATAAAAATTTGATGTTTGAAACTCTATATAATTAACTACAAGACGTGACAGAAAAGTTTTAACAATTACACATTGTTTAGGTATTTTATATTTTTATTCTGGTATACCAATAAATGT
Organism: Tegillarca granosa; assembly: GCA_029721355.1. Taxonomy (NCBI): domain Eukaryota; kingdom Metazoa; phylum Mollusca; class Bivalvia; order Arcoida; family Arcidae; genus Tegillarca; species Tegillarca granosa. The sequence goes on from CM056599.1 coordinate 6,130,851, forward strand.
ATTAAAATAATCTCCAGCATCTTCTTCATTCTTATCACCCTTAGTGTTCAGGCTGTAAAAATAAATTATATTTTTGTTATTTTAATCCGATCAGTCTTGTGTGTATCTTGTCTTGTTTGAATATAAAATTTGTCTCATGTTCTTAAATGCAATTACTATAACATGAATATCAACATTCAACTATAAATAATAAGAATTTATTAGATTTCGCAAACAATTTACCCAATAACAAAGTACATAAGGGTATGGACCGATTTTAACACAGTTTTTTGGAGTATCTGTGCAAAATGTGCACTCTACTATGGAATCATAGAAATATATGTCAAAATTTGGTATTTTATTGTTTTATTACATAACTTGCCCACATTTTCTATATTTAAAAGTTTCAATGAAATGAGACAATCTTAACAGAAAATACAACCTTGAATATAACTAACACGAAACAAAAACACAAAAACTGATTTCAAAAACTTCTCAGCTTGAACAAGCACTCGATATATTGATGATAGTATCTAATGGTGTTACTTGAGTAAATATTGGAGCGTTTTAACAATTCTACTTAATTAACGTATAAGTCATAAGCATGCGCAATAAAAGTTAGCATTGCTTTACAAGCAAGTCAATAATTAAACAGTGCAACTGTGAAAACTAAATGTCTGTGGAAACCGAAGAAACCCAACTCAAACCAACTTTATTCAAAATATTATTTATGGATATGAGATTTTATCTTATTTATTTCAAGTAACCTATTGTATATTTATCCACAGCTACCCAATCATTGCTTATATAAGTAATGGCAATTAACTATAGCGGTAAACAAGGATAAGCTGTATCAACTAGTAACGAAGGTCATTTGGTTTCTACAGGTTTCCCTGTATACAAATTATGCCTAAATTTTATATAGAGTTGAAAAATCAATAATTTTTAGATATTTCTGTTTTTACCATTAGGTGAACGTGTTGTTGTTCTTTGTGAAATTGTAAAAGCTTCTCCGGAGAAGAGTGGCTTTCGATCGACATCTCCTGAAAAAGTTAAAACAAAATGTCGAATAAAACCGAACGTACATAATTCGAGTAGAATTTAAACACGTTGTAATAAATTGTACTGACATTTTTCATATTTTTTGTTTTTTAGAACACGCACTTACATTTAAAATTAACCATCATTAAAGATAAACGGACCTGAGAATGCATAAGCGTCTTGAAATAGCAGATTTAAAACAGATCAATAAGAATAAGCATGATGTTGGCAATAGTAAATAAAAATAAGAACATAAAACAATTTACGAAGGAATTAAGATACACTAATTATAAACTAGACTGTTGACTATTGTTTAATTAATATCGAGTTTAATTTGTATATACTGTTTGATAGAAAAGTTACATCGTAGTTTTCTAGGTTTCTGTTTTCTTAGAAATTAGATAAATAATATGACCCCTATCATAAAATTCCGGTGTCAAAAATATTGTTGAAACAAGATTTGCAATTTTTGCTTCAGTATCTTTTTATAATGTCTGTTTTGGAAGTTATCATTAAAATGTTACTTCTCCTTATAATAGTATATAGAAACGGTGAGTTGAAAAACAACATGTACTTTGCAATAACAAGTGTGATTTGATTGACCGATTGATTAAATGTGTTTTACGAAGTTGCAGAAATTTTGACCTATGCAGTACGCTAAGGGCAATGTGCAGGGAGGGTTCTTTAGCGTTCCACGCCTGCCGTGAAATGGGGTATCGGGTTTTAAGGTCTCCTCCTTCATTTCTTAACGCTGGGTGCTTGGGGAAGTACAGTCACTACCAATTTTTAAGTCTTGGTCAAATTCAGTCTGGGTTCGAACCCTGACCTCCCACATACGAAGCAAGCACTGAGCTACCGTACTGGTTAAGAGTGATTTGACAATGCAATAATATGACATAACCAAAGCAAATATATAAGAAACAAAGCAAAAATATAACAAAAAATCAATGACAAAAAACACAAATACAAAGCAAAAATCAAATAATACACCTGTAAGGAACTGTTGAATGGATTTAAAATTGGTGAAGTAATAATGGAATGCAGTTTTTGGGCGGTTTCAATATTTTGTAAAGACTTTACAATACAATTTTGTAACAGATAGAATGAGCATAAAGACACACTAAACAAGTAACTTATATATTTATTTTGTTATATAATTATTAGCTAATAATTTACTCACATTCATTATGTAAATACTAAGTTTGTGAGACATATCCGTTGGTAAGTCTGTCAATAAATAAATAAATAAATAAATTCAAATGAATAAGTTAGTAAATTAAATAAAAAATAAAAGATAAAAAGTATTACTAGTTTTAAAAAATTGGTATTTTCTGAATCCAATTATTTTATAGTTGATTTTTTGTGTATGTTGATTAAATCTTGTCTTGATTGATTTTTAAATCTATTACCAACACAATTCTAAAACTATAGAGCAGTTGTTTCGACATGTTGAGTATACCTCAAGATAGACAACTCCTATTGATAAACCGATTAATTCACAAGTGGCAGAAATTCAACGTGGGTTACAACGGTGTACTTATCGTTAAAGTCTGTAATTCACAAGTGAAAAATTAATTAATTTAAATGTCCTCAAACGTATCTTTAACAAAAATAGTTCATGCCAAATACAACAATAAGATTTTAAATGATATTTATTATAAATTTTACGAGAGAGAGAGAGATTTACCAGAGTATAGCTTTATTAGCCTCATCATTCCTATACTCCTTATCAACTCCGATAAGTTGTGTTGCTGACTGCTGTTTAAAATTTCTTTCATCAAAGCCTGGTCATTTGGTGACAAGTATCTGAATGCTGTATTGTGTATAAAGTGGTCAATATAACTGACCAAGCCATGATTGTGTTCATGGGCATCATCTAAATTTCTCTTTCCAACTACTGGACCCTAAAATTAAAAACATCTTACTGAAATCAGATTCACGTGATTTGTCAAGCTGAAAAATGATAGAATAAGTCCAAAATCCCGGAATATTGAATATACATTGTATTTATGTAATTTCTGAAAAAATGTTGGATTTATCAGAACCACAACTAAAATAGCCATCTCAAGTTTGATTGGAGATTTTCATTCAGTCAGTCACGTAATACAATGCATGAAGAAAACGTAATCCTTGCAGGTCAGGATGAAATGTTTTAGGCATTTTTAAATACATCTTGATATTGTAAGCGATATACTTGACTTGAATGAAGAGCGTTAAAAGTAGAGGTGTAGGACAACCCGGATGTAGCTAGCTTGACAGGAAGTGCTCACATTTCCGGAGCACCCGGCCTCACTTCAATGGTGGAAGTTTACGTGTTGATTTAATTTGCCCGTTATCATAGTTTGGAATTTGGATTTGAACGTGGACCGGTATGTATATTTTTATTATAGAAAATTTTGATAATTCTTACCGCCCCTGGACCTACAACAGCTACTGGTTTGGCTGTTGTTGTCGTCGTTGTTGTAGTAGTTGTAGTTGTTGTACTTGTTGTTGTTGTGTTTCCGTATTCCAAATTTAAGTGCTATTAAAATAACATTAATAAATATGATAGAATTACTTAAACTTAAGTTTTTAAAAGCCTGTTCTTTTTTTACGAGGAGCACAGAAAATAATGAAAACCAATATCTGACCATCTAATGCATTTCATAACATGCGACTTGCTGCTCCTAGCATTGCTAGTTGTGAAGTATTGTAGTGAGAAAGACTTTAGAAAAGAGTATGCTTTCATTGATTAATAAAGTTTAGTGCAGAACCTGATAAGTCGAATAGAGTTCAACTTTAATAAACAGATATTTCTATCAAACCTGGATGCGAAATAGCAAAGTGCTGAATATTGTCCCTCTGAGTCCATTAACGAATCATTCAACATTTTGTAAACACATAAAAACGTTTTTGACTGAAATACTTGTGAAACTTTCGAAAAAATTTTAATTCTCTATGTTTTACAGTTTCTTATAAAACTGTAAGACTGATTTTCTTGTAACGTATACATTAGGTTATGAATATAGACTTGGGCAAAACAGGAAAAGCCTCTGACATTTTATTATTTACATAAGATCATATCAATATACATACTTCAATAAGGTATTTTTGGAACCTGTGTCTCTGATCTTCAGGTAAGCCTAAAATAATCAACAATGATAAAAGATAACATCCTCATAGATAAAAGACAGAACACTCATACTGAAGGAATGGTGTTTTACAATTTAATAATATCCCTTTACTTGTGTCGAGAGGGTCAGTTCAGGAATGATGGGGGAAACCAACAGACAACCATTCATTTGTATCTTCAGGTAGCAAACTGATGGATTCCATCATACAAGGAGCTGTTAGAGTGTAGTTTGAACCTAGACGGCGAAAGCGCCCTGTGTGTTCGTAAGCCTGTAATTAGGCACTCGGTTACAAAACTCCTTGGTGTAGACGAATTAAATTAAGTACACGTATACTTTCTTAACAACTGGCATCACTTAAAATGGTGGAAGTCATGTAGTTTATATTTAAATATGATGTTGCTAAAGGTTTGGTTTCTATGGACACTCCTAACTGCAAAGATAAGTGCTTTTGATTACATGCCCTAAATATCTTACAATCTTGTTAATGTACATAAATAATTCTGTCATTCTATCCTGGTTCTTACTTGAACATGATTGTTCTGACGTTAGTCGATAATTTCAATTTTGTTCGAAATCTTAGCATTAAAAAAACAGAATTATGATTTAGTATTTCAACAAAGATTGATAACTTTGGTGTGATAGGGTTAAAACAAGCACATGGTGTAATAAATAGACATACATCATGCTTAAAAGGCACTTTTTTCATTTAAAACTTATGACATTTACCCAATAACATATTTTTGAAGAATCTATAAAAAATTCTAAAGAAGCAGCCTGTACAAATTAAAATTACACGTAGTCATAGCTACCATTTATAGCAATAAATATAAATTGTAAACAAAATTATAAACAAACCTGTAAAACTTCCTAGGACAGTTTTGAATCCTGTCTGGTCTATATATTTAACAAGTTCACTGTTTTCTGTGGCAGCTATAAGTTCTATTATTAATATCCTTTGGTCAGCTGGAAATGTGTTAAACGCTGGTGAATTGTGCATTGCATGTAATTCGTTTAACAAATCTCTCTTCGTAGGACGAGCATTTGCGATAGCGACAAGCAGTATAATCCCAGACCATAACATTGTTTCGTTCTAAACAAAACATAAAAAAATATTAGAGATATATGTCGATGAAAATATAGTGTGGAAGCCATTCCAGTCAAAAACACGAAAAGTTTCACGAATGAAACTAGCAACCAAGATTATTAAGGCTACTAGTTTTATAGTGTCGTTGGTTGTTATACTACTGGAGTACCCGCTTATCCAAAACTAAAACCTAAACAGTCCCGTTTGTAAATGTCTTCTCAATCTTATCAATCTATTGTTTAATTTGAGTTTGCTTTTTGGGTCAGTTAACAAAGGTCTTTATTGTAACGTGAGTTTTGCCCAGGAAAGTTTTACTGTCAAACATTTCCTTGACAAAATTACTAGTAAATTTCGCGAATACAAGCTGAATACGATCGAATTCAGAGACAGAAATAGCCATGACTTTGGTAATAAACGCAAGCATCTAGATATACTAGTCAAAATGAAATTTGAGATTTATCCCTATACCCTAATCATGACCTAGCTCTTTAAATGCAGTTTGATTTGTCTCGTTACCCCTGAAAACTTAATATACTGAGCTGCAACCAACACATTTACAAACCAGAGTGTTAACAAAACGGTACAGAATGCCACCTTTACAAAATCGCAGAGAATTAACATTAAAAATAGCAAACCGTAAAATGCACTTTCCAATTAAAGCACAATCTTTTAACAGAAATTACCTTTCTTGAAAGGAAAACACTAACCTTTATATTTTCTGTTTTGTGACTGTGGATAATGATATGAGACTGAAAACAGGCCCAGTTTACAAAACAAGGCTTACAAATCGTGATGAACAGTTTAATGTTACTTTAAAGGTATACATTTCTGAAAGATAAGGCATACAGCATTTTAATTTTATCTTTACCGTAACTGTTAAACACCGTTATATATTTCAGATAAAGCTAAGAATGTGATTATAAGAATATACAATATTAGATCATTTTATTGTGCCGTTGTTGTGTTTAGAATGTGCCTCCTTGAATAATCGACACTAAACTTCTGTAATGACGTTATAACTTTAACAAGGGTTGTAATTTATAACCACTATCGGAATTTATCTTATGTTTTTGCAGTATTTAAATTTGATGAGTTATAACGAGGTTTATGTTTCTCATTCAACGATAGCCAAGAGTTGTCATAACATAACAACATATAATTATATAGCCTAGAGTTGTCATAACATAACAACATATAATAATATAGCCTAGAGTTGTCATAACATAACAACATATAATTATATAGCCTAGAGTTGTCATAACATAACAACATATAATTATATAGCCTAGAGTTGTCATAACATAACAACATATAATTATATAGCCTAGAGTGGTCATAACATAACAACATATAATAGTATAGCCAAGAGTTGTCATGACATAACAACAGATAATTATATAGCCTAGAGTTGTCATAACATAACAACATATAATTGTGCATATTGACAAATGGTATTTATAAAGTTACTGTTTTCATTGCTTTTTGTGCCTAAGTGTAAATGTGTGTACCTGCTTCACGTTTATAAATTGAAGATGGTTTCGTAAATTCAGATATCTTTTTAACCTGCAAGGTGTCCCAGTTTTTTTATATAATGAAATTAATTTTGATACCTCGATATAGTATTGTTGTAGTATTACTTGTATTTAAATTGCCAGTCTTCTAGGTTAACACTATATTTTGTTCCAAGTGAAATATGCTGATTCCAGTCATATTACTGTACCTATATTTGTGGCATCCACTTCCTGGTAATTGCCAGGCAAGAGCCGTCCTTCGGATGAGACCCTAAAAAACGATGCCTCGTGTTACGACAAGCATGGGACGTTAAAGAACCCTCCCTGCACATTGCCTTAGCGCACTGCATAGGTAAAAGTTTCTGGTACTTCATGATTACCTATAGTTGGTGACGTCTCGTATGTAAATGAAATATTCTTGACATTGAACGTAAAACACCATTAAATCAATCAATCAATCTTTAAGAGCCGGATAGTATTTTGGCACAGGAAGCAAACAATATTTTATATTCTGATAAAGACATAAACAAGAGGTTTTCTCTGATATGAATGTTATGCAAGTGTAATGTACTTAATACAATGAAACCATTTACACTGTTTATTTAGTTATCCACATACAACATACAGCTAATGCCAGTAAAAGGCGGAGGCAAATCCACCTCCAATAATTCTCAATTTGTGTCTGTTTATACTCGAAATTCAGATAATCATTTTAAACATATTTTACAAGGTGCAAATGTCAGCCTTTGTTGAACAGGAAATTTTATGATCAAATGAACAGTTGTGAAGCCTTTAAAATTGGTCTTATTTGACAAGCAGTGAATAAGCATAATATTTGTATCATATTCATTTTTATATATTTTTTTTTATTAAAAAAACAATTGGTTGTCATTTGCAAATTGTTAAATATTTTATTTTGATAATAATTTTTTTAAAATGCATATGACACTTGATTTAAAATTTCTAAAACAGAATTAAATAAATAAACAAATCAATTTCTAATTAATTGTATTGCTCAAGGGAAATTTATCCAGTGTCGATTCCCAATTTATCGTTTATAACAAACCAAAAATGCAAATAACATTGCCTATAACAAGTCCTGAATTAATTATTCTTTTATTTAAATATGATAAAATAAAATGTTATGCATGTAAAATTGACGTACTTTATTTTTATTGTCGTTGATAAATGCATTCTGAACACTATATTACTAAGAAATGAGAAAGAGGGTTCTGAAGCATAGCAGATGGACCAGGCTCATAGTTTATTATTTAACGAAATAGTTTACAAACCCTGGCTTGATTGGAGAATTTTATTTTGCATTAACTATAAAGCATAAACCATCCTACGGTAGGAAAAACTCAGAAAGGTTATAAAAAACAAAACATTTTTCTTGAGGGTAGAAAATCAACAACAAGTTCTAGATGTCCGGTTAACTTGTTATATGATAAAAAATGTGAAAATAGATAGTGCTTTACATCCCATCAGGATTTTCCTATTTATATCAGGGCAGTCAGCTATGGGTAGAAGAAATCAAAGCCTGGAAAAACCAAACATTTCGGTGTGTTTAAGATAAATTCGCGAGATGTTATGTTTATCCAAATTATCCACTAACGCATGTAATAATTGTCCGATGATACAAATGCTCATAGAGCGGACAAAACAATTCCTAAATTCATTTATAATGCTTCGGAAATGGTTTAATGCCACCGATGCTGAAAAACGATAGGACACAATTTGATGCCACAAAATTTAAAAACCAAGACACTATATTAAAGTTCAGTAAAAAAAAGATCTCTTGACCAGCGATTTCGATGTTGTCTAGGTCACCTACAAAATATAACAGTATAATAAAATGTAACAGTCTGTCAGTAAGATATCTTAATAAGTTGTTGACTCCTTTAACATGTTTCTCCTTACACCTAACATTTACGATTATTTTAAAGTTAAGTGCAGACTTTAAAATGCCTTTTAAAATAAATAAATAAATAATAACGCAACACAGCATTTATTTTTTTCCCACTCGTTTAATGTCTCCAATTGGCAGATAATTAAACAATGTCCTTCAATAATAACGATACAGCTCAACTTGAGAATCTTAAGTGAGACGTCTCTAGCTATTAAATGCACTTAATATGAAGATTTGATAGTGGCTGACTATCAAATCAAGACTGTTTATCATGCATTTTTTTTCAATAAAGGTTTTTTTTTAAATTTTTCAAATTAGACAAATACGCATTTCCTGAGTTATAAATTTATTCTCAACCTTATTGGTATTATTTAGTCAAGTTTGTATAAAAAATGGTGAAGAGGTAGGTTGGTGAAATAATTTTTTTTCCAACTGTTTATTCCTGCATTATTTTGATTCGTCGAGATACTGTTGTATGAACAAGTGGCTAAACATGCTTTAGAGGAATTCATGAATGAAATATATTTTAAAAAGTTTCTACTGAAATAGAGATATTAAACGCACAGAATTAAATAAAAATTTGGACTCTTTATTAAAGAGTGTTTTCAATGTTTTTAGGTCGCGAAACCATTTGAACGACTGAAAACAGTCTGGAAGAGCATTTGGCCAGCGGCTTAACGACGAATATTGTTAATATTTTTGGTCACCCTCTTAGTACATTGTGGGTACTTGACAGATGGTCAGTACGGTATCTGAACTTATCGATCTCTGATGTGACTCTGTCGACTTCTGTAGATTTTTAACAAAGCAGATAAACTCGAACAACACAAGAGACGTTCCGTTACCTAATATAATTGAATTGTGAGGAGCCTAAGAAAGGAAAGAGGTAGGACACTTTGGTATTTGGGCAACTAACGTCGTTGTAATTTTTAATATCTTAATATAAGTTATGTTGCCTCAAAAAAAATTGTACATCATAAGCGATAAAGCAAAAATGATAAATTTATCATTTTGAAATTTAAAAAAATACCCTACTTCGGAGAAATTTTTAAGAAATGCAATTTTGTTCGGTATTTACAAAAAAAAAAAAAAAATTGACAAAATTGGCGGAGTTTAAAGTGACTGAAAAGTTATTAATTGCCATTGAAAATTGTTATTAATTACGCAAGTAATGGTGTTCAATAAGGAATTTATTAAGGCGTAACTGGAATAGCCTTAATGAACTTTTTCCGTAATCGTAGTACGAATGTTTGATAATCTGAATTCTGGATTATTTTTTATTTCATATACATGTATTTTCGGTGACCTTCATTTTGTAGTGACCTACTTTGATAACCATCTCAAAGTGACCGAATTTAACCACCATTTAAATAGTGACCGTGACTGTCATTCCAAAGTGACCGAATTTAATCACCATTCAAATAGTGACCGTGACCGTCATTCTATGGGGTCCAACTGACCATCATTCCATAGAAACTGACTGTGACCGACTTTCTATAGTGACTTAATACTACTGTTTGTCAACAATGACTTACTTTGATCATTTTTCTTTACTGACCGACTTGTCATTCAGTTGTGACTAGGTTTGTTCGTCATTCCAAAGTTTCTGTTTGTGTTTGTTACTCTCATTCTATAGTGGGCGATTTTGAACTGTATTCTGTAGTAACCAAATATAACCGTTGGTCAATATTAACTTACTTTGACTATTTTTTAAATAGTTTCTAACAGCGACTGTCTTTCTTTTGTGGACAGTGAAACTGTCAATCTTAAGTTTCCGACTGTAACCGTTATTCCATAGTAAATGGCGTGATTGTCATTCAAAAGTGACCAAATCTGACCATTTGTTAGTGATGATCGACTGAAATTTGAAATTCAGTTTCTTTTTCTTTCTTTCTCTTTTTTCTTTTCTATTGTTTTAACGTAACAAACAAACAAACATTTAAAAAAGTTCTATTTTGGATTTTAAATTTTATTTGTCATGTACTGTTTTTGGACATTATTTGATAAATTTTCAAAAGTTCACTTAATATAAGTATAATTTGTCTGTTTCCAGTGAATATATGTTTTTGTAATGATAAATGTATTAATTTTTATAGCTATAAATATGAACCGATTTGTACTAGCAGTTGTAGCTTGTGTGGTCTTAACCCAATTGGTAGAGTCAAAACCGACGGTATGTTATTGCAATTTTTACATTTGCAAGATTTGCTAAAAGCGTTCTATTAAAAAAAGAATTATCAATCTAGATCTAAAAAAAGCTAGGTAACCAATTAGAAACAAGAACACATACATTGTAACACTTACGAATCGATCCGTTTAGGGAACGGAATAAAAGTTGTACCTAGTATTAACGGGGAATCGTAATGCGCATTCGCGATTGTCATAGCATATATCTGTACAGAGAAAAAGGTTGGCGTTACGGGTTGTTTACAAACTGAATACGTCATTAGGGGGCATCACTTCCAGTGTAAAACATCACCATTTTCATTTTTTCAAAACATTTTATGATGATCATGAATCATAAATAATCATCATAAATCATGAATTTTTAAACACAAGTTTAAATAGACTAAAGTCTATTACATTTTCTATGAAAATAGGCAGAATTTGCTGAAACAAAAACAGTAATACAGATAGCAATTTATTCAGATCATTCGCTTTTTTTTTTTTTTTTTTTTTTTTTTTTTTTTTTTTTTTTTTTTTTTTTTGTGGTTTAGAACACGAAAACAGTTCGAAGTCTTGTTGAAGTCATCAAACAAATAGACGCCACCAAGTTCTTTGCCATTTTGACCCCAGAAGAACAAACAGCTATCATTCAACTGGTCTTAAACGGCGAAAGTCATACTATTGGTCAATATATCGGAAATGTGGGTTATGCCTCAGTTCTTCAGATTATAGAAAGTAAGCAGGTTATCATTATCGTCGTCATCATCATCATCAGCAGCAGCTGATATTATTATTATGATTATGATTATTATTATTTTTATTCAGATTTACGTTTTATATTTATCTATTTGCCCTTGTTTAATTTAAGTAACCGCACAAAAAAATAACAAAAGGTCAATGTTTGCACAACCAAGAGGTATATTTTTCGGATTGAAGTATTCAGATAATATATTGCGAAAAACAGAAGAATCCATTAATGAAAGCTTTCACACATGAATCACGTGATATTTTATGCAATAGCGTTTCCTCAGAAATTTTAAGGCTGCATTAAGTTTTCTTATGCATAATATGTATATAAACGGTGCATTTTTACTAACTATGCCTCTTATGAACAATGTAATACTTGTCTCCATGATAAAACCTTTTACGTTGAAATTCAGAGGGAAACCTAGCTAGTTGGATCTACCAAAGATCTTATTTAATTATTTGATGTTTAATCAGTATACCAATAGCCAGTGTATTTTTTTCTTTTTAAGAACTACCTGAGGTTTACGCTAAAGAAATCACCGCGTACATTATCGATGTAAGTTTATTAACCATATTTAAATTATATGCATGTATGTATGTATGTATGTATGTAAAAATGTTGAAACTCAATTAACTTTACTTATAAGTAGAATATATGAACGGTTTATATCAGTATATATATAATATACATGTACATGCATCCTTACTAACTGCGAAATGCCTTGGAAGTTTATCATCCCGACTGCTTTCTTGACAAAGGCTTACTTACGGATTATTTTGCCAATGCTCCAATTTTTTTCAAATTCTAATAACATTTTGTTATTTGAGTGTTCATTTTCTTTAATTATAATTTTGATCTTCCATACAAACTACTTTGAGAGTGGAATAGAATGGCAGTACTAGAGTTGTACATCAAGTCACAACTACACTACTTTACCTATGTCATAATGCATCTTTTGATTTTTATAGTTGAATACATTTAAAAAAATGCATTATGACACTATTATTGGAAAGTGTTGGTATAATGCCTGTTTATTTTTCGAAATTTTTTTCTGCAAATGTTTATATAATAACCACTACCCTTAATTCTCTATTTTTCAAAAATAAAATAAAGTATCATTGCTTGAATGACGTCATTATTTTTACTTTAGGCACTGACTATTGAAGCAAGACCATCTAATACTGGAAGTGTTGGAAGTGCTTCATCATCTGCATAAACTAGTAGGTATAAAAATAGCCCTCATTGATTATAAAACTCAGACTTTAGAAAGACTTTAGGCATTATGTTTGATGACAAAATGGTATCCATTGACTGAGTCCTTTGGTTGTGTTATTTTTGAAGTTTGAGCACAACTGACCAAAGGTCATGTGATCGTATCACATAGAGCGATGTTAATCACCGGATCACCTATCACTATTTAGTGAAGAAATAAACCGTTTCTTTCCCGTTGAATACCAATTCAAATGTCGGACTTCACTATGTAAATGAAATGATATTTTTGCAGTTTTTAAACTCATTAACTAGTAGAGAGTCTGACAAGGAGATCATTTATAGTGATATAAATAAATTGCTGCAATTTGTGTGGGTAAATCGCCGATCCTTTTCTATTACACTTCAGGAGTATAAAAGCTTTTTATTTGACAAATACTTCAATGTTAGCGCATCAAAAGCAAATGCATAAAACCATTATGTTGTACACAATACAATGTTCTGAAGCTGTTCTGTATCATGTAAAATTGGATGTTTTGTTTTGTTCAGTTTTGTTTTGTTGTTTTGCAGATGGAGAGAGAATACTGCTCAGATATAAATATCATACAGACTACTAAAAGATAGCTACAGCAACATTACGGTTCCTTAAATTTTTGTCAGATTTAATTTCCAATGTAATGCGATTTTTCAATAAATATATTAATGAGTTTTGCGTTGTTGTTGACTAAAAACAACCCGATCTTTCGGGCCCTCTTTATGATTATTAGTTATTGAAATTTGAAATAGGTTTTGAATGTGCCTCTTAATATTTGAAGAAATATATTTAATTTTACTTTTTTATCTTAGATCAAAATAAGTCTGAAAATAAAGTGTCATATTTTAGAGGGGGGTTGGTCTTTTAGAAAATAATGCACTCATTTTTGATAAACAGTATTCAATATGATAGACCTAAAGCTCCAAGCTTATTTCGCATGTTTGTAACCAAAGCAGTTGGTTGCCAATGTCATTAAAATGACACGCCAATCTTTGTCTGTATTCATGTTGGGACGTAGAACTTTACCGCGTGCGTGAGAATCCCCAGGAGTCGATGATAATAATTATATAAACGTGCTTGGTAATATGAAAAATAAAATAATAGCATGAAAGTAATTTTTCACATTGATCATTAACCTCGCAATGAGTTCTAGTATGTTCAGATAAGATACATTGCCCTGCCTGTCTTGTCTCAACTTCCGGTCCTAGTTTTCCTATTGTAAACTCTTAGCTGCTTCAATAGATTTGAAGAGTAAGCCCAACTGACGTATATTTAATCAGGTTTATAATTTATCATCAAAAGGAATTTAGATTTTTATTTTTACTAGATACCCCGTTCACTTCATCTCGTATTTAGAATTAAGGCTGATTTTATGTAAAATAAAACCAATAATAATAATAATAACAATAATAATAATAATAATAAATAGATAAATAAATAAAACGTAATATCCATATTTATGTAAAGTTAAATTTCCTGAAACATTACAAACTTAAAATTGTGTTTTAGGTCCCTAGTTAGATAATTTCGCTTTTATCGTAGTCATTTCTGGAATAGTAGAGAAAACCGACTTGGGTACACGGAGAAACATTGATATAATAGTTCAGCAACCGAAAATACACACTGTATTTAAGACCTTTTTGGCACCCGAATCCCTCAAATACTTTATTTATCGAACAGCATCATCTAACGTTGTTAACGTATTAATATGGAACAGATTTGGAGCTTTTGCCATTAAAAAACAAAAAAGTAAGTCGGTACACGTTAAACCCATGTTTATTTCTTATAAACAAATAAATAGTACAAATCACGTTACCACGCATTTGATGAAGCTGTCACAGAATTTTAACACAAAAAAATGTTAAAGTTATTATTTCTTGACCTCTATGTTGTTGTTTTTTGAACACAGACTCCCTTCAAGAACGACTGGTACCATGGCGGTCTCTTGTCAAAGGTTCCTCCTGGCGTTATGCATTCTAGTCCCTTTGCGCAGCTGTGAAAAAATAATTACGATGTTTTGAAAAATGAATATTATTGAGTTATTGAATCATCTCTATTTAAATGGAAGATGACGTGTAATAATAATCATAAAAGTTTTAAAATAGCTAGAATTACAACCATATAAACTGAAACAAAACGTACACCATCAAAAACACAAAGACAAACAGTAACACAAAATGTACGCCATCAAAAACACAAATACGAACACCAAAACAAAACAAAAAAAGACAAAAGCCATGACCACAAAGACAGACAAACAAAACAAGCGGGAAAAGTGAATATAAGAAATACATACATTTGACACGGTGTCAAATTATGATCACAAAACTTATTGTTGGTTAGTTAAACTAAAATATGACCCCTGTGTCCTATTTTTATATTTTTTTCTTAATTTAGATTTTCCTTGATATTATTTACACTATCTTTTTGTAGTACTCAATATAAAAAAATCGAAATACAACAGTACTCATGTTCTAAACTTTAATGATTTTTAAAATAACATCTTTATTTCTTGAAAACACAGACTATTTCAAATTTGCCTAAAAATAAAATTTGTTACAGAGTGATTGTAAAACAGGACCGTTTATATCAACGACAGTATCACATTCTTGCATTGATATCTATTAAAATGTTTTAAGATTTTTTGATAAAATATTTGATACAAACCTTGGTGCAAATGCTTCGCAGAGTTCTCCGTCTCTTCGGACACAGGATGGACAACAGCCACATGGTATCTTATCTAATTCACACCCTTGGGGAGGATCACCACATGTAATGTTATCACATGAAGAACATGGGAGTACGGGAGGGGCTGGAGTCGGCGAAGGCAAGTAAACCATCATAAACACAATAACTAAACAAGCAGCTAACAATCTTCCATCCATCTTTATAGATTGTTAAATGTGGTCAATATCTGGCTGGCAAGCAAGGTTATATATAGTTTTATCATGTCAATTTTTTTTACACTTTTGAAATAGTTGGGTTGTCAAGCTTGATATGTTTTTTTCAAAACAGACCTAAGCATGTCAAGATAAACCAGATACCTATGTATCTAATTATCTTTGCACGTAACTAAGTAATCCATATTTTTTGTTTTGAAATTGCAACGGTGATAAAATTAAATACCTACCGATTTTAAGTTTAACAAAGAACTCATTGCTGGATAAATCGCACTATCAAGTATGCCATGAAACACAGAAAAAAATTAATCTGAGCGTTCAAGAACGTCATAAAAAAAAACGGGTCATTTAAACACAACTTTCAAAGACGGAAAATCCCATGAATCGAAGGTGAAACATGACAAATTGCATTAATTGTCCGTCATTAATATCCAGATGTATTTGAAATGGTGTTTTGTATTCCTTACTAAGTCACAAATGACAAATTCAACGAAGTTCTGTGTTTTAATTAATCGTATTTCACCGTTTTAAGAGTTGTGTTTAAATGACCTGGTTTTTTTTATGACGTAACCATGTTCTAATATAAAATCCCACATGCTACATCTCGCTGGGAAATTTCTGTTATTTATCTATTTATTCGAGCTTTTATCGTTGAACCAAATGTAACATTGTTTATTAGGAACATCATTAATTAGATTAGCACCGTATTAATTTTTTTCTTTGGAAAACTTAATGGCAGCTTTAACATTTTTTATCTATTCACAAGACAATTTTTTTCTTATTCATTTAAAGGATTAAACAATGTAAAGAACTAACTCTAAATATGGCCTTATCTGTTGCTTGATTAAAAGATGCTTCAAACTAAGAAATTATCTAAATGTATTGTCTCATCATCAGTTCAATAACTTAAGGCATACACTTATGTAGTATTCCATTTAAGTGTGCAATTTTGTGGCCATAATAAGTATATAACACTATTCTGAATTTCATCAAACTTCCGATAAACGTCAGTTTTCATTAATTTTGACAAAACATTTAGAGAATTGCTTAACGTTTATAATGCATTTATTTTGTTTCAAAACCAAAACATATTTATCTTAACCCAATAACTTCAATTAATTTAAAAATAACGGAATTCAAAAATCTTTTTAGGACGTTCACCGTTCAAAAGCAGGGTTTAGACATAATGTACGATGGGTTTAAATGTCAGAATTATAACGATTTTCATCATCGTTTTGATATACATATTATCATAAATTTACCGTTCATCAAAGTCATTAAAGGAAATATTTTAGTGGTTAACACAACATTTCTATGCTCATTGTATAAAAAAACTGGATTTAAATTGGTATCCAAAGAAACTGTAAATCAAATTCATAAGACACCGGGGAACATTTTAGGGAATTTACAATAATAATACAGATACTTATGTTACAAATTGTGCTTGTAATGCTTAAACATGTTCTTCTGTAATTGAAATAAAAAATTAGTTTTAAAATAGTCATGATGCTACAGATAACAAAAATATCATCATCATCATCATCATCATCATCATCATCATCATCATTATTATTATTATTATCGTCGTTGTCGTCGTCACCATCATCATCATCATCATCATCATCATTATTATTATCGTCGTCGTTGTCGTCGTCATCATCATCATCATCATCATCATCATCATCATCATCATAATGTTCCCTATGCTTCACTGCGCTTCCTTAATGAACTACAATGTATGTATTTTTTCTTACCTTATACATAAGCCTACGGACCATTTTTAGATTCGTCAGTTTTACCAAGGGAACATTTTCATAGATTGATAGATTCATCTTAAGAAGAATAATAGTGTTATAACTATGAAAATATTTGTTTTATACGTGTTCTAGTTTATATATATATATATATATATATATATATATATATATATATATATATATATATATATATATATATATATATATACGCGTAATTAAATAATGTCATCGATTTTATACAATATATTGCTAGATTTTATCACATTATAGCGTTCAAAATTTAGAGAGGTGACAAATTTCCATTATTCACAGCTAAAGATCTTTTCATGTTAACTCGGGTTGGTCCTGATAAAATAACTTTCATGCGACCGATTTCAGCGTCGAGTCCGACTTTGTCTAGCTTGATTTCTGACTTGGCTCAAGAACTGTCCTTAAGTGGGAAAGACCTGTTTTTGTTTAACTACCCATTAAATTCTGTGTAACATTTTCGAAAAAATTTCGGAGAAATGTTAAAAATGTTCAAAACATCCATTTTTGTAATTTTTTTTTTTACTGAAAAAAGTATATACAATTCTGCACATAAAATATAAATATTTAAAATTTTGCACATAAGAAATATATCAAGTTCCGGTCTGATGTTAATATCATTGGTTTCTATGAATGTGCATTTTGTTTTCTTTCATCCCTTTCTAGTTCAATGTTTTGGTTATACTTGCTATAAACAAGAATATGTACAAGTTTTCAGCTACAAATGTTTTCTATCATTCAAAACGGACTAAAGAAATATCGAACTATTCTACTACTTCTGCTTCATATTGTAATCTTTAAGATGCAAGCCATAATGGAAACAAAACATAACTTGTAAGCTGAGTAACGACATAGAGATGAAATATTGTTAATATATCTTATTTAATTCTTTTTAATGCATATCTTGAGTATACACCCACTGTATAACGTTCGTTATTTTTTTAAATACAGGGTTGCACAAAAACAGTCACGAAAATTAAATCTCAAATGACAAGAAAATAAACACCATATTCTGTATTCTTCGTACGTTGTTATCAAACTCGCATAAAACTGTCATTTTACCCACAGCACACGTGTCGATGTATCGAATTAGTTTGTGTATCATGTTTAAAGATTAAAAAGACCTTTCATGCTTTCTTTATTTAAAAATATATATTTTATATTATTGTTAATTGTTAATTTATGATGATGATGATGATGATGATGATGATGATGATGATGATGATGATCACGATGATGATGATGATGATGATGATGATTATTATTATTATTTGAAAAAAAGAATCGTTCCAAATTAAAGTACATTTATGCATATTGCGTAATTTTGAATAAAAAACGATAAAAATTCGCATTTCAGATAGAACTGTGGTACGAGTTAGACATTTGTGTGAAGTTAGAAGTACATGTAGTTCTTTCCCACAACCAGAGATAATCTTCAAAACACCTAAACATTGTTCCCATAATAAAATGATGTCAAAATCCACACATTATTTGTGTAATTTGTCTATAATTACTCGTATCTTCTTACCATTTAACACATTGTTTTAGCATACCCTGTACTTATATTGTGATTCCAGACAAAATAGCAACAAGACGGTCTTCAGATATTTTTATATAAAGTTTAATCGAGTTACTAAAAAATTACACCACACCTATGTGAACAGGTGCATTTAAATTAAATATAAGTATGATCTACTTAAGAAGAAATAAGTTGGTTTCTATTTGATAAATGCGCGAGATTCACCGTTTTACACGAGATACATGAACACTTCTTTTACATTGAATTTGAATTTTTTTCAATTCGGTTGCATATTCATTATTATTATTATTATTATTATTATTATTATTGTTGTTGTTGTTGTTGTTGTTATTGTTGTTTATATTGTTGTTTAATGGTTTTTGTGTTTGTTTTTTTTTTATCTCATTTTGTACTAGAGACCTCCGTGACAACTTTAAGAATTAAAGAATTAAAGCTAAAATACTTTTACCTGCCATAGAAGTATGAAGAATAATAATAAAACAGTATTAAATATTCTATGAAGTATGAATAGCAGGAATATGTTTTTCACAGTAAAGAGAAAGTAGAGAGAGGTAGTAATTTATATGATGTATATGATATGAAAAATACATTGTTGTAATTTTTATGAATAGATTTGAAGTGGGTTGGTTGAATGTTTGTTTTACGTCACATCAGCTATTGTTCAGCTAGATCTGAATTGGGGAAAAACTGTAGAGACCTTACAAAAATAAAAGAATAAATGAGAATGAAATGTATATATGTATAACGTTAAAATAATCTGTGTTTAGGATTGCATTGATTCAAATAATTATAGAAATGGATTCCCATGCTAAAGGAGATATACTTTTCGCTATTTCTTATTTATTAATTATTACCGTCAACAAAATGAGTATACAATTAAAATTAAAAATGATATACGTTGTGATGCCAATATTTTATAAAACGCAAATTATTTAATAAAGTAATTTAACCAAATTCAAAAATGCAAAAATGACAGTCATTTAAAACAGTTGACTTGCGAACATGTCACTTGCCACGTTTGATAATGCAGGCAGGTAGCGTAATTGATAAGGTGTTAGATTTTAAATCAAAGGCCTCTTATCGATACGGTTTCGATCCCAGTCGAAAACTTTTTATTTGTGTTTCTACTGGTTGGCTCGGTACCAACAGAATACAGGCAATTTACTTGTGTCAAAAGTAAATTTTCCGTTAGGTATTTCTTCATAAACGTTTTCCTTTTCTTTGGAATGAATGCTTTTGTAATTTTATTCCAACGGAATAAACAAACTGATGTTAAGATTTCAACGGAAAAGATGTATAATTTATTATTTTTTCTGTCTTCATGATGTTAAGTTTTCAACGGAAAAGATGTATAATTTATTATTTTTTCTGTCTTCATTAACTGGAAATTCTATACCTAAAAAAGAATTTATGTTCACATTCTACAAAGCAGATAAGAAACACTTAAACGAAACTCATATTTCACGCAAGATGTTCAGATTTACTATAAAACTAAGTGTGCTTTGTGCTGACTTATCAAAACTACGTGTCATTTAAATTAAATTGAATTGGTGTGTGTGTGTGTGTGTGTGTGTGTGTGTGTGTGTGTGTGTGTGTTTGTGTGTGTGTGTGTGTGTTAAATTTATCGATTCGTTGAATTTAAAGATTTATGCATGACAAAGACGACTTTGAAATTACACACTTACGCAACATAGCTTGAATAACATGTTAAATACCTGTAATTATCAAGTCATCTGGCATCACTAGTTAAACAGAAGGCTTAAAATCGTGGGCCTTGCAAAGTTCTACTATAAATTTTTATGTTATTGTAATTAAAAATTAACATTGTTTAAACTCTTGTTAGTTATTTCATTAAAATTCAAAAACAAAAATAGAAAGAGCGCGTGTTTATGACACTTAGAAAGTCATGCCATGAAACTTGACTTGAAATAAGCTAAAGTAGACATTGGTATTTAAAACTACTTCGTTAATATTTTTCAATCCAAATTATTTAGTTGGTGTAACACATGATGAAAACGCGTTAAGATTGAAGATATAGACACTTATATGGTTATGTTACAATATTAAAAATTGCTTTCATCGTATAGACTTGTACAATTTCGCAAGTCTAATAATTAAAACTACTAGACATATTTTGACCCAGAGTCACGCTAATGACTTGCACGAAAAGTTTCACAATAAATAATTTTTACATTACCAGAAAAATACTAATTTATATGAATTTAAAAATAAATAAATAAATCCATTAATTAATGGATTAATTAATTAGATAAATGAAAAAATAATAAATTGATTAATTAATTTTCAAACGATAGAACATTATAAAACAAGTGTTCATATAAATTTCATTTCCTAATGTCTGTCTTCAACGAGGTTCAACAGGATGATGATCTTTTACATGTCAAAGAGTCAACCCGGACAAAAAAACTGAATATTAGAGAGTCCTTAAACGTCTAATGCCTTGGTTAAAAAACAGTAAAATTGCAAAAAACAGACGTTTTAGTTGGAAAACGTATCTATATATAATGTATTTTGGCTACATCATTGGCCGTGGTCAAGTTCATTTTTTTTATCTTGGTTATATTGGCCGCTGTGAAGTCCATGTTTGTTGTTTTGTGATCTTGGTTGTATTGGCCGTTGTCAAGTCAATGTTTGCTGTTTTGTGATCTTGGTTGTATTGGCCGTTGTCAAGTCAATGTTTGCTGTTTTGTGATCTTGGTTGTATTGGCATTTTTCAAGTTTATATTTTTTGGGGTTTTTTTTATCTTGGTTGTATTGGCATTTGTCAAGTCCATGTTTGTTGTTTTGTGATCTTGGTTGTATTGGCCGTTGTCAAGTCCATATTTGCTGTTTTGTGATCTTGGTTGTATTGGCATTTTTTCAAGTTCATATTTTTTGGGTTTTTTTATTTTGGTTGTATTGGCATTTGACAAGTCCATGTTTGTTGTTTTGTGATCTTGGTTGTATTGGCCGTTGTCAAGTCCATGTTTGTTGTTTTGTGATCTTGGTTGTATTGGCATTTGTCAAGTCCATGTTTGTTGTTTTGTGATCTTGGTTGTATTGGCCGTTGACAGGTTGATGTTTGTTGTTTTGTGATCTCGGTTGTATTGTCATTTGTCAAGTCCATGTTTGTTGTTTTGTGATCTTGGTTGTATTGGCCGTTCTCAGGTCCATGTTTGTTGTTTTGTGATCTTGGTTACATTGACCGTTCTCAGGTTCATGTTTGTTGTTTTGTGATCTTGATTACATTGACCGTTGTCAAGTCCATGTTGGTTGTTTTGTGATCTTGGTTGTATTGGCATTTTTAAAGTTCATATTTTTTGTTTTTTTATCTTGGTTGTATTGGCATTTGTCAAGTCCATGTTTGTTGTTTAGTGATCTTGGTTGTATTGGCATTTGTCAACTCCATGTTTGTTGATTTGTGATCTTGGTTGTATTGGCATTTGTCAACTCCATGTTTGTTGATTTGTGATCTTGGTTGTATTGGCATTTGTCAAGTCTATATTGTTGTTTTTGATGTTGGTTGTATTGGCCGTTGACAGGTTCATGTTTGTTGTTTTGTGATCTTGGTTGTATTGGCATTTGTCAAGTCCATGTTTGTTGTTTTGTGATCTTGGTTGTATTGGCATTTGTCAAGTCCATGTTTGTTGTTTTGTGATCTTGGTTGTATTGGCATTTGTCATGTCCATGTTTGTTGTTTTGTGATCTTGGTTGTATTGGTCGTTGACAGGTTCATGTTTGTTGGTTTGTGATCTTGGTTACATTGACCGTTCTCAGGTTCATGTTTGTTGTTTTGTGATCTTGATTACATTGACTGTTGTCAAGTCCATGTTGGTTGTTTTGTGATCTTGGTTGTATTGGCATTTTTAAAGTTCATATTTTTTGTTTTTTTATCTTGGTTGTATTGGCATTTGTCAAGTCCATGTTTGTTGTTTAGTGATCTTGGTTGTATTGGCATTTGTCAACTCCATGTTTGTTGATTTGTGATCTTGGTTGTATTGGCATTTGTCAACTCCATGTTTGTTGATTTGTGATCTTGGTTGTATTGGCATTTGCCAAGTCTATATTGTTGTTTTTGATGTTGGTTGTATTGGCCGTTGACAGGTTCATGTTTGTTGTTTTGTGATCTTGGTTGTATTGGCATTTGTCAAGTCCATGTTTGTTGTTTTGTGATCTTGGTTGTATTGGCATTTGTCAAGTCCATGTTTGTTGTTTTGTGATCTTGGTTGTATTGGCATTTGTCATGTCCATGTTTGTTGTTTTGTGATCTTGGTTGTATTGGTCGTTGACAGGTTCATGTTTGTTGGTTTGTGATCTTGGTTACATTGACCGTTCTCAGGTTCATGTTTGTTGTTTTGTGATCTTGATTACATTGACTGTTGTCAAGTCCATGTTGGTTGTTTTGTGATCTTGGTTGTATTGGCATTTTTAAAGTTCATATTTTTTGTTTTTTTATCTTGGTTGTATTGGCATTTGTCAAGTCCATGTTTGTTGTTTAGTGATCTTGGTTGTATTGGCATTTGTCAACTCCATGTTTGTTGATTTGTGATCTTGGTTGTATTGGCATTTGTCAACTCCATGTTTGTTGATTTGTGATCTTGGTTGTATTGGCATTTGCCAAGTCTATATTGTTGTTTTTGATGTTGGTTGTATTGGCCGTTGACAGGTTCATGTTTGTTGTTTTGTGATCTTGGTTGTATTGGCATTTGTCAAGTCCATGTTTGTTGTTTTGTGATCTTGGTTGTATTGGCATTTGTCAAGTCCATGTTTGTTGTTTTGTGATCTTGGTTGTATTGGCATTTGTCATGTCCATGTTTGTTGTTTTGAGATCTTGGTTGTATTGGTCGTTGACAGGTTCATGTTTGTTGGTTTGTGATCTTGGTTGTATTGGCCGTTGACAGGTTCATGTTTGTTGTTTTGTGATTTTTTTTTTAAATTGAATTTTGTTAACTTGGTTTTGTCAATTAAATTTATCTTTATGCTGTTTTGATGTGATTGATTATCGCTATCATCGTTTTTATTCAGAATGTTCTTTTTTGTAAGTTATCGGATATTCTTTACTCCTCAATGAGACACTTGTGTGCCACACTCCCACATGTAACAGAATAATCTCCCAACTTCGGGACATTAAAGTAATTAATAGACAAAGTGTAACGTTTTTGCACTATTTAAAAAAGTTTCTTTAGTTAATTTTCTGTAATTAAAGCAGAGAAGATTTTATACTGAATGTTGTATCAGTCATTTGAAACTAATGCTCTGTGACTAACTCAGCTGGCAATTAATTTGTGGAAAATTTGGTCTCATGATATCACTTTAAAAACTTGAATAATAAATCAGAAATATCTTAAATAAACATTCTCATTAGAAAAAATCGATATTAAATTAAATAATATAAAGTAAGAAATGACATTGTCATCAATAATAATAATAATAATAATAAAATCAGTTTGTATTGTAATATCTGTCGTGTATATAACAAAATTATAAAAATAAAGTTCATAAAATGATAATTGAAAATTTCATGTTCTAATAAGCCGGTGTTACGTAGAATATTGACCTGGGTTTATTTGTCAATGTCGAAAATTGAATAGGAGTGCTTTACGGACACCAAAATTCGTGAAATTCCAACAGCTGGATAATTTTTTTCTAATCACTGATGACCTCAACACGTTAAAACTGACCCTGTTGAACACTGACCCTTACTGCAGAGTTTTGAACTGTCTTTCAACTGGAAGTTGTATTATCCGATTTTTGCTATATCTACATATCAAAATCTCTGTGTCTAAATATTTATTTTCCAGAATGATAAAAAATTATCTGAGATCATCCTGATATTGTTCAGCAGTACAAGATGGTTCAAGGTCACGATAGTTCATGGCAATCTATCTTATGACATCACTTTTTATTTTAAAGAATTTAACATTTAGATAAGCCTAGATTTGTAATATTCTTGAGTCAATAATCTATTTTCAAGTAGATTGTTGCTTTCTTGTTTCACGTTAAAACTATACCGTATTAATTTTAAAACATCTTAAACTTGAGAAGCAGGTTTATTGCTGTATTTAAGTGGAAAGTTGATAATAGAAAAATAAAAAAAACGTTTGTCATATAACTTTGAATGTAGCCTATCGTGAGTGTCATCAATGAGGTATACGTTCAAATATAAAGCAGAACCTGAAGAATCGGTCAAATCTTTTGTTTTATGTTCACTAGGATAAGTGACATTCACATAGTCTCCAATTTGAAGAGTTATAAGAAATAGAACGGCATCAATATAGAGTATGTGGAGTTGAAAGACTTTGCAACAATTTCCTTTCCAGGTTTTCCAAAGTTCTGCATTGCTATGCTTCATTTGAATAAAGAAACAAATGAGCAAGCAATAATGCAAAGTTTCTGCCCATTGGTATAGCGATTTTTAGTTGGCAAATTATATTGCAGACATGTTGTCTTTCAAAATCTCTTGACATTTTGTTGATGGTATCACCAGTATATAATTGTTTGCTTTCCGTAGGGTGTTTGACAAAATAACCTGAATCCCTGTTAAACACTAGATATCTATATTTCAGCTTAACGTTTTTAAAAAAGAATGATAAGTGAATGATTTAGACGTTAAAAAGCAAATACCACTCCCCCCCCCCCAAAGAAAAAAATAAATAAATAAATAAAGAAGAAAAAGAATGGGAGAGAAAAAATTAAAATATTAAAAATAAAAGCCTTGAAAAAAAAAATAAACAAAACAAGGCAAACGAGAAAAGGAAACTTATTTGGGGATAGAAAAAATGGATATTGAACAGTTCTAAAACCTGCATATACATAATCTTAAAAAAACTTGCAATCAACCCGTGTTACTTTGGAGGATACTATTTTATTTAATGTAGATGTTAAACTAACAAAAGGAACCGTTTCCTCACCCGACCACCCACCTCAACCACCATTTTTTACTTATGAAAATAAACAAGTGTCGCAGACTTTTTCGAAACTTATAAAAAATATAAAGAAAAATATATCGTTTAGCCATGTATACTAATATTCTAATTTAGACATAATTTTTAAATATTACACAAAACATTGCGATAATACTCGTGTCTATACTATTTTTCAAATTTTATCATTACATTCAAAAGATGTTATATGTCAGTATTGTCATCATATACCATTTTTTATGTATTTAATGTTAAATTCAAAAAATGACACGAGTATTACCGCAATGTTTTGTGTAATATTTTAAAAATCATGTCATAAACTATTTTCAAATTTTATCATTAAATCAAAAAAATTGTCATATACCATTTTTAAAATGTTTTTAATGATAAGAAAAAAAAAAGTTATTTGACACTCGGAAAGGTTATTATAAATAAATTACTTGCATATTTTAAGGATTCTTCGAATAATTTGAGACTTATATTAAAAATACTTCATGTTTTGTTCAAACGTTATTTGGAATTAAAGATATAAATGCTGATTATATAAACTGTTAATGTAGAGGATAAATGCCAACTAAGGGTAAATTTTAATTGTACAAATCATAGTTGTTAATATCAATTAATCAAAATATATTGAAATTAGAACCAGTTTACTGATCAAAAGTCAACGACTCGGCTCGTTTTTCTATGGATTATGTTCTAATTTTAACACCTTTGGTTTTAATAATCAACGTTAAAACTGAGAAATGAATACCGGGTCAAATTTCAACCAGAGTTCATGTTTTTCGTTTAACTGACCTACAATGTAGCTAAATAGCATCGCTAATCATAAGTGTTTTCTTCGTGTATTGCATTGTAGACATACTCATGATTGTTGTGGTAGTTTCCAATTTTTTTCTGATCTAAAAATAAAATATAACTGTTCCTTGGTGTTAAGAATTATGATTAAAAAACAAGAAACAGTTTATTAAAAAAATGAATAAAAGAAAAAGATTTAAAAATATTTTTATGACACTCCCGATTGTGTCATGTCACAAGACAAACAGTTCTACTTTGATAACCATCCTTTTTATCTCCCCTACTAAAGATATATTTATGCTGTAAAACATAAATCTGAAATGTTATTTACAATACGAAGTACCGTCAAACAGACACCACAGCAATTATCATTTAGACAGGATAAAATAACACTGTAAATAAATTCTTAACAAATATAATACAATTGCCAATAGCTTCCTAAAAATGAGAACTTTAAAACCAACTTAAAAAATAAAAAAAATCAAAAACAATCAACAAGATCTCTCAATGTCTCCATGTGACGTTAATTTTATTTTCCACATTATCATTCAAGTACATGTTGTAAGCTACAAAAATGTTCTATTGTAATTCAATAGTATCTCTCGTTTATAAGTGCAATCAGCTTTTAACAAAACGTAGTACTTAGATCTGAACAATTGAAATACTCTTGATGTCAACTTTATTAAAAAAACTTGATTAAAGCAATAAAAAAAAGAAGTTCTCAGTGGTTCTGTGTGATGTTGATTAAATTTCCCACATTATCAATCAGTCTTATACACACATATATATATCAATGTTCATGAATGTCGCATCAAATATACACGCCCTCTATATTCTAATTTTATATAAATATATAATATATAAGAGGCAATCTTCATCATATTTGAGGGTAACAACGCATTATATAAAGTGATATCGGACGGTAAGAATGGATTTTAATTGAGATATTTATATCAAGATACAAAAAGAGTAAGTAAAATATTCTAATTTTTTAAAAAATTTATTGCATGATAATGGATTTTTTTATATCTATTTTTTATTCTTTTTTCAAACAATATCTGCAATTATCATTTATTGTGATAATCAAATTGTTCATTTTTAATATTTTTCAAGCGTTGTTTTTCGAATAAAATGACTAACAAGAAGTTTTTAATAATATGCAAATTTTGCTTTTTTACCTCTGGTATAATAATTTTTGCTAATATAAAAATGGAAATTCAATTTTATAATTAATGGTTTACCTGGCTACAACCAGCTAAACTTGTGTTATATCTAAGCATGTTTGCGTTTATCCGTGCGTGAGATAACTTCGATTCCTTTTAAACTACTGGACCAATTTGAACCAAATCTGCCATGTAAAATTCTTAGCTATTGGTGAATAAAATGTATGCAACATGTCCGTTCAAAATTCAAAATGGTCTTTGTTTTTAAAATCCAAAAACAGAAAGAAAAAAAACTTTTACAGATTTTTGTTTGAACCTTTGTTAAAATTTGCAATTTCAGAAGTAAATGAATGGCGTTTTAACATGTTTTCACGTTAAGAAGATTTTAATGAGATTTTATGTATTAAGTCATATCTTCAAAAACATTTACATAAACCACTAAACTCAATAAAACATTTGGCAAAAAGACCGTTGTTAATACAGGTTAAAAATTGTATCCGGTATGACCTTTCAAATTCATGATGACTGCTTTTTCCATAAAAAAATAATGCAAAGAAAAAAAAACCGTTTTATGTTTACTAATTGATCAATTTTGTTGAAGTTTGGAATATAGAAAGAAGCTTTACAGCCGTTTAACAAAGAAAACGGTATTTTTTGACAGAAATTCTGTTGACTTCTATTTACGGTATATGCAAAGGTAATGTTGCCTTATAAAACTTCTCTAAAAAGACATGACCGAAAAGAAACAAATTGAGTAAGAGAGATTGTTTTTGAATCAGATATAAAACTATGTCCTGAAATCAGTACAACTCCCAAACGGCCGCAAATCGTATAAAAGAAACGAAAAAGATATGTATTGATTTATTTGGACAGTTTTGATATATATAGAGTAGATGCATAGCCATTAAACATTTCATTTTAAAAAAAAACTATTTTTCACGGATTGTAAAAATGAGGAGTTATTTTAAATCAATTATGTTTAAAACTGTTTGGTCAAAAACAATCTCAATTGTTTTAGGATAGGTCTTTTGTAGATACATGGCATGCTTGTAGGAAATCCAAGATTACCATTATTGCTATAAATAAATAACAGTTTAACTGCTACAATATTTCATTTATGGATTTACATCAAACATGATGTAAACAGTGAAATATAACCATTAAACATATGACTTTTCTTTGACAGGATATGCTATTAAGGTATCATTTTAGCCAAGTAATCTAATTTTTTTTTCTTTTAAAACAACTTAACCAAATCTTTTGATAAACATTGTAAAAAGGAATTTGTTGTTGATATTGAATATTGTGTATTTGTGTCTTTTATTTCTTTATAAAAAAATAAAAACTTTTTAAAAATAATGATATAGTTTATTTAAGTTCCTTCGAACAGTTTGGTTAATTTTGGCATGTTCTAGGTAGATATTCAAGGTTCAGAAATTTTAAGTGTACTTTGGGCTTTTATTAAAACAAAGTGTTGAACAATTCAGTCTCCCAAACCTTGTTTTGTTTCAAGTTTTCTACAAAAGCCGATATATCTCTTCGACTTAATACTTTATTTCACATTTATAAACAAAGCTTTGTGAATATCCCTTAGTATTATTGTTGTTGTTGTTATTGTGTTATTGTTGTTGTTTTTATTATTATTGTTGTTGTTGATTATGATGATGTTATATTATTGCACAATGCAAACAGTTTAAAACACGGCAAAAAGTTTTGCATCCTAAACTGTAGCTGGTGAAGTCTCGGTATAAGGGTAATTAACTTTACTTACCAACAATATGTTAATACATCGATATCGTAAAGTGTTTTAAAGATAAGTGATTACCGAGAAATCTGAAAATTAACTAAATCGTTAAGAGGAATTAGCTTAATCAATCGAATGAAATTGTTATTAATTCGGAATAATAAATAAAAAGTTCGATAAAAATTAGTCGTTCGGACGAAAGAAAAAGTTTGTTGGAACAATTTTTTTTATTCGACTCTTACACGCCGCCGTAGAAATCAGTTCTCATTTTTCTGGAGTTTATAAAATAAAATTATTATTTTATTATTATTATTATTATTATTATTATTATTATTATTGTTATTATTTATAGTCCTTTCCTTAAACGATCCTCCTTAAAAGCTTTGAAAATGGAAATCATGCTATCAAAGCCTTGGGAACAAAAACCAAAAAGGGATATACACAAGTTATTAAAATTTGGTATACTACTTCTAGCCTTTAGCTTAGCTTTCATAGACAGTGTCGCCTAACTCACCCAAGGTCAATTCAATATGATCTGGGAATAGTAAGCATGTATGCTTACCGACTATAAAGTTAAAGTTCCCCTGAGTACGTTACAATACAAGGCTTATCATAAATACAAGAAAAAAGTTTCTTATAATAAGCTTAGAGAATAAAAAAATTGTTCTCATCGCGAGGAGCTGAAAAATTAGAGATGCGACCTTAGTAGTTACAACCAACTAACCACGATGAAATTAAACATTGTTAAAACAAATCTGGTCTCAACGTTTTGTATGTGTTAAGGCTTTACTGCGTAGCTTTATCAACACTGCGTTATAAATTTTTTTTTCAATTGCTTGTCTTTTGATCTGCAAATTAAATCACATTATTGTAATGTTCAATTAACAATTTAGTATAATTAATGTTTAAAGCATTTGTTTTAACAGGTCAAGTTATCAGCAAAGAGCTTTATAAATTAACTGCAGTTTTATCAGTATTTTAGTGTTCAACTTTGATATTTTAGTTTAAAATGTGAGCAATCAAGTAACCTTGAGATCCAAATTATTACTTAAAAAGATGTAACTTATGCTGAAAACGTTACCAAGTACAAATATACATGTACTTTTTTAACAAAGAGATTTTCTGATAAAAAGAATGTTTTTTAATTTATATATCTTTACATATATCTTTTTGTATCACACATAAAACTCCAAAATTTAATCAGTGTTTTTTTACGTTTTCTTTCTTTTTGAATTTAAAACCTACGCATTTATCTATCTATCTATTTTATTAATTAAGCATACATGCTTTTTTTATCTACGTTATGCAGAGTTATTGAAATTACATCATTGTTGGGCAGATTGGTTTATATAAGAGCATTATTCTTGTTACGAGATTCTTGTCATTGTTAACGTGCATTTTTTGTGTCTTATAGTGTTATGTTTAATCTAATCTAATCTATTTTTTTAATTTTTTTTATTTTGTTATGTTAATTTTCAGGTGTTCAGAAAATTTTGAGTTTTCAAAAACGGATGTAAGTTCCAATTTGAATGGCAACAGAGAGTATTACCAACCATTCAAATTTCTATTGGTCAACCATCTCTAACTTCATAAGAAATATTTATTTAAAAGTCAATCTTGCCAAAATATTCAATATTATTATATATGTATATATATATATATATATATATATATATATATATATATATATATATTATATATATATATATCACCAGCTCTTTGCCATATTCAACAGAACTCCCATCAGTCTTTAGTGTTCCATTTCTTATGAAACACTTATTACGTGCACAACAAAATACTTTATTTGAATTAAACACTGGGGAGTTTAATACGAATTTAATGAACTAGGATAATCAAGAAATTTATGCAAATTGAATTATTTACAACATTTCTCAGAATAAATGCGCCTTAAACTTGAAAATGAAACCCTCTTCTCAAATCCATTTAAATCGCGTCAATAAAAAACATTTAAAATCTTACCCATATATTGAAACAAAAAAATACAGTATTGAAAATAATGGTACAACTGCCACCGTCAAGATGTTTCCACGCTTTTACTTATGGTATTCTTTTACACAAGTATTGACAATTTATTTTTCTTAAACATATTAACCTTTTCCGTGAATTTTCTTAAAATATAAAAAAATCGAAACTTTATTAAGAATTGAAATGCAATTAAAGACGACCAATAACATTTGTCGATTTGTCGTAAATTAAAGGCAACATTAAGCAGTGAGTCACATAAAAAACGTTTAATGTTGTTTTATAAAATATATTGTTTCGTTATTTTTCTATAAAGTTTTTAAAGGATTTTTTAATGAGACACTAGTTGCATTTCTATATGTCATTGGTTTGTAAATGTTTCTCTTAACCTTTTCTCGTAAAATCGGGACAATTTGTTGCGAGGGCAACCGTCAGTTAAAATGAAATGACAAGTTTATCATTGACAAATAAAGGTCCCGTGTTTATAATACAATCGTAATGTTTTTTTTAAATTGTAGCAATAAATTAAACCTTTCCTGTTGTTGTATAAATAATTGATTTTTAAAACTCTCTTAAAGCTAAATTGAATCATGGTGCATTTCGGTATAATTATTTTAATCTTATTAATGTAAAATATAACGATACGATTGTTTAATCGCGCATATATATAAGTTTGTTCCTTAAATGCCAAAAGTTCATGACACTTAAATATAATGGAAATGTTTAATTTGTAACTGATAAATTACTTGACAGTAGCAAAAGCAATAAAAACATGAACATACAACAAACGAGAAAAAAAGACAACAAACCAAAACAAATCTGGTTGTTTGCAGCTGAACTGTGTTGTTTGTGTGTTATAAAAAATACAGTACAAGGTCCGTAATATCTACATCACACACACACACACACACACACACACACACACACACACACACACACACAGTGAGTTAAAATAACTTTGATTTATTTAAAGCTAGGGGTTGTTCCCTCATGTAAACCATTCATTCGCTGGATTTAGATTCATATCTTCAACTATTTGGCTTACGTTTTTTATCTATCAAACTTTTTGGCCCCTGGTGGGGAGTAAATTTCCGGAAGTGTGCGCATTTGGCGCGTCTAGATTTAATAGGTATTTGTGTTATATATTTAACATTAAACAATTCTGTAGAAAGAAAATTTCGCAGCTTTAGTGATTTTACTTAAGATTTCATCCATCATCGAATGTGGTTTCTTTGGCGACGTATTACGTTGTAAACGCAAAAAGATCCAGCATTTGCCTAATTTTTCACTTTAAAGAATCCTCATAGCGGCAACGCTTTACTCTGTTTAGAAATATTGTATGGTATTCGCAAATGCGCAAAGCAAATTACCAATTCTTCTAAGCTCAGGTACGTGAAAAATTACCAACCTTTATTTTAGATAAATAAAAGTTCAATGATAAAGATGATTGAAATTTTCACAAATCACTGTCACAAACACGGTAACCCTGTTGACTTAAAGCTTTCAGTTTTATAAACAATGTGTGTGGTTGTTGGGTCGTAACTTTGGTAACCTTTTTTCTATAATCATAATGATCAACGCTAAATCTATATTACCTGGAAATAGTTTACATAGCCTTGGCGTTATCAAAGTACAATACAAACATTCCAGAATCTTCGTCTATTCTTTGTTATATTTATTTTAGGTGAAACAAGAGAAATACATGTCTAGGTTTGTAAAAAGAAACTAAGGGACTATTGGTCAAATTGCACTTAAATCATATCTAAGATGGTTAAGCTATGTTGGAATTAGTTTTCTTATAGTCAGTGTATTTTAGTTAAAGTCACAAAGCTGGAATTATAAAAACGTATATGAACGATATTGCGTGTATGAAGTAAAATTTTGAATTTAAAAATGTGCATTAAAAGCAATAGAAATTGATCAGCACGGATTTACATCAACCCACATTGTATAGAAAATTTGGCAGTGATAGATACAAGTTTGTGAATTGACGTAGATGGTATCTTTCGTTACAGTGTTGACTGATACTCGTTATTTTATGTTGGCCCAATGGACCTAAGAGTTCCTTCTTTTGTTACGCCACGGATAGATTTTATGAATGGAATATTATCAAATATTGATAAATAATAGATGACACACTACACACACTCGGTGTCATGTTTCTGATTTGACCCGAGACATTTGTGGACAAAGCATGATATATGAATGAATGAAAAACTTCTAATTAATTAATCTCTAATTGATGAGTGGGTGTAATTATTTAAAAACACCCATTACAGAATGTTTGTAACATTATCTTCGTTTAAAACCTCAAATACGTGCTATTTCTCAATGATACTGGCTCTAAAAGAGTCGAACAGAAATTTTAGATTCACTTTAGCTACGGACAAATAATTGGTATCACATTCTTGGAATATTAACGGTATGAGATGTAATGTTATTTTATTAGAATATCCCATAAATAAATCGGAAAACATTCAGTTAGCTCAATTTATTAAGTTGTTTGTTTTTTGATGCCAAAGAAGTCAATCATGTGGGTGACAGAGAATAGAAATGCGGAATGTGCTTATATGGAATTTTCTACAAGTGCACTTTATTGAAACTGTTGAACATAGTCAATGAGTTGGCAAATAATTCTACATTCTTTCATTATTTTCTCAGAAATTCAAGTTATGTACGTGTTTATGCATGCAATAAACAATGTTGTTGCAAAAATAAAAAATTATCATTGGTAAAATCATTTCCTCTTTTAGTTCATCGTTTTTTTTTTACTTGTAATATATAAAATAAAATATTAATGTAATGCAGATGCATATGACTTGCAATTGATTTCGATTAATGATGTTGAAATATAAGGTTTTTATTTAATTTTAGTTGTATTATTTGTTTAAAAATGAACATTTTAAACTATAAAATAGTATAATCAAATTGAATGCTTAGTTATTAATTTACATGTTTGATCTTGTGAAATTTGAAGTTTAGTTTATTGAGATTTTATTCAGAGTTTCTTGATTATTTTTTTTTCAGAATATGAAGCACTTGATGATGACAGCCGTCGTGTACTTTGCAATTATCAATACGGAAGGTATGTAAGAAATTTATTTATTTATTTATTTATTTATTTATCATCGTTTCGTCGCCTTAGAGGAAATTATATCTACATGTATTTTCACGTCAGTGAGTGGATAAGTTGGATGCGCGTGTTTTTTTTTGTTTTTTGTTTTTTTTTTTTTTTTTTTTTTTTTTTTTTTTTACTTTGCGATAAAAGTGGTCGCTTTAGATTTTGATTATCAGTTGTTATCTTGATTTGATGGCGGAGTTTCTTGGGCTCTTGCTAAAGTATCTACATAACATGGCTTGTTTGTTTGTGCTAGTTCCAATGCTGAAAAAACACTCCACGCAACTTTGAATAGAAGGGGGGACTCGTTTATGTTGTGTTTTTTTCCCCTTAGGTTCCGTTATTGGTTTTCGTGCTTCCTGTGGAAACTTATTTAACCAATTCTAAAAGGAAGTATAATGAAAATATTGTTAGACAGATATTACTTATGGATTAAGAAACGAGCCTGTACAACCTTCAATCTTGTTAGCCTCTTACACTAAATGAAAACGCTTTTAGGAGTTAATGATGGATTCTTCTTAAAACTTTACGGGTCAGACTTATTAACTGTGTCCATAACTAGTTTCTTTGAAGCATAGTGCTATTCTGCAGTTTATTTTTCAGTCTTTTTAAACAACAACAACAACAATAATAATAATAATAATAATAATAATAATGAAATAAAAAAATAATATGTAAGGATTTTTTTTTTTTTTTTTTTTTTTTTTTTTTTTTTTTTTTGATTTTTGGTTTAGTGTTTGGTTTTTTTATGACAAACTTTGTGACATTACAGTGTACCCATGGTTTTCTAAAATACAGAGTCAGTATTTGAACTGATAAATATCATTGCTCTTATGGCGGTTGAAGAAGATACAGAAACAGAAAATATATATTACTAAATTTGTATTTAACAATAGCCAAATACAACAAATATTACGATTCAATAAACGAATAAAAAATCCACATTATTTTTTTAATTAAATTTTAGTTCATATTCTGACAAAAGTTTATCCATTCATAAAAAAGAATTATTCGGTAGAGGGGTTATTCTTAATATGTGTACGATACGACCAAGCAACTGTGACTAAAATCGTCAAAATTATTTTACAGCACGTCCTTCCAAAAATGACGTCTTACGGATAAATGAAACATGATAAAATCTGGACAATGACCGCTCTCAAATCCTGGTCAATTAGGATTGATGATTTTATACTGCAGAGGTGAATGTCTTTCTAGAAGTGAAAAAACCACGGGCACTCGATTTAATTATTTTTTTTTTACATATGTATTTATTTATTTATTTTTATTATTTTAAAAGTATTGGCCCTTATCTATGTAAATAAAAGAATCAAACACATTTTACTCATACACTTTAGGCATATAAAAATACAACACTTCACATTGATGTACCAAACAGCATATATTGAGTCTATTATGTATGTAGTAAATTTAAACATAAAACTGTAATTTATCACTGAAGAGTTCTTTTTTTTCCATCACTGAATATAAAGCTACTCATCATCTGAAAAATTATAAAAAGTTTTATTTAGAACATAACATTTAACTTAATTATTTATATAAAACTACCTTGAATATGCTAACCAAGAATGTGTCAGAATATATAATACGTTGTCCGTCCTAAACACAAATTTGTCATTTGCTACAGTTCAGAATATATAATCATATTCTTCCAGTAAATGTATGTTTCAGTCAAATTGAACATTGTACAGGCTAGTTTCTTTTAGTAATACTTCTCAATGTCACTTAGAAATGAACTGATTGATCAGTAACAATTACAAAATTTGAATTTCTTTTTCTTTACAAAGAGACTTAACTCTTATTGATAACCATTATTTACACTATTTAAACTTTTCAGACTATATAAATATGACACTTCCATAAATGGTAAACAACGAAAGTTAGTATGCTATTCTAACAGTTGTCTGCATTAAAAAGTACGTCATGTATTAATGTTAATTTCTTATATAATATGAGACATTTAAAATAAACACACGACAGTGTTAATGTTTCATCTGATATGAAAATTTGAAATGAGTACATGAAAAATATATAAATATTGATTTCATAAAAACTGTGAAATCGGGACTGATTGAGTATATATATATATATATTTACATTTGCTTAGCAACTTTACTATATAAACATGTTTGAGACATGTGGCAAATACGGTACAATAACTGACATTGATCACATGATCATTACACTATGCGTATGAATATTTCACTTTCTGGACTATTTTTAACAAAACAACAACACAGCCTGAGAAAAAAAATATTTATCAATTTTAAAATATACATTGAATTAAATACACAACGGAAAATTTCCAATCATCTAAAAAGTACCTTAATTTCTCCCACAATACTGAAAAAGTGTGTATGGTACCATTTGTTCTATAAATTTTATTTCCCGAGCTATGGAATTTCACCACCAGTCATAATTGAGTTTCACATTGACGAGTCTGGAGAATATGTAACTTAAAAACATGAAATACAACCAAAAAATTTTCAGAGGGGAGATATCTCATACAGACGAAAATAGCAGATGTTAAAAAAGAATATATATGCAACTGAGACGGTCGACTGTCCTGTAAAAATGTTAAACCGCTGTTTCCAGTGCTTCGATAAAACTGACAAAAATCCCAAAGTTTGTTCAATCAATATAATAAAAACGCCATGGTTGGTCCTGAAGAGTCTGATATATGGTTCATGTTCAAACCACTTTTAAAACGCACATTTGCTCGTTTTTATCCGACATATGCCATGCTGCAAAAGTTGAAACTAAATACACTTCTCGCTGTTTGCGGGTGACGGCCATTCAGCATCTCAATGACCCGGGGTACGAAGCTCGGCACAAATTTGTTTATGTCGAACCATAAATGAGAAGCTTCTCCCAATCTTACAACAGAACTGTCTCAAAACAACAGAAAAAACGTCATAGTAACTCATTGTCAGAATTAACTCACCCTGCAAAAAATTTAAACACTAAATCAGCTGTTGTACCGCGCCTAAATGGGTCACAATCTGGGTCGCATCATGTGGTCAGTTCCATAAGTTCTACGAATAATAATGACAGAAACTATGACTTTCCAAAGCAGATTACATTTCCGTCATCCAATTAATTCACTCCTGGTTTCTTCGTAGATTCCAATTTTTCGCACTGCACTTTTAAATTTCCAAAAATGACAGCGAGAGTGAGACATCATTTTCGTGTCAATCTTCGAGACTGTTCACTTGTTCGTCATCCGCCTTAGGAAATTCGTTTTTTTTTTTAAATAATTTCGTAAAATTGCTGTGAAAGTTACTAAATTGATGTTTTATATAAAATGTGCAAAACAATGTGATGGTTAGTAAAATATTTCATAATTTTTGCGAGTTCCGTGTTTTTTCATGTTGTACTATATTTTGTTTACATTGTTACGCTGTTCCAATAATTGACCCCGCTTCTCGTTGAAGGCGGAAAAATTCAAATTGATGTGACAAAAATTCAAAAAAATTAATTAATAATTAATATAATGTAAATATAACCATTGAACAGCATAGCTATGGCAGTAATTGGATTATAAATGACATAGCTTTGCCAGGCAAACCAATCATAACGCGCTAATGCGCGTTATTCAGTTTGCCTGGCAAAGCTATGGCATTTATAATCCAATAACTGCCATAGCTATGCTGTTCAATGGTTAAATATATATATATATATATATATATATATATATATATATATATATATATATATATATATATATATATATATATACAATAGTTATATATATATATATATATACACAATAGTTTGTGGAGGAGGGCTGCTGTTTACACCCAGTCTTATACCGAGGCAGAAAACGAGTGATTCTGTCAAGCAAACAAACAAAATTACGTGGGTGAGAAACGACCCTGGGCAGGCGTTGAAAGGCAGCGTAAGGTTTATGCCAGCGTTTTATTAGACCACCTGGTCATGTGACCTCTTTGTAAAACAGAAAACAGAATTTTAAGTGAAGAAATGAAAAATAAAACGTTAAAATTTAAGCGGTAATTATATTTTACAGTAGCCCAAACCCTCAAAAATAATACTACATTTAAAAAAAAGTTTTTACATATAAAAGGAAGCCTGAGTTGAACCCCTAGCCTTGGAGGTGAAAACGCCACTTTTTTTTCAATTTTGATGTTTTTTGTGAACATATTTCTTTTAAAAGTAAGAAATTGAAAATTCAAATTTTAATAATAGTCCAAACCAAAGCTTCAAGGGGCCCGAGGAAACCCCTTTATAAGCCAAGCATGCCTCATATTTTATTTATCAGCTATGATACGTCATTTATGACCCGTTTCAAAGATAAATTTCTGCTGTAGATTCCATTTCTTGTGATTCAAAATCAATTCAAACATAGTTAGTTTTGACATGATTACCATACATAACAGTAGTCTTTGCTACATCAAATAATGGGTAATGGGTACATTTCACTGTGAAAAATAGATTAAGACGCCTCTATCTTTCTTTCCAGTAATCAATGAGTACACAATTTTAATATTTACTGATACTGACTTTATGAATAAATTTTAAAAAAGGTGTCAATTAGCAATATACAAGTTTGTACAAGATTGTATCAGTATACATGTATTTAATTTCAAATATAAGTAATGATAGTTGAATGATGTATAGATCTGTAGCAATGAGGAGCAACAAAACTACTGAGTAATTGTGATAAAAATTTGTCTACAAATGTTGTTTACTATTGTGGAAATACAAAAATTGAAAAAAAAAGTTTTTTCCATGCGAGACTCGACGATTTGTATCAATTATGATACCTATGACGCTTATTGTATGTAATTATACTACTATATTGGGGCTACTGATTTGGATCCCGATAGTCCTCATATTTAAATGTTGAAACCAGAATTTTGATGTTTAAAAAATGGAAAATTGCTAGTGTATTTTTAATAAATTGTCTACAATTGTAATATAGTGGAGCAATTTACCATTTAGGATTAGTTTTCAAGTGTCGCTAAACCCTAAACCAGCACATGTTTAGCATAGTTTTCTTTTTCATAAAAAGTGTTAAAGCTTTTGGAAATATGATGTCGGAAAATACTAACAAATAAATAATGTAAATACTTTTCTTGTATCTTGAAGTAGACAAATGCTAATTCGGGTAAGATAAAGATACATTCAAGAGAAGACCCTTCTATTCGAGTTTCCTTGCGCTTTGGATTTGTTCTAGTAAGCAAGAAAAAAGAAGACGGTTAACATTTAAAAAAAAACAATAAGATAAAAAATAAATAAAAAAAAATTTAAAATTTTTTTGTCGTAGACTTACTAAGTCTTCATAAGTACAAGAGATCAAAAACATTTACGCCGTTATTTCCCGGAAATAAAAAAATGTCGATTTCATTAATTATTTAAAAAAAAAAAAACATGGACAAATAATAGTTTCGGTTTCATGTGAAAAATTAAAAAAAATGTTTGACGCAGATTATAGGCGAGTCTAAATTACAAAACCGCTAAAAACAACTCTATTTTAACAATAATAATTATCATTTATAAAAAATGTAGGGCCGTATTCACTTAACAAAAGGAGTCTTTTTTCAAGATCAATATCTCTTTTCGGAACTGAAATGATTAAAAATAAGAAAAAAGAAGACATAGCTCTCCTCGCTGTTTGTAAAAAAGACTAGGCAATTAAAAACACTAATATCTCAACTTTCTATAATCTGGTTCAGTTTCACTTCATTTTAAATGAAAAATATTTTTCGTGATTTAGCCTCTTCCTTGCAAGCGTGAAAAATATAAACACCAAAAATAGACTCCAAACGTCTACGTTTTGAATTAGTGAATTATTCTGTCATTATCATCAAAATAGTCTTACAATCCTGTCTTCTTTTTTTTTTTTTTTAATTTTTTGATTCTTAAGTTGGTGCATTGTTTTGTTACTGAGAGTTTGCGTGGTATTGTTATTTCTAGCTAATGTACAGTCCATGTTAACATTTAACAAGTATATATTAGTACACTTTATCTTGTTCTGATAAGATCTAATTTGACGTTGTAGGCTTGTAATAAAGCTTCTTGATAAGATTTTATGTAACGGCGCGGCCTTGTAATAAAGCTTCTTGATAAGATTTTATGTAACGGCGCGGCCTTGTAATAAAGCTTCTTGATAAGATTTTATGTAACGGCGAGGCCTTGTAATAAAGCTTCTTGATAAGATTTTATGTAACGGCGCGGCCTTGTAATAAAGCTTCTTGATAAGATTTTATGTAACGGCGCGGCCATGTAATAAAGCTTCTTGATAAGATTTTATGTAACGGCGCGGCCATGTAATAAGCTTCTTGATAAGATTTATATAACGGCGCGGCCTTGTAAAAAAGCTTCTTGATAAGATTTTTTATAACGGCGCGGCCTTGTAATAAAGCTTCTTGATAAGATTTTATGTAACGGCGCGGCCTTGTAATAAAGCTTCTTGATAAGATTTTATGTAACGGCGCGGCCTTGTAATAAAGCTTCTTGATAAGATTTTATATAACGGCGCGGCCTTGTAATAAAGCTTCTTGATAAGATTTTATGTAACGGCGAGGCCTTGTAATAAAGCTTCTTGATAAGATTTTATGTAACGGCGCGGCCTTGTAATAAAGCTTCTTGATAAGATTTTATATAACGGCGCGGCCTTGTAATAAAGCTTCTTGATAAGATTTTATATAACGACGCGGCCTTGTAATAAAGCTTCTTGATAAGATTTTATATAACGGCGCGCCTTGTAATAAAGCTTCTTGATAAGATTTTATGTAACGGCGCGGCCTTGTAATAAAGCTTCTTGATAAGATTTTATGTAACGGCGCGCCTTGTAATAAAGCTTCTTGATATGATTTTATGTAACGGCGCGCCTTGTAATAAAGCTTCTTGATAAGATTTTATGTAACGGCGCGCCTTGTAATAAAGCTTCTTGATAAGATTTTATGTAACGGCGCGGCCTTGTAATAAAGCTTCTTGATAAGATTTTATGTAACGGCGCGGCCTTGTTATAAAGCTTCTTGATAAGATTTTATGTAACGGCGCGGCCTTGTAATAAAGCTTCTTGATAATGTTTTATCTAACGGCACTGCCTTGTAATAAAGCTTCTTGATAATGTTTTATCTAACGGCGCGGCCTTGTAATAAAGCTTCTTGATAAGATTTTATGTAACGGCGCGGCCTTGTAATAAAGCTTCTTGATAAGATTTTATGTAACGGCGCGGCCTTGTAATAAAGCTTCTTGATAATGTTTTATCTAACGGCGCGGCCTTGTAATAAAGCTTCTTGATAAGATTTTATATAACGGCGCGGCCTTGTAATAAAGCTTCTTGATAAGATCTTATATAATGGGGCGGCCTTGTAATAAAGCTTCTTGACAAGAATTTTATCTAACGGCGCGGCCTTGTATTAGAGCTTCTTGATAAGATTTTATATAATGGGGCGGCCTTGTAATAAAGCTTCTTGACAAGAATTTTATCTAACGGCGCGGCCTTTGTAATAAAGCTTCTTGATGAGATCTTATTTGACGTCGTAGCCATGTAAAAAAGCTTCTTGATTAGATTTTATTTGAATCCGTAGCTTTGTAAACAAGCTTCTTGGTTAGATCTTATTTGACGCTGTAGCCTGGTAATGAAGATTCCTAAATAGATGTTATTTGACGCCGTAGCCCAGTAATTAAGCTTCCTGATTAAATCTGATACTAGTATGACGCCTTAGGCTTGTAATAAAGTGTCTTGTTTAGATCGTATTCGACTCCGTAGCCTTGTAATAAAGCCTCCTTTGACGCCGTAGTCTTGTAATAAAGTTTCTTAAATAGATCTTATTTGAAGCCATGGCCTTGTAATAAAGCTTCTTGATTAGATCTTATTTGAAGCCATGGCCTTGTAATAAAGCTTCCTTTGACGCCGTAGTCTTGTAATAAAGCTTCTTAAATAGATCTTATTTGAAGCCATGGCCTTGTAATAAAGCTTCCTGATTAGATCTTATTCGACCGTAGTCTTGTAATAAAGCTTCCTTTGACGCCGTAGTCTTGTAATAAAGCTTCTTAAATAGATCTTATTTGAAGCCATGGCCTTGTAATAAAGCTTCTTGATAAGATCTTATTCGACCTTAGTCTTGTAATAAAGCTTCCTTTGACGCCGTGGCCTTTAAAAAAGCTTCTTGGTTAGATCTTATTTGACGCCATGGCCTTGTAATAATTTTCCTTTGACGCC
This sequence comes from Tegillarca granosa, assembly GCA_029721355.1. Taxonomy (NCBI): domain Eukaryota; kingdom Metazoa; phylum Mollusca; class Bivalvia; order Arcoida; family Arcidae; genus Tegillarca; species Tegillarca granosa. The sequence continues at coordinate 6,173,810 of CM056599.1, forward strand.
GTGGTTTTGTAATGAAGCTTACTAATTATAAATTTTTACGCCGTAGTCTTATAATAAAGCTTCTTATCTTCGACCAGTGGTTCTATTGGTTAACTACATCGACTTGACAAAGCCTTGCGATTTATTATAGATATGCCCGGCCGTGTACTCGGAACGCCTTTTGGGTTTTTCTTTACCACAGCAGTTATAAAAATTGCAAATATTAGAAAGAGGTGTATTACATTTGTGAGAAGAATTGCTAATGATATTTAATTGACCATATTGCAATACATTTTATATTTCAGGACTAAATCACAGACCAATTCAACACTTAACAGACACTGTAATTAAAGAATTATCCATGGTAACTAAGAGGCAAGGCGGGAATCATCCAATCAGTGATAGGCTTAGTGTTTTAAAACAATTACAACCAATCATTACTGAATTGCAAACATTCGTTCGCTATAGACATCTAAGGAAAACTTTAAGGCATTTCATGACTTGGAGATCACTTAAAAAATTTTGTCAAATTTTAGGTACCGAGTACCCAGGATGTAGGACAATTTCCGGTTTATATTCGCGTGACAAGATATTACAACCCTCCGTTGACCAATTTTTTCAGGCATTTGCTCAATCAGCGGTGTATAATACTTTGCATATGAAATGGTTGGAAAACAGAGCAACTGAGGCTACAACAAAAAATAAAAGAACGCCAGAAAATGTGACAAATAATACGGTATCGGATACTACTGCTAAACACCAAAAAAATATTCCAAAGATTACACGTTACAATAAAAGATGGATGCTTACAAATTGGCCAACTCGTCGAAAACAAGTTGTTCTTGTCCAAAACGACGTTGACCAAGTGCCTGTTAGTGCTAGGGATACAAATTTTGACGCCAAATATATGTTAGTTGGCATAGGAAGATAAAGAAGTTTATAGAAGGACATTCTAACACACTTGGACCTACTAGACTTACACGCTTATGTTTAAAAAAGTTATAAAACATTTAACATATTTCAGCTTATGTCGTTAAATATTACCACAATGAAATCATACTTAGAACGGAAACTCGCTCATTTAGACAGAACGATAGGTCTTGTTGTCCTATACTTAAAAATATTTAGTTGATATTTATGCATCGAGTAAACTCGATATAGAAATGAATTCCTTTGACAACTGATGGAAGATTTGAGACAAGAACCGATTTTTAACATCTTGTATCAAGGTTAAATTTCAATGTTTAAATATTCTGACAAAATTATCAAATAAATAAAATCAAAGATTATATTTTTTTGCGTATTTCAGCTTTCATGTTATTTGGTTAATGGATGACCATATCCAGTCAAACTGTGAATATTAAAGGATTTACATTGACTATGATTCTGGTTTGTCAAACGTTTTTGAGAATGTTTTATCTGATTATTTACAGCTGTGCGTAAAAAAATCCACCAACTGTAAAACTATAAAAAAAATGTATCATGCGATAAAAGCAGATAACTATCGTACTTTTATCATTAAAACCGATGCCCGCAATCGATCCATGGGCGCAAAATGCAAAATAAATATAGCATGGTTTTTGTTGTAGACCAATCGTGGTTTTTTGAAGGGTTTGAAATGTCAGTGTATGGATCACGGTGTCTGTTGAAGTGTCAGTGTATGGATCACGGTGTCTGTTGAAGTGTCAGTGTATGGATCACGGTGTCTGTTGAAGTGTCAGTGTATGGACTGAAGTGTCAGTGTATGGATCACGGTGTCTGTTGAAGTGTCAGTGTATGGATCACGGTGTCTGTTGAAGTGTCAGTGTATGGATCACGGTGTCTGTTGAAGTGTCAGTGTATGGATCACGGTGTCTGTTGAAGTGTCAGTGTATGGATTACGGTGTCTGTTGGTGTCTGTTGAAGTGTCAGTGTATGGATCACGGTGTCTGTTGGTGTCTGTTGAAGTGTCAGTGTATGGATTACGGTGTCTGTTGGTGTCTGTTGAAGTGTCAGTGTATGGATTACGGTGTCTGTTGGTGTCTGTTGAAGTGTCAGTGTATGGATCACGGTGTCTGTTGAAGTGTCAGTGTATGGATCACGGTGTCTGTTGAAGTGTCAGTGTATGGATCACGGTGTCTGTTGAAGTGTCAGTGTATGGATTACGGTGTCTGTTGGTGTCTGTTGAAGTGTCAGTGTATGGATCACGGTGTCTGTTGAAGTGTCAGTGTATGGATCACGGTGTCTGTTGAAGTGTCAGTGTATGGATCACGGTGTCTGTTGAAGTGTCAGTGTATGGATCACGGTGTATGGATCACGGTGTCTGTTGAAGTGTCAGTGTATGGATCACGGTGTCTGTTGAAGTGTCAGTGTATGGATCACGGTGTCTGTTGAAGTGTCAGTTTATGGATCACGGTGTCTGTTGAAGTGTCAGTGTATGGATCACGGTGTCTGTTGAAGTGTCAGTGTATGGATTACGGTGTCTGTTGGTGTCTGTTGAAGTGTCAGTGTATGGATCACGGTGTCTGTTGAAGTGTCAGTGTATGGATCACGGTGTCTGTTGAAGTGTCAGTGTATGGATTACGGTGTCTGTTGGTGTCTGTTGAAGTGTCAGTGTATGGATCACGGTGTCTGTTGAAGTGTCAGTGTATGGATCACGGTGTCTGTTGAAGTGTCAGTGTATGGATCACGGTGTCTGTTTCTTCCTAAATTCGAATCCGATTGGAGTAGATCTTAGTGTGAGAAAGTTTATCCGTTTGCTATCCGAAGTTCTGTTGGTTTTCTCCTAAAACGTAGCTTTTCTCCAAGTACATTGTACTTGCTAAATGACAGATTAGATATAAGTGAAAGAATAGACACAATAACGATGTAGATGTTATGCTAGGAAGTAATTATTTATTTACCTACTAGTATTTAGTTCAGGGATGAAAAACCACATTCACGCACATATGTGTCTACCAACAATTTAAAAAAACCCCTAAGCACTAAAAATTTTGCTTAAGATATAGAGCATCCAGTTACTTATAATAATAATCTTCGTAACAGATTTCATACTTTTTCATACTTACTAATAAATTGATAAAGTATCTTATAACTGAAAATTGTTAGATAATTAGTTACTTACAATGAACAGTGTTAAAGATTTCATACTAACTGACTATCTGACAGAGGGCGTCTAGTTATTTATAGTGATCTGTGTTACAGAGATCATAGTAACTGGCAAATTAATATAAAAAAAAATATATAGTTACTTAAAATGAACAGTGTTACTGATTTCATACCAAATGATCAACTGTCAGAGGGCGTCTAGTTACTTATGTAGATCTGTGTTTCAGATTTTATACTTGCTGACAAATTAATAGAAAGTATTTAGTCTTAAGATAAACAGTGTTACTGATTTCATAATTACTTACCAACTGATAGAGGGCGTCTTGTTACTTACAGGTTTTATACTCACTGACACACTGATAGAAGGGGTCTAGTTACTTACAATGAACTGTGTTACAGAAATTATACTTAATGATCGATTTGTAGAGAGCATCTAGCTTCTTACGATAATCATTGTCACAGATTCCATAGTGACATTCAAAGTAATAAATATTAACTGGTCTCTGGCTACCGCCCTGATGATAGAGAGACCGCAGAGAGAACAACGTAGGTTCGAATCTGGTCGAGGACATTTAACTTAGATACTCCATCCTCGTATGCTGTGCGGCATTAGGAGGAGTGTATCGACTGTTTTGACTGGGGAAGGAATATGCTTACTCTCAAACTGACTCGAAGAACAAGCCCTGAGTGCGCGCTAGTATTAAACAGGACATGATACACATTCTCATCTTACGCAAACACGTAATGAAATTCTTCTTCTTCTTTTTCTTCTTCTATTTTTTATTTATTTTATTTTTTTTTTTTTTTGCGAATAGCTGAAACTTGACTGATGCGATGCTGAACAACATAGCAACCTGGTTACTTACAACTAACTGTGTTACAGACTTTATAGTGATATTGGTACTGGTTAATTATATCAAACTGTCTCGATTATACAGGGCCAAGTAATACATATTTAATTACTTAAAATGAACTGTGTTACAGATTGCATACTCATTGACGGGTTGATATAGGGCGCCTAGTTACTTACAATTAACGGCGTTACAGATAGCATATTCACTGACCAGTTGACTAAGGGCGTCAAGTTACTAGTTCTCAAGATTTTAGAGATTACATATTTACTGACCTGTTAATATAGGGCGTCTAGATGTTTACAATGATCTGCGTACAGTTACTTACGGTGAATTCTAACACAATGTATGTACAATGAACACACTAACTGACCAGTTAAAAGATTGCGTTAGGTCACTCAAAATAAACTGTGTGACAGTTTTTATACTTCGTGATCAGTTTATATAGGACGACTTTTTGTTAACAATAAACTGTGCTACAGATTTCATACTCACCTACCAGTTGATAAAACCGTCTTGTTACTTGTAAGTAACCGTGTTCCAGATTTTTCTAACTATTAACCAGTTGTTAGTTTAAACAGTATTTATTTTGTTAAGCAATTATACAAAACAAGTTTACATTACACAAGTAAGGGATTCCAGAACAAGAGTAAGACTCTTATATAAACTAGTCTCCCTAACTAGTTGTTATAGGGCGTCTAGTAACTTACAAGGAACTGTGTTACAGATTTCATATTTACTTATCAATTGATATAGGACCTCTAGTTACTGACAATGAACTGCGTTACAGATTTTATACATGTCGTTGTAAGTATCGTTTTCACAATATTTCAAAATAAAATAATCAACTAAACATATAGTCATATCATCAATTCAACCAAAACTACAAAACAACAAACGACTGAAACAAGACAATATGAACATCAGTATCATTGGTTATGAAAAAATACTTAAAACGGGTACCGAGTCTAATGACCATATTACATGTATTTTTATGGTACTGTGATACATACTTAGTACCATCATAGCGACAGTACCTTATAACACCAGACATAAAGACAAAATTGGACTCCACTTACAAGGGAGTTATTGTAGTTTTTGTATTCTGTTAAAGCTAAATCTTTAGACTGCTAAAAAGCCAGGAAGATTTGGAGTAGTGAAGTTCTGGGACACTCGTAATTAAATGTTCTGTTGTACATTATGTAAAGATACTTTAAAAATACTCAAAGTTTACCATTCTACCTAGTTTGAACACACCCACCCCCTTGAAAGCATCACCATGACTATGTCAATCTATCCGTCCGTATACCTGTCTGTCTATATTCATCTGCACATCTGTGTACTATCGTGTCTGATTTATATCTTTCATGTCTATTGATGGATTTGGGGTATGCTTGGCAATATTCTATGCCCAGATGAGACTATGCGTCACGTACCTTAGTTAAATGTGTAGGTCAAAAGGGCTGTTGGAGAAGATGGATATTTGGCTATAAAGATAGAGTTCTAGTACCAATGGCACTTATGTTACGTTTTGTGTGGCAACTAAATGTGTCAACACAAGACAAGACTTTACATTTACTGACAATAACTGTAGTTTTGTTGTAGGAGGATAGGTGAATACTATATGTAAAATATACTTAAAACAAATGGTTGTTGTTTATCACAGTGTGGAGGCGGGACTTTTATCTTACTGCCGAATGACTGCCGAGCAAAGAGAAGCCATTTTAGAGCGAAAGACAAACACCAAAGAAATAGATTACATGTTGTGATTTGGACATGTATGGGTATGAAATGATTTATTCGGTCTCCATGGATATAAAATCATAATTTTGTTCATTTAATACAGCAGATCTAGTTTTTCAATTTATATCATGCTGTTAATCATGGCTGTGCGAGACTTATTATTCCGTGGTATTTCTTGTCAAGCCATGCATGAGTTAATTGCATCACGACACAGTGCGTGTTAGGGTTTTTTTTTTAAAATGTAAATAAGCGGGGTTTATGGATTTATCAAATGTAATATTTACTATGAACTATTACAAAAATCAAATAATGATATAACACTTTTTTTCGTCCCAATAAGGATTTGAATAATGGTGTTTTACGCCAACGTCATGGTTTTCAACTTAATCGAGGCACTTAGTTCTGGGATGGTGGAGGAAACCCGGGTAACCGAAGAAAACCACCGACATTTGGCAAGCGAACCAACCAATTTTCTCCAAATATGATATGCCTGAATGGGATTCGAACCTGGGCGGTGAGAGGCACTGTGATCGCTCAAAAGGGTCAATATGTGGTCAAGTGAATTTACGCGTATAATTAAGAATATCGCTTTTATGGTTTGGAAATAATATAATCTTATAAAAATAAAAAGATTTTGCGGTTAAAAATCAATTACTACACTATAAGATTAACCTGTTAGATCACAATTTATATTATATCGATTTTATAGGATCAGTATATATAAATTCTTTAAAGGATTTAAATATATAAGTTATCTCCGCTGTTGCTATGCATTTGTTTATTAGTAACCAGGTATTAGAAATGTTTTATTGACCTGTAGCTTTAACGTGTCTGACTTAGGAAATCTCTCCCTCCCGACTTTTAAGACAAAGCAATGACGGAAGAAGGTTAGTTAAATAATAATTAGATTTACGGATAGCTCTATAATTACAGGTTGTAATAGCATCCGACATCCTTAACAGTTTAAACACGCTAGGTCTAACAAGAAATCAATTGTTTTGTTCAGTTAATACCGCGGATCACTAGGCTAAGACCTCAGATCTAATGTTTACAGTAAGGTGGTTTCAAGTCTACCAATCTTATTCAATTATTAATTTTTTATGCTTTATTGTTTATCAGTAACTTTTTTATTATCAAAATCGTTTTATTTCTTCTCCATTTAAGCAGAAATAACTTCACACATTAATTTTTAAAATCAAATTTCTGATATGTGATATCACTTTTGTTGTAAAATCAATAACAGACTGAAGTCTACATGTATGTCGCCTATACACTTTACACGGAGATCAGTCTGTGTGTGTTTATTACTCAATTAATAATTCAAGGATAAAAATGACTTTAAAATTGTTTACCGACATCTCGTACAGTGTACATATTTACTAAATTTTGGTGTCATTTTATCATTTTTACAAGAGGTGGGTAAAAATTACTGATCCAAAAAAGGTATGCACATGCTGGGGTGCACGTACAAGTTAACATAGGTCATTTCTTAAAATGGTTTAAAACTTTAAAACTTTTTTTATTATAAATTTAAAAAGGTAATCGCTGATTAATATAGATACAGTTATTTTTTTCAACTGTAAAATGAGGAGTAAAGGTACATGGGGTTTTGTGTAATTTATAGTTGTATGATATCTTTTTTTTATTTTTATTTTTAATCTGAGTAGGTCTTAGTAATTTTTTTTTCAATTAGATAAGTCAGTAGATCGATAGACATATCAATTACTTAAATACAAAAATGTTTGTCTTTCATGTTTACGAGATATCAATGACTAAATCGCCAGATAATTATCTGGAATAGCTAGATTATCAATCAGATTTAGTAGATTAATGTGGTCGGGAAAAATGCCACAAAAAATAAAATTTTCTAGAAAGTTACAGAAACGTTTTGACAGTAAGTGAATCTCTCTCTCTCTCTCTCTCTCTCTCCTCTCTCTCTCTCTCTCTCTCTCTCTCTCTCTCTCTCTCTCTCTCTCGTTATAGATATATTCGCAGTTCTGTTAAGAAGATAAACTAAACAATTGGAAATATAAAAAAATAAAAAAATAAAGTAATGCTATATATAAAGAACCAAAATTTATTCAAATCGTCTGAAGTACTTCTTCAGGTTGTGAATACTATTACTAATTACAATAATGACATGAAGCCATTTTAAGACCAAAATTATACATAAATACAACCGAATTACTCAATTTTTGAAACACGATACTAGAGACACCATTGGGACACATAAACGCTAAAATTAACCAACGTTCTTGGTGTGTGTTTAACGTTACATGACCTTTGTAATAATAATAAAACTAAAAGAAAGAAATTTGTATAAATTAAAACACGACACAATACAAGTAAACAGCGAACAGTTAACACTACCAAGAACATGACACAATACAAGTAAATAATAAACAGTTAACACTGCCTAGAACACGACACAATACAAGTAAACAACAAACAGTTAACACTACCAAGAACATGACATAATACAAGTAAACAATGAACAGTAAACACTACCAAGAACATGACACAATACAAGTAAATAATTAACAGTTAACATTACCAAGAACATGACACAATACAAGTAAATAATTAACAGTTAACACTGCCAAATACATGACACAATACAAGTAAATGATTAACAGTTAACACTGCCAAACACGACACAACACAAGTAAATAATGAACAGTTTACACTACCAAGGACATGGCACAATACAAGTAAATAATTAACAGTTAACACTACCAAGAACATGACACAATACAAGTAAATAATAAACAGTTAACACTACCAAGGACATGACACAATACAAGTAAATAATAAACAGTTAACATTGCCTAGAACACGACACAATACAAGTAAATAATGAACAATAAACACTGCCTAGAACATGACACAATACACGCAAGAACACGACACAATACAAGTAAATAATGAACAGTTAACGCTACCAAGAACAAGACACAATACAAGTAAATAATGAACAGTTAACACTGCCAAGAACACGACACAATACAAGTAAATAATGAACAGTTAACGCTACCAAGAACACGACACAATCCAAGTAAATAATTAACAGTTAACACTACCAAGGACATGACAAATACAAGTAAATAATTAACAGTTAACACTACCAAGGACATGACACAATACAACTAAATAATTAACAGTTAACACTGCCTAGAACATGACACAATACAAGTAAATAATTAACAGTTAACACTGCCAAGAACATGACACAATACAAGTAAATAATGAACAGTTTACACTGCCAAGAACACGACACAATACAAGTAAACAATAAACAGTTAACACTGCCAAGAACACGACACAATACAAGTAAATAATGAACAGTTAACACTACCAAGAACATGACACAATACAAGTAAATAATTAACAGTTAACATTGCCAAGAACGTGACACAATACAAGTAAATAATTAACAGTTAACACTGCCAAGAACATGACACAATACAAGTAAATAATAAACAGTTAACACTACCAAGAACATGACACAATACAAGTAAATAATGAACAGTTAACGCTACCAAGAACACGACACAATCCAAGTAAATAATTAACAGATAACACTACCAAGGACATGACACAATACAAGTAAATAATTAACAGTTAACACTGCCAAGAACATGACACAATACAAGTAAATAATTAACAGTTAACACTGCCAAGAACATGACACAATACAAGTAAACAATTAACAGTTAACACTGCCAAGAACATGACACAATACAAGTAAATAATAAACAGTTAACACTGCCTAGAACATGACACAATACAAGTAAATAATTAACAGTTTACACTACCAAGAACACGACACAATACAAGTAAATAATGAACAGTTAACACTTCCAAGAACACGACACAATCCAAGTAAATAATTAACAGTTAACACTACCAAGGACATGACACAATACAAGTAAATAATTAACAGTTAACACTACCAAGGACATGACACAATACAAGTAAATAATTAACAGTTAACACTACTTAGGACATGACACAATACAAGTAAATAATTAACAGTTAACACTGCCAAGAACATGACACAATACAATTAAATAATTAACAGTTAACACTGCCAAGAACATGACACAATACAAGTAAATAATTAACAGTTAACAATACCAAACACGACACAATAGAAATTGTCACTTAAAACAGCTAACACAACCAGACACAACAAAAAAGGAAAGTCGTATATGTGGACCACTGATAATAAAACCCCCGACTCTAAACAGAAACTGGAATTAATGTTCGGTGTTGTGTCACAAGTACTTTTAAAAGGTCCGCATTTTTAATCCACAACAAGTTGTCATATAATAATGATTTTAACTCTATCAACTTAAGTTATTTAAACCTCAATAATTTGCAACTCTAGTTCACATTCTGAACCAAGTACGTCTTGTTTTTAACTTGTTTATAGGAAGCTTCATATTGAAGTCTTAGTCATTTTGATAAACAAATAATCGTTATGCGCGTATTTAGAAATCGAATGGAATAACCCTTCTCTTATATCAACAAGTATATTACTGCATTTGTAGGCAGTGTTAATTGTATTTTTAAATGTAATACGTTTCATTTTTTCAAAACGGATTAATAAATAAATTTATAAACAAAAACAGCACTTATTGACAGTGTTGTCACACTAAATTGTTCGTGATCCCAACTAGGCCCAATTTTGATTGTTTGAGCCTTATGAAAGTAAACGTTTGTAATCACATTGTTTTATTATTACAGGAAAGGAAGTGCCAAAGTCAAAGGAGGCTGCCGTACTGAGAGATTCCAGTCTTTCATTTCTAGCCCGGGAAGTTGCTCCGGAGAAGACAGCTGCTTTATGTTTCCTTATGTATTTAAATATTCCTACAGCCAAAATAATAGACTTAATTTGCGATTTAGAAAATGGTTTCATGAGCTGTGACGATGCCAAGAAAACTAGCATATTACTTACTGGTTTGATTAGATGGAAGGAGATTAAATGTGGATGTAAAGAAAGAGAGAAAGTGAAAGAGATGGATAGAGCGTTAAGAGAACTTGGTAAAACAGAGATAGCTGATGTATTCATGGAGAGACATGGAAATCAAACCGAGCTTACATCTGACGCTTTTGCAAATCTCGGTTAATTAAAACTGGAGAAACCATAGTGGAAAACAATGGCCATCAGCTAAAACTACAAAATCCCGCAATATTCTGGACTGGATTCGTTTTTATTTCATCAAGCAGTGCAGATCAAATCGAAATTGAATTAAAACAATACAGATTAGGACTTTCATTAAAGAACATATTAAGTGATAAAAGAGACTTCTTAACAACACACCCGCTTTAAACGATTATTTGTGGATTTTTGTAGATCGATATTATGAGGCTGTGATAATTTTTAAAAAAATATTTATATGTTATTTTTCATTCATCTTGTTTATGTAATTAAACAGTTTAACATTTCTTTCGGATGTTTTCTGCCTTGAATAGTTCTTTTTACAATAAATCTTGTAATGCAGAAATTAACAGCAGCTTAATAACACGCATTTGGTAGTAGAACAACCAAGTACACGACCAATAATAATAATAATAATAATAATAAAGTAAAAATAAATAAATAAATCACGATAAAAACATTAAATTATTTTCATTAACACAGAACGTTATACTTGAATCTAAATGAATTTAAACATAGACTTGCCAATAGCTAGGTCAACAAGGCGATGTGACATACCTGTAGTGTTTTATTTAAGTTACAGGTTGCTAGTAGCTTAACCTTTCTCGCTGACTGGCTGCTATTAGCTATCTTTTCTTCTACATGTGGCCGGTTAATAGTAGCTAACTTTATCTTCAACCGAGGTAGAATTTTTTTACCAATATTTTGAGAGACCAATCATTATATTGCCGCTTGGCAAAGGTTGGTGAAAGTAATTTTCTTTTAAGTTAGTGAAAGAATGCTGACCGTTCAACCTCACCAACTTTTGTGGGTTACACATTTGTAAGTTATAAGATTGCTAGTGTTTTAAACAAATACTTGTAGACCCCTCTTCAGTCCCTTCCTCTGGGGGTCACAATGTAAAGGTTTGTCTCTATTATTATTACTTGTTCTAAGGATACCCAAACTCTGGCTTATATGTGCGTCGGAAAAGATTATACTTCATGATATTAAAACTAAACTTTTAAAGGCTAATAACTGCTATTTCCTTTAAATAATAAATATCCATTCAGTCGCATTGAGGTTGGTTGTTTGGTTGTAAAGTTGTATAACGTCATATCAGTAATTTTTCAGCTATTCGCAACGAGAGCAAGTTTATTAATCTCAAGATTAATCTAAGAACAACTTCGTGTATGTGAGAGAGGTGCTTGTATTGTGACCTGTATCTATGTCAAACTAATGTGCACTTAGGGAGACTTATTTGGTAAGGTGCTGGCTCACCGAGTCAGTACGCCGCAGACAAGAATACCACGCTTCTAGTCACATTACTCTTGCACCGGTCGAACGAGCCGATACTCTGTCCGGCCAAACAAGGAAGTGCAATTAAGTAGGAACTTTCAAAGAGTCGACGGTTTAAGTCAACAGGAACTTAAAATATTTTGAGACAGTGCACGTCAGGAGGAACATTACAAATCAGAAGAAATTCAATGAGACAGTATATAAGCATTAGTCAGAATAGATATTTAGTAAAAAAAATAAATAAATAAATATCAGCAGGAACATTCGTTAAAACAGTACATCAGCAAGAATCTTTTGCATTGAGTACTTTGGTACACATCAGCAATGGCATTGGTCTCCTGATTTTTTAAACCAGTGGCCTGCAATTCAATTCCAAGTTAGCTCTTGTCATTGTGACATAAGAAACATCTGTATCAATAGCCACAAAAACATCAATATTTTTTGTACAAAAAATTATGAATTTTATTACTTTTTTTTTGCCATATAAAAATCCATGATCATGACACTCTAAATACATTAGTCACGATGTAACTGTACAAATTGCTGTTAGCCCAGTTGTTCCAAACTAACAATGCTTGCTCAAACATTAGTTTCAGTAAATCACCACATATCTAACACTAGTATATAGTAATAATTTAATAAAATTTCCACTTAATTTCCATTTCCATTTAACAAGATAAAATTTTCTACCTATTCCAAATACAGTCCAAAATACATTTTTTTTCAAATTCCAATTATTTTTTTAAAAAGTATGAATAACAAAATTGACATTTTAATATATCTAAAACTAAAACTTGTCAGGCTACCCAAATATTTTCATGAAATGATGACTGCCAGTACACTAAACAATGATTTTCAAATTTCTTATTCCAGATATTTATAAGAACATCATAAATATTGCAAAAATAAAGTATTTACAAATAAAAGATCTTTACAATTCTTTATAAAATGTTAATGATCAAGGAAAAACAACATATTTGACTTCATCAAAATTTGAAGTTTAAAACAACTGGACTTATACAAAAAACATTAATTTATAAATATTAGCACATGAAACTATTTCATTAACCAACTAAAGCACATAAAACTTGCAAAATAAATTTATCAATACAATGTATAGTTTTCCTAGAGATTTTTTTGCTCGTATCCATTTACTTTTGTGTGTGTGTGTGTGTGTGTGTGTGTGTGTGTGTGTGTCTTTAACTACGGTAATACAGTTCTAATACAAGCACATTTCGAACCTGTCATTATTGTGTGTTAAAAGAAAATGGTCCATGGTGATATAAATTACCTTTTGTATAGAAATAAGTTCCAATGTGGGTTAAAAAAGCAAACCATTCAAAAATATGCCTTTTTATATATATGAAAAAAAACTGGAATCTTATGCCTTTTTATATATATAAAAAAAACTGGAATCTATAAATAGAGCTTTATGAATCTGATATTTACAGATATTAACAGTAAAATCAATGTCAGTTTGGTTATTATTGTGGGATGATTTTCAATGAAAGTGTATTTTTTCTCAATACCAACAAACAATTTTTCAGATTTTAAAAAGAAGGTGGCTGACCTGACTTTTTTCACATTTCAGTTTCTTTTAGTAAACCGATATGGAAGGTAACTATCAAGCCTATGCGGTAAGGGGGATAACCCTAATAGGAAAACTGAAATTAACAATGAATTTTGATACTCTGCATTTGTAGTAATCAGTCTCATTCAACTAGTGGACTTTGAAACCAGAACTTGTTATTCTTAAACAATGAAGATGAATCTGCTTAATTTTGTCTCATATGATACTTTATTTTGTTGACAGATAAAAACTTAAGTTTTTTTGTTTTTTTTGCTTAATGTATAAACAGAGTTTGTTTTGTGTTTTAAAGTAACTGGTGTCAGAATTTAAAAACTACAAAATTTAACACACACATACTTCACAAATACATGTAGATATACCTATGCTACAGTTAGCATAACCAATTCAATTTGAACATTTTGAGGATTCATATCTCCAAGTAATTTTTAAAGGATGATGTGAAATTAATATAAACTTAACCCTATATACATACAATAGTGTTATCCATTTATTATCTTTTAGAACAAACTCCTGCATGATGGTGAATAAAAAAAAAAAAAATAAAAAAAGAGGGTTATAATACGATGGATGATGTAGAGTCCATAATTATTTAACTTAAATGTGATTTATTACAATGTTTTTGTTCATTTTGGAGTATCAACCACATTCTAGAATTTCACTATGGTTGGAATTTACATTTAGTTCCAAAATAAAAATAATATTGATTGTGGACATCAACTACCTCTAAAATGCTTATACATGTATTCCAATAGACAATTATCTTTATCTTTACTAATACAGTCAGTTTAGACAGGTTTTGGTTTTATCAGATTATGGTTTTTAAAGGATTCACTGAGGTACTAGAACCTCAAGCATCACATTACACAATGTGTGCATTATATAGAACATCATATCATTCTAGCTCTGGGCCCTAGTTCCTTATGTAACAAACATTATTACTCCAAATCAACATACAAATAGTTCAATTTTAAGACAAGTTATTGCAATGTCCCCAATATAAAAATCTGTACTATGATAAAATATCCAGGGGATGTAAAATATAAATAAAATTAAAAATTTAAACATAAATATCAATTCTTCTCATCCAAAGCTGATCGGAGTTATCTACAAAGAAAAATAAGAAGAAAAAAATAGTGTTTCAATACTGATTTATAAAACAAACAAAATTTAGTTTTTGTACACATTGAAAAATCTAGATTCAATCTACATGTATATGTAATGCCCATTTTCATTTGTTAATGTCTAAAATATGCAAAAATATAACCATACATGTTGGACTACAAAACAAACTTTACATGACAGTTATTTCTTAAATCTAGAGATTCACAATTTACCCTGTATCAGTACAGGTCCAGGGGTTGTGAATTCATTATCTGATCTACTGATCTTTTTATGGCATGGAGTTATGCTATTTTCTGTCCCAGACAAGATTCTTGTATCTATAAATGGAGGCAGTCAATTCTGGGATGTTGGATGAAATCAAAGTGCCTAGAGACAACTACCAATTAGCAAACGGACAAACTTTCTTGTGTTACCGGTAGTTTCTGCCTGTGTGGGGTTTAAACTAAGTGGTGAGAAACACTGGTATCTGACATGGACCAAGTGGATCTATAAAACCCTATTGTTAACACAGTGCTAGTCTCTCAAATAAATGCAAATAATAACTGTATAGTACATTACATTTATTTTTAATGTAATCAATTATATAATTATTTGATCAGGATAAAAAAGGATAAAATCCCAGCATTAAAATCAGTGACTCCACTAGCATTGATATATAGAATAATATATCAACTTTTCATAAGTAATTTTATACCTTTTATACTATTTATAATAACTTACTTGATTTGGGTATGCAGCTGTGTATATGACATTTTGCTGTTGTTGATCTGGCTGGAGAATAGTGTTTGTTAAGGCATGTGCTACAACAAAAAACAAACAAAATAAAATAACATCATCAAGTCTCTACCAGTGTATATGAATCATTGCAAATGCTAGATATGATATGGAAAATTTAATCAACAATAAGATAGTGGTTTATATCTAAAATAATGAAATTTAACCACAGTTTCAAAATTGTCTTAAAATTAATGTTTTAAAGTGGAAAAACTCTTCACATATAATTTTAAACTGGGACAAAGCTTTCCACATCAAACAAGCTGATTTTGCTGAAACATGTGCTAGAGGCATATAGTGAATTTTGCTAAGAGTTGGACTTACTGCTGGACCAACTATGCTGGATCTTTATGTCAGGTACATTTACAAGAGAATATTCCTTTATGCCAATAAATAAAGAGATAAAGAGTTGTAAACTCATTGGAGACATCAATTTTACTACACCTACATATATAACACAAAATGACCTACCAAATGTATCATCAGGTAAATCAATGGTTCCGCCTTCTTCTGTACTTATAACTCCTTTTTCACCTTTTGTTGACTATAAAAAAATAAAGCATCAATACATCAAGCAACTAAAATGTAAACCTATCAAACATAATACAGGTACTCTAACAAAATAAGATATCATAATTATACAGACAAAAACTGTTGACAGATCTGTTCTTTAATTACTACCTAATAACATAGCATTTTTTCTTAATTACTAAAAAAAGGGTTCAAGGAGAACATTTGAATTTTGATACATATATACATTTATGCCAGTGTTAACTGTAAGAGT
The DNA here is from genome assembly GCA_029721355.1 of Tegillarca granosa. Taxonomy (NCBI): domain Eukaryota; kingdom Metazoa; phylum Mollusca; class Bivalvia; order Arcoida; family Arcidae; genus Tegillarca; species Tegillarca granosa. The sequence continues at coordinate 6,190,183 of CM056599.1, forward strand.
GGCTAGCTTAAAACTTAATATTATAAAATATAGAGCTTGTACTATGATACTGAATAAACATTATCCATTTTGTTAGCATATATCTGAGTAATTATTTGAATCATCCAAAAGTAGTTTTTAAGCCATTGCAAAATAATGTGCTAGAGGCATATAGTGAATGTCTGTGTATGATACAATGGATTTTTTTGGTTTTTTTTTTACAAAATAACTACAGTTTGGTTTGATGAAATATCATCAAACTTGAAACAATGATAGATATTCAATAAAGGAAGAAGTATATTTGGTTTATCTGTTCTGTAAGCTTTCCTCTCTTTAAAGACCTAAAACAAACAATATACTGAGTAATTGCTACATGCTGTGCCTTTTACAAAGCTAACCAATTATAAATTAATTTTTCTACTGACAAAAAGCTAAGCACATAACAGACACAAAGCAGTTGTCTGTTGCTTCTGATGTATAATAATTGATACCTCAAACCAACCATTAAACAAGCATCATCCAGACAAAAAATAATGCAATCACTAGTGATGAAACCTCTACAGCCACACACCTTGGGTTTGAAGACTAACACTTAGACCACTTAGCCACTAGATCCTCTCAAAATGTAACATTTAATATCTACAACCTATCAGTGGACCTACATGCATATATAACATCAACTGAAATAACCCATTATCGTTATTATAAATTTACCTCTCTGAATTTTTGTAGATATAATTTTAAAGGTTCTACATAACTATCAAAACCTAATGTGGACATTGCAAACAGTATATCTTCTCCATTGATTGTTTTTCTCTTTTCTTGGTGACATCTTTCACTAGCTCTTTGTAATGTTAAGGCCAAATAATTTCAATATTACATGTGTGTGTATGTAAAGGTGAACATTACGTCAAAGTTGGTTTGTTGAATGTTGATTCACTTACCATCAGCAATTTTTCAGCTATAACTGAAGAGAATACTTTTTCATAAACCATAAAGATTAATATTAATAACTATTCATGGGTTTTGGGTTTTGTGCAAGGGTTTCTGGTCTGCTGTGTAGTAGTGCACACTTATGAACACCTTTATAATGCTATTACACTTGCTGGCAATGTTAGTATGTTACAGATAGTCATCACAGACCACTTAATTTGTTATACACATACACTATGCCATCTGGCAAAGGTGTATGACAAAAATAAATCTTTTCTTGTCATGTGGTTGACCAGCATCAAAACCAGAGTCTCATGATGCATCTAGTTTGAACATAAGCACATTAACCACTTGACCCCTGCAATGTTCTTATATACATGTATATGGTGGCCACTGTAATGTTTTTATCTATATAGCAGTACATGTACATACTTGTTCATGAATATAAATAATTTGATGGGTTTTCCATAGCATTGGATGATACATGTATTGTCTAGAATATTTCATATCTTAAAATGTCACCAGATATAGGTGAAGTTTTATACATTTTGATGAAGGTCTTCAAAAATTCAACAAGTAATAATATGAAATCATATTCATGGTAAATAAAGGATACTCGCTGGTTATGAAACTAATAAATTCAGAAACACATTCCTGGACACACTCTTTGGCATCTTTAGCTATCTGAAGGATCAAGAAAAGTTTTTAAATGGCTTACAATATTAATCATTATACATAGTTACTATATAATCACTGTATTTTGAGGTGTTTAAATAAACTAGACCCAACTTTACCAAGAAGGTTAAGCAGGGTAAGAGGTAAGTCATATTTATCTAAATTTGTCTAAACCGTTTTATATAAAACTAAATTTGGCTATTCACAACCATGTTTATTATTTATAGTGCAGTATCAAAACAAAAATAGAAAAATAATATGTGGAACTTTAAGTTTACCTTTCCAGATTTAGGTATTGACTTTTTCATAATTCTTGCAACATTTGCGATTGGTAAAAATCTGTCCTGTAAAAGAAAATTAATAAGAACATAAAAATTAATTTTTGTTAAGAAGCAGAAAAGTGTTTAATATGTGGAAAATTTACAAAGTTTCTTTGTTGTATGTAGTTCAATCTACTGGTTCCCCTTTCCAAATTTAACTTCATACATGCAAGTAATGCTAAGTATATGTATGTCAAATAAAAAATAAAGAAAAAGAAAACCAAAATTTGTTTGAGAACAAAAGTCAAATCAGCCTAAATGGTCACCTGAGAGAAACAACAAAACAACTTTCCCCCTAGCTTATAATTCAAAAAGACAAAATTAAACCATTAATACTCTTGTAACATAGGAACATGAAATGTGCAAGTATAGAGTCAAGTTGAGTTATAGTGTTTTATGCTCAGGTCAAGCACTGATATCAAGGTGAGAAGACTGACATACTTTCTCAAACCAAACCTTTGTGGTTAGAAGCACTGATCAATAATCCATCACTTGGTCACTAAAACCCTCAAAAATATAGATTAAAAACACTAGTTTTAAGAAGGCATCACAGGTGATACTAATCTCCTTGCAATGGAGTATTGTATAATATTATTTTTTCAAAGAATCAGCTATATTTAGTTTCTTATTTGCTTATTGTGCTAGTAACATACAAATGAAAAAATTACTAAAAAACCTGATTCATACATTAAATTTCAAGGTATCTATTTTGTATATACTAAATTTGAACCAAACTGATGAACAAATAAATATGCATTGGTCAGTTTTCTGTTTTTTCTATTTAAAGTAATTACGGCCATCTTGGATTTAGGATCTGGATAAAACATGAACTTGCCTGCTGACAAGAAAGTGTTACATCATATGTACACATACTTAAATACGTATCAGATATATCCTATATCCCCTCCAAACCTTGTCTGCCAGTGGATAATAAAAGAAAACATGACACACAAAAAAGCAGACCATAGAACAGCATGTTTGTTTGTGGGTGCAACTTAAATGTATTGCTGTTATATACAATTTCTTACCTGTTCTCTGAGTGGTTCATCACTGCCTCTAGGCTCATCTTCATTTTCAGCTGATCCAAGAGTTTCTTCTCCATCCCCACCTGCTGTATACATTTAGAAATAAATACTAAGATAATTGGTTATCTCCTAGTCTTTAATATTTGTTTTAAACACTTGTACATTATAGTTACTTACTAAACAATCTTTGATTAAAACATAACAAGTATTATACATGTAATTACATTTACCAGGAAGACATTTAATTGAAATAAAATGTTCTACCCTAGCAGAATCAAATATACAATATCAATAATAAAGGAAATTAAACCTTCTTAACAATCATGAAAAAAGTAAAGTTTCAAATCACTCTAGGCCACGCAAATTAAAGCGAACATTTGTGACAATGTGTGTTTTGGAGAGTGCTTAAGACTGAATATTACTGACTTAAAGGTCATGGGTTTGAGTCTCAGTCCTGCTGGGCTACATGAATTAAAAAACACTGGTTCTAGTGATAATACTTGGATAAACCTTGTGACAAAGTGGCATTTCATTCAAGGAGGAGTCTTGTATTCTCGGTTAATCAGGACATTTAAACTTCGAAAATAAATGGGTTTGGACCAGACTCAAAAGTTCAACCAGTAACTAACTTTAACAATGAATATTACAATTAGTGCACTTCACTGTTTAAATTAACTGTATCTTCACCTCTAGCTCACAGTATAATTAAAATGTTTGAAACCAATTTCTATAAACATTTAAAACACAATAACACAAGTAATTACATATCATACAAATTGAGAAAAAAATTGATACTTGTACCCAATGATAACTGATAAACTTTGCAGGCTGACCAATTTGACGGAAATTTCCATTTTTGACAGAAATGTACCGCTCAAATGGAAAATATAAAAACCTAAATTCGACAGAATTTTCCTGTTTTTTGACTAACAATATAGCAGAAAGGCAATGATGCTAGTTAAAAATGTACCTTCAAAGCAGTGCCCGTATTAAAGTGTACCAATTTGGTAATATCAAAAGTTAAACATATACCAATCTGGAAAAATTAATAGTGATTGGTCAGCCTGGAATTGTTAGAAACAATTATTTGCATGGGGAAATAGAATCTTGATTCCTTATCAATAATGAATACTCGGTAAACCATAGTAGTTAACTTAATGGTATCATAAAGGATTTTATAAATTTACCCTCCACTAAAAATTGTCCACTAGAAGTCGTTAAGAATGAATCACTAATACTGTTATCGCCAGCAGCATCAGCAGAGTTACTCGTTGTGTCCATTCTTACTGCTCTGTAAAGATAAATAAACCAATATAAAATTCATTTCAGTGAAATTGTCTACTGAACAATCGTGACTTTGGGAAAACCTCATACATAGTAATAGCATTATACTCAAGAGTTAACGCAACTTTAGTGTGACTCTCAACCTTGATGATGAATATCATGTTATATTCATGTTTCCTCCCTCTTTACACTTAGTCGTCAGTGAGAGAGAGAGAGAGAGAGAGAGAGAGAGAGAGAGAGAGAGAGAGAGAGAGAGAGAGAGAGAGAGAGAGAGAGAGAGGGGAGGGTAAATGTAGGTAGGTCACAATCAATAAAATATAGTAGTAATTGCAAATCTTGGTAAAATTAAATAGTAAAAAATGGTACAAAACAGACTGAAGAAAAGGTCACAAAGTCGATAGCACATGAAAATAGGCCTAATAGAAAAAAATTATAAAATGGCCTGTGTGCATGGTACGAAATGATAAGAGAACAGGTATGACATGGTCATAGTTCAAAATGACTATAATTTCTGGCAATAATGTTGGCAATGAAATATTTGAAGCTAGAGCTAACCCTAAATGAGCGACTTTTCTAACCAGTTTAAGAATTGAAATATCTAGACTATGTACATGCCGTTTATGAATAATGAACAAAAACTCAAGAGAGCAAACTATATTGGAATAACAATAAACTAGTAATTTCATAACTAAAATATTTGATGATCAGTATATCACACACAAATAGGTGCATTTTAATTTATAATCATAACCTGCATTTTTTTCAACTTCCTTCTTCCTTTGACTTGAGAAGTCTATTACTGATAATGATTTGCAACTAAACCACAGAAGGCCTACCGTTGATTTGCAACTTAATATTTTCTGTATTATGCTTAGGAAAAAACTTTTAAGGTTGGTTAAATCAACATAGTAGTTATGGAAAATTTTGAAATTCACGTAACAGAAAAACATTTTTTAATGAAAAATGAGTGGCATACATAAAACAAATTATCGTGTTATCAAAAATTATGACAAACACAAAAGAAAATGGCGACTAAAATTTTTCCCACTCTGAATTTTTTTGAAAGGAAACGGAAAATATTTTTTAATTTGATTTTTCATGCCAATTGATCTGTTTGAAAACCCTGCTCATCGAGACCATTGGCCAAACTACAATAACACAAACCTCTGTGATTGAGAATAACTTGAGATATTGGTTGGTCAACGAACGAGCCAGTGAGATTTCAGAAGCCATCAACCATTCAGGGAGAATGTGACACTGTAATCACTGTTCCAATTATACGTTCGGAAAAACGCACCAATTTAATGATTACTTAAAAGACTATAAATTACAGAAGAATATTGATATCTTATTTGAAAAAATTATCTGCTGTTTATTTCAAAAGTATAATCTAAAATTAAAATAAAAATAACAATAAAGATAAAATTGTAAGTGTCCTTTGTAAAATATTTTGAGGGAGTAAAATTAAATGCTAGAACAGCTGATTTATTACAGTCAACTTGCCCTTGTTTGGTTGGTACTTGTCGTATTTAATTCGATGCTACAATGCCAGTAAAACAAAACAATAAATTCAAACTTCGAAAAAATTATTGCTTTCATAAAACTGCATTTGACGGTATAGTAATTTCAATTAAGAGAAAAATACCACACTTTTTGGGGTGCACGATTTGAGGACGAGTGTGCCGTGTAATCAAACGGAAGTGACGTGTTGGAATTCCCAAATCGTCTACTTCACAATAACAAAGCAGCTGCATCATCCCTTACATCAGAAACAGAAAGAATTATGCATCTTTACGTTAAAATCTTAAAAGGAAATGAGTGTGAGATAGCGGTAAGGCAAATGAACGCAACAAAATGCACTTAATTGCAGTTTTAATCTAATTTTGATGACATGTATGATGTGGTCATGTAACATAAATGTGTCTTAACACAGCACATTTTATTCTGTTGAGACTTGTCAAATATGAAGTCCATATACTTGACGTGAGTTTCTGAAAAAGGACAACATATTTCTGATGAAAAGCAGAACTTTCCTGATTTCTTCTAAAAAGTTTGAACTTATTTATCCCTTATCCAACAACTCCCCTATTTTGAAATGGAGAATATATCGACTTACAGCCCTATACATTATTTACAAAAAGTCATTTATATATGTGTATTTACAGTACAGGTATGTAGAGATTGTGTTGCTGTTGTAGTGTTGTTATGTTATATAAAATGTCAGTTTCTAATGACAGTAATATGTCAGTAGTAATTTTTTAACAGTCGTATGATGCAGATAAAGGATGTTTTAATGTAATTAATTATTTGAGACATAATTGTATAATAGATCAAATTAGTGATAAAAATGAAAGCTTTTAATTAAATTATTCTCAGTTTGAAAATTTACTAATCAGCACATGAAGGTTATTTATCTATGTACACTAGTTATAAGAATTGCAGGAAATTCTAATATTTAAACATTTTAATTCAAGTTTAGAATCATGCTAAACAATGCTACGTTTTCAGTGAAAAATTTAATGAAGTTAATTTCCCATATCATTTATCCCTTTCAGGTTTCTCCCAGTCATAGAATTTCAGAAGTTAAAGATATATTAGCTATGCAGATATCAATACCAACAGATGAACAAAAACTTGTTTTTAAAGGGAAAACATTAGTAGGTAAGAATAGTGTTATTTGGAATCTCATTGTCCCTTTAGTCTATTTGATGTAATAAACAGTGGATTTTGTTCTCTGACATTAATCAAGTTTAGTTGAGTTGAGTTGAGTAATGGTGTTTAACGTCCCAGTCAAGAATATTTCACTTATATCGAGACGTCACCAGCTATAGGCGAAAGTGCAGAAATTTTGCCTGTGTGTTGCGCTGTTGGCATTATACAGCAGGGTTCTTTATCGTGCCATACCTGCCATGACACAGGACCTCGTTTATTTTAAGTTCCCATCCGAAAGAACCATGACTTTCATTTCGTAATGCCAAGTGCTTGGCGAAAGAAAGTCACTACCCACTTTCAAGTATTGGGTCAGACCCGGCCAGGATTCGAACCCAAGACCTTCCACTTGCGGAGTGAGCACTCTACCAGCTGAGCTACTGCAGTGGCAAATTAGGTTTAGTATTTGGTTGGTTAGAATAGTCAGGAAATACAATCTACATTCTGCGAGAATTTATTTTAGGAAGATCTGAATTAGGTGATAGATGACAGTGGGCACAAAGTTAATGTCTTTGAGAACTTGATAGGATTACCAGTAAGTTTATACTCTGTAGGTGTAACAGTTTATGTTCAAATGATAATATAAGTAATGTTAAAAACAGAAATAACTGGCTGTAAAAAAAAATCTGAATAAGACTTTTCTAGTTTTCCTCTGAAATAGATATGAGTCTTTAGTGACAGTTTGGTTCAAAGCACTTGTGTATAGAATACAGATTTCATTGCTTTTCATTTTCTTGGCTGAAGTTCCACTTTGGCCAGTTTCTGGTGTAAGGAAGAATGCCTTATGAAAATCATTTGTTTTTTTTTTTGGGTGGGGATGGATGGGTGTACCACATTTGCAACCATCTACCCCATCCAGAACTAGCTGCCTCAATATAAGTTAAAGAGTCTTAACTGAGGCGTTATACGTCAATACTCCATTTCATTCCAATCCTGAAACAAAAAAGGGACATAAGCCAGAGTCAGTATACCCATTAAGTCAGCTTTTTAAGAGCATATTGTTCTAATTAATATAATAAGTATGTGGTCTCAAAATCACTGAATTTGAAATGAAACTTGGGTTTACTTTACAGTCTATATCACCAATATTTTTATTTATTTCAGATGACAAAAGATTAAGTGAATACAATATAACCGATGGATCAAAGTTATTTTTAGTCCCACAAAGAGGAGGATCAACAACAAGTACCCCATGTACTCCTGTAAAATCTCCATCCAGTCATTTTGATACAGCCAAGTCAACTGCACCATTGTGGGATAAACTTTATCAGTTTCTAAAAAGACATTTTACACCACAGGATGCAGAAAAAGTTTTGAATGAGTTCCAGAAGGTAAAACCAAGAAATAAATTTGTTTTCCTGTTTTCACTACTACCCTAATTAATTTAACCTTCCCTAAAACTTTTCTATTTATTTGATGTTAAATACTCTGAAATAATTGCACAGAATGAAAAATAGTTGTTTGATAGCTAAATTTGACTCCAGAAACTAACTTTTTAATTATTTTTCGATATGAGCACCAAAAAAATAAAATAAATAAATATAAAAATAAAAAAAAATAAATAAAAAGATAAAATAATTTTTTTAGTCCCAATACAAAACTTTTAAATTATATTTTAATATGAGCACAGAAATAAACTGTCTACTCAGCTGTAAACTATCAGTTATGTATTATTAAATTTTACCTATTTATTTTCAGGATTTTGAAAAAGGTTTATCAAGCATGAGTTTAGATGATATAGAGAGATTGGCCCAATCAAAATTACTAAGAAATAGTTCATCAGGTGCATGCAGCAACAACACAATGAGATAACACAGATGTATTAGCAATAAATGTTATAACCTTATGCTAAATCTGCTCACTGACAATATATTTATGAATATGTGATTACTAGTATTCGAATACAGCATGTTTGTACTGATAGGTGTATATTTATACATGTAATTCTTTTGTCATTTTGACTAAAAAGTGGATGTTAAGTGTAATGTAACTGTGGTGCTGCCTTGATCATTTATGGTGTCATTTTCACAATAATCGATTGGCTAAAATATTTATATGGAACTTCAAAGTTCAATATTAACATTTACTGGATAAAATAGTAACTACACTAAGTAATGATAATAAGACATTTTTAAAAAATAGCTTAAAGCAGAAAGAGAACCTGACAGTGTTTGAAATTGATAGCATTTCTGGGTGTTCAATGAAAAACTTCAAAGACGTATTTATTCATGTAATATGCGAGATTGATGTACCAGTATTAATTGTACATGTATTTTAATTAAATATAGAGATGAATTGATCAGTTACAATTTGTTTACTTTCTTTGTGTTCATATTTTAAGATTTTTAGCTCACCTGACCGAAAGGTCATGTGAGCTTATGGCATGGTGCAGCCTGTGTATGTGCGTGCGTGCGTGCGTCGTTAACACCTATTTTTTCGACTTCTCCTTCAAAACTGCTGGACAGATTTCAATGATACTTGGTCAGAAGCATGTATGGGCAATTCAGTTTGTTTATGGCGTTGCCATGGCTATCAAAACTAGGTCAAGGTGACCTAGGAGTCCAAAAATCTTAAAAAATCTTCTTCTCCGAAACAGATGATGGGGGAAAAAATCTGATGTGATATTTGGCTTCTCTAGGGTCCTAAGCCTATAGTTTGTTCATTTCGTGAAATTTGGTAGAAAAATGGGTTACGCGTTTTTGCGTTTAATTTTAAAACTTTTGTAAAATGGCTTCAAATTGTTATAACTTGACTATTTGAACAGATAATGACATGAGGTTTTCAGTTTTGACTTTTTCTTGAAATGACCTTTAAAAAAGGGTCAAGATCACAAATCAAGGTCATGACCTAATTTGTTTTAGGCAATTTTCTTGCAAATATTAAGAGATATATGAAATCAAAACATTGTTGAAATGTTCAGCATGACAAAATTCAAAAAAGTACCAAGTTTCGTAACTATATGATAATCCATGTAGGAGTTGTTGCCCCTGAAATGTTATTTTTGGCTTATAAATACTAAAATTGTGCATTAGCTTGAAAACTTTAATCTTTTTGTATAGGCATGTATATTAGAATATTGTAGGTATTGCAACAGCGATCATTTTGATATATGGTTCAAGGTCATATGATCAAAGGTCAAGGTTACAGCTGCAAAAGAAGAAATAAATTGCTAATTATCTTGAAAAATATTAACTTTTTGTATAGGCATGTACATGTATATTAGAATATTGTAGGCATTGTGACGACGATCATTTTTATATATGGTTCAAGGTCATATGTTCAAAGGTCAAGGTCACAGCTGCAAAAGAAGACTGAAATTGTTAATTATCTTGAAAACTTTAAACTTTTTGTATAGGCATGTATATTAGAATATTGTAGGTATTGATATGATGATCATTTTGATATATAGTACAAGGTCATGTGTTCAAAGGTCAAGGTCACAGCTGCAAAAGAAGACTTAAATTGCTAATTATCTTGAAAACTATTAACTTTTTGTATAGGCATGTATATAAGAATATTGTAGGTATTGATATGACGGTCATTTTGATATATGGTTCAAGGTGATATGTTGAAAGGCTAAGGTCACAGCTGCAGAAGAAGACTAAATTGCTAATTATCTTGAAAACTATTAACTTAATGTATAGGCATGTATATTAGAGTATTGTAGGTATTGCAGCAAAGATCATTTTGATATATGGTACAAGGTCATATGTTCAAAGGTCAAGGTCACAGCTGCAAAAGAAGACTTAAATTGCTAATTATCTTGAAAACTTGAACTTTTTGTATAGGCATGTATATAAGAATATTGTAGGTATTGATATGACGGTCATTTTGATATATTGTTCAAGGTCATATGTTGAAAGGTCAAGGTTCACAGCTGCAGAAGAAGACTTAAATTGCTAATTATCTTGAAAACTATTAACTTAATGTATAGGCATGTATATTAGAATATTGTAGGTATTGCAGCAAAGATCATTTTGATATATGGTTCAAGGTCATGTGTTCAAAGGTCAAGGTCACAGCTGCAAAAGAAGTAATAAATTGCTTATTATCTTGAAAACTTGAACTTTTTGTATAGGCATGTATATTAGAGTATTGTAGGTATTGACGTGACGATCATATATGGTTCAAGGTCATTATGTTCAAAGGTCAAGGACATAGTTGAATAAGTATACTGAAATTTGTTAATGATTTGGAAATTATTCATTGCATTACAGTTACTTCATGCATATTATATAAGCTACTTATAAATGAAATGTGAGTGGATATATTTCTGATTAAGTTTTGTGGCAGTTTTTAACTTGAGAAAACTTATAAAGTTTCAGTACCAATTATATTGTCTTTTGCACTTTGCAAACAATTTTGGACATATCCTCAGGTGAGCGTTAAGGCCCATGGGCCTCTTGTTTTTTATTATTAATTTTATTAATTGCATGTAGATTGAAATGATTTCAGAAAGAAAAAAATTTTCCACTACAATAACTCCTAGGCAACAATGCTAAAACAGGGGATGACATTTCTATTTATAAGCAGAAACATCTCGAGAAATAATTTCATGAGTGCGTTTGAATCTAGATGTTTTGAACTGGAACTGGCATTTTTAGTTTGCAAGTTTTCTTTAGTAAACTAAATTGCTCTAAAATGTACTTTCAGATCTTGCATTTAGCCCTATAGATACATGCGAATTTGATTGCTAGGATGTTTTATTTACTCTAAAAGGGTTTTCTGTCATATGACCAGTTTGAATTTGACATTTTCATGTACAAGCATAATTCACATGATTAGCATATTTAAATGTCATTTCATCTTTTAGAATAATCAACAGCAACAACATTTGTTCTCTGATGTCATATGATGAAACTATAAATAAATTTGTAGGGCATATAACAGAAAAATTCCCTTTTTCACAAGAAAACATGTATCTCACTTCCTGCAATAATGTGTCCATGATGCAACATGGTCATAAGTCCTCAATGGCTGTAAAATGCATAATAGTGTTTTAGGTATAAATAGTTATTTCCTATCCACCCAGTCACGACCTCACTACAACCTCATTTACACATTAAAACAGAACTTAAGAAAGGAAAACTGATGTGACTATATGACTATAGGTAGATAACATCTTTTAAATCTATTTTTTGATGTGTTACCATAGATTGATGGTGTTTCTAGAATTTTTATCCCCTGCCACTGACACTTTATATAAGCATCATGACTTCTTTCTTGTTAGATGTTAATCATATTGGTACTTTTCAATATATACCTAATGCTTCATATCTAGGCCAGTAAGAAATTTCTTCTGTACATGTATATCAACAGTAGAGCTCATTTGGTCAACCACAATCAAGGAAGGTATTTTCCTTATTTTAAACATTGGTTGGCTCTGTTCCTCAATAATGGACTGGGTGGTCTGCAGTGTTTATCTATACAAGCACTTTAAAAGCTGAATAAAGCTGAGCACTGACACAAAGCATATCAGAAAACTTACACAAACTCAAGTGCCAGACGTGTACAAATTACATGTACAAGACATTGTATATTAATAGAAAAAATAATCTTATTGTGATTAGTTAAAAATTGCTGATGCAACAACAACCATTCAGTCTATCCTTTATACAATAGGGGTACTAAGTTCAATTCTTAGTGGAGACAAAAATTCATTCTCTGCTTAATACATGAAGCTGCAAATTTAACCTGAAATTTATTAAAACAAATAAAATGACAACACATTTAGTACAAATTTTATATTTTAATCTATATTTGGAAGTGTTAATTAACAAAAATTGTAATATAACAACCATCATTTTATGTATGCATAGATAATAAAATATGGAATAGAAAATATCATTGTGGCTTTCTTATACATGTAAGTAATAACAATTACTGTCACACATAAAATATCCTTCCAGAACAATTTTAAAACTCATCCAAATTACACATTCATTAAGGTTATAAAAATGAAAATCATTAACGTAAATATGATAAAATGGCTTGAAAAATTAAAAAATATCTCAATATGATAAAATGGCTTGAAAAATTAAAAAATATCTCAAGAAATATCATTGCCACCAGAAAGGAGTGTAACACATCTTTTTATACAGTAACATAGTGTTGTGTAAAGTTTAAAATCCAAAAAATCCAATATTATCTCAATGAGTGAAAAAGAATGGGAAAATTTCATAATTATTATACTGATTTTGTAATTTGGAATTTTGATTAAAAAAATTAAAGTAACAAATAATCTTGTTCATTATTTTTTAAATCTATTTTGTATTGAACTAACTTCAAATCGAATAATAAAACAACTTCTTGATTTCATCAAGATAAACTGTTTCTAAACTGGTAAAACAAACCAGTAATTCATTAGCAACAATACAAATAATGATGTATTATTATTTATAGCATTTTGTAGAAACTAAAAATCTTATATAATATTAAGTATTATTCCTGTAAAATATTAATTTTTACAGAATTATCTTTACAAAACGAGTATCAACACAAAGGCATTAAGAGATGATTGCAAAGGTAAAACTCCATTTAAAAGAGTATTTCATTCCCTCCCTAGTTGCTAGTTAAGTAAATGCTAACTTGTAAATTGACAAAGATTTCTAAAGTAACAAAGAAAAATCTCTTGAATATTTAATTCTGGTTACAATACAGTGTATGAATGAAAAGTTCAAAGATCAATCATGGGTCATAGTTCAACCAACCAATGAACTGCATATAACACATTTGATTAACACACAAACATATAACCTGTCTTATCCTCAGATAAATGAAAACAATTTAAGACTAGACATAAAAAATGTTGTAAAATAAAACTCTGAAATAAACTACACATAAAAAAGTTAACTTCCCTGAAAAAATCAAACACTGAAATGAAAACAAGCATGCAAAGCACTTGATGAATAGCAAAAGAATGAACAGAAAATGCAACAACACATTTTACACTTCACATAACTTTAAAAAAAGTATGGAAATAAAAAGACTAAATATTTTATCTTGACATCTGAATTATGTGAATGCTATTAAAACAGATTTTTCTCTAAAAATTAAAAAATTTGTTTAAAAAACATAAAAAAATTGTATTATTGAAACTCATTTCTTGCAAAAGTAGACAGAAATAGTACTTTTGGTGAACTTAATAAACTGAGTTACAAATATAATAATTATCCAGTTTTTACTGGCAGGCCTTTCTTAAAAGTTCAGCTATTTGTATGTTTAATGTTTACAAAGGTACCACACAATATTTTCTTAAAAGTTTGAAATTTGAATTTAAAAAAAAACAAGAGGCCCATGGGCCTTTAACGCTCACCTGAGGAAATATCCAAAAACTTACAAAGAACTAAAATACAAAAAGTTCACAAAATTCCTCAAGTTTGGAAAATCCTGCAATAATTAATCAGAAATGTCTAGTCACATTTCATTTATAATAGCTCATATGCACCATTTAACTATAGTACAATAGATAACTTCCAAATCATTAACCATATGGTTATGCAGCCATGATTTTGACCTTTGAACATGTGAACTTGAACCTTATATCAAAATGGTCTTAATATCAATACGTACAATATTCTAATAAACATGCTTGTACAAAATGTTTATAGTTTTCAAGATAATTAGCAATTTAAGTCTTCTTTTGCAACTGTGACCTTGACCTTTCAACATATGACCTTGTACCATATATCAAAATGATTGTTGTCGCAATACCTAAAATATTGTAATATATATTCCTATACAAAAAGTTAATAGTTTTCAAGATAATTAGCAATTTCACTCTTCTTTTGCAGCTGTGACCTTGACCTTTCAACATATGACCTTGTACCATATATCAAAATGATCATTGTCGCAATACCTACAATATTCTAATATACATGCCTATGCGAAAAATAAATAGTTTTCAAGATAATTAGCAATTTAAGTCTTCTTTTGCAGCTGTGACCTTGACCTTTCAACATATGACCTTGTACTATATATAAAAATGATCATCATATCAATACCTACAATATTCTAATATACATGCCTATACAAAAAGTTAATAGTTTTCAAGATAATTAGCAATTTAAGTCTTCTTTTGCAGCTGTGACCTTGACCTTTCAACATATGACCTTGTACCATATATCAAAATGATTGTATACATGCCTATACAAAAAGTTAACAGTTTTCAAGATAATTCACAATTTCTGTACATGTTTACAGCTATGATCTTGACCTTTCAACATATGACCTTGAACCATATATCTAAATGATTTTCATATCAAAACCTTCAATATTCTAATATACATGCCTATACAAAAAGCTTAAAGTTTTCAAGCTATTGCACAATTTTAGTATTCATAAGCCAAAAATAAAATTTCAGGGGCAACAACTCCTACATGGATTATCATATAGTTACGAAACTTGATACCTTTTTCAATTTTGACATGGGGAACATTTTAACAATGTTTTGAATTCATATATCTCTTAAAATTTGCAAGAAAATTGCCTAAAACTGCATAAATCACAAATTAGGTCATGACCTTGATTTGTGATCTTGACCCGTTTTTAAAGGTCATTTCAAGAAAAAGTCAAAACTGAAAACCCCATGTCGATATCTGTTCAAATAGTCAAGTTATAATAATTTTAAGCCATTTTACGAAATTTTTAAAATTAAACGCAAAAACGTGTAACCCATTTATGGACCAAATTTCACAAAATGAACAAACTATAGGCTTAAAACCCTAGAGGAGCCAAATATCACATCAGATTTTTTCTCTAATCAACGGTTTTAGAGAAGAAGATTTTTTAAGATTTTTGGACCCCTAGGTCACCTTGACCTAGTTTTGGTAGCCATGGCAATGCCATGAACAAATCTGAATTGCACCGGCCCATATATGCTTCTGACCAAGTATCAATGAAATCTGTCCAGCAGTTTTGGAGAAGAAGTCGAAAATAGGTGTTAACGACGCACGCACACACGCATGCACATACACACGCCGCGCCATGCCATAAGCTCACATGACCTTTCGATTAGGTGAGCTAAAAACAGGAAATCAACTTCTTCATATACACTTAACTCGGTTCACACATGTCTAACTTTCCAATAATAATATTGGGGAACAAAATGAATTGTTTCATTTCATGCATTGAAGAAATATTCACACATCAAGGTCACACACACACACACACACTTAGACATGGCTTATAATTTTTATTGAAATATAAAATCCATGTAACTTAAACATGCAAGTTTCAAACAACACATAAGATATACACTGTATTCTAAATAAACTGTCTTGTTCTGTTATGTTTTCAAAGTAATTTTTTATAGTGGGGGTTGGGCTTGGTTTGTTGTTTTGTACTAAATTTTATGTGACTATATGCCATTTTTTATCAAATAATCTTTGTTGGGAACTTTTATTTTTACTGGATAAAGAATTCATAAAAATTCTGAAATTTGAAATTCATAACTTATAAAAATAGGTTTTGAAAAAATATTTTTGAGTATTTAAGGATGTTAATGAAGACTTGGGAGTAAAAGAATTCAAGATGACCTGTTAAAAGACCAAGAAAAATGTTGTGAACCATGTTGAATTATAAGATCTTATTGTGATTTCATACTCTCTTTAGAGTAATCTAGATAGATAAGTACATAGGTAACATATGGTTCTAGAGTAAATCTTATTGCACTGAAGAAAATATCTGAAATAATTTGTACCAAAAACTTCAGAACATATTGGTAACATATTTCATGTGTGTGTGTGTGTGTGTGTGTGTGTGTGTGTGTGTGTGTGTACAAGAAATAACAAATATATTATTTATAAAATATGGAATTCAGTACGAAACGTTTAAAAGTTTCACAAAAACAAGCCACCTCTCGTTAGTACCATTATATACCATCAAGGCAGTTACACTAGTAAAATACTGGCTCAGTTAAAACTGAAAAACAAAATTCTCTAAAACAATAATAAACTAAAATCTATATGTAACTAAATACTTAAAACTATTTACATATACTAATTCAAAAAATTTATCTACTTGCATACATTTCTAAGCACAGCAAAGCATTTTGCTTTAAATTTGCATATTATTTAAAGTCACAAAGAAAAATACAGGATATTAATCACTGGTATCAAATTAAGTTTTGGTGAAGATAAATGAATTTAAACTGTTTATACATTATGGAATCCCTACTGACCATATGACTTTGTCTAAAATTGTGACAGCGTGTCCCAGATCTCATTAGGTGTACAGTAGAATTTGACATCATTTGCTCAACCAACAGATAACAAAATTTGTTGCCAAATTTTCTAATGGTTTTTATTCAGTTAAATAGATAAAAACTTCTGATTAAATTGAAGTCAAAAACAAAATCAAAGGACTTCTATAAGTAATGAAAAGATTTACTTTTATGTTTGAATTGAGTTGAGTCTCATACATACATATATATATCTCATGTGTGTGTGTTTGTGTGTGTGCATGCAGGACTCAATTCACATGCCAATATTTCCTATAAAATTCCATTTTCCATCTGATAATATTTTGTTAAAATTAATTTTTGTTGTTCATTTATCTATAATTGCGTAAAACATTCATTTTATCTTCCTGTATATATTATAAATAAAGCACAACCGCACATTTAAAATATTATTTTTCATATCAAAAATATGCTGCAAATCATGTGATACTGATATGTGTGCTTAAGTATTTGTTTTCTCAACAGTTTGTTCCAATCTAATTTGAACAAAATAATACATTAAAAATAATATCAAATCATTTCTAAAAGTCATTCCATCCATCCATTAAATTCCAGATTAGTTCTACTAAGACTTTACACATAATTATGATATTTTGTACTACTTGACTATATGTAATTCTAATATGTGATGTATCAAGCAAAAACCATACTTCATTGTTTAAAAGATGTCTTAAGATAATAATCAATGTTAACACATGTTGTCATAATTATGATACATTAGGATTTATTTGCTTCATATATGCACACTTTATATCAACAATCAACATCTAGAATTCACTATCAAATCAAATTTATCCATAGTTAAGTAAATGTTAAGAAATAAAACAACACTCATTATTTTCTCAAAAGCTGTGATGTAACATAAAACTTGTATTTGGGGACATTTTTTTGGCATGCACTGCACTTAAATCTCATGATTCCGTCTTAAATTGTAACATGTGTCAATGATTTCATAAATCACCCCAATTCAGAAAATCATATACCAGTGATTTCATAGTAAAATCCCCAAAATCAATAAAACAACCCGTAAGTATGGTTTTACCTGACACATAACATATATGAGTATTAAAAAAAAATAAATGCCCAAGTTTCTTGTCAATTTTCTTAATTTACTGTAACAGACATACCAGTATGCTTATGGCAAGAATATTTTTATTTTATAATAATGTTTTTGACATATATATTTTTAGTGGAAAAAAGGAAACATCTGGTTAAGTGTGTACTCAAAAAATCTCACAGGCAAGTCAAAGGGATAGCCTACTTAGTAAAGGGAGGTAACAACAATTTTTTATCATAACTTAAAGTTAGGTATAACATCTAGAGTGATTTCTTATGTTATCTGATGGCATTGCTTATCTATCAAGGCACAGATAAAAGCATTGATGATAATAGGCATGGAAAGACAAACTGTGAGTAGCATGAAAATTTATCAAGTTTTTTGAGCAAATAAAGAGTGCACCACATGTATGCAAAACATCTCCCAAACTCTCCCTAAATTGAATACAAAATCATGAAAATAGCACAGCCCAAATTTATAAAAGGATTGCACCAGGTACAGTGATTTGCCAAAAGTCTTTCACATTTCATTATTATTATTTTTATTATTATTATTTTTTTTTTTTTTAGGATTAAGATGAAAATTCCTCTGTAATAACTTTTATCTTTAAAACAGAATAATAAAGAGAATAGTGACTTCTGATTTTTTTAAAATAGAAAAATGAACTACCAAAAAAAAAAAAAAAAAAACTTAATATATAAAAAATATTTTTTGTTTTATAGCTAAAATTTTGAATCAAAAATAACTTTAAAATATGTTTTCAAATCTGATTTATGTAACCTGTTTGAAAAAGTATTTGAAAACAGTTTGTTTGTTTTTTTTAGGTGATAGACTTAGGACAGATCACTGTTTGAGGGAGTTTGGAGGTTAGTATAGTAATTAAATTACATAAATACACTATAAGATATATTTATATCAGTAACATTAAAAAACAAAAACAAAAAAAAACATATATTAATTAAAACTACATCTACATAATAGAAACCAAAAAAATCAAAAAAAATCCTAGCAACAAAACCAGTTACATACTGACTAAGATGAGTGGGTTAAAACTGAATGACTTCACATTTTAGAAAATACAAAAACATTTGTATAACGACAAAGTAAAACACATTTTCCACATTAATTTTTTAATTACAGAAATAAAACTAAACTTGATGGATTATATTCAACCCTTTCTCAAACATTATGTTAAAAACTTCTTTTTTCCAAAATGTTCAATTAAAAAAAAAGTACATGTAATGACGATAATGTATGTACACATGTATTGGAAATGACACATAAAAACTGAGTTGTCTCCCTTTTAAAAAATTACAAGTCCTTTGAATTAATAAACCAAGCAATATTAATCTAGATAAAAAGTAAAAGCAGTGTATATGATGTTGTTAGTGGTCAAGTCTTTAGTACCTCCTTTGCAGATAAAGTTTTAAAACAATATGTCAAAGAAAGAGTTGATTTAAATTGGTAAATATATTAACAGAATTACATATTTAGATAAAATATATACCGGTGTTACTGACTATATAAAAACATAACCATGTAACGAATCAAATTTTATTTTTATTGCATAATTTAGACATTCAATATCAGTAAGCTAAATAAAATATTCTTGACATTTTTTTAATGCATAGCCAATATCAGAAGCAGAAAATCACTACTGTTTTTACTGAGACAATTCTAAACATATTTTTTATCATACAATTTCCCACAAAATTATATTTAGAAAAAAATATTTTTTCCATATGTAAAATGAATATCAAACCAAACATTTATAGCACAATATAGAGCAAAAAGTCCTAAGTTCACATAAGGTTTTTCAAATTACCATAAAAAATTCTTTATTTACCAGTGAATAATTATACAGAACTGTACTTCTACCCAATTTGTGGTCAAAAATGTTCCCTTTCCTAGTATTAAAAGTGTATGAAGTGTATTTTTTTTTCAACATTCCAAGTTGTGCTTGCAGCCCACCCCCCTTTAAATTTTCACCCAAAATGGCACTCAATGCTGCTTCTAAATTCCATGGACTCTGACCAAAATTTGGTTAAAAGTACAGCACTGTTATCAGAATAGAAAAAAATATGTGGGTCATATATATAAATGGCAATATGTGGAATAATGGCATATAACATCAAATAATGCCCTATAACATTTCGTGATTTTAACAACAAAACAAAACAAAGTAACTGATATTATACTGATTATTCATTCACCCTGAAACTTCCAAAATTTTCCACAGGATTACAATGTAGAACATGACAACATTTAGTGCAAGCTAGTCTTTTTGTAGGTCATGACATTATGCATCAATGTTGATCATGATTCTTTGCTATATGCAACTTAAATATAGGTCATCAAGACATACAGAGCATACGTAGGTCATGAGACTGGAACATCAATGTAGGTCACAACACTGGAACATTAATGTAGGTCATGGCATTGGAAAATCAATGTAGGTCATGACAAAGAGAAGTTACTTTTTAGGTCATGACATTGGGACATCAATGTAGGTCTCCATACTACAACACTGAAGTGTTCATGACACTTTAGTACTTCTATGTACCTCATGACTCTAAGAATAGCTTTGAACCTGTTGGTAATGATACTGTAAACTTTAAAGCCATGACATCATAAAACATCATCAATAAAATTCACGATTTTTCGTCAAATAAATTCTATTGTTGAGTATGGTTATGATGTATCTGTATGTTTCCTAATTCAATTAAATTTTACTGAGTATGGTTTTCATATGTTTGTAGGTAATAACACTATGGAATGATACATTTTAAATTCACTGAAGGTTTTAAATATAATGTAGGTCATGACACAGAGAAGTTACTATTTAGGTCATGACAATCTGTCAAGGAAATGCATGGGAATTCCCAGATGGAATAAATAATTTTTATCAGCTGATAGAGACTCCATGTCTAAGGAAGAGCACATTTTGTCCCACACAATCTCCTGTAATGACGGAATTTGTAGCCAAATCCTCTGAATTCCATTTGTTCTTACATTGTCATATTTACAAACACCACCAAAAACATACATACATCCTTCCTGTAAAATAAAATAATAATAATATAGATACAACAGATTTAAACTTTTACATACATGTATGCATAATTTTTACAATATATTTACTCATGAGTATATTGACTAAGCTGTAAAAGTAAATTTGCAATGGGTTCGTATAATCTATTTAGATGGTGTTAGACTTAAAACTCAAAGCATCCTCTCCTAGCAAATCCCATGTTTTAATATAGTATATACCAATAAAAGTATAAATAAGAAGTGTCAAATAGTAAATTAAAGTTTATATATATATATATATATATATATATATATATATATATATATATATATATATAATGCATAGCTTCTACTTACAGGAGTGACATCAGCAGAATGGAAATAAACTGGAATTTGTAACTTTGTAGATAATTTTGTCCATTTATAAGTTCTGAGACAAAGTTTCCATATATCATCTAATATAGTTTGATCATAAAGTCCACCAACAATGTACACATCTAAAAAAAAAGAGACAAAAAATTTTAAGTACCAAATCTAAACAGTTTAATACACATATACATGTATATTTTAATGTTTACAGTGATCCTAAGAAAGATGATTGCTTATCTTTTAAATTTAAAATTTCTGCCTTTAACAACATGAAAAATTATGTGATGTCACTAGATGTTACAGTCACATGGCTGGACTAAGTTACAGTCACATGGCTGGACTAAGTTAAAGTCACATGGCTTGACTAAGTTACAGTCACATGGCTGGACAAAGTTACAGTCACATGGCTGGACTAAGTTACAGTCACATGGCTGGACAATCCTATCAGGTAAATCCAAATTATCTATGTAATAAAACTTTACAAATTACAAGGAGTTGTCTTTTCTTTGCAAATTATTCTAAACTGAGTAAGAGTCTGTCTTAAACTATTAAAAGAGTACTTACTGTTTTTAAAATTTACACAACTGTGACATTTTCTTGCTTTTGGATATCCTAGTATGAAAATATAGTAGATTTGGCATTTTAAATGTAATCAACAACCATGGATTTGAAGTTACAAACAGAATGTAATATAAGTAAGTATGCTAATTCTTGTTGTTTTTGTAAATAATAACTCATTCATGTAATCATATGTAAAGTACAGATATAGAAAAATATCTTTATAACCTACATCTTACACTGTCAACTTTTACAATTCACTGGTTCAAAAGGTCCAACAAACTGAATCTCAACACTTGCTGTTGTCTTCCAAAAATATGCCAATTAACACAAAATTAGATATTGTATATAAAAATTACCATTTTGAAAATTTTGATGGTCTTAAAGTAAAATCTGGTGGTCTAGTTTCTACCTTGGACAAATGACTTCTTAGCCTTGGGGGCAATGAACTGTCATTCAGTGCTCAATAATGTAACAACTGTATCAATGTTCTCAAACTAAAGCCCATAAAGTTGATAAAATATTCAGATACAAGTATACACAAATTACTTAAAAAGTTAAGTGCAAGACAGTATCATCATCAAAACAGAGTATAAATAATACACTTTTATTATGTACTTCCACAATATTGCATAGATATTTTTAAGAAATTTTAAAACGTAATGAAATTATGACAATAAACAAGAATTCCACAGAATTAAATGTCTCAACTGGTTAGTTTTTGATTGAGTAGAAAATACATTACTTCAACATAAACTTTCACATTTTGACATGCCTGCCACCACTGCCAATGACAACACCGGAAAAATAACACCTAAGTCTTGCCATATGGTGATACCAGGCTCGACAAAAACTGATAAATTATGCATATTATAATTACCATGGTCTTTATCAGGTTTGGTCTGAACCTCCTCCCAGGAATTTCTTTGCAAATCAAAGGATTCAATCTGAAAAAAAAAAATCATTTTCACTAATTTAAAAGTATATTAAGAAAATTAATAATTCAATAACTGGAAAAAAAGTTTTTCATATTTATAAACTCTCTCTCTCTTTCTCTCAAATAAGAAAAAAATCTTTGTGTTTAAAAAAATCTCTCTCTCTCTCTCTCTTGAATGATTAACAAATCTACCTCCTTCTCTTTCGATTAAATATTTTACCTTTTCAAGACCGAATGCAGCATTAGCTCTGCCTCCACCAAACATAAACAGTTTGTTTTCACAACAGACCACTTCATGTCTGTACCTAGAAATCAAAAATATATACATGGATTTAAGTGACATTTTCATTTTTTAACAATGACACATATTATCATTACTTATCACAAGAACATGCTCAGTTGTTAGTTGTATGATCATTATGATGGTTTATGTTACATCAGAAATTTTATAGCTACTATTAAAATTAACAATTTTCCCTTTTTTTATTTGTATATATATATAGTTCAAATACAATTCAAGGGAGTTACAGAAGACAACTGACAACTGAGTATTTACAAAACTACATGACAAAAATGAAAGACGACAACACTGAGGTCAACATTCCATGGCTACAATGCCTCTGTCTTTTCAGATGAGACGAAAAATAATTGGAAATTTTTCATTGTCTTAAACAAGACTTTAAATCTGCTGTTTTTATTTATCTATTATAGATTATAAAAAAACCTTGAACATGTTGAATGAACAATTGTTGTGTCAAATTCGTATATACTATATAATGAATTATCAATTTTTTTTACAGAATCAGCTAAATTACCTGCTTTCTGGAGAAAATCTGGATGTATTGACTAATTTTTCCCATTTTGCTGTTTGTAGATCTAATTTATGTACATCCATGTTGTACATCCAGCCTGAGGTACCACCAACTATTAACAAGTCTTTACCTACTACTGTCATAGTCTAAAAAAATACAGAATTTCTTGTAGGTTATTGTAACGTCTCTTTGGAGTAAGAAATCACTATGGCAACAAAATTAATCATGTAAACAATGTGTCATCAATATATACTGATTCTTCCTCATCACAATGGAATAAATAAAATATTAACAGAAATTATGTACACTTATTTTTAGAAACTTGAATACAGTCTGCTAAACAAAATAACATTCTTTTATGTGTTATCTTATAACAGGTGTAAGTTTAATTCAAATTAAATGGAATTTCCCCCTTTGACAATTGTGACTCATCCAAATGTGTCTATTAATTTCATCCCATATTAGGAAATTTTAGCCTTTATTATTATAGCACAAGCTATTTTTAACCATAAATTCAATAAATTTCTGGAAAATATCAGTAAGGATTTTTCAAATCACAGTCATACAATGCATGTAATATGACAAGGGGCATCAAATCTAGAATTTACTTACATGACCATATTTCTTTTGTGGTGGCTCCCCAGAACATACAAACAGTCGCCATTTTAACGTTTCTAAATTACATATATGTAACTGGTTACTACTACTATGTCCAAATGGAACACCAGTACCCCCAAAACAAAGTAGATTTCTTCCATAACGTACAGCTGTAAAAAAAATTATATATATGTTCATTTAAATGATAAAAAACAAAAGTTCATACTTCAATTACATTGTGACAAAATGTTACATAAAAAGAATTATTTTACATATAATTATCACTATTACCTGGATCTAGCTTACAAATAATGACATCATTATCATGACACCCACATAAGGCAACATTGAAGCTATATGACAAATGTGATGAATTCAGTTTGACTATTGTCAATCTTTCCATTTCTATGCATCAATATTCCTTCTTCTCCAGCATATGGTGTACCGGGGCATATGTTTCACAGTTAATAAGGGATGGTAGGGCTTCTTCCCATTACAGGAACTTTCCACAACAAAGCAAGCTACTAGCATATAAATTGCTGACTCGTGGATATTTTAAGCCTAGACTTAACAAGGCCCTGAAAAAGTTGTGTGGTTATCATCAAAATATTGTCAATAAGCATGATCTGATGTATCCAAACTCATCCTGAATAATTTTCAAGTCCCAAACTTCCATGTTCCTTTTTGTTCTCAAATTTGATTTCACATGGGGCCAGTATAGCTTACTTTCTAGAGCATCTGGCCTAATTTCCCTAGTGGAAGTTCAAATTTCACTGAATTAGCAAGTTTTCAAAGTTTTTACTTCCTTTTTGAATTCTACTAGTATGTTTGTGTTTGATTATGTAGATCTATCTTACAAATAATTAACATAATTACCTGAATGTGAAGCTAGTTCAATTGGCATAACTCCTTCAGTTTGTAATAACAACCATTTTCTTTTGGCAAAATTATATTTCCAAAGCTAAAAGTAAATGAGAGATTTTTTACCATGAATGCCTACCAATAGGAAAATGATTCACAGTTTCAAGATTTAACGGAAAATCAACTGATAATAACTTTTTTTCAGAATGTTGTTTTTATCTTGTTCAGAAAATACTTACAGTAAACATATTTTTATTCAATCAGGGCAATATGTTTTTATGTGTAGTTTTGAGATATATATCTTCTGATTTGCTCAACTTAAGGTTGGTTTTTATATGAAGAAAAGATAAAGATTTTACTGCTGAAAAGTGGTAAGTGATCATAGTAAATAGATAAATATGATAAAATAGAAATAAATGCTTTAAGGATGTTATGATCAAAATTTAATGTCTATTCATCGTTAATCTTTAAAAGAAAAGTGTCACTGAGTATTTATGGCAGTGTCAGATACCATTTAACAAAACACATTCAATTTACTATCACACTGCTCGAGCTCAAACAGAATAAATGTTGTATTGTAGGAAGTATTATAGTTCACAATTGTACTGCTTTCAATTAAAAAAGTTTTTGTATACTTTCTGTCACTTTATAGTAACGACAATGTGCAATGTAAGAAACTTTGACTTAAAACTTTACTTAATACTTATTATTATTATTAATATTAAAACATTAAATAATTATGAGAGGATGGTTTAAAAATGCTAAATTCTATGGTTTACCAGCTTGAACTTTCACAAATTAAAACTCATGTGCACTTGTGTTGGGCTCACATACCTCTCTAAATAATGGATAATAAGTGTCCTCTGTATTTTCTGCTTCCCAGAACCTTGGATTATATCCGCCGAGTACATACATGTTAGCATCATCCACAGCTACTCTATGTCCACTTCTAGGATGTAAATATTCTGGATCTAGTGAAAAAATAAATGAAAATTAAACAAAAAATTCTTAATAATGAGTAATAAGAGCAAAACCTGTCTAAACTGAACATGTGCTAATTAGGAAATTAATATCATAAGCAAATAGAAGTCCATCTTTTTTTGCCTGTAATAAATCTAATATATGTATACATAATGAGTTGAGTAATGGTGTTTAACGTCCTAGTCCAAGAATATCACTTATATCGAAATGTCGCCAGCTATAGGTGAAAATGTAGAAATTTTGCCTGTGTGTTGCGCTATGGCATTTTACAGCAGGGTTCTTTATCATGCCATGTCTACCATGAAACAGGACCTCGTTTATTTTAAGTTCCCATATGAAAAACTGTGACTTTCATTTAGTAATGCCGAGTGCTTGGCGAAAGAACAGTCACTTCCCACTTTCAAGTTTTAGGTCAGACCCAGTTGGGGTTCAAACCCACGACCTCCCACTTATGGAGTGAGCTTTCTACCAACTGAGCTACCACAGTGGTCTGTATACATATTGATATTCACTATTTGGTCATTCTAATACGGCTTTGAGCAAACAGACCCCATAAGATCAACAAAAGTTAATACTCTTGTTGTTGTTTTACATTGCATCAAAAGTTTTTGCTGTTCGAAATACCGGGTAATATATATGGTCCAACCATAACTCAACTAAATATGTTATGTATGAGTTTTATTCAAGTGTTTCTGAGACCCTTCTGTTTTTGCATTTTAAATCGTTATTAGAGTACAAGTGAACTTACCTGCAGTGTTAGATACACATTGAAGTAACATTCAGTGTATTATATTAGCGCTTAGCCAAACAATAGAGATATACCCCCCGGTAGAATATTTTTGAAAGAAAAATGTTTGCTTTCAGAAACAAAACTATGATAAATGTAGTGAGTAAGAGAATAACGTATATTATCTTTACATAATACAAGATAGGAAACAATTATTTTGATACATTCTTATATTTTTTATAATTTTTATAAATAAGCACCATGTTGACCCATAACTCTCCTACAAATTTTAATCAATAAAGGTTAGAGACTATAACTTATAGATCTATAAACCTATATTTTTCATTGATATAATATATAAAAATCAATTATACAACAATTGATACATTCTATGACTTATGATTACAAAAATACATTTTATGTGTATTGTTATCAATAAAAACGACTGCCATTTGTGTTGGAGCTAGTAATTACTTTGTGTGTTAATATCATTTTTTATGAATATCAAATTAAAAACATATGCATGTATACTACCTTTAAACCAGGAGGGAGATACAGCATATACAGAACAGCTAGTTATCACATTATCACTGTATATGTTATATAGCATTGACTTTTTACAAAGAATATATCAATCAAACATAATTTTTTTTTCAAAATTTTTCAATATTGTAATAAACATGTATATAAATACCCAATAACTTCAATATATCAATTTCTTTGATATAATGAAGTTGAGTTGAGTAATGGTGTTTAACCTTCCAGTCAAGAATATTTCAATTATATCGAGATGTCACCAGCTATAGGCGATAGTGCAGAAATTTTGCCTGTGTGTTGCGCTAATGGCATTATACAGCAGGGTTCTTTACCGTGACATGCTTACCGTGAAACTGGACCTCGTTTATTTTAGGTTCCCATCAAATAGAACTATGACTTTCATTTTGTAATGCTGAGTGCTGCATTGGCAAAATGAACAGTCACTACCCACATTCAAGCCTTCGGTCAGACCCAGTAGGGGTTCAAATGCATGACCTCCCACTTACAAACGAGCACTCTACCAACTGAGCTACCGCAGTGATATATTGAAAATATTGGGTATGTATATATGTAACATATGTTACACACATACATTCTTTGCAAGTATAACCAAAATCTGCTCTCATTTGCTTAAAATACGAAAATGAGGGTTTTTACTTGTCAGGGTTAGCGTAGTATGAAGGGAGTTCACAAAGTTCAACGGGATGTATTCCCGTATTCCTAATGTATATCTTATCCTTGTTTGAATTAGTTTTTTCACAAAATCTGTATTTTAATGGTTTTGTGTTTTAAAATTATTCTGTATCTGTATCAGCAAATTGACTCAGGTAAATATTTTTGCTGAGGCAGGCACACAACATAAATAAATAAATAAATAAATAAATAAATAAATAAATAAAAATAAATGAAAGATAAACAATTTCACTTTCACTACTAACGATAAATCAACTGTCGTACAAATTAAAGTACCGTACATGTACTAATTAACTTACTGAGATACAATAGATATATGATACACCAGTACATACAATAAACTAGGACTGGTTCTCTCTGGGATTATGATCTAATATACTATTATTATTAATATCCTGTCTATAGACAGACTGATCTAATGATAAATCATGTTATTTAAGACTGCATGTTGCAGCAGAATGAATGAATGAATGAATGAATGAATGAATGAATGAATGAATGAATGAATGAATGAATGAATGAATGAATGAATGAATTTTAAGAAGAAAAAAAATGAGTGCTAATTTTCATAATGAAGTGTGTTCCTTTTTTTTTTAAAAAAAAATACACCATAAAATACCAACATAATAATTAATAGAGACTTGATTTACCCGTATTCATGCTACAATAATTACACATCTAACTTGAAAAGTATTAAAAAATCTGATGAAAAAATAATCCTAAAGTACAAAAATAAATAAATTTCCCTGGTATTTTATTAATATCAGATTACTTATAGTTTCTTCATTAATTCTGGCATTACTAAACATTATGGCATTACCCAATCAAAATGTCTGTTTGATAAATATTATGCAATTTTACCTGAATATTGAATTAAAACACCTGCAAGGTTACCTGATATTTGTCTTGTGGCTTTTGATAAGACGGGGCATTAATTAATTCTATTGTGGCTTCATTAATCCACACTGTGTGATGTGATCAACAAAGAAGGCTGTTGAACAATGTCAACCTTTGACAGATAAAGATAAAATTGAAAGTTGTAACATGTATTGGAAATTAAAATACTACGTAATTCAATAAATATAAGTAATTGATTATAAAGAATGACATTAAATATGCTTGTCCAATACATGAAAAAAAAACATTATTTATTATTAAAATATTATAAATATGAATTACTTCTCAAATCATTTTTTAAAAGAATGAAATATTTGAAATTAAAATTACGTTTTTCTCTAAACTGATTTGAAAGCAATATATATTGTTGAAAAGAGTTAAGATAACAAACATCATAACCACTACTAATATACAACTCAAATTAATACTTAAAATTATTTTAACAATTTATAGTAAAAAATGACTAAGTTTTTTTCACCCAATGAAACATAAAATTCTAATACCTGATTACTGAAGATATACTTTTTGAACTTATTTGAACTGAATTGAATAATGATTATCATCACAAATTAGATTACCTGAAAGCATACTTTACTAAAGATCATCATGGCTCTAATATGATAGAATTTTGCCATTTTTTCTTACAGAATGTATGGGCACAAACAAGAACATATTTCTTACTTTTAATGATGATTATAAAAAGACACAATTAATATATTGCTATGTTCCCATTTTTGGTAGCCAAAATCACAATTGGCTACTAATTTCTAAAAAAAAAAAAATTCTTTCAAAAAGTAACATATTTTAGCAAATTTGTGAGAAAATACTTTAAAAAAGACTATATTTTCACAATTTTTTTAAATTTGGCTACTTGTAATTTTAAATTCATGGAAACATAGATATTGTAAAAGTATTAAATTTGATACTGATGCAGATACTTGGTCATGTATTATTTTTAATGATGGTCCCAATTACCGGTTTTTACTATTGGATCCAAATAGGACACTCTTTCATGTGTGTGCATGTGTGTGTGTATGTGTGTGTGTGTTTACTAAATAAAACTTTGTGAAAACGTTTTGAATACTATGTAACATATTATAATGATTATATACAAGTATGTATATGTGTATTATAGATTCAATATATATTACTTGTATGTTTAATTAAGGCTCTATATTTGCCACCTTGGATGTATATATGACTACAGACTGTATGATGTTTAAAGCCAGTAAAGATTATTGAATTGAATTGAATTGATATTTCAATTTTTTAAGCTGAATTATTTCTATCGATTAAATCCAAATTCATATTGTAGCTTTATGAATTATATACAAAAAACCAGATAAGTCTAGTAAAATCTGTGTGATAAATACATGAGCCTCATTGTTATGTTTATGATAATTAACAGTTAATTAGTTCATTAACATAAAAAATATACAATAATGTTTACAGCTATAACAACATAAACAATTAATTTTTTGGAATTTGGCTAACAACAATAACTTGGAGTATCTGCATGTTGTTAATAAATATACCAGACAAACCATCAAGAAAATGAAATTCATTTGCTTTTACTTTCCTGTTGTAACAAGTACAAAAGCATGAATGTTTATCACTACCACCATACCCAAAAAGTACAATGGCTAAGTCATGGTTACTTTAAAATTCTTAATTTACAAAAAAAAAAAAAATCTAAGTTTTTTGTTTTCTAAAAGTGCTTTACATTTCCATTTGTGAAGATAAATTCAAATTACCATGATAGCATATTTGTAAAAAATGATTTTGTATTCTTTACTTCAACACATTAATTACTATAAAACATGTATGTCTTGTGATTATACCAAACATTAGACATTTCCCATACTATCTGTGCTTTAAACTTTCAGATAATTTTGTGCAAATTTTACACCCACAATCCCAATATAAAAATTATTTGTTTTTCACAATTTTATTTGAAATTTAAATTATTCCATTAGCTGACATTTTCGTAGATAGCTTGACAATCTCCCAAACTGAGAATTTAATTTATTAAAACATGTATGTTTATGACACCTAAAATTTAACTCTTTAAACAGAACTTTGTTGAACTATCATTTGTCTGCCATGTTTAAGAAATAAAATTCAAATGTAACAACCCCCATTATAATCGTGTCTAAGAGACAGTTTAGTAGAAACTGTCCAATTACGAATCATGGTGTTTAACACTATAAAGGTCTAAATTCCAGTCCACAGTCTGAACAGAACCTTATGTGAGAGAGTTCTGGCAGTTTCAGGGATTTTTCTGGCCACTCACAGGGTTCGGTAAAGGGACCCATTCCCAATGCCAAAAAGCATACATTTTTCCCAATTTTGTAGGTAAAATTCCCAAATGATCCTGCTTTGAGAAACTAAAGAAAAAGTGAAAAAACTCTATATTTTTGGTGTAGCTTGTATATCTTTTTAATAACCTGTATTTATGCACATTTTGATTTATACTCAATGAGGATCTGGTAGAATGGGAGCAACTCATGAAACAACTTTCTCAGATGTTTGTATTGAAGCCAATCTATGAAGATATTGTGCTAATGTCTGAGTGATTTGGTACAAATGAGTGACTACCAGCATGTATCAAAATAGTTAATATTCCAGGCAAAATATTTGATGTGCTGACAATGTGAAAATTTTTAAAGTTTAATGAAAAATTTTCCCAAAATGTTGATTTTGTCAATGATTTTCCCAATTTTCATCCCAAGGTCCCTTTCCCAAAATGGCCAGAAAAATCCCTGAAAATTATGTATACAAAGCAACAAGCAATAACTCAGCACTGTAAGACAAAACTACATACTAGACAACATAGATATAATAGCAAAACTTTGTAAAATGTGTATGATACTTTTAACTAAGCATTATACATCATTGTACAAAACAGCCCCTGTGTGTAGTTCAAGATAGGCAAATTGTACAACATAAACACAATATGAAATGCTCTTGGTATAAAATGGTTCTTGATATGTTGCAAAATGTCAACAATATTTCCTGAGCAGTGTAAGCTATTGAAGCTAGTCATTTCGTACCATAACATATCATGAGCATTTTGTACCCAAATCCATTAATTCTTAGCATGTTATATGACCATTTCATACCATACAGTATAATGTTTAATTTAGTGATACATGTACTACCATTCTGAACCTGTTACTATAAACATAATAAAAATTACAATTTTTAAAATATTATATATTTATTAATTGATTCAATTATTAACTAACAAAATATTTTTTTAAAAATGCAACAAAAACATGTTTACACACCAACAATACACATAAAGGAATTGTTTTTTCAACCTTTACAAAATCTTTAATAATGTACTTCTTATGCCATAGCAAAGTTCTTCATTGCCAATCTTGTGACTTCAGATGAACACCCTCAGTTGAAAAATGTTTTGCCGTTGAAAATCTAAGCTTAGGAAAAAAAAAGTACAGGTATATGTTGAGCTAGAGGCATAGGTCATGAAATTTCCAAATGTCTTTAGTTAATTTGGTTAGTCTTTTTGTCTTTTTTCTGTCATATTGAGAGGCACTCATATTCCTAAGGTTTAGTCAGAGAGAGGGGGGATTAGAAAAATTAAATGGTACAAAACTGTAGCAAGAAAAGAGGATACATGGGGGAAACTCGTAAAATGTATGGTACGAAATGGCAGCATTACAATATCTTACTAAATGTTAGCAGTACACAACTGGTACAAAATGGTCAAACACAAATTGATGATGGTAAGAAACAGTCGTGGTAAAAAAGATTTTTGACACAGTATGAAATGGTTATGATACAAATTACTATAATTCTATGCTTCTTGATATATCTGCTTCTTCAGAAAGTGTTCAATGCTATTTGATAAGACCTGTGGGTTAAGACAGAATTGAAATAAAGGAGATAATTATTAAACCATATAAGATACATCCTTTAAATTATCACCCTGCATCTATTCATGCGTTCATCTCTTTTAGTCATATTTTATTGTACTGATTGCATCACATTGTTTTTCCCACATAAATGAGAATTGACTTATGTATAATTTACATAAGAAACGTATAACTTAACGCAGGAAGTAAACAACTAGTTGTGGCCATTATTACACGCCCTTGGCTAAACTTGACAAGTCAAGTGTCACTCCGCAAATGTAAAACAGCTGATCTGTCACCCGCAAAAATAAGGCAAAATCTCTGAAATCCAAGAAATATTTATCTCCAAATCGATTAAATAGACATTACCGATTCCATTTATGGTATCATTTTCAGTCGATTCTTCATCCTGCTCAACAGGACCAACTTTTTCAAATGTAAACAAACCCGTAGCCATAATTCACCCTTCATTACCCAAGAATGACAAGCATCTACGTAACAGCAAACGGAAAACACTTTTGTGACGAAGAAGAAAATTACTGTCAACAACGTTGATTGGACAACAAAATTGAAATATGTCCAATCAGAATTAGTGATACAAAACATGAGGTGATAACGATTCACACCAAAACGTATTCTTAATTAATTTTCCCAAGTCTATACCAATAAATTTTATAACCCAACGGCGTTTGATTTTTGCGTTTTATTAGAAGAGTCATTGCAATGTACCACAGACTTACCAAATAGTATTTTCATCTGATCTTACAATTTTTGTTCAACTCAACACAATGTTTATTGCTAACTCAGTAATCAATTAATTAAGTTATAATACGCGCACGTGTTAATTTATATATAACAAATACCTGCTAAATTTTGATGTGCCAGATGTGCACATTTCGGAAAATCATTCCTCATCAGTGACACTAGGGGCCGAAAAAGTTGATAGATTAAAAACAAACGCCAAACAGTTGCAAATTAATGAATCTAAAGTTCCAAAATCAGTGTGAACCAAAATCCAGCTAAGGAATGTTTTGCAGGAGGGAACAGACCTTAGTTTTAAATAAATTTCAAAAATTAAGACGACTGAAAATTTTGCTAAATGGTATATTTTCTGACAGCACAAAGTACTGTGTTAAACGAGATTCACCCCAGCGTATCATGTCACGGATACCCATAACTCTGTCATTTTACGTAATCTCCGAATATTTGGCATTTTTCCGAAAAAAAACATTATCCCGGGGGTTTGTGATGTCTTCTTCTTCCAATAGAGAACTGGACGCTGATGGGGTGTTTAAGGTTTCCGCTGCTACAACTAGAGCACTGTACGCAACACCGTCTTCCATATTTACAAATTAAAAAACAAGAAAAGTTTAAGCGTTATAGTGATGATGTCAAGGAGTGTCTTGATGTTAACTTCTTGAATTTTGCCAGTGATGAAGCTGAATTGACACAAGCTGGTAGTTGATTTCATTCCTTTATGGTTCCGAAGTTGGAAAGAAAGAATTGTTGATGGAACGGCGATTGAGTCGTTCCTGTAATCGATGGTTTCAGTATGACGTCATAGATAAAGATGACGCCTTAAAACACCTTGAATACGGTGACACCAACTCCTTAGGTACTACAGAATTATATAGGTCTTTGTATATTCAAGAATTAAAAAAACTAGCTAAAATGAAGGTTTCATATGGTTTTAAGACTTGGGGCTTTCGACAAAGTTTTTTATGACTTTAATAAATGATAATATATGTGTTGAAAAACGTATGAAAAAGTAAAAAAAAAATATATTAATATATATAGACCGTGGCGACGTACTTCATTATTGGGCTTACCATAGTGACATATGTGTCAGGCTACACGAAAGCAAACACGAAAGTTGCGTCTCAGGAAGCCGTGTGATATATTAGCTTTCGTTACTACGTACTCCACCGATATGGTTCTCCCGGGATGGTCATCCGATATGGTGGCTCCGACTGGTACTTGCGTAAATGTAATGCGTATTGATTTCAAGTTGGAAGGTTTAACTATTAAAACCAGAGTACAAATGTGAATTTTGATTATTCTCATCAAAAACTTGTACATGAATTAAAAAAGAAGGAAGATATTTATAATGAGAAAAGCCACCACCACCACCACTATCACCATTATTTATTTATTTATTTATTTATTTATTTATTTAATTAATTAATTAATTAATTAATTAATTAATTAATTAATTAATTTATTTATTTATTTATTTATTTATTTATTCATTTATTTATTTATTTATTTATTTATTTATTTATTTATTCATTTACTCAATATTGAGATATATGAACATTTTAAATATAATATAAATATTATAACCTAAAGTATACACTTGTAAGAGGAAGGGAGAAACACCTAAAAAAAATCCTCACCGAGTGCCCCGGCTGAGGATTGAACCTGTTACAAACTTATATATTTACAATCAAAATTAAATTCTCTGTAATAAACTATTTGACGAGTGATTCGATATATCACAGCATAGACCGAAAGCTTCACGTGCGACCTTTTGTATTCTGACGTCATGGTTTTGCATCACGGGAAAGTATGAATGCATTGGAAACAACGGCACTACGTTACATAGACCGCCAAGGCAAAAAAATTGAAAAGGA
The DNA here is from genome assembly GCA_029721355.1 of Tegillarca granosa. NCBI lineage: Eukaryota > Metazoa > Mollusca > Bivalvia > Arcoida > Arcidae > Tegillarca > Tegillarca granosa. The sequence continues at coordinate 6,225,915 of CM056599.1, forward strand.
TAAATCTAAAGACCGCAGAAATCTCGGTCTAGTTACAAAGATGTAAACACAAATACACGTGACAAGTCGCGGAATGTAAACAATTCATCGTGTCAAGACGCAGAATGTAAACAAAACATAAACGATAAACGTATACTACATTTTTAGTGGATTTAATGGCCTGATTAAATAAAGTTGTGAAAGCACAGATATCTAAATAAAACTTTGACACGTTTATCTGTTATTGTCATTTTTTGAAAATGAGTACGTACGGGTGAGCGGAGCTAACCAAGTTTGATGCAGTTGAAACCTGTTCGGTATTCACAAGAAATTTCCAAGAAAATCATGAATGAATTAATCAAATTTCAAACATTTGTAAGTTGTAAGCTACGGATTGTAAATATAAGCATTAAACTTTGTTTGTAATCGATCTATGATGATTTGAATCCGAATGGCTCTCGCACTAATTTGTCATAAACCGCTTCGCGGTTTATTCAAATTAGCGCGAGAGCCATTCGATCTAAACCATCATAGATAGATTACAAACAAAGTTCAATGCTTAAATGTATAAATACAGTAACTTTATTGTAAGATTTAATATGCAAAAGTACTCTTTTCTATAAGTAAATCAGAGTTTTATGTGTCAGCAAATGAAATGCATATTGACCAATTCGAAAACATGACAGGGGAAGTAACTCTTACGATTGAAAACGAGGCTGGGGGGGCAAATCGAGCCTTATGACGCAAAAATGGGTACTTTTGATACGGTCTTTTTTAACATAAGATACGTGGAAGGAAAGTTGTTTAGCAAACGAATTACGATGGAAGATGGAAAACGAAAGCTTGATAAAATCAAGGATCATTTTCAGTCGTTTGTTAAAACGTTTGAAAGTAAAAGGTAGTAATAGATAGTTTGTCTCATTTAATCCCGCCAATTTGTCTCTAAACTTTTGACTTGTGTCAAGTTATCTGGTGATAAGTTTTAAGCGAGTGGTAGACGAACGAGTCAAACTACCATGTTGATGCTGATTATACAGTCACTTTACTTTAAATATATCGATCTAAATTATCATATCAAAGACAGTCTTAATTCAGTAGTATATATTTGAAAAGATGTTTTAGTTTTCAAGTCTTCTTAAATGAATATTAATTACAAAATCCATCAGGGGTTCAAAATTATATTTCACAATGAAAGGCCCATGACTATTTGCCTTTAATTTTGGTAGGTCCAAAATTAAGATCTGGAGATCCCATATCAGCACTGGAAGGTCCATGTTCACCAAAATCGATCATGTTGATGAACTTTTTATTATTTTCTTGACGAAACAAATATATTGTATACAACATAAACATGCAACTGATACTGTGTGAATTATATTTTCATTTCCAGAAATGATTGTACAAAAACAACTTTTAAAATTACAGTTAATAAAGTGATTTTTAGACTGTTTTTATTACAAAAAGGAAGAGTATTCTAGAAATTGTTTCAACAAAAAACAGCAGGTCCACCAGACATTAACATTAAAAATTTCAAGGGTCCGAAAGTAAAATTAAAAAGTCCTGAACCTCAGACCAGGGAATTTTAAACACCTGTTAAACTTGTGAACTCTGTTAAAAAGGCCCCCTTGTCACATGTTTATAAACAACTCACTTGAAGACATCAAAGCACAGTAAAATGTCCAAGAGGGTCTTCATCTCAAATAATAAATAATGGGAATAGGTAATGTGTACCTTACTTAATCCTCATGGTGCATAGGTGCACATAAGGCCTTCACAGAAGATCTCCATCTCATTCTGTCAGTAGCTATCTTTGGTGTCTGGCCCCAAGTCCATCCAAGTTCTTTCATCTTTTTTTCAATAGATCTTCGCCATGTTTCCTTCGGTCGTTCCTTCTTTCTTTTCCCTGATGGTGTCCAAGCATAGCTATCTTATAATTAGGTATTTCTGATGGTTCCATTCTACAAACATGGCCAGTCCATTTCCATCTCCTCTCTTTAATCAGTAATGAAATGGGTGATGTTGCTGTGCTGTGATACAATTCATTATTACTGGTTGTATTTGGCCAGAATATCTATAGGATTCTTCTTAAACATCTGGTTTTGAAAGTGTCTAGAATATGGTGATGTTCTTGGTGACCTTCCACGATTCAGCGCCATAAAGGAGGACTCCTAGGATGATACTGTTAAATATTCTGATCTTTGTGTTGGTGCTGATTGATGTTGATTTCCAGATGTTGCGGCGACTGGCAACTGCTGATCTTGCTTTTGAAATTCTGTAATTTACATATACTGTAGAGTCTCCATCGGTGGTGATTTTGCTGCCCAAGTATATAAACTCTTTTACTTCTTCTATATCCATGTTGTTTAGTGTGATGGTTCGTGTATTGACAGTGTTTACAGGGGTCACGCTGACTTCAATTTTTTTTTCTCCAAAATTTTCGCCAGAATTATTTTTTTTCGCCAAATACAATTTGTATGGGCCGAAGGTATTTTCTGGTCTAATTGTAATTTCTGGCGAAAATTTAATAGAGATAAATAGGCTTATAAAATGCATGTCTGATGACATGAAGAACAACAACAGTTTTCTTGTTTTATTTCTTTTATTCATAAAATAAATCACTAATAAGTAATAAGTAAACTTGTAAACAAAACCCGTCAAGAGCACAAATTTAATTTTTACTACTTTCAAAGATCTACCGCCGATAATTGAAAATAGCAATTACCTGTGATTATCCGTAAACGCAGCTTGGTAATCACTCGCTTACATCGGTAATTAATCTCGTTAAATGATAAATCCACCTGTAATTAACACCTTCACACAGTGGAATTTTGTTTAATCAACATCATGTACATGGCTTCGGTGACCCAATTTAACACTCATTCGGAACTCTCTAGATCTATGGTTTGATAAATACGTAAACAGAGACGGAAACCTGTTGCTTTAACGACTCTCTGCTCATGTCCGTGAAGCGTAGTGAACCTGTTAATGTAAACATTTTTTTCAGCCATGACTTTCGCCGATGTTTATTTTTTATCGCCAAATTTATGTTTTTTTCTCATTTTGCGAAAAAAGTGAACGGCAGCGTGAACCCTGGTTTATCTTCATCACTTTGGTCTTTGTGATACTGATGTTGAGGCCAAGCTGTTTGCCATAGGATGAGAGGTCTTCCATCTTTCTTTGAATATCCTGGTGTCTGAGCAAGAGTAGGGCTATATCATCTGCAAAGTCCAGATCTTCCAATGTCTCCTGAAATGTCCAAGGTACTCCTCTATACTATTTTTGATGGTTCTCCTCATCATCTAGTCTATGCAGAAGTTGAAAAAGATAGGCGAGAGCAAACACCCTTGTTTTACTCCTGTTTGGTAACACTTAAACATGAAACAGAATTCTGTCCATTGGCTCTTAATACTAGAATTTCCATGAAGGACATCTGTTCATGTCTGTAGGACAAGATAATCATGTTCCCACAGCTGATTCTCGTAAAAGTGTTTCCAGGAATGATAGTGTTTCAGTTGTTTCTCAGCTCGTCCCTTTGTTGATGTTGACAAATCCAACAGTGTGCCCAATACAGATTTGGGTTTCCACTATAAGATGCTGGTTTCTGTTATTATGTGGGAAACCAGAAGCACACTTTTTTTTTTGTTTTGTTTTTTTGTTTGTTTGTTTTGTTTTTTTTTTGTTTAGCTACTCTAACCACCTTGGTGTAAGTGAAAGAAACTTCGCTTGTGCATAAAGCACCATTATTCCATTAATCTCTTTCTTCTTTATTTTGGACAATATTCAGCTCTTGATTTAAATTTTTTGTAATTAAATTTAATTTCTGATATTTTTTTCAGTAGTGTTACCAGTATAAATTTATTAACAACTGATAAAGATGGAAAAGAAGCATGTCCTAGTAAAGACTCAAAAGAGACTGACAACAAAACAAGAAAAATTACAGATCCCAGAGACAAAGAAGCTTACTATGAAAGGGTCCAATCGTTTTCAATATCCTTTTTGGTTTAAAAAAGTTTATAACAAAGTAGAAATCCCATACAAATTTCTTTTGGTAGGCAAGGCCTGAGATTGCAAGTCTTTCTCTGATGGCCATGCTGATCAGCAAACTAACCGATTTAATTTTTATTTTTAAACTTTTTTTTTTAAATACATAAGGCCTAATAGAAGAACAAAAATATATAGAATATTTTAAATGCTGATTTACATTAATAAAAACTGGATGAATTTGAAATGGTTTTGAAAAATGCAGGATTCAAGAAATGTGACTTTGTTCTACATAGCTTAAAAAATTTAAAAAAGGAAACAAAATACTTACAAACTGAGATTATCAACATCCCTGTGATATGCTACCAGTGAAAAAAACTTTTGTTTTATTTTTGCTAAAAATTTTCCTTAATCCAAGTTCTTAGGTAATGACATGGTTTGCAAAACCTAAAGACTTATCTCCTTTGGAATGCGCTCGATATGGATGGAAGAATATAGATGTAGATATGTTAGAATGTGTATCATGTAAAGCTAAACTTTGTGGAAAATTACCTGATGGAAATCTAGGTATCTTGTTCTATTCACTCTTGCTCTTTCTTTCTTGCTTGCTTGTGCTCTCTCTCTCTCTCTCTCTCACATGTAAGATTCACTCGAGCATTGATCATGTTTAAGAAGCTTATATACCAGTAGTAATTGATTTATGCATATATGGTATTCATATTTTTTTTTTATATTTTAGGTCATGAGTATTATGAAAAACTTAAATTGAAGATTATATCTGCACATGAGAAATGTTGTCTTTGGTGGTCATCTCCTAGTCCAGGTGTGTAATACAAATTTCTCAGCAAAGCTATTTTAAGGGCCAAATTAGGTCCAATTTGCAGTGCAATTTAAAAAAAATCTCTCTTCATACAATTTTTTATGACCCCCTGACACCATATTTTGAGTTTTATAAATTTAATTAACCCAGATTTTTAGAAAGAAAGTTGTACTATATGACATGTATGATGAATAGTAAAAAAAAAAAAAAATGATGAAAAACCATTTGATCTCTGATAGTTCACAAGAATCACATGTCATTAGCATCATTATGTTTAGTTGAATGTGTTGCTGTCAAGTCTAAGATGCACAAATAAAGTATTTGTAAATTATATTCCTTTTGTATCCAATAAAGAGGGGAAATAGTGAAAATATTCTGTGCAAAGGTTTTCATGCTAGGCCTTAGATATTTTATATGCAGCATCTTTTGGGCAAGTAGCTTTCAGTTCCAAAGCTAGACCCTTGATACTTTGGATAAAAAATCCTTTAGCCAAAAAGAGAAACACCATAGCAGGAACCCAATGAAATATTTCAATCTTTCCTGATATATTCCTCTAGAACTCAATTACAAATGTATTCTAGATGAGTAGAATTCTTGGGACAAATAGTGAAGATAAAGTTCATGTGCCTATTACTCAAAGTTAATCTTATGTTTTCAAATTTGTCACATGATTTCCTTGATGCAAATTTTTAGCTCACCTGAGCTGAAAGCTCAGATGAGCTATTGCAATGGTTCACTGTCCGTGGTTTGTCGTGCGTCGTCCGTCGTGTGTTAACTTTTTACATTTTAATCTTCTCCTCCAAAACCACTTGGCCAAATTTAATGAAACTTGGTAACCATCATGCCTGGGTGAAGCCCTTTCAGATTTGCACAAATGAAGGAGGTATGTCCCCTTGGGGCCCCATAAGGGGGGAAAGAGTAAAAAACTTTGAAAATCTTCTCCTCTGAATCTACAAGAGATATACCTTAGTTATTTCATTTTTAACATCCTTAGGTCATCTTTTTTCAGATTTGCACAAATGGTAGCCATGGGGCTCAAAATGGGGAAATTGTAAGGCGCTGAGTGGGGAAATTGCTAAAAATTATATATTTGTCACTACCGTAAAAACCAATGTAATTTACGCACCCGTGTAATTTACGCAGGTGGTTTTCAAGCTAAAATTTATTTAAAAAGCTTCAACTCATATAAAATTCGCACTCAAAAATTTCCAGAATTGTCGATTTTCTATATGATCCGAGCAAGTGGTTTTCTTGTATTTAAGTGTTTTGTTTCAGTTTGGTGTATTTTACCAGTTTTAATTAACTTGGATAAGATTTAATTAATTTTCATTAGAAAAAATTACGACTGTCACATTTTTTCTGGTTTGCAAACAAAGTAGGTTATATGATGTAACAGGTCATTAGCGTATTGTTGTATGTTTCCAAAATCACAATCACAGGAAGAATTATCAATAAAACAGACAACTACTCACACTCACGCGTGTTGTGAATTCAGTTTAATTAACAATTAACATCAGCTAGTATGACACTTTACTCAACCGACAAAGGGAAGAAACCAACCTTACCCTGTTTGTAAACAGAATTTTGATTGGTCGAGAGCGTCTTCTTGACCCAAGCTATGCATTTCCGCCTATCTGCCCATTCCCGTCTAAACCATTGATATTTCACTCCCTCTCTTACCTTCCCGCTAAATTTGAATCTCTTAAGTTTCGTCAAGCCAAGATTATCCATCTCAAAACACATATCCAGTCAAGATTATCAGTATCACCATGTATGTGAATGGTGTTCCTTCACGATCGGTGGAAAATGCAATCAAAGCACATTGTAGCCAGTTTAATGCACGTTAGACTTCCAAACAGTAGTTAACCATTTATTTAATTAGATTTAAAATTTGTACAAAGAAAGTAAGTCATTTTTTCATTCTTCAAATGCATTATTTTTCCGTAAAATCGTATTTTAACATGAAATAGGCCAACTTCCAGTACAAATGTTTACATTTTGAACACTTTCATCAGCAAGGAAAATTTTTTAAAAAATCACGAAAACAATCTACTTGTGTAATTTACGCAACCCCCAAACTTTAATTTGATTTTCACCCAAAAAAAGTGTGTAAATTACATGGGTTTTTACGGTATATCTTGAAAACTATTAACTTTTTGTATAGGCATGTATATTAGAATATTGTAGGTATTACAACAACGATCATTTTGATATATAGTTCAAGGTCATATATTGAAAGGTCAAGGTCACAGCTGCAAAAAAAGACTGAAATTGCTAATTATCTTAAAAACTATCAACATTTTGTATAGGCATGTATATTTGAATATTGTAGGTATTGTGACAACAATCATTTTGATATATGGTTCAAGGTCATATATTGAAAGGTCAAGGTCACAGCTGCAAAAAAAAGACTAAAATTGCTAATTATCTTGAAAACTAATAACTTTTTGTATAGGCATGTATATTAGAATATTGTAGGTATTGCGACAACAATCATTTTGATATATGGTTCAAGGTCATATATTGAAAGGTCAAGGTCACAGCTGCAAAAAAAGAATTAACTTGCTAATTATCTTGAAAACCATTAATGTTTTGTATAGGCATGTATATTAGAATATTATAGGTATTAACTTGAGAAAACTTTTAAAGTTTCTGTACGTAATATATTGTCTATTGCACTTTGCAAACAATATTGGACATATCTTCATGTGAGCGTTAAGGCCCATGGGCCTTTTGTTTTCTAAGCTCAAAAAATTTTAGCCTGTCAATGTTTGACCTCATATTAACGATGTTTTTTCATCTAACTTAATGTATCTTTGTATTTTTAGTTTCTTTTACGACTGTGGAATTTCATGATAAAAAAGGAGTAATGAATGAATTTACTGTTCGTCTAAAAAGATTGCTTGCTTTGAAATCCCAGTTACCACAATTATCCTACAAACATTTTACAGAGCAGGTAAATACATTTTTTTTATCAGAATGATTATTTGTAAGTATATTTAGTTTACCAACATGTAAGACCTTAACCATACAGGTACATGTATGTCTTATTTGTTATGGTAAAGTTAGTTAAAAGCTATTTTTATCTGAAGCCTACCCTGCTTTTGTAGAAAGAATCAACTGAGAATATTGATTATCTCCCTCTTGCTTGAATACCTTTGTAACTCAAGAAAAAGTCCCTACAATTTTACGAACTTAGAAACAGCGAGAAACTGTGCCTTGTTCAAAGTAGGGCTGTTGTCATTAGATTGATTTATTTTTCATCTAGGTTACAGTATAATAAATGTTGGGTGGGCAAGCGGGAAAGACGGGATCCCTATTTCTTAATTCAGTTCTTTCTTCCACAGTTTTCATCAAAGAAAGCTTGAAACTTATCATAATCCATATGACATATCAGAGATGTGCATTTCACTTTATGGTATATTTTCTGAATTTTTAGCTCACCTGAGCCAAAGGCTCAAGTGAGCTTTTCCGATCAAAATTTGTCTGTCGTCGTCGTTGTCAGCGGCGGCGTCGTCGTCGTCGTCCGCGGCGTAAACTTTAACATTTTCAACTTCTTTTCTAAAACTATGAGGTAGATTTCAATGAAACTTGGTCAGATGCATATATGGGCCAGTGCAATTCAGATTTGTCCGTGACGTTGTCATGGCTCCCAAAACTAGGTCAAGGTGACCCATGGTTCCAAAAAACTTAAAAAATCTTCTTCTCCGAAAGCGATGATGGGAGAAAAAATCTGATGTGATATTTGGCTTCTTTAGGGTCTTAAGCTTATAAATTGTTCATTTTGTGAAATTTGGTAAAAAATTAGGTTACGCGTTTTTGCATTTAATTTTGAAAATTTCGTAAAATGGCTTCAAATTATTATAACTTGACTATATGAATAGATATTGACATGGGGTTTTCAGTTTTGACTTTTTCTTGAAATAACCTTCAAAATGGGGTCAAGGTAAAAGTTCAAGGTCATGACCTAGTTTGTAATTTGTGCAGTTTTAGGCTTTTTTCTTCCAAATTATAAGAGATATATAATATTAAAACATTGTTAAAATGTTTAGCAGGACAAAATGTAAAAAGGTACAAAGTTTCGTAACTGTATGATAATGCATGTAGGAGTTGTTGCCCCTGAAATGTTATTTTTTTGCTAAAAAAGACTAAAATTGTGTGTTAGCTTGAAAACTATAAACTTTTTGTATAGGCATGTATTATAGAATATTGTAGGTATTGACATGACGAACATTTTGATATATGGCTCAAGGTCATACATTCAAAGGTCAAGGTCATAGGTGCATAAAAAGACTGAAATTGTTAATTATCTTGGAAACTATTAACTTTTTGTATTGGCATGTATATTAGATTATTGTAGGAATTGATATGGTGATCATTCTGATATAAGATTCAAGGTTTTACATTTGAATGTCAAGGTCATAGATGCATAAAAAGACCCAAATTGTTAATTATCTTGAAAACTATTAACTTTTTGCAAAGGTATATATACTAGAATTTTGTAGGTATTGATATGACAATCATTTTGATATGTGGCTCAAGGTCATACATTCAAAGGTCAAGGTCATAGGTGCATAAAAAGACTGAAATTGTTTATCATCTTGGAAACTATTAACTTTTTGTATGGCATGTATATTAGAATATTTTAGGAATTGATATGGTGATTATTCTGATATAAGATTCAAGGTCTTACATTTAAAGGTCAAGGTCATAGATGCATAAAAAGACTCAAATTGTTAATTATCTTGAAAACTATTTACTTTTTTGTAGGAATGTATATTAGAATATTTTATGTATTTTTGCAAATGGTTTTGGATATATCCTCAGGTTGGCCATGTCCTCAGGTGAGCGTTAAGGCCCATGGGCCTCTTGTTTTATCTTTACCCCAGACTTTGGAACTTAGTTGTTTCTATCAATCTTTAAAACAGGGATAATAGTTTATTTTATATGATTGCAAATCCTACAGGTCAAGAACCTTGAAACTTCACAGATTGTTTCTGTATTTATGGAAGATTTGGATCTCACTCTGTCAAAATACATGTTGATAAGAACTTATCCCCAGACTTTACATCATTTCATTTAGCCAGATATTTGAGTCTTTGACCCATTTGATATTTTTTCTTCAGTGTATTAATACATAAATATCTGAGTATATCTCTAGGCTTACAACATACCGTGAAGCTTAGCTCAGATTCCAGCTGACGTAAGTCATCAATCGGTGACATTAACCATGTACCATGCAGTATAGCTCAGATTCGAGCTGACTGAAGTCATCAATCAGTGACATTAACCACCTGGTCATTTGTCACTTATGAGTAATTTACATTATGGTGGCATCAAATAGTGCACACACTGATATTTAATAATTATCATGAACGATGTTGTAATTTGCTGTTTTAGGATTTTGATGAAGATAAGTTGAACAATTTAATCTTAGAATATCAGCATGGTCTTGGTCAAGAAGAATCAGTGGATTTGACATTTACAATTATCAAAACTTCTTTATTATTAGCTATCTGTGGATGGAAAGTCAGGTAAATAAATACCGTAAATATTTTACTTTCTCCTGATAAGCCAAAAGGGTCAGAAACATTAGTATGAAGAATTAGTTGATTTGGCAGGTGTAATTGAAATTGTCAAAGCCTCTTCAATCTTGGTCATCTGTTGGATTGAAATTCTGATAAATAAAATATTAGATAACTTGGGTTGAAATTGTTATAAAAAGCTTTTCCTGTTGAACCAAGAGTCTCATATGCTTACCTGTTTTGGCATACAGTCGTCTTGTTACACTATTTTTTAACTTTAGATAAAAAGTTATGTTAGCATAATAAGATGTGTAGTTAAATTTTCTTTACAAATGAAAAGATCTCTCTCTCTCTTTTTTTTTTTTTTTTTTTTTTTTTTTTTTTTTTTTTTTTTTTTTTGGGGGGGGGGGGGGGGGAGGGTTACAGCCAAAATTAAAATATTTACTCAGTGTTTACTTAGTGATAATCTTTATCCTGGACCCTGGTATGATATACATGTAGAAATGCATCAGCTTGAAGGTTGATGTGTTGAGAAGTGCAGTGTACAAAAAACCATAATTGTCTTTAGCATAATTTCTGAGTTATTGACCTTTGTTATTTATAATATAAAAATTTGCTCCCCAGCACAACACCAAAAAAATAAACATTTAACTTCGTGAGTAGATAGAAGTTTAGTGTACAGGAACCATAACTATCTTGAGCATATTTATGAGTGATCGCCCTTTTCAAAATTTAAAAAAAAAAGAAAAAATTGCATACTTAAATGTCCTGATTAAATTTTTAAGATTTAATAAAAGATATATAAAAAAATTAGCCCTTTAGGAACTATCATTTATGTGGGGAGCATTAATTGGTTCTATTTGTTTTCTTAGTATTCATTCCTCACAAAATATTTACGTTGCAAAAATATTAAATATAAAAGAAAGAAATATAGTTATTTTATGGTATATACATGTATGTTTTACAGTGACAAATTAACAACAGTTTTGACCTGCAGCTACTGCAACAGACATATAGGAATTTGGAACTACAAAAAAGTTGATACAGAGGATAATGGTGATACAAGTTCTGCCACTGCTGGCAGTGATAAGAATACCTGTGATAATGGCACTACAAAATCCCCTAGTACTAGTCCCAGCAAGGATGCCAGTATTAGTGCAACCATGTCATCAGCCAATGGAATTGGCAGTCCCAGCAGAGATGTCAGTGATAGTGTAGCCATGCTATCAGCCAATGGAGGCAGCAGTCCCAGCATGGAGAAAAATGATAACAACATTCCATCAAAGAGATTAAGAATGGTAAGTAACTCTGACATTACAGTCAGTCCTTTATATAGTTTGTAGCTATATAAAGCAACCTGCTTTGAGAGTCACATTTTGTACCCCTTAATAAGTTGATGTTTAATGTTATGGTATTCCACATCTTTCTTCTTATGTAGAAATATGAAACACATAACTTTTTAATGCCAGTTTGGAAGAGAGACTTATTATATGATAGCACTGTGACTCCAGACACAGTTGTATTCTTGACACTACAGACTATAGTCTTTAATCGAATTTTTTTAAAATTGAAATTGTCTCCTAATGAGCAAATATTTTGTGCAAGTTTGAATTGGGTCACGTACAGCCATTTTCTAAGCAATTATGCTCCTTTGACCAAAATATCTTGACCAGATCCTAGATGAACTCCAGCTACAAGTTACAAGAGAACATTGAATCGTATTGAACATCAAGAATAGTGATACTCCATTCATTGGAAGAAGATATGATTTGTCTAGATGAACTTCCCCCATTGCTACAAACACAAGAAATTTTTGTACACAGTATCTATGGACTGTTAAATTAACTGTCTTACAAATAATAATAACAAACAATAAGAGTAAATTTATTAATTTAAATTTTTAATGATACATAAAATCAATCTATCGAACATTATCCCCATATACCGTATAACGGGTTTTTTTCGCGTCGTGCAAATTTCGCGATTTTGTCCAAAATCTAATATTAGCGTTTCAATTTTCGCGATGTGCGGTCCAGCCGGGAATAGCTGAAATATGTTTGTATACGTTTGAAGTGGCATGAAACACAAAAATCACTCTGCCATACACGACGGACAGATGTAGTTAAAGGGAAATAACTCGTATAACTCTATTCATTTATTTATTATTAATATTCACTCATTAAATAAATTTTAACATGTCAAGAAAATTTATTTACTCATACAGTTTTTCATGAACAGTTTGTTACCAAGAAACAAACAAAAAAAACCAATCAAACACAAATCATCATTATAGATCCAATTAACGGCAATAACCTACTGCCTCCGCAATACCGGCCTTATGAAAACCATTGTATATGGTATCAGGATTTGATTTAAGGAAATGATACAGCTTTAGCAGCCATCGTGCACCAAGAGGTTTAAGATTAGTCAATGACAGGTCAATTTTGATTTCCTCGACACTAATTCCCTTTTCCTGCTGTTTTGTCACTTCATTCGCGTAATATTGCTGGAATTGCTCTGTAACTGTTTACCTATTATCTAAAATCATTGTGAAAAGTGCTCACTGAACAAAAACGCATAGTGTTGAGAGAAATACGATACAAGGGCAATAACTCTTACAAACATTCCTATTTAATTTTTAGCGTTTTAATTTTGGCGTTTTAAACTGATCGCTAATATAGCGAAAATTGAACTCGCGCGAAAAAAAACCCGTTATACGGTAGAATCCAACACAGAACAATTAACATCACATGATTTTTTGTGTCGCCTGACTAGGCGACATATAGGGATTACTTTCATTGGCGGCGGCAGCGTCGGTGGTGTCCGGATTTCCTTGTCCGGAGCATAACATTGGTGTTGTACGTTCAAATGACTCCAAACTTGGTGTGCATGTTTCTGGCAATGACTCAAAGTGCATTGCACAAGAACCGCAACTCTATATTTTTCCGTTTTTGAATTATTTCCCTTTGATTGATTTTTATAGAGCATTTCTTGTCCGGAGCATAACTTTGGTGTAGTATGTTCAAATGACTCCAAACTTGGTGTACATGTTTCTGGCAATGACTCAAAGTGAAATATTTAGACATCTGTAAATCTGACTTAAGAAATGCGGATAGACGGTGTTCAATGAACATTACAAACATTATAGCAGAACTTAATTAACTTATACATTTTATATTGTTAACTTCAGTTTGACATTTATTAATAACTTCTATATTAAAAACACCTTAACACACTTGGATGCCTGAGTAAATGTAAGGTGTGATTTGATACAATGGCTGCTTACAACAATAGGTGAGACAATACCTCTCACCATCGAGTCCCAAATCAGTTGGTTATTGGCTTTTGGGACCTGCAAATTTGTTTGCAAAATCGAATACTTCTCAAAATAGGACCTCCAAAAATTGAGACCTTTTTAATATAGAGTTAAGAACAAATATTGTTGGGACCTGAAAAATACCTCTCAAAACTGAATCCCTTGAAATCGGGACCCGACTGTACTATGCAGTGTCAGGCTACACATCTGTTTCAAAGAAACATATCTAGTTTGGCAATATTATAGCCAACTTTTGTACTTTAGGTAAATCAGATTCTCTGTAAAATCCAGTCCTGAAGACGGCAGCCTAGCTGCTGAAACATGTAGACACAATAGAAGTAATACCATTATTTATCCTAAGTGTTGAGAGCCATACTTAAATTATTTATTTATATATTGCCTTATGGAACTCTTTTGAATACCTTAAGGTATCTAATTAGAATAATACCAGCCAAAAATAATACCTTAGGGGTGTTGGTTTCCTTTCCTACAATATAAAATATCTTTTAAAATAAACTACACAAGACTGAAGGCAGTATGTAGTTGTATTTTGACTCTCTATGGTTCTCATTTTGTGAAATTTTATGCAAAGAAGGTCACATATGACATGAGCTTTTCAGTTTTGATATATTATTTTTAATCTTTCTTTAAAACGAGGTGCAGGCCAAATGTCCACATATGTTTTAAAACCTATTTTTGAAGCTATTTAAATGGAATGAGTTATTGTCTAGAGTCACATCAGTGTTATTACAGCTGTTCATGGCTAACTATTTAGATTAAGATTTTCTTTATATAGTCCTATGCATACACATTTAAAAATTGACATTTATGTTTAACCTACATAATATTCTACAGCACTGTTTCTCTGACCATTTACAGTCTACTAGGTTTTAGACTCTCATGTTTATTTAAAAAAATTCTTCCATTAGACAGGAAACTACATCTTAATTCATTATTGTGGTTGGAAAATTAAATTTTCATACCGATGCATGTAATAAGAATATCTCTATTATCTTTGTTTATGCATATCTTCACTTGTCTGACCCACAAGTACCGTGATATTCAAATTCAAATTGTACTAGTAAATCATGCCATATTAAAATAAGTTTTTATATATTGAACATAGTTTGTTTGACTCCCATACCCCCAAGTTAAAATTAACTAAGAAGCATTTAACTAGCTACATGTAGTTTGATAAATGATCTGTGCATTGTTAACTCATGAATTTACATTTTTCTAGGAAGAAAAACATTTCTTTGATCCAGTGGAAGAACACAGCTATTGGTGTCCTTGGATAGTAGACTCAGGAGGGGATAAATCTGTCCAGTCACCAGTTCTGAGATCATCTAACGACAGCTTTGACTCGAGTTTTGATTCACATCATAATGCATCAACTACAGCATGGATACAGATGTTTAAGATGGTTTTTCCTGCCATGGTTAACTCAGACAGCCAAGCTACTTCATTATCATATTACTTTAAACATGTAATAATCTTTCTTTCTTTTTTTATTTTTAATTTATTTATTTATAATATATATATATATATATATATATATATATATATATATATATATATATATATATATATATATTTTTATATCTAATTTTTATAATAAGCTAAGATTTAATACAAGTACTAGTATATGAATGCATGGAGAAAGGCAGCATTTTAGTTTAAGTATTTAGAATCTTATAAGGCCTAGCCCATGGAATCTGTGTCATGAAATCATGTAATTTCAAGGACTTGTGGAAATATGCCCAGAAAATACTCCGAAAGAAACAAGGAATGTACACTTAATAATCAATAATTTTAATCAACATATCTTAACTATCTAGCAGTTTATTCTTTTATGCCAGAAATTGTTATGGTTGAATGTGAATATTTCATTATAGTTATTGAATTATATTTTCAGAAATCTCCAGTCAGAGGAATAAGAATTCTACGCAACATGTTAAATTCCTGGTGTTCACCAAATTTTCCTCCAAAGCAAGAATCCTGATAGATGGACATGTAGTGTTGTAGGTCTGCACTGATAACAAAGTGGAGTTGCCACATCAAATCTGAATACTAATGAATATGCAAGTTAAACAAAAAACTTTAAAAGTGAAATAAAGTTTAGGACATAAATGTTGTTCCATTAATAACATTTTAAAATGTGAAAACAGAAACTCTATTCATGATGATGCTCACTCAGTTCAAACAGGTTCCACCAGAGGACATCACCTTGGTTTTTTTTTTTTTTTTTTTTTAATTTAAAAAATTGTTATCATAACATTAAGTTGTTTGTAAAACAGTCATCTTGTACACACATGTACATGTACATTTATGAGATCAGCTGATCCTAGATCCATGGAAGTGTAATTTTGGCCATGTCAAATGAAAGTGGTTGTAGTTTGTGCACAGCTAAATATGTCTATTCATCTGTCTACTGCAGACACCTGTAAAGAAGTTGTGTGTTAGTGACAAGAAGTTACCGGTACTTTCTGTATTAGCTTGATCAAATCATGTTTTATTTGTCAATACAAGACAATTTGATGTAATGTTCTGGTAATATGTTTTAAATTGAGATATGGAGATTTATCTGACCTGACCTTAAGACAAGGTAATTTGTGATTTAAAAGTATGAAGTATCTTTGGTACAAATAATGTATTAATGTATTATCCCCAACAGCGTTTTGCATTTCAGAGGTGATACCCTTTATGTCGCATAAACAAAGATAAATGTAACTAAAAGATTATCTTCTATACCTGTACAAAACTGTTTCACCTGCAAATAGTGAAATTTAATACATGTAAGTCAAACTCAAGTGCCATGCCAGGAAATAGAAAATTAGATGTTTAAAAAAATCAAATTTTATGCAACATATACCAATGAAATTTATATTTACTCTTATGAGTTTAATTATGGAAAGGTTAAAGCTGCATTAAGTTTTCCAAGGAAAAAAATTAAAACAGTGCAAATCTAATTAATGATGTTCCTAATGAACAATGTTACATTTGGTTTCAACGATAAAAGATCAAATAAATAGATAAATAACAATAATTTTCCAGTGAGATGTAGCATTTGGGATCTAATATTAGAACATGGTTAGGTCCTAAAAAAACTGGGTCATTTAACATAACTTACAAAACGGTGAAATACCATAAATTAAACACAGAACTTCGTTCAATTTGTCATTTGTGACTTAGTAAGGGATGCATAACACCATTTCAAACACATCTGGATATTAATGACGGACAATTAATGCAATTTGTCAGGTTTCACCTTCGATTAATTGGATTTTCCGTACATCCGTGTGCATGCTCTAAGCTCATAATAATCATTGTTAAACATTTACCAACTGGTTAGAGGATTCCGTTTATTTACAGCTAAAAGAAATGAAATTTTAGAAAATGAATCTCACGGATCGTGGTTAGAGGATATCTATTTTTTTAGAAATATATATTTTAGAAAATTAAAAAAAAATTCAGAAAATTGAAAAACTTGATGCAGCTCTAAGTGATATTTTTGAATTTATTTTGCAATCTTATTTAATTTATACAAGTGAAATTTATAATCTCTGCACAGAACATATGATTACCATTATTACCTTTATAAATCAATACAATAGCCTCAGGCAACTGTTTTCGTTCTTGGATCTAACATACACATGTTGACTTCAAACTCGGTCAACAAAATTAATGTATAATGTTGATGCTGGATGGAAAGTGATGTCATGTAACTATGGTAACCAATAATTCTACAGTAACAGTGGCCCTGATGGTATTGAAACCAACAACTAAGTTAGATAGGGTTTATATTGAAAACTGGAAAAATAATTCACTTTTTCACCAACAAAAGGACAATTAAAACAAGACCTATGGTCTGTTGATGAATTGTACTGAACATGGTAATGCTAAAGCAAATATAGAAGTATAATGAGAGAACATTAAGGTTTTACTTGTTTACCTAACAGTGTGTGTGTGTGTGTGTGTGTGTGTGTGTGTGTGTGTGTGTGTGTGAAGAGATCAAAAGGTTGAAATAAGTTGAAATTGAGGCAACATGTTCACATTTTGAGAACAAAGTCATGAACTTAATTATGTGGCATATATCAAAAAGAAATGATAAGGACATTCATCTGGACATTTACTCTTATCTCAACCTTTATGTGCAATTTTGTTAAAGGTTTGGGAAGCATATGGTTATGCTGATAATGTTGTGTCACTGACCAAACTCACTCTACAAATATTCATTTGAATTCATAATTCTCTGGGATTATTATTTTTCTTTTTTAATTGCATTGGTGTCATCAAGCCTTCATCTTTTCTGAATTGACAATTACATGTAAAAAATGTAGAACAAAAAAGTCATTCATTTTAGTGTTTATATCCTGCTATTGAAACTGTCTGGATAATCTAACTCAAAGCTACAGTAGTCAGATTTACTTTTTCCTTTTTAGGGACCAAAGATTTTTGTTTTATTTCTAATGTTCTATATAAAGTGCAATATTCAAATAAGACAATAAGAAGCCTTTTGCTTATATATACATATATATATATCAACAATTTGGAAATGAATTGTCTCCCTTCAAACAAAATTGCATTGTTCTGCATTGGTAATGTGTGTTTTTTGTTGTTTTTTTTTTCTTTCTATTATTATCATTATATATTATTATTATTTTTAATTTTAACAAACCATTTGAAAGTTATGATCATAGTCATGCATTGCATATTTTAAGAAAAAAAAATTGAGATATTCACACATTTACTTTACTTGCGACAATTATATTTGCAGTGACGTTTATTCCGTAAAGAATCAATTCACTTAAGACAACATCTGATAAATTTTTATAGAAAATTGATCTAGTAGAAACCTTGGAAAGTTTTCTTGTACCTGATAGATTTACCAGTAACAATATTACATGTATTACAGTAAGTAAATATCAGTTTATTTTGACTATTTACACCTATAGTGTGTGGGTGTGTGTGTGTTTTGAAAATAGAAATTCTGTATCGATTTGATGCATTATTACTGGCTGTTATTTACAGTACTAAGTGTATCCTTGTTTTATGCAAAAATATAGTGATTTTTTCTATTCATATTATTCTCATTTATATCTTAAGAAAATCTCGTGATTGTATTTTGAATTGAGTAGAAAATCATGCCAGAATGCATGTTAGTTGACAAATTACTTAAAATTTTGTTAGAATTGTGAAATGATCTCATTTTTTTTACAGCATATACATCTGAAATTGTTTTAATTCACATCTCATAGTGCTAATATTTAAGTTTATTAAAATTTTGGTAAGTGACAATAACATACATAAAATGTGTGTTTGTGAATAATGCTTTTCTGTTTTCTTAAAAACAGCAATAAACTCATGAACATAATTCTTCATGTTTATTTTATTTCCAAGTTCTAGGTCATTATAAGATTATGATTCCAGAATTGGTCACATACAAGATTTGAAAAAAGGGTAATGACTTTTTTTCCACTTAGTATTTAGAAATAAAAGTTGTGGTTGGATGAACCTAAAAACCCATCATAAACTAAGGTTAGCCGAGTGGTCTAAAGAGCGCTTACAGACCAAAGTGCCTCTCACCGCCTGGGTTCGAATCCCACTTGGGACAGATCCTAGTGTGAGAAAGATTGTCAGTTCACTTGCGAAGGTCAGTTGTTTTCTCCGTGCACTCTGGTTTCCTCCGCTATCCCAGAACTGACCACCTTGAAATAAGTGAAAGAATCTTGACTGGGGTGTAAAATTCCATTACTCCACTCTTTCTTCCAAATGCAACACAAAATAAAAATAGTTGCAGCTGAATACAATGTACATATATTTGCTAAAAAGGGTCTGTAAGGCTTGTCTGTAACCTTGTTGTACCAGTAACCACTGTGGTAGCTCAGTTGGTAGAGTTCTTGCTCTGTTAGTGGGAGACAGTGGGTTTGAACCCCGACCAGGTCTGACCCAAGAATTGATTGAAAGTGGGTAGTGACTGTTCTTTCACCAAGAACTCGACACAGAATGAAAGTTACTGTTCTTTAGATGGGAACTTAAATGAGGTCCAATGTTACAATATGCATGGCATGATTAAGAATCCTGATATAATTCCATCAGCGCAAGGTACAGGCAAATTTCTGCACTTTAGTCTAAGCTCGATATAAGCGAAATATTCTTGACTGGGACATTAAACACCATTACTCAACTCAACTCTTATTGTACCAAGATATCAAAGTTGTTGTCTAATAAATATCAAATGATTAGTTATGTAATATGTCATTTGAACTCATTTGTAATCATGATGATTGTTCTTGTACCCAGAAATCACAAATACATGCTGGTCACTTGAACTGGAGCAATCTACCCATTACAAAATGGCTACAGCAAAACAGTGTAAAAAAAAAAATTTAAAAAAACATTAAGTTATTTATTAAACTTGACTTACGACTGGCAAAGAGCATTATGATAAAAAGTTCTGTCCACTTGTGTGGTCCCAGTACAGTACTTCTGTTGAACATAAACTGTCACAACCAGTGGTCCAAAAATAAGCACGTTTCAACTTTGTTTAACCAATTACATGAACAATGGAACCTATAAGTTTTTAGTAGAATTTGTAACATGAAAAACACAAAAGTCCATCAAATATTTTTAATGGTTTATTTTTTCTTAATCTTGTAAATAATAAATACATACAATCTAATGTATATTATTTTTAGTTATCTAGAACTCTACAAATTGGGTACATAATTATTTGTAGTATTATTACCAACCTGGTCAAGTTAGGTACATACCAGTAATTTATAAAATGTGTGCTGTAATGTTAAGTTTTAATTCAATCATATATATACATACAATCTTTTAATTCTAGGGACCAATTTTAACTTCATTAAGTTTCAAACCTTTTTCCATGGCTTCAAACAACAAAGCTATCCAGGATAGTCCTGATACATGTAATAATTTCTGTTGCATGGAGCAACTGCTTGTAACAGACTTGAATGTTATTCCATTCCATCACATCATTAACTTCCCAGCATTTCATTTTTTTCAGCTGGATGAACTGATGCAATGTGAATTAAATGCACTGCCCAAATATGCTCTCTGCCACCTGTCTCTTTATGGAAAAAATATCTAGTAAATTACAGAATATATTGAATATATTTAGTAAATTTTCTAAGAATCAAATGTACATGTAATTTATTTAGTGAGGAAGTAAAAACGAACCTTACAGTAGCATGTCATGGTAAAAGAAAGAACATATATGGAAATGATATACAATGTATGCATATATATATATATTACAAATTGCTTAAATGACTTATGGAGACTAGATTTCAAATTTGTGAATCTTTAGTGAATTTTGATCAAATAAGATTTGAATATGTTACTGGTCAATTAACACAAAAGGTTTCATGCTTAAAACTTTAGATCGATAATGAAATTCATATGAAAGTGTGAATGGTTCATCAAAATTAAGGTATGTCATTGTATTTACACTTTAAATGTCCATACACTTGTGTAAACATTGTAAATAACCCAATTCGAAAAGTATAGAAATATTCTGTTCTGACTAGAACTTAAAATGGATCCCTAGAAGTAAAATTTATTCCATCTGTAACACCTCTATCCTACCTTGGATTTAATCACTATAAACCCAACACCAAAAACAAAAACATATACATACAAATTTACATTCTTATCTCCTTACGAAAAAGGATGCCCTAGAAAAAGTTACGAATTTATATCATGATTTAAATTGAAATGGTAAAAGTAATTAATGTTTTTGTTATTATTTTTTTTCCATTTAATAAATTTCACTGACATGGCTCCAAATAGCATATAAATTATGCTGCAAATTCTGAACACAAATACATGTACTGTTCAAAATCTTGGATACTTCTACCTGGAAATGATATTTTTGTCTTTAATTTTTCAAAAAATTTGGAAAGTGTTCGAAAATCAGAGCCCTGAGTTGTTCCTAGCTTTTAACATGTTTCAATAAAATCTTGAATTGCAGACACGTACAATACGAAGTAAGAACAAATCACAGGACAAAAATACTGGTACAATGTCAGTTTTCTACAAACCAAATGTTAGTACTTTTCATGTTTTTAATCAGAGTTGGTAATCAACAAAATTACGTACAGCAGACCATTATTATATAAATTACCAGATGATTTAAACCAGAAAAAAAAATTTAAATAGATGATGTTATATACTGGAAGTTAAAACTGGCACTTTATCACTTAAAAATTAAAAACTAAAGTTTCAATTTTGGCTGGTTTGAAAGGTAATGCATGATTTGGAAGACACATAAAGTCCTAAAATCACATATATTGTAAGCTACACTTATACTTTTTACTGCATGTCCTGCAAATGAGATAACATACAAATAGTTCATAACTACCTAATTAATAATCTGAATTCAAAATGCAAAAACTTTCTCCATGAAAAAATTAATAATACCACAAATTAAAAAAAGAAAACTTTAAAAAATCCATTTTTAAAATCAAAAGCAAGAAACCATGCTCATTTTGTTCAAGTAGTTTGATTTCTATCTTATCTAATCCTAATAAAACATATATATATTCAGTTGATAAACAAACAATTTTACTGTTCAATATAGCAGTTCTTTTGCTAGATGAATTTTTTATAAGATTGTACACTGTTTCAGTATAAGTGAAATGTAACGAAACTTCCTGAATATTTTTTCAGTGGGTATAGCATGGTACTAACAGCTCTGATAATTTAACAAATAATGGTCTAGCTAAGTGTAGAGTGCATTAATATAGGTAACATCTTATTTATTTATCAATAATAATAATTATATATACATTTATATATATCAAACATCAACTCAACAATCATCAAGCAACAAAAATCAATCAATAAAATACAAAAAAAGAGTCATTGCCGTCACAAACAGTGACATCATAACCACAAATAGTGACATCAAACCAATCATACATACAGTAAATTAAAATCTTAATAAAAACACAGCCATTATGAGCCTTGGCTTGTAATACATGATCCATCCGTCAGAGGATACGAATACAAATAAACATGATAATTTAGTGACATCTGCAATTTTTATCATCATTTCTTAACAAGAAATCTTTTTTGGCTTTATTTATTGTACTCTCTTCTGAGAAAGGAACCATAACCTTGACCTACACAGAAAAATGTGTCTAACTTGTTTGTGGTTTAATGATTTGGTGTTTTTATCTAACTGGTATCTCAAATTTTTAATTTCATTAAAAAAAAGTCATTATTAGATAAAGTTTTTAATTTTACAAAGTAAACCAAAATTTGTTATGAAAGGTCAATATCTGTACCAGTAATTAGTTTTGTCAAAAATAAAGACAAACATTCCTCTTAATTAAGAAATGATGAAAAAAATTGCACATATAAACAATACAGATGTGAATTTTAGGTCTAACAAAAACATCTTTAGAATGTATAATATGGAAGTTACACCATAATAAGTAAAATATGAAAAAGAAATAAATGATATACATGTAGTTAGTTTTATAATACTATACACATCACACCAGTAAATAATCATTTCTTATTGAGATTATTACAAACAAGGTGTTGAAAGAATTTGACTTTCTTTCCAAAGATTTCTTGTTACACATATGTAACATATATTTCTGACAATACCAAACTAGAACAGACTATAATTTGGCAATAGGCTGTTAAATATAGTCTGTTTTACTTTTTTTCAAAGTTAAGTTTCTTGGACTTTTCCTAAATGTCTGTATAAAGTAAAAATATCAACAAAAATTAAAACAATCTAATAAACATCCAAACTTAGGTGTAGGAAAAAACCCCAGTCTTGTTACATTTTTATTTTCTCAGAAGTTTAAAATTCCAAATGCTTTGTATGCACAAAAACTTTTAATGTACTGAAGTTTATTTTTTTTATAGAAAAAATAATATTTAATTTATGAACAACAAGGAATTGTGCGTTTAAACAAATGGTATGACTATGTACATATACTTCTAGAAAATGAAAACAGAAAAAATTAACAATTACTTATAAAGATCATGGACAATAATTTTTGTAATTTCATGTTAGTCTATAAACATGTGTTTTGACCCATATTTATACAACATATTGTCTTAAGCAATTTACATTATTTTTGTATTTTTCTAAAGTTTCATCTGCAGTGTGACACACACAAATTTTAAAACAATATTGAAGGTACGTGTATATGTACATCTAACTGAAGTCATATATAGTAAAATTAACTGTAAATCAGATAATCTTCCATTCATTAATTTTTGATACATTATTTGTACTGTACATACCTTTTTTATGTACAAATGTTATTAGCCAGTGCTAAACAGTTATAGGTATATTATCTTTTTTTTTTCTTTTTTTAATTCAAAGCGAAGTTAATAAAAAAATCAACCAATTTCAGGAGCCATTCACTGAATTTGAGTTGAGTGGAGTAGTTTTTGTTTCATTTATATCAAAGCAATCTGTTCCTGGAAAAGATGGACTCTCCAGAAACTAGAATAAACAAAGAAACTTCTGGTAAGTGAACTGATTAGTTTGAACCATGAGCAAGTCACTTAGTCCATCCCCACTCTCCATTCAGATAATAAAATACAATAATTAAATATACTAAATTTTTCAAACAGATACACCTAACTTTGAAAGAATAAAAAGTTTCCCAAACACAGTGGTGAAAATACTTGTTTTTTAAAACAGTACTGATGTAATTACAAACATACATGTATATTAATATATCAATTTTGTGACAAAATTTCTTTTGTAATACCACAAAATGTTGAAATTGACATATAAACTCCTTAATTAAATCTTTCATACTATGATCACAAGTTTCATCGTATCACAAAGAACCATAACTCACAAACATCAAAACATAATTATGATCGAATAATAACAGTTAGGTGGTTATATATAGAATGTGTTCTTCTTGAAATTGTTATACAGTTAAAACACTGATAAAATACAAAATTTCTAAATATTCCAACATATTACACATTTAATTATGATTAAATAATGACACCAAGAATGTTACTTGTAAACAGATCCTTTTGTAGCCAAAAACATTTAACGATAATATACACATTAAGAATATTATAATATCATATATCACGTGATTCTCCAAGCACTCGTTCCATTATTTATCATTCCACTCACATTATAAATCAACTAACATGCTACTTAGTAACCCATATAGACATTTATTTCACATCACATTTTAACTGTAAACCATTCATACTTATTCTACCAAATATCTCTTAACTTGATCCACCTATAAAATATAAATGCAGAAATGACCTAGGGGATTGGTTTAACTATACATAAAAGTGAATTATACTAATTAAAAAGAGTAGCTTATTTTCAAAATGTGTTATTCTTTAGTTTAACAGGAAAAAAATACTGAATTATAGGTTTATTTTGAACCTTGATATACACAGTCTACTAAATTTGTTGACATACATTTCTTTTTAGTAAATTGACAAAAAAAATCAACATTAACAAATTTGGTATTGTTTATTACGTAGTTACAAAGTAATAGCCATTTAAACAAAACTGTCACAAGGGGCAGTTAAAATCAAGGAGAACACTTGTTTATGTAGATGGTTAATGCATCGAAACAAGAAGAGAGTGATCAATTTAAATTACAAAATCAGTAGGTTTGTGTTTCCAAGATTTCTAGTCATTTTTCCAAGACCAAATTCATCTTTTATCTGAGTTTTACATAAATATGTGTTAATTAATAAAATCAAATATCTTTTAGCAGTGGAACTCGAAGATGGAACATTTTTATTTTCAAATCTGAAGAAACGGCACTAGCTGTCTGACCATCTATTTGGAAAAATAAAATTCATCTATAACTTTTATCTAAATCTTAACTAATCAAACATATGTGCTGATGTGACATTTAAGTTCTTTTTTAAATCAGCTTGAAAGACTAGGAGGGTAGACACATTACATGAAATAGCACTCAAAATTATGCTGAAAGACAAAAAGACTTAATGTCATTTATACACATGTTCATTTTGAATATACTCATTCCAAACCTTTTTATGTGCATAAAATTCTTTTTATTTTTTTTAAATTTAGGATAGATTGTTTTAAATAAAATTCAAAAAATGTTTGAAATAATCATATATCAAAAAGTGAAATCATTTTTGTTGAAACAGTATGGTCATAAAATAATTTTATTCTGAAAAAAGATTTAGAAAGAAAGATGTATTGAATTTGAGTCTTTGAAGGAAAATAAGGCTTCGTAAGCTAGGGGTATTATTCTGTTTATGGGACTTATTTTTTAGGGACTGATAATTTTAATCAATTGTTTAATTAATTGGAGAATTTTCATTCTAAAACAAATCCAACATGCAATGGTGTTATCCCCATAGCCATTTACTGGATTGATATAAATCATTGTATTAACACAAAGTGTTACAAGAATAAGTTTCTAGCTAAGAGAAAATAAAATTATTTTAGTTTCTGAACACTGAAAATGAAATATTTTAGTATTTTAAACAGTACAATAATAGAAAAAAGATATTAAACTATTTCTAAAGAAAATCTAATGGCCATAGAAACAGTATATTTTCCTTCAAAACAAAACAGAAACTGCCACATGATGTTCAAACTGACACCATCATTATAAAATGTACAAGTAATGTGACAAGTTCTATAGATGTAAATGTTCCAATATTGTATCAACAAACAAATTTGCCATTCACAAAATGTTTATCTATAACTACTAAAATTTTCCTATGACTAGTTCCTTAATTGTGCTCCATAAAGATGTTTTTTATATACATAAATACCGGTAATAATCCATATAGACATTAACATTGATAATAATATTGTGATTGACATTGTAACAGATAGTAATGATATAGCAGTAACTACAATCCCCCAGTCACTCGACATGATGTAGATGTATAATACATCTCTGGCAATATATACAAAATGATTAGGTCTACATGATTCAGTTTCTGTTATAGCTCCATATCCTGTGTTTCATCTTCTGAGAAGTCACTCATTGAACTTTCACTGGAAGAAGACTGATGTTCTTGTTCTCTAAGCGCCTCTTCTGTTGCATATTTTTTCACATACTCTGAAAACATAACAAAACAAGTTTGTGAAAAACTTTGTTCTTAAAAATAAGCTAAACATCAACATCATGAAGTAAAAAGACAAGATCTACCAAAAATGTGCCATTTAAATTATATAATAAGAAAATGATGTGATACACATTCATTGGGTGAAGTTTTATTAAAACACCACTCAAAACTAGACATTATGGCAAACAGTGTTTATGGGCATATACCCGGTAGTTAAAGTTTATTTTCTTATTCAGGACATCTCTATTCTATATAATAAATAAACCATGGTCAAAAAAGGAATACTTCTGAATTTAATCTTAATCTGTCACAAAATTAGTATAGCTCACTTGCACATTAGTCCAATTTTATATGTTGTCAATAAAAAATTAAAAGCAAAAATTTTCAAACAAACTTGATTAGATTATAGATACCTTGTACTTTTTTCTTGTATTCCTCTGGTTTATGTAAGTACATAGCTGCAGCATCACCATTCAAGGGATCTATTGGGTTAGGATAAGTCAAGAGTTGTGGTAGAAACGATTCAAATATATTTGATAAATCTGCAAATTTAAATGGCAATAAAAACATGGGTTAATGAATATATTTGTCCATCAAATAAATAAATAAATCATGTTATATAACCAGATAATGTGAAATTTTCTACACATACATATGTATGACGTACACATACAATATAAGTGTATGAATAATTTATATCTGATTCATGATATGCACTGTTATATTATGACATCAAAAACATCAACACTAAATGTAAAAAAAATAAAAGTCTCGACTTTCCATCTCCACTAGAAAAGATCTTTTTACTCCAGGAATAATTTTTGAAAGAATTTACCCAGAATAAGTAATGGTAGTCATTGCTGATTTGAGTTTTAGGATTGCAATCAATTTATTCAAATCGTATAAGAAATGGGGAGAAATAAACAAATTCTATCTGGTAATTATATGGTATTTACCATATAATGCTGTCCATGCTTGATTGATTACATCTAAACAGACAGTTCCTGACCTGTAAATAAAAACAGAAGCACATACAAAATATCTATAAACAATATGTATTAGAATCATGTGTATATATATAAAATACATGTACAATGTTAAACAAACAAGTGCTAGCTATAGTGGGATTCCATTAATTTGTCATTACATGGGCTAAATAAACACCTGCTGCAAAAGAATGCAGAAGGGAACAACATACATCATAAGATGTTTACATATACATCCAACATATTTCATAGAAATGATCCAGGCAAAAATTGAAGCTGAAGAACAAGTGATACAAATATCCTTATAATGTCGTATCATCTACATGTTAACATTCTTATTATGAGATACCTACCTAATTATGATACTTTATATCACAACAGTTAATAAACCAAGGATTTTTTTAATTACATAATTATATGTGCCACAAAATTTCCTGAATGTTTCAACATTATTATGGAAGGAGAAGAGGAAGACAGGTGATACACAAATAACTTTTAAATACTTACACTTCATCAATATTTGGGTGATATATTCTGTTCATAAATCCTAGAATTAAAAAGAATATGTTGAATATTTACAAATAAAATGAATACCATAAGTCTGTTACCACTAGTTAAAATTAGTCTAATTTGATCGGACACATCTATATTCAATGAGATTTGTGCAATCCTAATTTTCAAAAGATGCAATATTTATATATTTAAAACCCAGCTCTTGTAAGTTCAAAAGAAATGATTAGTGTTATTTAATGAGGAAATTTGGGGTCCCACAACAATGTGTTGTGTTAATTACAAACTTCTACCAATACCTTTTTTAAATATATGTAATCATTTCTAGAATAAATTTTCATCACATCCTTTAATTGATGCAGAAAGAATAAATTTTCTGAATGGATGAATGAGTTATAACCAATTCACTATTCAAATCTGAAATAGTCTTTACCTTAATATCATAATTATATTAATTATTGGTCATCAAGATTATGGTAATTTTAGCAGTACACATACCATATATGATGCATGATAATGTATGCCTTTTTCAGTGGTATATTGTTTTGATTGATATATAAATCTAAGATAAGTTATAAATACCTATAGAAGGAGACTTGAATGGATACTTTTCTGGTAGATCAACTCTGACCTTCCACAAACCACCTTCATAAGGAGCTAAAATAGACAAAATACAGATTTTTGTTGCAATTACAAGACAAAAATTTAATATTTCAATAAACAAGGATATCTTTTTATTATGTTTTTGTATCTAGAATGTGGATAAAACTTTAAAAAATAGAAACACTTATAGTTATACTCAATGAGATAATAACATATTTTAACGTATGTTTACTGACCACTGCCCCTCTCACTGTCTAGATAGATAGATGTAATTTAAAAAAAAAAGTTTAGCAGTAAATTTGCAGGAGGTCAATGTTTTATCAAGGTACTTCAGCTTCCTACACTACCCCCAAAAAACAACATCTTCTATATAAATGACACAATCTTGAATGTGCGATAACACCATTACTCCATTTTTTTATTTATTTATTTTATTTATCTCTTTTAAAGTTATACAAATATCATGAAGAACAAAAATTATCTGATTTTTCTAGTCTATCAATTTATCATTGCTTAATACACAAAGCAGTTTTACTTTAGCCTGTGGTTGCAACTTGTGATAAGAGCAAGTTGAAGGATTAATCTAAGAACAAGTTTATATGTGTGTGAGATGTGCAAAGTTTATCATGGTCTGCCTTGTAGTAGCAGTCAGTGTGACTTTTTGTTAAGCTGGCCTAGTCAGTATACCACAGACAAGCATACCACTCCCCAAGTCACATTACCCTGACTGGGTGTACTGGTTGATACTCTGTCCTTCTAATGCAACAGACAAGGAAACAGTATCTAAAATCTTAAAATCCAATATATGACCCAGTCTGGATTCGAACCTTTCAAGTCTGAGACTCTTCCACGGAGTTGATCAGTGCAGGCAGACAGCTGAGACAAAGGAACATATATTGAACACTACACCTATTCTCCATTAATTCGTCGTTATTCTTAAATATGCTGTCGCCGTAACATTTACGAGAAACTGCATAAAAAATACCCCTTACTACATGACTATCAGCAAAAAAAAACCAGTTGTGTTTTACATTATAAATAATCTTCAGATATGTGTATAATTTCTGATCACTTCACATAGAATACGTCAATTTGACAGAAATCATTATGTCGCCTGAACCGTAAGTAATTTTCGAATTTACGCCGAGGAAAATAGCGTCACTTTCTATCACATTTTTCAATGTTATTACACTCAATGATGTTGCAAGTTTTGTTTTCCAAAGTATTGTTTCATTCCAAAAGCATTCAAACGAGAAATGATGGCTTTAAATTTGTCGCTAAAATTATGTAAGCTACGTTATCATTACACAAATTGGGTATTTTACTTCTTGAGAAACATCGAATTTCGCGGTCTTATATGACAGAAATATTTAATAAATAATGTGTGTTTAATATGCGAGTGAAATGAAAGTAGGTGCATGTGAACAATGATAGTCACCGACTGAGATCTACTGAAAATGGAATAGTTTTTTTAAGGACGTAAGCTACGTTCCCGTCATAACTTTTCATTAAATGTTTATATGCGTGTTATACATATACTGGCATTCGAACATGTCTATACAAGTATTTTGAACATTTAAAATGATTTGCCATGCGTTCGGTGAAAAAGACAAAAATTAAAATGCCATTGATTGTAATATACGTTCTGTAAGCTACGTTACACGATTTCAGAAAAATTGTCTAATCGACTACAAATTGATCAATAAATGTTCTATTCCGTGTTTTTAGAGAAAGTTAGAGACCGTGATTGGTTCGAATATTACAATGTTTGTTTCATTTCCTATTTCTTCCTAAGTTGGATGGCGCTCAAAATCATACTTCAGCTGTTTTAATTCTAGTAGAGTAACGGCATATCTGAGCAGGTATGTAGTTTTTATAACTAATGAAAATGTCAAAATATCTTATATTTTGTATAATTTGTTATTTTATAGCAGATATATTTATGAATTCGGGACCCCTGTTAATCAAAAACAGCATGGGTAGTATTAGAGGTCATTCAAGTACAAACACAAAATTACATAAATTTCTTTTAAATGAAACCTTATTTTCAGACAATGAGTAATTGCAATAGAAAAAATCATATTCCTGTCGTCTTCCTATACTAATATATTTTAATTATGCATTACTGAAAGTTCTGAAATTATTGACACAGATGCTAAACAATGCTATTAAATCAATGGTAACGTAGATTACATGTTGCTTGCAAAATTTATAAACAGACACCGAATTCTGATTTTGGTTGTAACAATTAAAATTTTTCTTGATCGAAGATTTCAAAGCAATATTCAGTGTATAATTTGACAGCATTCTGAATATATAATTTTACTTTATTCACGAGCTAAAGATGATATTCATGTGGTAACGTAGCTTACCTGTATTGGTAACGTAAGCTTACTGTTTTCATACATTCTTACAGGATGCCACTAACAAAAGCTGAAAAGCAGAAAGCATACAGAGAAAGAAAGAAACAGGCCCTAGGTGAAAAATATTTTGAAAATGAGAGAAAAAGAGTAAGCCAGTACTACATCCCGATAGAACAAAGATCGAAAAAAGAGCAGAAAAAAAGAAGGGAAAAAGTTAAAAAGTATGTCCAGGAACACAGATTACGTAAGCAAAAGTCAAAAGAAAGCATTGACAATAGCCCTGATTTGTTAGCAAGCAATCAAGAACAGTATTTAGAAATAAGTTCAAGCACAGACACAACAGTAACGACACAGCAACTAATAGTCAAATTACCTTGTATTGATGCAAAAAAGAGAACAAGAAAAAGAGTCAGTCGAGCGGTAGCAAAATGTAAAAGGGAAATTGAAAGATTAAAGAATGAAAACAAAATAAGTCAAAGAAAGTTCAAAGCAGCTTCAAAAAGATATGAAAGATTGGCAAAGAAGATATCAAAGAATAAGCAAATGGTAACAAGCACTATGAATTTGACAATCCATAAAGAAAATTCTGCAAACAATATAGAAGAAATGGGTTCTAATGTAGAAACAGAAAAAGACAACATTGATACAAATACAAAAGAAAAACAAAACAGCGCAAGTCTTCAAACACCTCGGAAAAGAACATATGCTGAAATAAGACAAGAAGGTTTTTCTCCGACTAAAATGCCTAAAACTGTTACTGATAAGCTGGTATTAGCCAACGTTCTGACAGAGGAAGTGGGGACACTATACAGAAACAGCAATGAAAAAGGCAAAAAAGTAATCTGTAACGTGCTTTCCAGCACAAAGCTCAAGAAATATAGACTTAAAAATAAGCTTAGTAAGAAGACGGGAATTCGTCCTCATCGGCTACTAAGTAAATCAGGACAAGTTTTTTCAGCGACAAGAAGAACAAGAAATGAAGAAAAACGAAAGAAAATCCGGCAAGATATAATAAAATTTCTTGAAAGAGATGACAATAGTTGACAGATGCCCGGGAAAAATGACAAAGTTAAGACAGAAAATGGTACTGAGCAAAAGCAAATCCTGAATGATAGTTTAGTTTACCTTCACATGAAATATAAAGCAGAAAAATCAAGTAAAATTACACTGTCTACCTTTTGCAAAATGAGACCTAAGTACATCGCTCTTACCAAGTACCTATGTAGAAATAAATGCTTGTGCCAAAAGCACCAAAATATGGCCCTTGCGCTCAAGTCATTAAAGGTAGCAGGTGTAAATGTCTCCATTAACCCTGACGAGTTTGTTAGAAATTTACAAAACACGTCTGTAGACACTATCTTAGGAACTCTGGCTGAGGAAGAAATCTCAATATCACAGTGGAAGAAAACAGAGTTGACAAATGGAAAAAAGAAAACTATCATAGTAGAAAAGAAACTGAAAACAGAAGAGTTCATCGCATTAATTAAAGAACAAATATGTGAATTTCAAGAGCATGTGGACAGAGTCAAAACCCAGTATTCGGCTGTAAATAAACTAAAAGAAAATATTCCTAAAGGTCACGTGATGCTTCAAATGGACTTTGCCGAAAATTTTACTTGTGTATCCGCCGATGAGGTACAGAGCGCATATTGGAACAGCACAGCAGTTTCGTTGCATCCAGTTGTTGCCTACTTTAGAGATAACAACGGTATCCTTAATCACAAAAATTTTGTTTATGTGTCAGATGACCTAGGACACAACTTTGGACACGTCTACACAATTATCAAAAATCTCATTAGTGAGTTGAAAGATACTTTAAATGACCTTAAAATGATACATTACTGGACAGATAGTCCAAGTTCGCAATACAGGAACAAATCAGCATTTTATGTTATATCCGATCACGAAAATATCTTTGGTATCCCAGCCATTTGGAATTACTTTGAAAGTGGACACCGGAAAGGGCCCTGTGACGGGGTAGGAGGGACATCCAAAAGAATTGCTGATTTAGCAATAAAACAAGGGAAAATTATTGTCCAGGATGCGTCTGACTATTTTCAAGGAGTGAAATGTCTTCACATGAGCGCAGCATATCGTTTTGTATCAACCAATGAAATTGAAGAAAATAGAAAACAGGTCGTTGAAATCAACAAAAAACTTGTACCCATGAAAGGAACTATGAAAATACATCAAGTAGGGGCTATATCAACAGGTAAAATTAAAACATGCATCACTTCATGTTATTGTCAGCAGTGCATAGAAGGTAACATGCAGGAATTTAATGAAGGCCAACTGCTCAAGAAAGGAGAATCAATCGTAATGCAAACCCAAGATCGTTTACCCATTTCTAGTGAACAGCAGTTAAACAATGACAATGGAGTAGGTGAAACAGTTGAAGTAGGTGAAATACAGAAAGCAGGTGAAATAAATAAAGAAGATGAAACTAATAAAAATAACGAAGTGGATGAAATTATTGAAATGGGTGAATTTAATGGAGAAAGTAAAATGAATGAAGTGGATGAACTTAATGAGGTACATGAAAGCACTGTCAAACAACTAGAGAAAGAAAATGAAATAACTGTAAATGATTGGATAGCTGCCAGGTACGACGATGAATGGCATATTGGCAATGTCATAGAAATCGATGAAGAAGATGATTTGGAAGTATCTTTTCTACGACATACTAAAACAATAAACGATTCCAAGGTTCTGTTTAAGTGGCCAATACCGTTGGATATCATTTATGTTAAACGACAAAATGTCATTTGCAAAGTAATTGAACCTCGGCCAATAGGACGGAGTGGTAGAAGTTTTCAATTACAGGACAGCGACTTTGACAAGATAAAAACGATTTTCCAAAAGTGATTGAAACCCACAGATTTTGTTCAGAGTTTAATATGTTACAATTTGTTAATTGTTTTACTTTAGGAGTTCCTATTTTAAACATATAATCATTTACTTATCCAAAAACCAATATCTCGTAAGTTACGTTACCTTTTCATTTGGAAAGAAATTCAACTAAACAGTTGAATTGTGTAGTTGATGCAAATTTTGAATCTGCTCATCACATCGTTCTAAAGAAAAAGCTTACGAAGACTTACAAAAATATAAATGTGATTTTCAGTTTGGGCTTAATCATATTACACTTTGCTCATAAAAGTCGTTAATTCATTAATTTATGTATCATTTTGCGTTTTTCTGTATCATTTTGCATATAATTATAGTCGTGGTTTATTAATAAAGTTGTTGTCAACATAACTATATAGTTCATCCGCCTGGTTTGTGTTAATATATGTCCCATAACAACTTTCGATATATTAAAAAGAATGCTAATCTACGTTACCAGAAATGTGTAATCTACGTTACCATGGTTTACTGCTCAATAGACAGATATTGGTTTACCATTGGCTATTTAAGCATGCACATACTTTCATACGAATAAGTAAACAACAAAATTCACCTCGTGTTGTATTTCTCTTGTAAAAACATTTACGGTAAGGCAAGATGTAAGATAAGCGACTGTAACATTTTTATAAATTTAAAATGGTTCGTTTTTTTATTTCAGAAGTAATAGCGCTTTTAAGTTCACTTTGTTCATTTTGAAATATTTTCTGTTGAAATCCATATGACTAATTCATTCAAATTCGCCATCATTGTATCTGTGCGACACTTATTGCCAATTGGGGGATAAGCCTTTATTTTCATACCAACATTAAAACGTAGCTTACATGAATGATAGGATGAGTCAAACACTATGTGCTGTAAAATGAAAACCGTAAGAGTCTGAGTCTTAAAATTTCACACATAAATTGCTTAACTGCTTATGTATTCAAATAATGTTGTCGCTAATCATTTCTTGACAATTGGATATTCAGTCAGTATAAAGTGCATTATGACATATTAACGGAGAATAGGTGACTATTATCAAAAAAATGATTTGATGAGTGATAATTATAAAATGATATAATTGTGTGTGTATGTGTGTATATGTCCACATGTGTTTGTACTTACTTCCGTTTGGACCATAAAACTTGACTATGAACTCATTCAATCCTCCAAGTAATGTCACTTCATGTTTACTTTCAATACTAACAAAAGCCATTAAGGATAAATAAAACATAGATGCTAGTATTCCTTTAAAAGTATTTGCAATGTTCATAGTTTCCCAATAATATTGAAATAGATATTAAATAGATATTAAGATAGTAAACATTCCTTAATCACAAACACACACTAACCCCAAACCTTTCATCATGTCAGTTTTACTTTTCTTCTTCTGAAATAATTTCAACTATTAAAGTATGGACAACATGTACACAGTAACACACAGTGCCACTCTGGCTGTTGTTTTATTATCAAAAGTTTAATTAAAGAAAACCTAACACAGTACATAACTACACTTCATAAAAAAAATCCTGAAAGTTTTTATACAATTTTCATGTATCATTTATGAGGAGTTGTGAATAGCCCAAAATGTTAAAGCTTTTTGGGTTTTTTTTTTAACTGAAAGGTCCAATTGAAAGGAAGGAAAACTAATTATCAGCTGCACAACTATACTAAAGTAACATGAATTTCAGAAAAATGTCTTCGGGTATTGTAGATTGAAGAAGACTATGACATTGTAGACACAGGATGACAATGTAGACACATGATGACAATGTAGACACATGATGACAATGTAAAAAGATGACAGTAACTCGTACAGGTATACATGTACATGTGTCAACTATGTTCCATGAGCATGAACCCAATATTCACATGTAAAAGTACATCTGTCACTTCCAACAAAATATATTGCTCTGAGTCAAACTCACGTATAATT
Organism: Tegillarca granosa; assembly: GCA_029721355.1. Taxonomy (NCBI): domain Eukaryota; kingdom Metazoa; phylum Mollusca; class Bivalvia; order Arcoida; family Arcidae; genus Tegillarca; species Tegillarca granosa. Next base: position 6,261,921 of record CM056599.1, read on the forward strand.
CTTATCCTGTTTTCATGATGTTAAATGAATGAATGAATACAAAACTATACAACAAAGGGAGCAAAAATCCACCATAAGGCTGATCTTAAGCTTTACAATCTATCACTTGTATCTGACTAGGTGTGGCACAAATGAATCCAAGATCATAAGTTAGCAGTTTTAACCGCACAGCAATTTCTATTTGATTTGCTGTATCCAAATAAAAATAATCTAAAAATCATTTGCTTTATACCAAATGGACTCGATGGAAATCAACATGTATACAAAATTTTCAGGATGGACCACAAGTTCCTTATTTACAATTGGATTTTAATAAACAAGTTGCAACAAACGTTTGTGATTACTATACATTTAATCATCGACTATATTTATTTTTGAGGAAATTTACTCCCTTAGTCATTCTAAAACTGTACCAAAAATTTCTCAATTAGGAACCTACAACTTTTATCAAATGTGATGTTATATCTCAAAATTTAGCAAGCTAAAAAAATAATTGATAAATTAATGATGTCAAACATGACACATAAACACTAATGAAATTAAAATACAAACACTTCTGTAATAAAAGCAATGATGCAACACAATCCCCCCCTCCCTCTCCTGCAAGCAGGAACTTGACTACAGAATGTATGAAAAAATATATAAAACATACAATTGTTACAATTTTAAGTGATGCAAATAAGAGTATTATATGGATTCGCTAGCAGCGAACAAAGAAATGCATCCTGGCGATTTCCACAATGCAAAATCTAGAGCAATAGGTCAACTATTAACCTTGTTTTTATTTGGTTACTGCATAATTTTTCAAGCGTGACGATAGGTCAAATCCCAACAAGATTTTTTTTTAACGAACACAGATCAACAAAATATAAAATCGATACAAGGATGCATATATTTGATTTTTAGATTTTGTCTATTGATATGCGTGATTGCAACGTAAAATGAGTTTGCATCACCACAATACGCATATACTGACAAATGTCCTTAACAGGCTGTAACCAATCGCTAGCAGCTGACAGCACAGCTGAATAAATTCTTCCCTCTATCATGAATTTTATCGTAAAAACATTTTCAAGTACAAAAAGATACAGCTTAACAACATCTGTGTCCATTCGTCTCTTGCCTGGACTTGGTGAAGACATTTCGCTCGTCTTATCTAGCACAGAAATAAATGTATTTTTGCCTGTCGACTTCTAAAAACAACAACAACAATGGCGGATGTGAGAAATCAATACATGACGTACGGGTCACATGATAGGAACAGACCCCGCCTATCAAGTGAATAATTATGACTTTTCCCGAAGACTAAGATTTTTCGCATAAAATCGTGCCTTCATATTAATATTAAAAATATCGCTTATACATATAAAGACGAAAGCAAAACTAAATCATCAACATACGTCGCTGTATAATACGAGGGTCAAGGGTCAAATCTGTTGACATTTATCACGTGACTGCAACCACGAGGTCATCAGCTGTGAGATGTAAACAAACCCACATGTTCGCATTGGCCTAAATTGGAAACTGACGTAAACAACCAAAAACATTGAGAAATCTGTCAAATAATGTGACAATAATAGTTATATACAATCTGGTGGTACCGTGACGTTATTATATTCTACAAAATCTTACTTAAAATATAAAATACAGTTATTTGATGAATGTTACTATAAATAGAACTGTTGCTGAGGCGTCACTCACGGTATGCTCTAATTGTCAATTTGCACTAAGCATACGAGCGCAAACTCCGTGCGATGTTTTGATGCTAGTGTACCGAAACAGCATTTGCAAATGTTGCGGTCGCATTGCTAGTGGCGATTAAGGCGCTTCCTAAAATAAATTTATTTAGCTCTCTCTCTCTCAAGAACGAAAGAAAGCTAAGTAACTATTTGAGATACATCATGTATTCTGTTTGAATTATGACCATGTATATGTCTTCCACCGTCGCGGCTTGAAGGCATGTTTTGTAACTTAAGATAAATGAAACAGAAACTTGGCAACAATTTCAGCCTCACCGACGATAAATAACATATAGCTTTACCAAAGCCCAGGAGGGTCAAAATGAGACGAGTATCCATGAGTTTAGTTCATTAAGTAAGTAACTGTCGTATTTGAAATCTTGAATTTTTATAAAATAAAAAATATTAATATCGCATGACATAACAAATTGACTATCATATTCTAATTATGATTTAATTTATATGACAAGAAATTCAGAGTACACTCATGGTTAAACCACGCCACTGGGTACCAACTTATCATTGCAGCAAACAGGTAAAAAGTCCAGAAATACGATTACTAGACACCAATTGGTATGTTAATTCTGTTTGGATGAAGACGTTTCTCTTTGTATATCCCAGACAAATTCCAAATGTCTTAGTTACTTTGATTTTTTTTTTCAATTATTATTTCAAATTATTTCAAAACTAGTTCATGTCCATGACAGCAATTACTAATGTGACGTAAAACAACCAACCAGCCATGCTGAGCATTCATTGTCCGATGGCAATGTATTAAAATTTAAATGGCTGTTAGCTGAGCAGTGTCATGTGCTGATTTTGAATTTCTATTAAAATGTGCATTTAAAATCAGCGTATGACAACTTGTCATGTGCTGATTTTGAATGCATGATTTTAATAGAAATTCAAAACCAGCACATGACAGGTGTGTTTTACATTATATCGCAACAATACCAAACAATATTATTTTCAAATATAAATATCATCCTATTACATTAATAGCAACATGACATGAAACGATAAGAGTAATATTATCGTCTACGATATGATATAGGAGTAATGGGGGTTAAATCGCTCTAATCAAGAAGTTATCGCGTATTTCGAGACGGTCACTATACATGGATTATTTGAGGAAACAGACTTGCACAAAAAAAAAAAAAAAAATAATAAAAAATAAAAAAAAAAAAAAAAAAAAGTACAATCTGTATGGGTATCGAACATAGGCGGTGAGGGGTGCTATGTGGTGCTTTAGACCATACTCAGTATATAAATGTATATTATTTATACAACTTTTAGTGAAGTATTGTGTTTCGTTTAGAACTTATTTGTTCGTTTTGTACACGTTATTCAGCTGCATATTTTCGCAATTGTTTCCAACCCTATGGAATGACCTGTAATTAATCTTTCAATCGTACTGACTATACATTTGTTGCTTAACATAATGATCATATTAAATACAAATTCTTTTTATTATTTAAGACTTCACTATGATTTGGAACTGAACAATCGATCATAATTTGTTTGACGAAACAAATATCGTCCAAAACCACACCCGCCAACCCACCCAGAGAGAGAGAGAGAGAGAGAGAGAGAGAGAGAGAGAGAGAGAGAGAGAGAGAGAGATGATGATAAATGATCAGTGGGCAATCGGAGCATCGCTCGGACTTTTCCGTCGTACCTCACAGAAACCGAACGATGTTCCGATTGTATAGCACAAACTAAAGATTTATCTCCCCTTGACAATCAACACGTTTCTTTAGAACTTAACCACGAAGAAATTAAATTTTGTTTCATAAATTTTTAATCATATTATTATGTGTTAAACATCATTTTTATTAATGTTATCATTAAATCCAATTTATGCATACACATAAGACCAAAAATTTATATGTAAAATTTTTATTAACAAGTTATAGGCGGCATCTTCGGCAACTTGATCAACATAGATCATGGTAAGTGATCGATACAATGATCAACTTCATTCAAACTGGAAATGGAAAACATATTTGGTCTGCTGTAGTATTTATGTTTCTGGTTCATTAAATAATTCAATGGCATTCTCTTTATTACTTCTTTTTGTGACAATTTTTCTCAATTTTTTTTTATCTCTACGCTAGATACAAAATGCTTCCGGTAAGGTTTGGAAAACAAGTTTGATTGTTTTTTTCGAGATCATACATTATCTTAAATGCATGGTGTTTATAAGTTCACTTTAGAACTGGTCCAAACTGTTATACCAACTGTTGGGTGTTCAAGTGGCGCAGTGGTTAGCGCTCCCGCCTATCACCAATGCGACCGGGGTTCGATTCCCGCTTGAGCACGTAGGTTTTTCTCCGGTTTTCCTCCCACAAAACCGGGTTCTCCGGTTTTCCTCCGCGCTAAAATTCGGGCCAACGAGCTAGATTAATATAAGTTGCACAACTTGTTTCTAAATCGTTGTAAAAGAAATAAAGTTTAATTAAAAAAAAAACTGTTATACATTGAAAGAGCTGAGCTCAACTGACTGGATCATTTAATAAGGGCATCTTTATAACCTCGACTCTGGACAGACACTAGGTGTGTAATTTCACATGTCCAGATTGGCGGGTCAAATACTTTTTATGACCTTGACTCTGGACAGACACTAGGTGTGTCATTTCATATGTCCAGATTGGCGGGTTAAAATACCTTTATAACCTCGACTCTGGACAGACACTAGGTGTGTAATTTCATATGTCCAGATTGGCGGGTTAAATACTTTTTGTGACCTTGACTCAGTGTGTGTGTTTTTTTAAATACGTAGAACAGAACAGATTTTTAATTTACATAAAGCAATACAATTATAGCAAAACAGATGTAGCATGACATGACTAAATTATTATGCATATTGCTTCTAATAGATATAATACAAATAATTGTCAAACTACAAATATGTTGTATTTAGTTGGAAGAACAGTTATTAATTAGGCATTGCACGCACTCATGAAAAATATATTTTTGAAACGTTATACTGTGTACGCTTAGCTTTACAAGACATTAGTTGGCAAAGGTGCATTCCGAGACTTTCGTTCGAAGTGTCAAGAACGTGTCTGAGAACATGTTTTTGAATGTCTAGAACAACAAGAATAACACCTACAAGAACATGTGTCTCGAATAGTTTTATTTTTTGTACAAGGGCTATTGACAGTATGACTTGACAATTTTAATAGTGGGAATTTTCTGCAGTATATCTATATTTACATGTAGATATCCCTTTAATGACTGCGTTGCGGAGAAATCGGTATTTTACCGAAAATGGGGTACCAAAAAGGTATAATAGTACCTAACATATCTAATAGATAATAATGTTAATATTTTATCTTTAGAAAACTTATCAAAACGTTTTGGATTGCACATTAATTTTTGGGAATTTTGGACTTTGGTACTGGCTATACCAAAAGAATGGAAACTATAGGTACAAAACAATTCTATTCCTAATATAACAGATTCAAACCTTACTTTGTACATCAATATTAAAAACTTGTCAAATTAAAATATTCACATGTAAAGAGTTTTATTGGTCCTTTAAAGATAATATAAGTACTGAAATATCAAGTATTAAAATGGGAAGAAATTTATGATATTGATAAGGAAGACTGGGGCAACATTTTTAGACTTCCATTTACTTGTGTTCTCAAAATGAATCTTAAAGCGTTTAAAATTTAAAATACTACATAGATTCATTAGTCATAAGTATCTTTTATTCAAATGAATTTGTGCAACCTTGTTTCTTGGCATTTCCCCTATAGGCGGATCGCTCGGCTTATTGAGACTCATCCTTTATAATTTTTAAGATATTAACCATCTCATTCTCCCTATGCAGTTATAACCCTGAACATTGGACCTATGACCTTGGATCATATGTTAAAATGATTGTTATACTAATACCTACAATATTGTAATATATACCTATACAAAAAGTTAAGTTTTCAAGATAATGAACTATTTCTGTCGTCTTAATCAGCTATGACCTTGACCTTTTAACCTATGAACTCAACCATATATTAAAATGATCGTCGAATCAATACCTACAATATTCGAATATAGATGCCTATTCAAAAAGTTGTCATTTTCCAGATATATTAACAACTTAATAAATTGACTAGTTTTTGCTATTTCTCCACTAAGTACCTTGCCATTTCTCCATTTTGAGCCCCATGGCCACCACTTGTGCAAAACTTAAAGTAGATGACCTAAGAGTACTAAACATGAGATATGTAAGAAATATCTCTTGGACCAGTATTTTTAAAGAAGAAGATTAAAATATTAAGAGTTAATGAACGGCACAAGACAGATGACCGACGGTGAACCATTGCAATCGCTAATTATCTGAGCTTTCAGTTTAAGCTCAGGTGAGCTAAAAATAGCAAATCGTGACATTTCAGATACTGAAAGTATTCTTTTAATTATCTTATATGGCAGATATTTGAATTAACTGAAAAAAAATCAATATTCAATGAAGTGCATTTCAATATAAACAAGCTATACTCTAAAGTTACTATAACAAATGTTATTAATTATTACAAGTATAGTTATGAACTTTCTAATCTGATGTTACTTTGTAAAATGTATATCCTCTATGTTAACAGGTCCTTCTGTTGTAGTTGGTTGTTGTTGATTCTCAGATACACTTGTCATAGTTGCCACGTATTCTCGACTGGAAACTTCGTATGATCTGTTTCTTTGACGGCGCCTAGCAAGCAAAACGCCAACAACTGACGCCCCAATTATAATCACACAAGCACCGGCAACTAGCGCTATGTAGAAAGGATTTCCGAAAACAAATAACACCGCATCATCTTTACCTGCTCCGACATTTAATTCGGGGATTTTCTTGTGAAAACCTGGAAAATCTGAAGACGGATAACTTGAAAATACTGAAGATTTGATTATTGTCTTGGTTGTTGGGATCAAACTGTCGGTTTTAACGTCAGGGTGATAATCATTATGTTTTTCGTTTTGCCATTGCAAAGTAGACGTTGCCATAACTACTGTTTTCGTTGCCATAACAACGCCATCAAAAGAACTTTCTAAAAATTCGGCTTTCATAATTTCAGAGCTAGGTTCAATAGAAGTTGAAGCAAAACTACAATTTACATCGGTTGTCAAATTTAAGAGGCTTACTCCCACTAGTTCAGGAGGTGATAAACAAACACCAAACATTCTAGCTTCTTTCATACTTTCCCTTAACTCCATCATATCACAATTGCAATGTAAAGGATTATTAAGCAATTTGAATTCTTCCAGGAACCACAAATTTGAAATAAAACCATCCGGAATCTTTCCAATGTTGTTTCCAGATAGATCAAGATGGCGCAATGCTATTGTCTGACTTAATAATTCCCTTGGGAGTTCTGTTAAATTGTTTCTGGCTAAATTCAAATGTTCAAGATCAGACTGCGAATACAACATGGTATTTGGAATGAAATTTATGATATTATCCTGCATATACAAATATTTCAATTTCTTCAAATCCCAGAAGATATATTTATCGAGTCTCGAAAGTTCCAGTTTATTTGAACTAACGTCCAAGGTTTCAAGTAACCTCAAGTCTGCAAACGTACCTTTCTTGAAAGCAGTGATCAGATTTCCAGTTAAGTTCAGTACAAGCAACGTAAATCGAAAATGATGAAAAGCCATCGGGTTAATGGTTTGAAAATGATTGTAAGACAAATCGAGAGTGGTCAGAGAGTTGAGTCCAGATAAAGAGTTCTCATCAATTGCTGCCAACTCTGTTTGACTAAGATTAAGTGTTTTCAGACTGGACAAAGAGGAGAACCATTCGGACGATATTTGATATACATTACATCTGGATAAATCGAGATGGTCAAGAGATTTGACTCCATTAAATAAACCCGATGGTATGTCCTCAATACCATGAAGTTCTACTATTTCAAGACTTAATTGTTTTTGAAATATTTGTCTTGGTAAACTTTTAACACCATCAATGACAATTTTAACTAGATTGATTGGCATGGAATTTTCCGATTCTTCTCTGTGGAATATGTACGTTGGTAAGTAATATACGTTTGGTGTGCGAAGAATAATTGTGTTCAGCACTGACAAACCATAAAAGATATCTTCTTGAATTTCTGTTATATTAGGCCCTTCTATTTTTAAAATGGCCAAACTCTTGCTTCCAAATCTAAATAAGTTTAAGGGCAAAATCACAGCTTCCGGTAAGATCAGATATAGACTGTTAATATTGAGACCGTCAAACAAATCTTCAGGTATCAAGGGGTTATGAAGAATAAGGTCCAACTCGTGTAAAGATACATGTCCACTAAAAGAATTTTCCACAATATCGCGAGTTTCCAATCCCTTGACCACTCTTAGATAAAGTAAATTTTTGAACGTGTCCTCGTCTACGACGTCTAAAATGTTACCAGACATGTCCATTCTTGCAATCTGCTGGCATTGGAAAATATCATTTTTGGGACTGATTTTATATTGTTGTAAGCGACTGACAAAGATTTTAAATGTTCGAATCTATTCAACTTGCTAAGTTCAGATACTTGAATCCTATTATTTGATAAATCTAATTCGTTTAGTTCAACTGGCAGGTCATCCGGGTATTGTTGTAAGATCTTGTGATGAACAGTTGACATATCTGACTCTCATCTTGATTTCACAACTACACAGACTGCATGTATTTGGTCCAGGCCACGTTCTAGACATTACAACCTGGTATGAACACAGTAATGATAACAGGAATACCCACATGTTGTTCAGTTACTCGGATCTTCTGTTTATTAACACTGAAATACAAAATAAAATTCAGTTAATAAATGAAATCTAGAAAAAAAATTACATGTATCTGTAAGGTTTTACTTGAAAACAGCCAAGAACACAACACAACAAAGGAGTAATACAATTGTAAGAAAATCACAATTTACATTCGATTTGTACACATCCTACTTTGAACAGGCACTTGTTTGAATCATAAATGACTATTCATATGAGTTTTACGATCAAGTTCTCAATTTTGCACCTATTTTACAATTACTGTGACAGTATCCCCTTAACAGCAATATTTACTTATAATATTATGTTGATAACTCTTGAAAAAATCTTGGTGTATCAAAGCGAAAGGTCATCTAAACTGTATCGACGTCACAGCAGTTGATTATTATAAGTTGTTTTCTATTTGTGTTTTACATAAATAAAAATACTCGATACCTTTCAATAAAGATGACTTGTGGCTGAGCGGTTGAAGTTGTGAACTCTTGTATCAAAGTCGTAAGAACTTAACATCATTAAATTCTCTATTACAGTCTTTATTTAAGAAAAAAGGGTTGATTGTATGCTGTTTTACATTGCATTATAAAAGTTTCAGCTATTTGCGTGCCATTTTTAGCTCACCTGACCAAAGGGTCATGTGAGCTTATGGCATGCCGCGGCGTGTGTAGGTGCGTGTGTGTGTATGTGCGTCGTAAACACCTGTTTTTGATTTCTCCTCTGAAACTGCTGGACAGATTTCAATGATACTTGGTCAGAAGCATATATGTGCCGGTGCAATGCAGATTTGTTTATGGCGTTGCCATGGCTTTCAAAACTAGGTCAAGGTGAAAAAATCTTCTCCTGAAACCGATGATGGGAGAAAAATCTGATGTGATATTTGGCTTCTCTAGGGTCTTAAGCATATAGTTTGTTAATTTCATTTGGTCGAAATATGGGTTACGCGTTTTTGTGTTTAATTTAAAAAATTTCGTAAAATTGTTATAACTTGACTATTTGAACAGGTTGTGACATTGGGTTTTCATTTTCGACTTTTTCTTGAAATGACCTTTTAAATGGGGTCAAGGTCACAAATCAAGGTCATGCCTTAATTTGTGATTATATGCAGTTTTACGCAGTTGTCTTGCAAATATTAAGTGAATTCAAAGCATTGTTAAAATTTTCAGCATGACAAATTTAACAAGGTACCCAGGTTTGTAACTATATAATAATCCATGTAGAAGTTGTTGCCCCTGAAATGTTATTTTTTTTGCTAATAAATACTAAAATTGTGCATTAGCTTGAAAACTAAAAGCTATTTGAATAGGAATCCGAGTGTATATAAGAATATTGTAGGTATTGATATGACAATCATTTTGATATATGGTTCAAGGTCATATGTTGAAAGATCAAGGTCAAACCTGCACAAGTGTACTGAAATTGTGAATTATCTTGAAATCCATTATTGTAGGTATTGATATTACGACCATTCGGATATAGGGTTCAAGTTCATATGTTCAAAGGCCAAAATCATGGCTGCTAACTATACGCTTAATGATTTGGAAATTATTCATTTTACTATTTCATGCAAATGAGCTATTTATAAATGAAATGTGACTAGATATTTCTGATTAATTAGTGTCGGATTTCTTGAGGAATTTTGTAAAGTTTTTGTAATTAAGTTCTTTGCAAGTTTTAGACATTTGCTCAGGTGAGCGTTAAGACACATGGACCTCTTGTTATCTCATTGGTTTATTTGAACACGAGTTATATGCTGCGTGATGCTTTCACAATTGTTTTTGATACGCTTTATACTATTGTGCACTTTTTCGAACATGCTAAATCATCTTCCCTCAATGTTGCAGATAACAAGGTAGAACACTTAGTTTAACATCTTGGTGCCAAAGTAACCAATTACACCATCTTGTCATCATTGGGCTGAATCAACTTCCCCATTGTCGCAGATAATTTCGTCTCTCATGCGTTAACAATCAAATGTGAGCATTGAAGAAGTCAAAATTACTCTTGAAAGACTAGGTTAAGTTCATGCATAGGTCATGTAGGTTCAATAGTGGGCTATTAGATTAAAGTAATAATCTTACATACAATCAAGTGGTTACAGCCCATCTCCAATCAGACTCTGTTTGATCCGGACAAACTGAAGCTATTCAAATTTGTATGATATGTGGACATGTTAGTTTAAAATTAGGCAACTAGGTAATACGTGTATTATTTTATAAAAACCTTTTTAACACTCTAGACAGAGGTCACTTTTTCCCCAGACCTTAAGTGAAGTTAGTTTGTGGGTCACAATTGATCAAATGTAGGTCACAAGGTCGAATTATAGAAAACTTTGTTACCATTCTGGTAAAAGCCACATTTTCCCAAATATTCACCAGATTTCACAAATTCAGAACGGTGAGTGAGCTCGGCAAAATTTATACAATTTTGTTTAAATGGCACATGTTTAAGACAAAAAGTAGACTTTTACCTAACAATATTTTAAACCCTTTTGATTTAATTTACCTTTTATGTTCTAGAGTACATCCATTGTAAAGTTATCTTTGAAATCTTTGACAAGTTTGAACCCACAAAATATTACGCACAAAAACCGAGTGGTTAAGGCGTTAGCTTTTAAACCCATTACGCTGAGCCTGAACGCTTTGGGTTCGATCCTGGTCGACAGTAAGCGAGAACGGTTTTTCCTTGTAGTAGGTCTTAACTGGTTGGTTAGGTACCCTTACAATGGACTGAGTGGTTTGCAATGTTTATCTGCGACATTGCAAGCGAGTGCACTAAAGCTCTGATAGTTATAAGTTCGCCAGTCCGCAGTGCAGATAAAAACATTTGCACACTCGTACCCCACATGAACTAGTGTTTAAAAATCATTAATATTAATTTTAGAAAGCGAAGCTTTCTCTATAGATAACGCGTGCACATGTTTTTAGAACGAATAAAACTACGAATTTTTATTACCACCATACCACAATCATTTATTGGTGAGTTGAAAATTTTGTGTCAAATTTACGTAAAATTTCTCTCAATAGGCCTCCATATTGAATCTTGAATCAAGTCACATCCACGGGATCTCGCGAAATCCTTTCAAAAGTACTCGGGACTTTGTTATAAATATAGAAAGATACAATAGACATCGAACGGTTTGACCTAGATCGTCTGCTAATTTTGGAAGAAGAAACAAAGACTGAAAGACATGATTATGGCCCTATCAAGCACAAAAGTATACCAATAGAAACCAAACTTAATCTTTTAACAGTTTTGTAAATTAGTAAAAACAGAAATAACCCATATAAAAGTTACCAGCTGTGCTTTCTAAACGGTCACATCGTCAGTCATATTAAAAAAAATATTTCGTCACGCTTGGCCGAAAACCCTGATGTGACGTTAAAAGCATTCAACCGGGCAACGAACTGAAATACTTACACAATTTGAAGTTCAAATGTTGCGCAAATTTTAACATTTTAATTTCCTTCCTCCTTATAAAAAGCTCTTAAAAGGGAGACAATTTCGTATCGTGGGTTTTATTTCTTTCATTCGTGGAACACCAAAAACCTATTAGATATTCAAGTGACGTAGAAAGAACTTTATAAACTGGGCATGCCGTGATGACTTAATAGTATGTGCTGTTTGTGATCAACCCGTAGGGACTGACTTATATCATGTTATGTCTGGTATAGAGCAAGTAGAAAATCGGTTTTGTGCTAAATGTAAAAATTTGTCTCGTATCCACAAAGCAGGACTCATTTATTACACGAACAGAGACACAGGTGCAAAAAAGATATTTTTGGTTAATTGACATTCCATAATAAAATAAAAACCTTTTTTAATCACAAAAAATGCTGTTTAACGACAAAAATACCGGTAGACTGATAGATCCAGCAAATGAGTGTCTAGAATTAACAAGAATAAATACAATACAGGGTATCATAACATCTGTGTATAATGATTGAAAGTTCCTTAAAACGTAACTATATACCTTTGCAAAGCAATTTTTTGAAAAAATATTAACGTTCGTTATAGACGCTGATGATTTGTATGATTAAAGAGGGCACTTTGACGATCAAAGGGCCTCGGTGGCCGAGTGGTCGAAAGCGCGCGCTTACGGATCACAGTGTCTCTCACCACCTGGGTTCGAATTCCATTCGAAACAGATCCTAGTGTGAGAAAGTTTTTCAGTTCGCTTGCCGAAGTTCAGTGGTTTTCTCCGGGCACTCCGTTTCCTCCACCATCCCAGAACTGACCGCCTCGAAATAAGTGGAAAAATATTGACTTGGGCGTAAAACACCATTACTCCAGTCCACTTTGACGATCATGATTTGGAGTCTTATCTTGTATTAAATGTTTAGCCTGCTTATCTTTGACTAAATTGATAACATTACATTAAATGTTGAAATTGTCATTTTATAAAGATATTGAAAGTTATAATTTGGTTTTATCTGGTAAAAAGTTGTTGCCGTACAAAACTGTATACTGGACAAAAAGTTTCTCGATTAGTCAGTCTCTGCGAGTTAGTAGTCCAAGTCAGTCCCTATTGGTAAGTAGTCCAAGTCAGTCCCTACGGGTTAGTAGTCCAAGTCAGTCCCTATTGGTAAGTAGTGCAAGTCAGTCCCTACGGGTTAGTACTCCAAGTCAGTCCCGAATGGTAAGTAGTGCAAGTCAGTCCCTACGGGTTAGTACTCCAAGTCAGTCCCGAATGGTAAGTGGTCCAAGTCAGTCCCTACGGGTTAGAAGTCCAAATCAGTTCCGTATGGTTGTGGTCCGGGTCAGTACCTGCAGGTAAGTTGTCCGAGTCAGTCCATAAAGGTTTGTGTTTTTTACAATTAATACATATTTCCCAAGTTAATCCCTAGGGGTTAGTGGCCTAATATATACTATTTGTATTAAAATGAATAACATATACATGTTAGATTAAAAAGTGCCCTAATTGTTATACAGTAAGTGGTTTTGGTTTGGACACTCCGAAGGAACTTAAGTCGTGTTTCATAATTTGTGCAACCTCTCAAATAGCACTAGAACAAAATCACTCGCACACACAGAGAGAGAGAGAGAGAGAGAGAGAGAGAGAGAGAGAGAGAGAGAGAGAGAGAGAGAGCGCACCTACCTAACACACCATCATTTTAGGGAATATCACATTTTTCTTTTTCATGACATCTGTTACATAAGCCGAATAAACATAACAAATAGACTTTGGAATAAAGTTATTATTAAATGAAGTATGTCAACCATGTTCAAGTTTTATGTGATGGCCAACGCAAAGCTGTCGAAAACTAAACTCAACTAAATGCAAAAAGTTCAAACAGTACTAGTTATGATGTAAATATTAAACATTAGCTCTATATACATCTGTATACTATATTCTCAATTCTGAACCTGGAATTATTTGAAAACCCCAATTGTCGAATTTTACACCTTAAAAGATAACTTATGTTAGGTAGATCATGATCTACTGGAAGAACTAGAACTAGGAAACCTTTCGTTTTGACCACTCAGGATTAAGAAATAAAATAGGTCACAGGTCATTTGTACCGAATCTTAATAACCAATATCTGACCGTGCCAAGGTAGTCGAAAGCACTCGCCACAAACGCTCCTTTAATCACTCCCGGTAGCTTCATTTTTCGGTTTCGGTTTTTGGTCTTTCGTTATATCGGTATTTAATGTCCCCAAAATGGAACCAGTTAAATTTAACAAGCAAGTTACTTTTTATGTACATGTTCATATAACATAGTTAAATGGTGTTACAGTGTTTTACGCCTAGTTAAGTAACAATTTACTTATATCCAGGAGAGAGGTTTTGGATTTTGAAGGCAAACCTGGGAATAAGGAAATAACTACAGATTAATGGCAAGCAAACTGACAAACTTTCTTATACTAGGATTTGAAATGATAGAATTAGGTGGTGAGAAGCGATGTGACTTGTTGGCTTACGTCTTTGATCACTTGGTCACCGATGTCTTTATTAATGCTACTTTTAAATTTCTGAAAAAAATTCATCAGAAACTGGTACAATGAATATGATAATGACTGCTTTTTAATGAGTTTTCGTTATAGAAATTTAAAAGTAGAGACTGTAAAAGATAAGTCAGACAGTCAGTTATATCACTTCCAAATGTCAATTAATAGTTTGTAATGTAAAAAATAATCAACGAATCATATTTAGATAAAGTATTTATAAGAAATCATAAAAAATCTTAAAACCAATTCTGAAGTCTTTCCAGTATGACATTATTCGGAAAACAAAATGTTCATCTATTATTTAAAACACACAACTCTCTCGTAGAGTTCGCTTCACGAAGTATTTTTTTTTTCGTGCACTTAGGTTCCCTCCGCCAACTCGGACTGATAAACATACTTGTAATCTTAGGTAATTCAACACAAAACATTCACCATTTGATAAAATTATAACTTTTAAACATGTAATATCTAAGGCATGGCATTCAACAACCAAATAAAACATGATTGCGTTCAAATCGGAATGCCATTCACCCGTGATTTATTCTGTTACGTCATTTCCTGCAACCTTGACCCTTACGTTATCTCCCAGTGTCTTCTATAGGTCTATCAATTAAAACCCTATGATAAACCACATGTCATTTTTTCGACTTGACGTCATTTTTCCGGTATCCTTTTAATGCATTCTGTACATGGTCTATATCCACATCTTCTTTATTATCTTCTATCCTGAAAAAGTCAGAATGATGACCTGGTTAAATGAATGATAAAAATATCAACTTGTTTGGTTTGAGGTCACAGACGCAAGTAAGCTGTAAACTTTAAAGCTATTTTTTATTTACTGGAGTGAAGGCACATGTTTATTTTTTTCCTTTTACTTTCTCAGCGGTTTTGTGTGCTGTCTTTTAAAACAGATATATAAAATATATATATGTAATTATTGTTTTCAAAACTAAATTTGAGGAAAAATAATAGTACAGAATTGTGAAAACTATCAAATAGAATTTAAACAAAGCGGAGAAAAAGTAACAATTTATTGTTGTGTGATACAACTAAACCACAGAATTATGTGGTTCGATTTTTTAAATCAAATATTACATTTACATGTAAATACCAACGTTTTTAGAAATTAGAATAACTTAAAACAACTTTTGCTAAGATGCGAACGAACCTACGCCCTTTGGAACTAAACCCCAAAGCACAGATTTGTAATAACGAACCGCTTAAATTGCCTGGGTAAAACACGAAACATAACGAAACAATACTCGGAACTACATGGAAGAAACATAAAATCTTAGAGCGACAGTCATACTAACACATTTACAAAGGTGACTGTTCTATCATATTGTTAACGATTCTATCTACTCCGCACTAAAACAGTAGTGGGCAATGACGGAAACAAATAAGATGACATGTCGTCCATGATACGGTATACTCCATGTAGAAGAAATAATGATCTTCCGGTGGCTTTCAGTAGCAGAAGCAAAGTATACCTACCAGTAGTCACATGACATAATGAACCAATCAATACCATCTTTTAAATCATTTTTCTTCATAGCGTTGAGTAAATTTTCCATTTGTTGTGCAATCCCACTTGTTAATCCTTTTGCCATTGTCAATATCTATAAAACACGAAAACAAAACGTGATAAATGGTTTTACACAAGGCTAGCAGACCTTTTGACAAATTGTGTAAAGTTTGAACGTTATAAAGCTTTGGATATGTCTTTCAGATAGAAAATCTAGTCTCGTTTGTTTCTCTTTAAATGAAAACACATTCATTCAATATATATCTATACTAACCACGTTTTACTGTTGATATAATGTGCCCAGATCTTTATTAATATCAGACATTGAATAAGAATGACAATGTTATTTGAACACCAAATACATATACATATACATGTAATTATGAATTCAGAACACTTACATGTACCGGACAAATCCTCCTTTTAATGTAAACAGAAGTAAGTTCCTAGACGCTCCTACATAAACGGGTTAAACAGAACAGAAATCGTAGAAATTCTTCTGTAGAATTTGACAAATCATCGACTCAAGTTAACTAAAGTACCATATTGGCCAATTTGTTATAAGATGCTTTATAAGGTAAACCAAAGCCGGACATGTCAGAATTAAGTTGATTAACTTGTAAATAAATAAATAAATAAAACTAAGATTCTCTACCTTCATCATTTTTTGATCATCTGTAAGTAGGATTTTATCGTTTTTTATTTTAGCAAGGACTGTGTCATTGATTGCTAGCTGTTTTGCTATCTTAAATTGTTCTCCAATTTCATGAACTAACAACACCAAAAACCCGTCTGACATTGGTTTCGGATACTCTGAAATGATAAAATAAAAGAATTTTCTGACATTGGTTTCGGATACTCTGGAATGATAAAATAAAAGAATTTTCTGACATTGGTTTCGGATACTCTGGAATGATAAAATAAAAGAATTTTCTGACATTGGTTTCAGATACTCTGGAATGATAACATAAAAGAATTTTCTGACATTGGTTTCGGATACTCTGAAATGATAAGATAAAAGAATTTGTAGAAAAATCACCAGTGCATTTGATTTATAAATATGCCTATACCTGATAGTCAATACATTTAGAACTGATACATTTCTTGACTTTTAACTTGGTTCTTCATGCATGCAATCTTTCCTCAATTGCAGCAAAACGATTTGTTGAAGAAGCGAGACCAAAGTAAAGGTAAAACGAACGCATTTTATTAGTATTTTGAACTATTGTTGAATTGTTATATATGAGTCAGAAATTTTAAATTGTTGTCTTTCCTTCGATCTAAATAACATTGAAAAGTCATTTCAAATTTAGTTCGAGATTGTAAAATTACTTTTGTCCTTTTGTTTTTGTACGCTAAAATTGTCTATTTATTAAGACAAAGTGCAATCATCCCTGATGGTTTGAAGGAAATCATGATATACGAAAGGCACGCTTGTGACACAAAGAAGAATATACTAATAACAGGATTTATCAAGGTACCTTAATATTTATGGTTAACCTACACATTGCTATAAAATACCTTGTGGACTCATTAGATCTGGATCTTTGAAAGCCTTGTCAACCCATCTCCAAAACCGGTTCTTCTGATTATTGGGTTCTTCATACCTTTAAAACATTTGACCACTATATTTTTCTATTTAGAAAACGTTTTGTAACAACATGTATTTTAGCTATGTTTTTCTGTCTACTTTATATTATACAGAGCTCAACATGCAAAGTTGGTCACTTGCAATGAATAACACTTGGAAATATAAAAAAAATTACATAATGAACAATTAGATGGAAATATAAACTAGATATGTTTCTTTGAAACAGATGTGTCGCCTGACACTGCATAGTACAGTCAGGTCCCGATTTCGAGGGATTCAGTTTTGAGAGGTATTTTTCAGGTCCCAACAATATTTGTTCTTAACTCTATATTAAAAAAGGTCTCAATTTTTGGAGGTCTATTTTGAGAAGTATTCGATTTTGCAAACAAATTTGCAGGTCCCATAAGCCAATAATCAACTGATTTGGGACTCGACGGTGAGAGGTATTGTCTCACCTATTGTTGTAAGCAGCCATTGTATCAAATCACACCTTACATTTACTCAGGTATTCAAGTGTGTTAAGGTGTTTTTAATATAGAAGTGATTAATAAATGTCTTGTAAAAATCAATCAAAGGGAAATAATTCTAAAACGGAACAAGATAGAGTTGTGGTTCTTGTGCACTGCACTTCGAGTCTTTGCCAGAAACATGTACACCAAGTTTGGAGTCATTTGAACATACTACACCAAAGTTATGCTCCGGACAAGAAATGCTCTATAAAAATCAATCAAAGGGAAATAATTCAAAAACGGAAAAAGATAGAGTTGCGGTTCTTGTGCACTGCACTTCGAGTCATTGCCAGAAACATGCACACCAAGTTTGGAGTCATTTGAACGTACAACACCAATGTTATGCTCCGGACAAGGAAATCCGGACGCCGCCGCCGACGACGACGACGCCGACGACGAAAGTAATCCCTATATGTCGCCTAGTCAGGCGACACAAAAATTACATAATGAACAATTTGATGGAAATATAAAAATCACATAATGAACATTATTATACCTCACGGAAAATTCTTACACTATTATTGGTCAATTTCTAATCACGTGGTATGAAATAATTCAGAGTGTTTGAAGCAGCGGTCAACATTGCCATGTTAACGGAAACTTACGAATGTTCATCACGGAAACTACCGAGTGATCCTACTTAAGATTACGTCATCTATAGACCGGTGACTTCTACAGTTCTTTATTATATGCAATTTTACGCATCTTAAACAGGCTTTGACGGAATAAAAGGTAAACGAAATAGCTTTTTGTTCGGTATAATAAAGTAAATAGTGCCGACATGCTCGGGAGATAAAGTTCCCTCGGGGAGACAATCCTCCCTATTTCCCTCAACCAAGGGCACTATTTATATAATAAATGGAAATATAAAAATTACATAATAAACTATTAGATGGAAATATAAAAAATTACATAATGAACGATTAGATGAACATTTCCAATCAAATCGAAGATGGTAAGCTGGATGATTTTTTTCAACAGTTATAATCTCCTAAATTTCACATTTGTATAACCTTCTTTTATATATACTTGTATAGATCGCGAGAATCTGAAAATCCCTACAAATAATATGCATGTATATAAACTTGAACTGATAGTTCAAAACCTGGTAAGTTTGACCCGTAGATTAGTTAAGGATGTTGTGAACTGTCATGAATCAAAACTTTTCGTTTTTTACATTAATTTATTGGTTTTGTTTTCAAACAGAATCGAATTGTTTTGATACTACCAGAACTGATTTGACAATGAATCATTTCTCCAATATGAGTTTTTTGGGGATTATATTTTGTTGTGGAATATTAATGTCAACCCTGGAAACAACAAATATTTTTTCGCTTAGCTACATTTTGAACATACCATCTTTTCATGAGAAGTTGTATAGTGGTACACAGATCTCTACGCCCTCCCTTTGCTGCGGCCGTCAGGAATTTGGGTATACCAAGATCATCACGAGTTCTATGTGCGTCTCTCCACTGCCTCATAAACTATAAAAAAATATCAAACATGCAAAATAGCTTGGAGATTGGGAAGAGTATTAATATTACACCATTCTATAAAGTTGGGTTTTCCCCTTAAGCAGTTTGTGTCTGTTTATAGGATCACTCCCTATAAAAATATAACATATACTCGTTACTGTAAATTCTTCAGTGACAGAAAAATTGGTGCTGTAACCAACCGCTAGGTATTCTACACAGCTACCGTTCGACTGAAATAATGACGTTTTACGCCCGGACAAGACACTTTGACTTTTATAACGCCAACAAGTTCTGAGATGGTTGAGAAAACAAGAGCAACTGGAGAAAATATCGTACTTCAATAAACAAAATGACACTAACTAGAATCTCCTTGTTGGATTCAAATATAGGCAATTAGAAGCTCTATGTCCTGTGTTAATGTCTCAGCTATGCCTATTAGCTTACGAGATACTTTTAAGTTAGATCTTTGATAAACTATCTACATCAATTTTTTTTTCACGTTTTAAAACTTAAATCAAGTTAAGTTTGGTTGCCTCTCTTATGGAAAAAGTTGTGTATCGCAGTTAATGCGATTACCGAGACCTTATCCGATTTTCGTATGCACTATAGCGAATGATGATCCCACGCTGTATTGTAGTATACTATCTAAAAATTGGGGAACAAGCGTGAACTATTTCACTGAATATAACAGAACCTTCAATTTTTTGTCATTTTCGTCTAAATCCACGTCTCGAAGAGTAGATTCAATGTCAGCATAAGAGACACCCATCAACAGGAATAACTTGTACCAGTCCTCATCAAACTCATCGACAATAGTGTGTAAGAAATCATCGTTGGTAAATGCTGCAACAAAAATGTAAGATACTATATAACAAAAAAGACTTTAGATATAGGAATTCAAACAAGTAAAATTAGGTACAAGGAAAATGATGAACTTGTGAAATATTAAGCCCAGTCTCACTAAGAATTTAATAAAGTAATAGTTTAATAAAGTAATAGTGAAATTATCACAATTGAAAGTCTAAGTCATAGTATAAAGATACTGAAAACCAAAACTGATGATAAATTAACTAGACGAACTGACATCATCCAAGAACCAAATGAACATTTCTTACCGATAAAACTTTTTTCTTTGCTTGAGTCTAACCCTGCAAAAGGTTAAAGATACGTGTACAATAAGAAGATTTGTTGAGGAATGAAAGCGCGACAACTTCAGAGAAATAGTAATCCCTTTTTCAATTATGAATCGCCATAGTCTCATCGGCCTCCCTTTAGATTGAAGAGAAGAAGAGGTATTAGTTAAAACAATTATTACATGTATTTTATTTGTGTATTACCTTTTGAGAACGGATCTGTTTTAGATTTGGCCTTAGTCGTATCGGACATACTTTTAGGTACCACAAGTTGAAGGTCATCATCAACTCTATCAGGTAAATTATCCTCTTCGTTATTGCTAAGTTCCACAGACAAAACAGTTAGAATACGGTCACTGGAACTCTGTTTTATCATAGGATTGTCGTTTTCTTCCTTAACCCGAGGGCGTTCCTTTAAAGGAGAAATGTTTACATTTCCCTTCGTAGAATCGTTTTCACCTGAGATTTGAACATTTAACACCTGGAAATTGCGTCGTTTTGGGTTCATTTGTAGCAAAATCAAAGTATCTGCATTAGCGTCTGACAGTTTCATTTTACTCACAGAAAGTTTAAATAACTGCTTAGATTTTATGCTATGAAATTCTGTTGGTTTCGGAGTCTGGTTTTTGAAACCCCGAGAATTCCAATACGCTTTTAGTTCCTGTATTTGTTCTAACGAGCTAAGTTCAATTACAATTTGGAATTTATTGTTTGATACCCGTTTTGTCATAATAAGGAACACAATTTGGTGTTGTTTTAGTCTAGATAAGCGGTATAAATAACTCATTTGAGTCGGTAAATCACCAACATTTACATTATCCTTTGTTTCCACTGCACATTTTCTGAAAAAAAAAAAAAAAAAAAACTAATGATTAAAAATGGTCTGATAAAAATATACCTTATTTTTAGGGTTCTTTGCCACTTAATATTGAGCGGCCAATTCTGGGAAGGTTGAGGTAACCTGAGTGTCAAATGAAAACTGAAGGCCTTTAACAAACCAACTGACAAACTTCTATTTATGAAGATCTTTCTAAGAAGCTTCGAACGATAAAAAAAACATAGGGGATCGAATTATCTGATAGCACATAGGCGATTCTTCCGATTTCATAAGAAATCATCTCTAATCCAACATGTTTTAAAAAACTGTAAGAGTAATCTAATCAATCATGAGGTACGCACAAAGTCCAAACACAGACATTAACGCTCGGCTTGAGTATGGTCAGATAATGACAAGTCTTATATTTTCGGAAAAATTAAAGATTAATTAACGTCAAAATAACAAATAGGGTTGCGTCATTTCTATTTTTTCATTATTTCTTTCATTGTTACTATTGTTCGTTTATGGATTTACACACAGATCGCTTACATGCATAACGTCTTCATGTCAAAGTCAATATTTCTCTCATTCCGTTTTACCACTTTTGTCTCTACAAGTTCCCAGGATTCGATGGTCTCCTGAGATGGATAGTCAAAATTCCCCGAAAACAATTGCATGTGTCCCCCTACTCCAAATTCTTCCGGTAATGGCATTCTCAGTTCTATTGGGTTTGCTGGAATTTCCCTACTTTCGGTTTGAAGAAAATAGAATGGGGTAGCGGCATAGATGTCCTTAAGCTCTGGACAATCTAGAAGGTCCGGATTTGCTGGTTCCATTATCTAAAACAAATTTAAGAAATATAAGGAATAAAAAAAAGCATTATCACAGAGGTCAGTACACATTTCTACATTTTAGACCGATTGTTGGAGACATTAACTTCCGAACCTAAGAAACCACAACTGGTTTAATTTCCTTATCGTTAGCCTTTACTTATTAATGTTGTACCAGTATAATCGGCATAGTCATCTGCAATATTAATCATCAAAATTGTTTGCAGTTTTACTGGTTTTTATTTACTAAAATAGCACACTGGTCGTTTAGATGTATAACAAATACCTGATAAATTTTGATGTGCCATATGTGCACATTTCGGAAAATCATTCCTCATCAGTGACACTAAGGGCAAGAAAAGTTTGACAGATAGGCACATTTCGGAAAACCATTCCTCATCAGTGACACTAAGGGCCAAAAAGTTTGACAGATAAGCACATTTCGGAAAACCATTCCTCATCAATGACACTAAGGGCCAAAAAGTTTGACAGATAAAACTAAGCCAAACAGTTGAAAAATAATGAATCAAAAGTTCCAAAATTATATGAATCCAAATCCAGCTAGGGAATGCTTTGCCTGAGGGAACAGACCTTAGTTTCAAATAAATTTCAAAAATTAAGACAGCTGAAAATTTTGCTAAATGATATTTTTTCTGACAGCACAAAGTACTGCCTACTGAGTTATGGATACCCTCGGGGAGTTTTACTCCACCAGCAGCGGTACCCGCTCAGGGATGGTCAATGTATAACAAATACCTGCTAAACTTTGATGTGACATATGTGAGATTGATTCTTGAAGTTAACAAAATAGTATTGTTTAAAGCTATAAACTGTTTATTTAACTGTCATATATACATTTTAAAAATTTTATCATTAAATACATTCAATAAATGGTAAATGACAATACTAATTTTTTAATGTATTTAATGCTAAATTTTAAAAAAAAAGTGTGGCATAACGCAAAACAATGTACATTAATCAGCTACAATGAAATAAATGGTTTACTTTTTAAGATTTTTGGCTATGTTTAAAGGGGCTTGTAAAAATCGGTTCTATAACTGTATAAAACGACACGTTTTTTCCTATTAGAAAAAAAGTTTAATCTAGATGAAGCTGATATATAGAAAAATGAATGAGTTCAGCTGGACTAACACTGAAAGCAAAGAAAAGGAAGATTTTTATAATCAACAGAATATGAACAGAAATGGACAACTTTGAACTTTTCTAAATATTATAAAACCTTAATGGTTCACTGTAAGTCTTATTGAAATAATAAAATGTGATTTCTTGACAAAATCTCCAATGAGAGAGAGAGAGAGAGAGAGAGAGAGAGAGAGAGAGAGAGAGAGAGAGAGAGAGAGAGTACCTGAAAGTATAGTTTTGTTGGCAAAATAAATGAATCTTGTGGGATCCATATTTCTATTCTTTTATCATTTTTGGATGTCAGAACTACTTCATTCTTTGTAACTTCAAAGTTTTCTCTCCATGGTCGTGATATGATGACAAAAGTATCAAAAGTCATTAGATCTACATCGAAAACAGCAAAAAATACCTACAAATAAGAGTTTTGTAATTTTAAGATAAAGTTGTTTAGAAATTATTACAGTACATAATAAATGTATAGAAAATGGTTTTAGCAGCGTATTAACGAAGTTTGTTTGTAAACCGTTATTTTGTATCCTTTACAATTTTATTAGCGAGTTTATAAGTCAGTCATGGCAGAGCCTACATTCTTTCATTCGTCTGACAACAAAAATTGAACGATTTTCGATATATATAATTATGTCCTCCAACGATGTTGGTGGGAGGCATATTGATTATGCTGCGTTTCTTCTTCTTCTTCTTTAAACCTTGTCCCAAAGAAGACTTGTCCAATTCTTTTGAAACTTCACAGAAGTGGGTGCCATTCTGCTGTTATGATTTCAAAATGATAACAAGAGGTATATTATCGGAGTTTAATTCCCCCTTCAAAAACATAATTTTATTAAATAGTTATTCCTCCCTTAATTTTGACAGATAATGTTGAAACTTGGTAGGTCCATAATACAAAAGTCTTTTTTAGTGATATAGTATTTCAAATAAACAAGAGTTGTATCTGAGTTTATGCCCCCTCCAAAAACATATTTATTTCTATTTCTCCATCAATACTAGACAGATAATGTTGAAACTTGGTAGGTACATAATATAACTGTCTTTTTCAAATAATATGATGTTTTTTATAAACAAAGAAAAGTATTTATCAAGAGTTTATTGCCCCCTAAAACATATATATTTTTATTAAACGGTTACTGTTAGAATTTGGTAGTAAGGTATCATTAAAACCTAAAATTATCAATCTAAAAACAATTTACAGTTTAGAATAAGGATATTGCATGTTAGAAATCTTATTGCTTCGTTTTAGGGAGTTCGTAACGACACCCTATTACAATTAACACTTGTTAATTAATGGTTGGTTTGATGATCATTTATAGCATCTTAAACGAAAGGATGACTTGTAAATAAATGGAGAAAGTTTTATAAAAGCAGTTGTATTTTTCCGAATCTACTTATATGTAATAGTAGATATGTTTATTTATATTTCATTTACTGAATAAAATATTGTCTATATAAAATCAAATAAAAATATGTAACTTCGTTCTATACCATTTTATCGCGGTATTTCAGATACAGATCACATTTGTTAAGCTGCGGAAAATTTTGTTATTATTTATATAAAACGTCGTTTATAGATGAGTACAAAGCTTTTTGAGTTTATTGGATTCTTTACCTACCAAAAATCACCTAATTTTTTTTATTGTTGGACCATCTTTTTAATCTCGGCAAATTATAGACCTCCAGACATTTTTTCGGTGAAGAGTTTTATAATAATTAGTAAGTTTCACGACAAGTACTAGTAAGTCGGCTTGTTTTACTGTTTCAGTTGGAAACAGAAAAAAATTACCTCTCCTATCTCTGTGGTTCTATCAATCATTTTCATTTGTTCGCTGTTTGTTTTTAAGAACAGTTCCTCTTTATTATCCTTTTCACAATATATTGGTACCGTGAGTGTCACCATCGCTTGTCTTCCCTTCCTATCTAACCGAAAACTATACACGTCACTATAGAATTCCTCAGTATCGGCCAAGGTGAAATTGGTATCGCTGTATTCCGGGGATTGTTTTCGACACATCATTTGAAATCTATCACCTGGTTCGCCTCTAGAAAAATCTACACTTAAATCAAGCCTTTCAAACTCTATCTTCTTCTCTGCAATTATATCTCTTGTCTGAAGACACAAGTCTCTAAAATGAACAAAAAAGACAATTTTTATATTTCAAAAGTCTCTTTATTGAATAAAATCAAACGTAAATTTTCAAAAAGATGTAAAAGTTATGTTGGTTCAGCAACTGTTCTTTGTCTGGTTTAATGATATTCAAATTTTTTAAAAAGTCAAACTGTGAACTTGATGGCTGGGCCAAAATGGCCGAATAAATTGCATAAAATGAAGCAACATGGATCAGTATTTCGACAAGTCAATTGAAATTCTCTGTTCGTTCATGATAAATCCTTAAAACGTTTATACTATTATGAATTATAAATGTGCTTGTGGTGACTTATTTGTACGTTTTACAGCAAAGTACATTTGATAATATTTATACTACTTACTTTGATTTATTACCGTGGGTCATTTTAGCTACTCCAGAGATGACTGAACGCATCTCCTTAGACCTGCATAATTTTTCTGGCATTCTGTCTTGCTAAAATAAAGATAAAACAACAAATAAATGAAAAGGAGGCTCTCAACAAAAGTCGAAAAATATCATATAAATATTTGTACAGTCGAACCTGATTAAAAGACCATATCGATACACGAGTGTTTTTCCCCTTTTTTCTTTGTTACTTCTACAGATATCTTGAATGATCTTTATATACATGTTTGACTACTAGTATGTATAACAAAATACCTCTTCATTGTTAATACCAGAAATAGGCAATTCTTCGTCGTCAAAGAAATTGACAACCTCGTCAATAGCAGCACTTGTCAATGCCACATCAAAGTCGCATTTCAAGGTAATCATTCCATCTTCTTCAGTAATCGACATGGTTTGCATCGATTTTATTTTCACAATAATTATTGCTATCACAAACGCAATAGTTCAGAGCTTGACAAAGTTAAATAATTCCTACATATCCATTTAAATCTTAATCCAGTCATTACAAAGAATCTGTACATCTTTTAATGAATCAAACAATTCATTTCATTCATTTCAAAACAACTATTTAAGTTTTACTTTGGAACCCGTTTTAATAATCTGATTTAAAATGGTCATCCAACCTTCATCTCCTTCGAGAATATCGTATCTCTCATTGGGCAGCTAGTCGGTTTTATGGTTTAATACACAAGAATTAGTTCTAATTGTTAGGGCATGCAATATAAATGAAATCGTCTTATTATAAATATTTCAAGAGGTTTATTTACGACTAATGTATAAATACACAGGTACAAATACCAATACAATACATACTTATATAGTTCTTTTTATATATGAAGATATACTCGTAATGAGTCTTTTTAGAATTTTACAAATAGATAAAACAAATTTTCTTCTAGTTGTTTTAGACTAATTAGCACATAATTTATGTGTATTTGCTCTTTACAAACATATTTAATCTCCATTAAGCGTGTTTTTGTTTGTTTGTTTGGTGGTTTTTTTTTTCCCTTATAGTTTACAGTGATTGACTGATTGGTCACTCTTTAGTATTTTAATTTAGAAATAACTTTCAATTTGTTGTGGTTTACTGGGTATAAACAAGATTTTGGAAGTGGCAATTCTCATAAATTGCGAATGAGAATTTTTTAAAATTTTTATCAACGTTGCTAAAAATCAATTTGTTATGGGAAATGAAAGGGGAACTCCCGAATTGACTTGTCACTTTATATGTATTCTTGCGCGACTTGACGAGAGGTTGACAGGTGATGCTAGTTTACTGAAATGTAAACATTATTCGTGTCAAACAGTTTATCAGCAATTGTAAATATTTCATAATAGTTATAGCATAAAGGAGTTACCGGGGTAAATAATTAATGGGATAAATTTTTTGAATAAGTAGCCATGTGGCTACCATTTTTCGGTTAGAGGTATTAAGCTTTACCTTTTATCGTCAAGTTGGAATTGCCTATTCACTTAAATACAGAAAGTTTTGATTGGTGGGGTTGGGGAAAGGTAAAATTTATTTAGTTTAATTTTTAAAATGAAATTTAACAAATACTTACATAATCTCTCGCTGTTGCATCAGCTCCACTGAACAAGAGTAACTGAACCAAACCCTGGTAGTTCTTAGCAACAGCAAAATGTAATGGTGTTTGACCGTTTTTCTGAAATAAAAAATAACCTAGGTGGTCAGTTATTTTGAATCCTAACTTATGCTACCAAGAATCCCACGAATCGCCAAGATTTGATACATTTTTGGATTCGTAGTTGATTCGTTATCAGTTCGTTAAGTTCGTATCTGATCCGTATCAATCTGATCCGTAGTCAGTTCTTGCAATTCTTGAGCAATCGGGAATTCGTGGCAAAAGGTTTGAGCTGTTTAAAATTTTGGCCACGTCTTCCCTATTTTAAAAAATCGTAGTTCGTTCATAAGAAATTCGTAGTGTAATCTCAGTTATCTTAACTGAATCTTATTTAAATTATTTAAATTGTAGGCATTCTTAGCTATTCTTAACTCAATCCCACGAATAGCTATCTGGAGGACAATCCTACAATTTGTAAAGAATAGTCACGAATTCATTTTTATTCGTTCATGATTCGCACACGCATTTGGCATATTCTTAACTGATTCACAACCGATTCCTAACGTTCGTTAAGCATTCGTAATAGATTCTTGTAAATCGTAGTGAATTCTTTACATGTATTCGTGTGATTGCAGCCGAATCCAGACGAATCCCACGAATATCCGTAACTCTATCGTAACTGAATCGTACAGCATCATGAATTGGATTTGAAAATTGGTAAAAGTCTACGAATCATTACGAATCCAAAAATGTATTCATTCGCGGCGATTCGTGAAATTCTTGGTCTGTTTGGAATAGTAGCATAAAAAATGCACCATATATACTAGTAGAGCTTTTAATTTGTTCGAAAGATATGTTCTATATGACAAGTACGCATTTCACAGGTATTTTAGTATTTTTTCTAAAACTTATTAAGTAAGCACTGGCAATATTTAAAGAAGTTTTTAATGTCATCAACATGCCTTTGTTTGTCCGACGTTGGATTTCTGTTACAGCGTTCACAATTTTCGTGTTGAATTGTAACACTGTACCTTTTCCATATATACAACAATAGCAATCTTTTATTATTAGTTACCGTTTCAGGAATATTTGTGTCCGCACCATTTACAATCAGTAACTCAACAACCTCAATGTAGTCTCTTTTGGTAGCATATAGAACAGCTGTATGTCCAATCTGTAAAAAGGGATTTGTTTAGCGTTATAAAAATCTTTATTATGATGAAAATTATCAATCACTGCATGTATGTACAAAAGTATCTATAAGGTCAAACATGCAACAGTTAATTTCTTAGAAAACTTTGCTTTTAACACAGCAATGGATGTTTTAATGGATGAAGTTCCTGAATTTAAATTATACTGAACAATGTAAAATGGATGTTTGATATCATTATGAGATCACCACCGTTTTGCAATCAAGATTTCTTGACTGAATTTTCTGTTAATCAAAACAAAATAACATATGTTGGAAATTAATATATAAATAAATGAGAGAGAGAGAGAGAGAGAGAGAGAGAGAGAGAGAGAGAGAGAGAGAGAGAGAGGGGGGGTTACTTACTGCATCTTGAATATCGAGTGGAATTCCGCGGTCGAGTAATATTTCAACACTGTCTTTATCGCCAGCGTTTGCGCAGTGATGTAGCAGAGTCTTTCCCGTCTAAATATGGAAAAGAGACATAAATGGTTTTGTATAAAGTTCAAATTATTTAAGGTTTCCTCCAATTTTGTTTAAGTGTTTTACATTGTAAGTCTAGAGGGGTATCAAATGAGCCTGAGAAAAACCGACACATAAACATCATATCCTTTTGGACGTTGAACAGGCATAACTAAAATGCATTGTTGATTCAGTTTGATATTCTATATGGATCTTGTAAAATTATGGGAATGTCAAAATCTAATACGCGTATGTTCAAATTCGGAACTGACCTGAAAATCATTAGAAATCAAATCAAACAAGTGAAATTAGTTGCGTGATTGCTTTCCAAAGCTTCGGTTTTGACCCGTGTTTTATTATTGTTATAAACACAAAATTACCGGGAATCTACTACATGAACAAAATAATGAAAATATTATAACAACACATTTAAGATATTATCGATGGAATTGTAGTATTTTACCTCATCTACAAAGGATAAATCCAAATCCTTCCATTCATCCAACATTCTTGCTAGTGCTGTAAAGTTGGACTTTTTGGCTGCCTGGGACAGCTGTTAAAATAAAAACAATCAAATGAACTATAAGATTAAACTGTGTTTTAAAAAATACAGTTTATGCTTTGCTGTTCAAAAAGTCTATAAGACACTAGTTGTAAATACTGAAGTAACATAAAGATTTGCATTTAAGTAAGTCAAACACACAGATACCGGTTACAGAAGAAGGGTCCGTTTTTCTTGTTAATCTCTTGACAGGACAACATTTAAGTTACTGTTTGGAAGTTGCAAGTTCCGGTCCTCCTACATCTATAATCCAAATAAAATATAGTATCTGACACAAATTAAACCTAAAAATAGATCTACCATTGGGTCATCGGTAGGGTAAAAAAGTTACATGGTTTGTAAGTGTCCGGTACAGAATGATACAGGGTCAGTAGAAAAGATACCGGGTGAGGCTCACGCCTCACCCGGTATCTTTTCTACTGACCCTGTATCATTCCGTACCGGACACTTACAAACCATGTAACTTATAATATACATGCACAGAAACGCAAGAAGCGTACGTCTTTCAAGGTATCTATTAAAAAGTTGTCAGGTTCGAACGAAGAAATCATCTAGTCAATGATATGTTATTTAAAATTGTGTGTACAAAAGCATCGGTTTACTTTTATTGTTTAACATTGTACTGCAGGAATCGCTTAATGTTTTCTAGTAGTTAAACTAGCGGGTCCCCATCCCCTTAACAAACCTCTATTTGACGATTTCTGTTTCAGTGTGTAGGCACTTTTTCGTAATCATACCCCTATCTCAAACACATTTCACAACCTACCAGGTAGTGTCCACGTAGAGGAAAAGCATATTGACAGTATCCAGTATCCATATAATGTTCCTGTTGGACGCATGCTTTCCGTGTGTTTATAATAAACACCAGTAAATATTAGTAAATTAACAGATACATGTAGTGTTAAGGGGGAATTATCGATTTTAAATACCGTAATAGATTAACGTGATAATCCGTTAGGTTAGTAAGTTAAATACATATAGGCTTTAATTTTTAACTGTCTGATGTTTAAAATAGAACCCTCGCTGTTCATTTCCGAAGTGCAGTTCAAAGGTTTCAATTTCTATAACTTTTCTTAAAAATGGCGATGGCTTGATGTAAGTGAAATAAGTTTTGACATAACGATCGCATTCTCACTCGCCTTGTAAACTGTATGTGTTAATGTAACTGTAATACTATATAATTTTTGTTGTATTTGAAAAAAAGCTAAATAAACGACTGTCAAATAAAAAAAAGACTTAAACGTGATTTGAAAAAGAGTAAAATAATTTTGAATTCCCTGATATTAGACAAATTTTGAAAACCAAGATGATTATATTATTACTGAATTTGTTTTAAAATCTTTAAAATTGAGGGTGTTAATTTGAAAATAAAACTATTTTGATATAATAGGGAACCTTGTCCTTTTTAGGGGACTATATGTACCTCTTTTTTAAGCCCATCTTGTTGTTTTCCAGCCATACCCAAAAGTATAACACCTAAAAGAAAATATAAAGATTGCCTTGATATAGTTTATACATTTAAAAGCACTCGTTGTTTGTACCTATCATACAATGTATTCCTAAACATGCTCCCGTTTTGTATAACTATATATTTTCTCCTAATCAAAATAATTAAAAATATTTTCTCTCACTTGCTTGGAAATGATTGAAAATAATTCCAACAAAAGTATTCACTGACAGTTGAACCGATCGACTATTTTCCTTACATCCTGTACTCAATCCACCCTGGTAGACCCCCCCCCCCCCGGTGTGAGAAAGTTTGTCTGTTCGCATGTCTGTAATGTTCTCAGGTTAACCTGACCACCTCAAGATGAGCGTAATAACATAATATGTCATTGCATATTGCATGACACCATTAACCACCCATACAATCGCCCCTTACCTTTGAGTTTCCTCCATAGAGAAATTCGACAATTCGGTCATTGTTCGTAATAGTAATTTTTGAAAATGCATTCTCATTCAAGAAGATAGCTGTTAAATATTAACATTTAAAATGCACTCGTTGAAATAACTCTGAAAATAGTGCAATGAATCTTCCGTTTACAGTTAAATTACTCCGGTGAAATCAATTTCATATAAGAATATTTTTTGTTATTTCTAAATTTGATCATACATATAATTCTAGATCATGTGTGAATGACAGAATGCCTATTCACACTTTTTAACACGGTATATTTTAAAACTTTAAACAAATATAGCATGAAACTTGTTACATATTTAACTTTAGGATAATCAAAAGCATAAATACTGAAATATTAAATAAATCTAACCTTTGTCAAGCTTGAAGAGTGTTTATGTTTCAAAATGTTTAAAAGAACGAAATACAAACATAAATTGTATTTGACTTAAAAGTCAACTACCGTAACACAAACCGTTGTGTGTCTGGTCTTGAATGTAGCATTTAGACACGTTACATAATAAAAATAATAAACTTTTTAAAATTTGTTCTGTTATGTTGAACTAAATTTTTAGTATCGAGTAACCACAACGCTGAGAAGTTAAGTTTAATGACAAACCTAACGCTTTGTCAGGTGTGTAAAGTTTGATTCGCGAATTCTATCTAACGACATGCTTTAGATGCAGAAATATTATTTCTTTATTTATTTATTTATCTATCTATTTATTTATTTATATATATATATTTATTTTTTTTTCATTTATTTATTTATTTTGTCGTTTTAACATATGAGTAATTACCTTAGAAGACGTTTGATCACTTTTGAAAAAAAAGTTTGGATATCGTTGTGGTTTCCCGTCTTTTCAAACAATCTATATCTTCGTATTGAGCCTAACGTTGATATTGCTATCTTGAAGACTTATGATACATTAGTCTTAATATTTTATATCACTTTAATCAGATCTTTAAAATCAATTCTAATCCATCAATTAAACCTTTTAAATTATTTGGTCAAATTAAAACCATTTTTTCAAAATTTATTAATGGATAATACTTACTTTATACTTATGTAGAATTTACAACATTCTCCATTACCTCAGTCAGACTCAAAATAAACGTTTATTTCTAAATAATAAAATTTTATGCATAAAGTAGCGACTTGATTTCCGACTGAATAACGCCAAAGAAATAAATTCTGTAAAATGTGTATTGTTTTAAATCAAAATCTCTTTAACAATTATTTTTCGGTACCATTTGTATTATTTAAAAACCCTAAGAACCAATGGGCTTTGTTGGTAATCTCAAAATGGTGATAATTAAATCGTTAAGGATGATGAGTTTTAAATTAGTATTACAATACGTACAATATTGTAATAAATTTACATAGCTGTGAAATAATTAAGATTCTTGACCTCATATTATGATAAAATTATTTTTTATTTCTTATTATCGGTTTAAGATCTGGAATATGTACGTATTATCTCTATAAAGTATATGTATACGCTACACAGTTAACCCCTCAATGTATTGTATTTTTATCTTTAACGACAATAAGATCACAAAAACTGTTTCGCATATAACCCTGAAAGACCGTGAGACGTTATAATATAATATACCCAGACGCACGAAAATGAACTATAAAAAAAACTAAATTGTATTAGAGTCATGGTGTTTTACGGCCTAGTGTTTTACTTATATCAAGGTGTCCAGGTATCGGATGGTGGAAAAACTGAAATGCCAGAGAAAACCACCAACCTTTTACAAGCAAAATGACAATCTTTTTCGCGCTTGGTTTTGTTCAATTGCTTATAATTAGTAAACGCGCGCTATAGACTACTCGGTCAACGATCCGCACCCCAACAACCATAGCAGCAGTCAAGAACACAATACATTACAAGCCAGGAACAAGACAAGAAAAGACAAATACAATATGGGACCACAGATTAATTATTTCCCGACTTTGGACAGTACAGGATAAAATGACCATTAGTGTGGAAACAATACTATTTTAGGACCCCCCCCCCCCAACTTGGCTACCCCGTTTATATTACAACTCGTGGCCAATAAATACCCATATTCTAAAACTTCAAATCGATCTCTAAAATTGGAGAAATATACATGTATGTCTATATTTCCTTTGCAAAAATTAAGAAAATCTACACATGACACAGACAACTTTTAGCATTGTAGTACTATGTTGTACTGTTTTAAAAAAATAAGATTTTCCAATCGGATATACCGGGGTCCCGTGTACATTGGAGTAAAAAAAATATGACGTCTTGGTTTTTATTTAAATGTCACAGACATGAAGACAGAACCTCCTAAATTAAATCAAGAACAAAAACTTAAACTTTACTTGTTAATATTTTTTGTATTTGGCAGGTTCATTGACATTTTATATTTTACCACACAGACATGTGTCATTATTTGTAGCCATCAAGTTAAAGATTACGTTTTGCCACGAAGTGCTGAAAAATGCTGATGCAACGAAAAGAACCAACCATACAAACAAAGAACCAACAAACCAGATGTTCAACATATAATTGAAATACTTTTAACAAAATAAGAGAAGTATAGGGCAAAAAAAAAAACTAGATAGATAGATAGATAGATAGATAGATAAAAATATGTTTTACAGAATGAATGAATCCTTCATTTACTGTTTAGTTACTAATAAGACTGATCCCTAACATAGTTATACTATTTTCTCAATGTTAACACGGTATGTGATAAGAGTTAATTCCCCTGCACTGACATTGCAACACTTAAAAAGGAATAGCAAGTCACAGCAAGGTGTATATACAATAATTATTATTGTTGTAAATTTGTTTAACGTCGCATCGACATTTATGCTACTGGCGACGAGAGCATGGTTACTAATCTCTAGGGATTAATCTATGAACAAGTTCAGTGTGTCCGGGGGATGTAATGTGTATAATGGTCTGCCGTGTACTAGCGCGCACTTAGGACAACTTTTTGGAAAGGTGCTAACTCACCGAGTTCATACCACAGACAAGCACACAACTACCCAGTCCATGTTTCTGGCACATTGATGAACCAACTAAAACTCTGTCCTCTAAATGCCGAGGAAGAAGTATAAAAAATTTTAAAGTCTGATGTTTGACCCGACCGAAGCTCCACCACTGAAACTTGTTATTCCAAACGAATGATAAAAAGAGATTTCAAAAAATCATAGTAAACACCAGGGTCAAAGTTTGGTTAGTTACAAATAACTTTAACAAATTAATCATTTTGGATAAAATCTGCTGAGTGGTAAATGATACGCTGGTATAATTGATATTTTGATTTTGTGTTAATCATTGCGAAACAACTAATTACTGAAAATTGACTAACTTGGATATTGATGGATAAGCAGTAATTAAATATACATACGTATACTGACCGGAGTATAATTACCCACTTTTAAATGACATCATACATTGTTTCAAAATGGTAACCATTATAAATATGAGAAAAATCAAAATGCCTTCCCTGGAAAACTTAAAACATAAAAAAGAAACTATTGAACTAATGTTTTTTTTTTTTTTTTTTTTTTTTTTTTTTTTTTTTTTTTTAAATATTTTATTTGTTTTTGTTAAACAAAAGAGTCCATATTTTGATTTTCATGGCAACAACGAGATGAAGGCTTAAAATAGAATAGACAGAAAACAATGCCATTTCTATTTTTCTAGTTGCGGTCCGGGTTTATGATTTTAAACGCTTGGCCTGAATTATAAACGTTAGCCTTTCCAGACAGAATAAAGTACCCAAGTTTTTAAGCGACCTACAGTTAAATGGATGACCGGATGTTGTCGATTAAAAGGGTCGATCTAATCTTATTTTTATCATATGAATTTGTATCAAGGTGATTATTAAAATATGTCTGTGTTATTGATAAAAGGATAGGTCATGACGCGGGATTGATACATCGAACATAATGTATATTCTATACTGTGTACTTCTTGTTTTAATATTTTCTAGCTTAGCAGGGTTGTCAGATGCAGAGAAAATAAGATGCTATACCCTACAGGACGCAAAAATAGGGGTAAGTGAAAAATATTTATTGAATTAACCTGGCATTCTTAAATATTTTACAAGCGTTAAAATCGGGGCATGATAAACGCCGCATTATATTTTAAAAGATGAAACAGTATTTATCAGTTAAATATAAACCGCGTGACGCTGATTTTGTCTTTCTTATCGATTGGTGTATTAGTATTTATACGTATATATTAAAAATATATTGATTTTGTCTCCTGATTTGATTTGATTTTTATCTTTTCTTTTTTCATTTCTTTTTTTGGGGTGGGGGGTGGGGGTGGGGGATGGTTGGTGGTTACAGTTGTAATTTATTTCCCTAGATACTTTAAATTACGATATGTCTGTTAGTTCTCGAGTTGACAAAAGTACTACGAAAATACTCAGCCGAATATAACACAACAGAAACACAAAAACCCTCAGACAACGTGTTACGCCGTACTTGGCACTTTCATAGTTTTTCTTTATATTTACCCAGTGAGTCTGTCTATAACTGTTGTTAAACATACTGTAACACCAAAAAGATATGTATAAATGTCAATGTAGCGTAATTATTATTTTCTTCAGAAACTTCGGTACAGTGTGAAGAAGGTAGAAGATGATGTTTATGACTTAGGTAATATTTTAATTAAAGTAGCACACGCATAAATATAATTTCACAAAGAAGGATATAAAAAATAAAAATAAGGTATTAAAAATTCGCACATGTCGTTATGCCACACTGACATTAAAATCTTTATAATGAAGCAGTTTTGTCACTGCCTTATCGTTAAAAAATTAAGTAAAATAAAATCACGGTTATTTGAACACACACACACACACACACACACACACACACACACACACACACACACACACTGATCCTCTCAATGTCTGTATTTAAATTTTACCTGTATTGATAACACTTGAACACAGTTCACCTCTCTTATAAAAAGTCAAGATACAAGATATGAGAGCAAAAGAGTCAATTACCTATTTTAGAAAAATTTAATACCTATCCCTTCTTATAGATATTGTTAGCTCTGTCATGTGCTACTTTTGAATTTTTATGAAATAATACATTCAAAAGTAGCACATGAAATTGTCATGTGCTACTTTTGAATGTATTATTTCAGTGAACTTTAGCTTTGTTCTAACTGGTTGGCAAGTGTCGAAAGTAGCACATGAAATTGTCATGTGCTACTTTTGAATGTATTATTTCATAAAAATTCAAAAGTAGCACATGGCAGCTCAATAGAACTGTTCAAAATTGTTGCATGGATTTGTTTCAGATGGATTGGAATTAAACAGTAAAGGTATTCCTGGCGCACCGGAGAATCCCATTGTATCTAATATCATGCAATCAGAAAATTTGACAAGCATGGTAATAAGATGGACAATACCTGGGGATGGTATGTACATGAGAGACAAACATTATCGACAATAGTCAGCATAAATTATCATAAACAAGTCATCCATTCTACCTTGTACTTTCTTTCTCTTGCAGCATGACAACCGAGCTTCGAAATCTTTTTCGCAAACTGAGTATAAAACTTTTACCCAGCATGTACTATATATATATATATATATGTATGTATGTATTGTGACACATGTTTTAATAAGAAAAGGCAGTGAACTTTAGCTTTGTTCTGGTTGGCAAGTGTCGAAACCTTAGTTCTACACTGCTGCAATTCTTCACATGGGCGATAGATGAATCGCCATTGACAAATATAACAGGGGCTTTGCT
Organism: Tegillarca granosa; assembly: GCA_029721355.1. Lineage (NCBI taxonomy): Eukaryota > Metazoa > Mollusca > Bivalvia > Arcoida > Arcidae > Tegillarca > Tegillarca granosa. The sequence goes on from CM056599.1 coordinate 6,299,396, forward strand.
TAGCATATATTGTACTCTCAATCTTTTTACACAGATATACGCATCGGACTGTTGTGCAAATAACTTCGGTTCATTTTTTCAATCTTCCACTTCAGAGAATATGCCCAACGTTTTGTTTTGATTTGTATTCTTATTCTATTCTGTATATTTGATAAATAAAATTGCTTCTTAAATAAGATAGTTGTTATAGCTGTCATATACCTTTTAAAATTTAATCATAAACTACATAAAAATAGAATATTGTCAAATACCACTTTTGAATGTATTTTTGATTAAATTCAAAAATGGTATATAACATAAACAATAGCAAAAGAGGAAAATGAAGAGAGAAGAAAATGAATGGAATATAACGGTCATTTTAACTAGAATTAAGATCACTGATATAAAAAGGGGAACGATAAAGTCATTTTTGTGTTGAAATAACAAAAACTGAAATACATTTTACTTTTTCAGATTCAGTTCGAGCTCTTCATGCTTTCACAATTAGTTTAAGTGATAAAATGGACACGACCGGTAGAATATACACATATCTTATAGATCTTCGAAACAATACATCTGAGGCTTTATATGATGTTATGGTAAGAATGACAACATGAAAATTGCATAAAAACTTAAATAACTCTTTAAAAAAGGCTTTTTAGTGATTAAGATAAAAAGAAGTGTAGAATCATTTTCTAAGAACTTAGTGACTTTTAGAGGTAATTGTCAAAATTTGTACGATGTTACAAGAAAAAAATTAGAATTTTTTCCAGAAACCACTTCATTTTACAAGTTTAAGTGCAAGTTTGCTTGACTTAAATTAACAATAAACATTGATCAGATAAGAATTACTGAGTTTTGTTTCAGGGACAACAATTGAGTCTTATTTGTGAATATGAAGGCTTAACGAATTATGAAAGAAATTTACAAGTTATCATTGAAAGCTTACCACAATCAAGTGTTCCATCCATCAGCGACAAATCAGTTACTTTTCAAATCAGATTACCAAAACGTAAGTAAAATGGTTTATTAGGCAGTATTAACAAATAGACATTGACTTGAAGTTATATAGAAGAGACGTTACGTTTTTATTTTTGACGCCCCAGATGTTCGTTTGTACACTATCTCTTGTACTTTGAAATGTTGTGATTGTAAGTGAAAATTAACAAATTATATGTATCCTGACCTAGTGGACTTATATATCAGTTTACTAACGATAAATATGCTGTAATCGTCTAGATTCCAACTCTCACTTGGTTGATCCCATTGTCATATACCACTTTTTGAATTTAATCATAAAAATACATTCAAAAAGTGGTATATGACACGATTGTAAAAAAGCTTAAAGGTTAAATATAATTTTTTTCTGGTAGTCTCCAGATTTCGTCACCATAAATAAGCTAGGTGAAACATCATCATATCCATATCTTATAGTTTTCTCTGAAAAAATAACACAAATATTTTTATGCAAGTTTGACGAAAATGTCAACACAGGCACCTACATGTATATGCTATAGAAAATCATTTGGACTCTAATAATGCCCATTAGTTTTAACAAATTGCAATAATAACCTATTGTTAAATTCAGCATTTCTAATTTAACAATTAACTCTTTTTCCAGGATTGAGTAGCATAATATATACCAGTACCTTGTCAACTAGAAGACTACAAGATACTTATCCATCTCACCAAACTGAAATAATGATAGGCGTTGTTGTGTCTGTAGTCCTCATAGGGTCTATTACAATAACAACTATATGTTTTATTAAATCTAAAGGTAAGCTTGAATTATATTGTTTGAACTAATGTGGTGTTTTAAGGCTTTTTATCGTTCTTGCCAAATGTATAAATTACAAAAAAAAAAAAAAACTGTTCAATTTTGATGTGCCATATGTGCACATTTCAGAAAATCATTCCTCCTCAGTGACGATTGGGGACCTAAAAGTTTTGATAGATAAAAGACAAGCCAAACAGTTGAAATGAATCCAAAGTTCCAAAATTTTATGAATCGAAATCCAGCAAAGGAAAGCTTTGCATGAGGGAACACCTTTGATTTTTTTTAATAGATTTAAAAATTAATATTAATATTTATTAAATCAATATTATTCAATGTAAGCTTTTACACTTCATTATTTATTGCTGTCACCTTCAACTACACTTGTTAAGCTGAAAATTAAGTACATTAGACACAATAAAACTTTATTAACTTAATTCACAGAAGAGTTTCACATATTTCGCGAATATATAAAATGTTACTTAAATTTTAATAATACGACTTTATACCAGAATATAAGAATAAAAACAAACTTGAGATGATAAATCAGCAATTTATAATGATAAAAAGGTTTAAGTGTATCGATATGAACTTGTTATCAGTTTGTAGAAGAATCGTCATGTCTCAGAATGTAACGTGGAATCCCGTTGGCTGAAGCGCCTCCTAATGGACCTATTACCGCCTTTGTCCGAGTCTCTAGTTCCTAATAGGAAAAAGTTAATGAATTTGCTCGCAAAATTTAGGTGGAATTTCCCCTGGTATTTCAGTTTCTTAAAAACCATCACATTGTTTGCCTGCATATATGTGTAAGAATCTTGTAAAACGCATAAACTGCAAAGAGCAATTTTGAACGATAATGCTTGCAATAGAATGGTCACATTAAGAAAAGGTATATTCATAAGCCGTTGGTTATATATATAAGACATAAAGTACAGTTACTGCTATCAGATGCATATTTTTATATTTCTAATTCTGTTTCACTTTTCTGGCAATTTCAATCGACCGAATAGATGAGTATCATTAACTTCAAGACTTATCTTCATGTATCTTATCCATCAATCAAATTTTAAAAAAAGGGGTCCTTAACAAATTTTAAGGATGTTTGATAGACTAGACCATAGCGAATGAAGTAAACCAAATACCCTATAACCTCTGGTTTGATAAGTGTACATCTAATCAATCAAATCAAATCAAATAAATTTTATTTATAGTCGATGCAGGTTAAAAACAGTACAAACATAAGCTCTAGTGAGCTTTTTGAATCGACTTGACATCAATTACATGACAAATACACACACTTTACATTATATACAAACAAAACACAATGCATGCATAAAACATAAGGATACATAAGCAGATGCACATTCGACGAAATTTAAAATAAATGCAACTTAAAGTAGAAAGAGCTGAACTAAAAACTAATAAAAATGCATAATTGCAGAGACTAAAAATTAAGCAGTAGCATAAACTAAAATGAAGAAGCTCATGATCAAGATTAAAACAAAATTAAAATAGGCAGGATTGACAATGACATGAGTCACCTGACCACTGGAGAATTTGTTTTTTAAACTGTTCAATTGATGTTAATACTCGCAAATGGTCAGGCAACTCATTCCATAATTTAGCTGCAGCATAGCGGAATGATTTAAGACCATACCTGGTGGTGTTTACCCTTGGTATATCAGCTCTATTGTTGTATCCTGAAAGAATAATTAGTATTCTTGATGGTAATCAGATCATGTAGATAAGACGGACTCTTTCTGTTTACTATTTTAAAGACTTCAATTGCCATATTTCTTAACCTTCGTACTTTTAGAGATGGTAATTTTGATTTATCTAACAACTGTTCATAAGTGCTTATATAATCTTCATAAATGAATCTCAATGCTCTTTCTTGAATTTTTTCAATGTTTCTGGTTTTCTCCTCATTGCAAAAATGCCAAGTTAATGGGCAGTAATTAAAATTAGATAGAATAAATGTATAGTAGATGGTAAGTTTGCCCAATCTATTTAAGTATTTGCCAATTCTTTTAAGTACGTTTACTTGTCTAGAAGCTTATTTGCATATATCTGAAATATGTGTGTTAAACTTCAACTCAAAATCTATAGTAACACCAAGTAATTTAACTTCGTCTTCACAACTGATGTTATTGTTGTGCAGGTTAAAACTGATGTTCAAGGCTTTGGTCTTTTTGCCTATGGCAATTGCCTGGAATTTTTCAGGATTTGCTTGCATGTTGTTATTAGAAAACCATTCTATAAGTGCTTGGCTATCTTTTTCAAGGGATGATATGACTTGTTGTATATCGCTACTGGCATGGGACAAAGTATTGTCATCTGCATAATTATACAATGAACAATTTTGAACAAAATAAAAGATGTCATTGATAAAAACATTGAATAAACTGGACCGAGGACAATCACAACTGAATCTTGAATTATCATAAATACATTCAGTAATGAGCGATTAGACAACCTTAAAAACCTATTTGTTTTTATATATTCTGTTCTGACTGGGTTTTTTTTTGTAGGCGTTTGTAAGGATACTCAAACCGAGAAAAGTTCTGATGGTAAAAAGTTGGACACAAATCCGAAATATGAAGCAACCATTGAAAACGGTAATACACACACACACACACACACACACACACACACACACACACACACACACACACACGCGCGCGCGCGCGCGCATTTATTGGAGGCTTAATCCTATATTTCGGTAAATATACATACTTGATCGCTTCATGATCAGCAAAAAACAACCTACATAAAGCTAAGTTGTATTGATTTGCAAATCCTGAACTAGAATGTATCTTGGGTGTTTTTGTTCAACTAATCCTGATCTAGAAACTTTCTTACGTTTTTTTTTGTTTAGTAAATCCAGATCTAGGATCTAATTTAGGTGTCTTTTCAACCTATATTCATCTAGGATCTTGCTTAAATGTCTTGTTCAACCAATCCTGATCTAGAATCTAGCTTAGGTTTTTGTTCATTAAATCCGGATCTAGAATCAAGCTTATGTTTTTTTTTTTTTTTTTTTTTTTTTTTTTTTTTTTTTTTTTTTTTTTTTTTTTGTTCAACCAATCCTGAACTAGAATCTAGCTTAGGTGTCTTTTTCAACCAATCCTGATCCAGAATCTTAGCAAAGTGTTTTGGTTTAACAAATCCTGATCTAGAATCTAGCTTAGTTTTTTTTTTTTTTTTTGGTTCAACCAATCCTGATAAAGGATTTTTCAGAGTGTTTGCTTAAGGAGTCGCTTGTACTTTCAGGAAATATTAGATCAGGTGAAATTAGGAAGGAACGTACTAATTGCCCAGTGCATGGACAAAAATTTGAAGTATATAATATAAATCCACGATCATGTACGCATATAAACAAGAGAATGCATGAGAAAGTTACGAATGAAAATCAACGATCAAGTGGGTATACAAGTCCGAGAGTACACGAAGATACAAATGAAAATCAACGATCAAGTGGGTATACAAGTCCGATAGTACACGAAGATACAAATGAAGATCAACGAACAAGTTGGTATACAAGTCCCAGAACACACATAGTTAAAAATGAAGATCAACAGTCGACTATGGATACCGATGGTTTAATGGAAACTTTAGCGAAAATGAATTTTGAATGAGATTTATTTTCCGTGTAACCCAGTGTAAATTAACTCATACACCAGATAAAGACTAATTCATTATATTGGAATGTTGGTGATCAGTGGTACCGAACAGAGCTCGTGTCGAGCAAAGAGCATTACGTGGACTTTTTATCTTTGTATTCGTCCCCCAGAAAGCTCTAATCGCTGTAGTCATCTCACGGGAAGCTCTATTTGTTGTTGTTATCTCTTTGGAAGCTCTATAGCTATTTGTCGTAGTAATTTCAAGTGAAGCTTTGTTGTTTTAGTCATCTCAAGGGGGGCTCTATTCGTTGTAGGCATATATAAGGGGGCTCTATTCGTTGTAGGCATATATAAGGGGGCTCTGTTTGTTGTAGGCATATATAAGGGGGCTCTGTTCGTTGTAGGCATATATAAGGGGGCTCTGTTTGTTGTAGGCATATATAAGGGGGCTCTGTTCGTTGTAGGCATATATAAGGGGGCTCTCTCTATTCGTTGTAGCTGTATTTGAATAGAGTTCTATACCATATCTCTGTGCTCTTTTACGTGTAGAATAGAAGAACAGTAAACCATATTCTGATTTACTTTAGAAGTAAATTTGTCATCTAATTGGCTATTTTATTTGGAGATATTGTCTTTGTTGCAGTTGATGGATCATTACCTTATACATGTGATATGATTTCAACTCAACACGTGATTTATCTGTGATCTCTGTGAAGCAATTTTTCCCAGTCAAACAAAAATAATTTTCATGAAAATGTCATAAAACGTCTTCATATTTTGCGAAATGTTTAATTTATAGATAAGATGATGCATTTTTATTTTATAGCTATGCAAGAATGAATTACAGTGACATAGAATTATACACGAACAACTTCGACGGTCATCATACTTTGGATTCTATTCGAATTTGGTGTCTAAACGTCTCAATCAGGTCTGGGATGATGGATGAAAAAAAACGAAATAAGAAACTTGACATTATATTACATATTTTATAGAGATTGTCGACTTTAAACATCCGGCTTTGTACAAACATCGAGCAAATGATCAAATGTTGCCATCAGATAGTGCTGATGGCATTGTCCTAAATCGCCGCTTTATTAATTGCAGTTTCTGATATCGACTTAATTAAAATAGCAAAGGTATAAATCCTAGTGTAAGAAAGTTTGTAAATGTGCAAGCCGAGAGTAAGTGGTTTCTTCATGCGCTCCGATTTCTTAACCATACCATGCCAGAATTGTCAGTCTTCAGATCAGTGAAAGAATATTGATTTGGGCGTAAATAACCATTAAACAACTTTAACGGTGACTTCAAGCAAATTCTATTTCAATTTATTAAAAATGTATAAAATTCTTTATGAAACAATGGTACCTTGTAATGTGATGTGGTTCATGTTTCATCCAACTTATCTTACAGCTATGGCTGCCATGTGTTATCTCTAAATGTCTTTATTTAATAAATAGTGAAGTAGAGCACCTAGCAGCACTAAAACTGGAGATTACTTATGAAGGAAATTGGAATAGGGCGAGCTCATTTTTAAAACTGTATGGGAGTGAGAGATTTATTATTTCAGCACGTGGCATTTTATTGTATTGTCTAGAAATACGGCTTTAATAAAAATGTTAACATTTGTATTTGTTACAAACATTTAAATGAACATTTAAAAATAATTGTTTTGTGTTTTGAAATGAACACATTTTGCATTTTGAAAACAATAAAATTAAAAAATTAAATAAAGTTTGTGTTCTTATTTAGAATTAAGTTAGACTTACATAAATATTTCAGTTTTTAAGGAAAATATCTGAAGAATCAGATTCACATACAACAGAAGATTGTAAGCTAGCCTAGGCTAACACTAAGTATATAACTGAAATATAATAATCATATAAGATTTTCTCCCTCGAGCATTTAAATAATAATTTGAACAGTAATACATTCGTCATTAACCGTCAAAATCACGTTCAGTTATCCCGAAACATTTAAAAGAACACGATTCTTGGAATATAAACCAAATGACGATTTTAGCTTTATGATGACCACTTGGTTACGTTTTACACAAAACAGTAAATGACATGATTCAAAATTACACAAAGACACTATATGTTTAGGTATATTAGGACAGAATAAAAGGCGTCTATAAAATAAGTACAAAATACACACAAAGTAAGATGTTAAGTAGTTATAGCTTCCGTCCAAAATACGTCACTGGAAACAAGCAGTATATAATGCACTTTTTTTAAATCGCATGAAGAAATTATTTGTCATCTTTTCTTTGACTGTGTACATGTAAGGGACTTCTGGGGTAAAATTGAATCGTGGATAACTGCAAAACAGGAAAAACAGTTACCATTAACATAAAGGATGTTATATTGGGTATTTTAACCAAAAATTCACATGCTCTTAATCCTATTATTTCTTTAACAAAACAATATATTAGTATTAAACGATTCCAAAATAAAATGTTATATCTACCGGAACTGCAAAACCATATTAGAAAATATTATTTGATAGAAAAACAGAGATACAAAACCTCAAGTAAATCTAATCTTTTTTTGCAAAAGTGGGGAGTATACACATCATTATTTCAATAAACTTCATGACTCGTGCAGTATATTAATATAATAATAACTATTTTTATTATTTATTATTAGCATTATTACTATAATGTTAAGAACATGTTTTTAGAAAACCTCTGAGTGTGAATGATGAATGAATATGTGAGTAAAAGGTGGCTTTGTCTACATATTGTGTAAACTGTATAAAATTATAAATAAAAAAAAAAGTATATAATGTCATAAATATTTCACGTCAAAGAAATCTTACCGAGGATCATATTTTATCATTCATTTAGTTGCAACGAAAATGTGATCTGTCAACGATGAGAATTTGTATTAAAATTGATATTTCTCTTTGGGGAATAGTTTGATCTTTTTCTATATGACCCTTCCAAAGCGCTGTAGAATAGAAATTTTCACAAAGAAAAACTCAAAGTTACTGATCAAGCTGACCAATACAGGAAGGATTTTTCCTAAGGCATTAGCATTTCAGTTAGTCACTTACCCTCAGAATTAAAGACGATCACTCATAGTTTAAGGTCTCTAGGTAGAGTTTGACAATTTTGGACCATCATTGGCATCATCGGCCGTAATATATGATAAATAACAACTTCAAACATTTATTTTCTTAGCTGCCCATAAATGTCCTTTTAAGAATAAGAAGAAGAAGGAGAAAAAGAAGCCATCTTCACGTTTTGAGAACATTATCTAAACTATACTTGGTGTCATAAATCTATTCGTTGTAAGCAACAAGTCCCTGCAATGGACACATTACTGTCATAAATTTAAATTTTTAATTTTCTAAATGAATTATTTAAAAAATTATATGACAGCTGAATCCCAAAAATTAAAATATGCGAACCCATTAACTTGTACTGTTTTGTATCCTAGGTTGTGGTGGATATACTAATCTCTATCATTGAGTAAACCTAGAAGCACTAACTTGTAAGATATTGAGACAATGACATCAAAATCCTTGTGGCTTTTGTTTTGTTATTATTTTACCATTATTTCAATATGAGATCTTTGAATTGTTATTGCTTTTTCATGACGTACTGAACAAATGCAGTTTGTGCATATCATATCACACATTTCCTTTAAGTCATTTAAATTATTTATACCCACTTGGATGGGGGTATATATGTAACATGTTGTCTGTCCGTCCGTTTGTCTGTACAGGTTTGAGTTCGGGTAATTACTTCTTTGTTAGTTGACATTAACATATTATATTTGGCAAATGGGTGTATCAACACGAGACGATGGGTCACGTACAATCACGATCTCTATATAACCTTAAATCTGGACATAGGATCAAAATTTATAATTAAACATTGTTAGTGTCTGGGTCATAACTTCTTTGTTAGTTTTGTAAGTTGACATAAACATGCCATATTTGGCACATGAGTGTAACACCACCAGACAATGTGTCGCGTACATTCGTGATCTTTATATAACCTTGACCTTTGATTCGAAGGTCAAAACTATAGTTTTTTAAACATAGATTTGTGTCAGACTTTTTGCTTTTGACAATATGCATACCGTATTTGTAAAGTGAGTGTATCACTATAAAAGGATGTGTAACCAATAAATGACCTTGACCCTTGACCTCTTTTTAAAAATTATAGAAATTTCAGCATGGATTTATGTTTGACCATACAATAATTTTATATCAATCGACATTTTTATTATTATTATTATTATTATTATTATTATTATTATTATTATTATTATTATTATTATTATTATTATTAATACTAAATGGTGGTTCGTGGGGAGCATACATTTGTACATTTATTTCTAATCTTCTCTTTGCTGTCACTGTGCCACAAAATATTTAAATATCACTGACGTATTACGCTTTATCAAAGGCACATCAATTTGAATTTGATCAGTGATAATCAGAATTGTGACCTTCGTGACTTTAACCGTAAACAGCCAACATAGTTTTAACAATAAAAATTTTATCTAATAATTTAATAATAACACGGGTCAAATTCCACTTTTACAAATGAACAAAAGGTTAACAAGAAATTTAACAAAAAAAATCTGAATTTTATAATGAATCTGTTTATTCTTTTGTTAGTTTTAACATCAACAGTGAGGGCACTTGAAGAACAAATTAATTGTTTACATTTGTGTTCTGAGGTAGGTTATATAAGGGGGTACAACTAAGTCAGGGAAGTCCAGTGTCTATTATTATTATTATTATTATTATTTATTATTATTATTATTATTATTATTATTATTATTATTATTATTATTATTATTATTATTATTATAGTTTGTTGTTGTTGTTTTTGCAAATCAAAAAAGGCGGTACTTGAACCTCTTTTTCTGTCAGATAACCCCTCATCTGTTATTCTGCGTTTGTCGTTAATGTCGATGCATTGTTGCTTTTTAAAATTATTTTTAAATTACATCTATTTATTTTGTGGTAGAAGGATCAGAAGCATTCTGATTTAAAGAATATCATTAGAACGAGGGAAAAGCATTCCCTATCTGAAAGGGTAATGAAAGGTAACACTAGTTGTACTACCCGAATTGCAGTCAAAGGCGATCAGAAAGTAACCGATTTTAATTTATTGAGAAATTTTGAATTATGTAATAAATCGGCAAAAAGCCTCTGTGACGTACATATTGTCGCTGACCACATGATGTACCTTCACTGACTATACATATTGTCACACATCGCCAACATATAGACATAATGTCGCCTCGGCGTCACTATGTAGGCGACAGTATATACAGTCAGTGAACGTACATAATGTCGCCGGGGACAAATTCAACCAACCAACAACCAGTCTTATTTTCCTCTCTCTCTCTCTCTCTCTCTCTCTCTCTCTCTCTCTCTCTCTCTCTCTCTCTCTCTCTCATGACACTCCTTTTTTAAGATGAAGGTATCAGACAAAAAGGGAGATAAGTATAATGATCTTTTCATAAAATAATAATTTTTCTTATTTCAGAAAATTAATTGTAAATTTGCAAGAGTAAGATTTGATGATGAATTAGGTAAATATATTTTAATTTTCAAAAGTTTTTTTTTAATATAATTTTCTTTTCAAAAAAATATCTTGAGGTAGATGGTGACGAGTCCTGCAGTCAGGATTAGTTTATTTGTACTATAGCAGTCATTTAAATGGCAGTGGAAAAAACGGAAGGTCCGGGGAAAACAGTCGACTTCCTCATCTTATCGAGTGAAATTCAAATGTTTAAGATGAGAGGATTGTTATTTTACATGAAGCATTAGACCACTCGTCCATATAGACTCACTTTGGTCTTGCAGCTGACATTACTCATTGCATGTTGTTTTTAGTGTTGTTTATTTTCGTACCTTTTCTTCTTTGAGCATACAAGTTTTACTTATGTGTATCTATGATAAATTGTACGTTAAACTGTTTGCCGTGTAAACTTCAAAAACGTTTTACAATCATTTCTTAAGATATTTTATTTACCAAGGAATTTTAATAATGTTGGTTTTCAAGATATTTGATAATATAAAATGTTATTTGAAGATGTTTTAAATTCGTTGCATATAAATACTAGTTTGGAGTTTTGAGGAAGTATAAAAAATAATAGTAATAATAAAGGTTTGTTGCTAAAAGCTCAGTTTGTTATCCATTTCTTTAGTGGAAATATGTCTATTTTGTAAATTGTGTTTTTCAAATGATTTGTGTTGAAACAACAGGAACGTTAATAATGCATGTTTGTTTCAGATTTTGAAAGTGCAAATACAATTTGGTCTGCAGGCCCAATGGATCTAAATTTATTTTATGAAAATATTTCAAAAATAATAATTGTAAGTTGGAGGGGACCAAATGATGGCAAGTATCACGCTTCATCATCATCATCATCATCATCATCTATGCACAAAATCAAATGTATTTGAAATCCCAAATGTAATACTACCTTGTTTCATCGAATACTATTACAAATTGTTGCAAAAGAAACACTACTTCTACCACTACTTTTACTACTACTTCTACTGTTATTACTCCTGCTATTATTACAACTACTAATATTACTTCTACTACTACTACTACTACTACTACTACATTTACTACTTCTACTTATAATAATAATAATATTAATATTAATAATGATAATAATAAATGCAATTCAATATCTTGTGTTTTATTTTTCTATTATATTTTTTGTTTTTGATGTAAAACATTTAGCTTACATCCAGATTTATTACATCAGGTTTTGTCTTTTATTCTTCAGCATCTATCCAGTTTTTGGAAGCTTTTGAAATTAACTTTGGAATACCTTATAATGGCGCAGAGACATATCGATATATACTGGATATTAGAAACAGTTCAAAATATCTTCTCCGTCACAAGGTAAGTGTTGAAACAATAAATGAAGTAGGAAACTTCTTTCAATTTTACTAGTACATTTTGGTTGTTGTTTATAAGTTTTATCTATTTTATTTATTAAACGAAATTATAAAAAGAATTGTGTTCATGACCAGGCATTTTCATCTATATCAAGTTAAATATTTCGTAAAATTGTTTTTTTAAAAAAAATAATCAATTTAGCGAAGAGTAAAAGAAACTAGAAATTATCTTTGTATTAATAAAGTTGTTCATTACCCCTTTTCCGTATTTTACTTACACCGAAGTAGTTTATATATAGAAAATAAGTTGTAAATCAGAAGTTCATATTTCTTCGCATCAGCAATATTGTAGATATTTTCGTTTTGTTTTGGAATAATCTGTACAACACAAGTCTACCTAGTGTGCGTACCCTAACCATCTTAATATTTGGACGTCCGAAAAAACAGGTGCATCTGGACAAAAAAACATCGATTGTATCAGTTTGATAGCCAAAGCTATCCACTCCAATGTTATCAACCATCCCAGAACTGACTGCTTCGAAATATATATGTGTAAAATCTGTTACTCCATCTTTTTAACTATCCCATTTTCAAACAGATTTCTGTTTGAATTGGCAATAAATGTTGCATATATAGTTATAATTGATGAAGAATTATTTGGTGATTGTAATCTTTCTGAAATGTATTGTTTTAAATTTTTAATAAAATAAAAAAAATAGCTTATTGATAATATTTCAAACATTTTATTACTGAAGGTTTGGGACACAAGATAAATCAATTGTGACATTTGGAAACCAATTAATAAGGTGGTACTTTGGGAATAAATATGATTAATAAAGTACACCATAACATAAAATATATATTGGTTTTTTATATAAATAAATTCGTTTTGGAAAGAACTGTACGTCAAATGGCAATGTTTTCGTCACGCATTTATCTACTTTGCGCCTCCGATTCGAATGACATTTTTCAGTCTAAAAAAATCAAGTCCAATAGACAAGTTACTTGGTTGTGCTTGTAATCTATATGTTAGGACAGAAGAGAAAAGTTACATGGTAAAAATAAGGTTATATATTTACAATTGCTGTTTTTTTCTTATATAAACTGTTTGACACGAATAATGTTTACATTTCAGTAAACTAGCATCACCTGTCAACCTCTCGTCAAGTCGCGCAAGAATACATATAGTGAAAAGTCAATTCGGGAGTTCCCCTTTCATTTTCTATAACAAATTTATTTTTAGCAAGGTTAATAAAAATAAACAAAATCCCAAATTTTCACGTTGAAAATGCGATATATAAAAAAAATGTAATTAATAAAAAACAAGCATAAGTTTGAATAAAACCTTGTTTTTGAAGTTTCGTCACTGCTTTGTGGTTTGTTTATGTGTGACGTCAGCTTTGTGTTTTGTTTATGTGTGACGTCAAAGTGGGCGGAGCTAAACGCTCTGAATGAAGGAATGGTGCTGTTCCGTTCGCTGACAAAAACCAGCGGATAAAAAATGAAAAACAATATTTGTAATACTAAAATAATTGACCTTGTGCAAATTCTAAGCAGAAATATCAAACATTAATATTGTAAATATAAGAAATAACTTTCAATTTGTTGTGGTTTACTGGGTATAAACAAAATTTAGGAAGTGGCAATTTTTTCATAAATTGCTTCGCAATTTATGTGAATTGCCACTTCCAAAATCTTGTTTATACCCAGTAAACCACAACAAATTGAAAGTTATTTCTAAAATAAAACAAAGAGAAAACCAGAGTGGATGTTGCTAAAATTAACTTCTGGAAGTATTCACTGAACTTGACGGGAAATTTACCATTAAAATGTTTGTTAAATAACTATTGCTTTAAAACAAATTGTCTCCACCAAATTATTTAAACCCATCGCAACCCTCGACTTTTGGCCAAGGAGAAAACAGAATGTTATTAAGTTCATTTATTCTCACACTGCAAATTTTACAATTCAGAGAACATGTGCAATGTATAATTATCTATACAAAACATATATTGAACTATGCGATTTTAATGCTTTTGCATATCATTGAGGATGTCACTTTTACAAACATGGGAAAGGTAACTTTGTAGAAATAATATTAACATTTCTCGGATTTCAGGATTTTAGTCAACATAATGACATAAATTTATGACAAATTTAGAATAGCCCTCTTAATAACGACCTATCGGTATCATAGACTTTGATTTTTACGCTGCTGGTTCAATTTTGTGTGCGTTTCAAACAAATCACAAAAATAAACTGCTTTTGTATAACAAAGGGTAAAATGTAAATGATAATTTGACATTGTAATTTCATTTTTTTTAACTTCTTGTTTTGAATACATTTAGTACTCTATAACGGACCTTTTCCGAGTGAACTATTTTTCTAAAGTATTTTCTTATGATAATTTTGAATGTCTGATTTCATTCAGAAAATGAAAAAAAAAATTATCACATCTGAGGAAATGGATTCTCACTTCTATAGGTTCATTAAACATATCTCATCAAACAACAGTAGTCGATACCCTCTTCAAGGCTCTGTATCAGAAAAGTTGGGGTTCTGGTTCGTTTAAAGCTACAGCCATATACAATGTAATAAAATGGCACTTATTTGACTAACCCTCGAAACTAACTATATATATTAATAAGATTTTCTTTATTCCGTAAGTTAATTACAACTTATTGTATTTACACTGTAACATATTATAAACAACTGAGCAGTATATAATACAAAACAACAATAATATAAACCTCGAATATATGTAGTAGAAGTAGTAGTATAATAGTTTATTAAAGTGTCACTATATATATATATATTTGTGCTTATTACAAATTATTTTACAAGTTCTCAATTCCAGTGGTCCAAATATGTGTTTATCTCTTTTTGTTTGACTGCCAATTTGTTATGTGTGTTGTTGGTCATATAGGCGGTTGTAAGTTACACGTGTGTTGTTGGTTGTGAAGGCGGTTGTAAGTTACACGTGTGTTGTTGATTAAGTAGGCGGTTGCATGTTACACGTAGAAACATATGCTCAGCAATAAAACTTTCGTATCACTCGTAAGTGGTGTACTTGTAATGAATTAAATGCAATTTGTACACCGATCGTTCTGATTGAGTTTTATATACAGATTGCATTAAAATAAAACATATTTTGGCAATTTATTACTAAGATAGCATAATAACTTGTAATGAATCTGTATTTTTAAATAAATCTGTTTATATGCATTTATATTTTCGAATTAATGTAATCACCAAAAGCATTATAACATAATGTTTCATTATCTCACTGAGGTTCCTCATAGTTATTTGTAAGCAAAATTCTAAGCCAGAACGTAATGTTTAAACATTTATTTTGTAGTAATAGAAAAAAATCAAAACAAAACAAACAAACAAACAAAAAACGGGTTTTTAAACAATAATAATAGTTGAGTCAACAATGAGAAAATATCATTGACCTCTTAATACATTGTTAGTCTAAATAAAAAGATAAATAAATAAATAAATAAATAAATAAATAAATAAATAAACTGCTGTCAATAAAAGTTTGGATATATATTATTTGCTCATACCAGATCAATATCAAGTTTTGCGCTAAACTTTTTTCTATTTATATTCTGACTTGTCAACAATGTTATGTGATTAGATTAGAAGATAATTTTTAAAGGAAATAATTAAAATAGAAGACGGAAATTTAG
Organism: Tegillarca granosa; assembly: GCA_029721355.1. NCBI lineage: Eukaryota > Metazoa > Mollusca > Bivalvia > Arcoida > Arcidae > Tegillarca > Tegillarca granosa. Next base: position 6,315,355 of record CM056599.1, read on the forward strand.
TACCCACCCTGCCACCAAAAAAATCTAATTGACACAGCAAACACAATCAAGAACATGTCGTAAATATAGAAATAAAAAATAAGGTAAACAATACTTGACAAGGCTAATACATAACAGCACAAAAAAAAAACCTACGACTTTGAATTACACCGTATATATTATATAACACACACACACACACACACACACACACACACACACACACACATATATATATATATATATATATATTACGTGTAACACGGATGTGTATGTCTTAATTATTATATTTTTACGATGGCCGATATCAGCCGTCAAGTTTCATTTATTGTAGAGGAGAAGTGTATTTTGTCATTGTCAAGTTTCTATTGTCAGTTTACATATTTCTCTAACGTTATTCTTACCATTTTAGAAAGTTGACAACAAAATTGTCACTTTTCTTATTGTCACATTCCTTTAGGAAGAGAGTTATCTAGTAGCAAAACTCGTAAAAATTAATTGGATAAATCGTTTCAGAAAGGAATGCGACAATAAGAAAAGTGACAATTTTGTTGTCAACTTTCTAAATTGGTAAGAATAACGTTGAAGAAATATGTAAACTGACAATAGAAACTTGATAACGACAAAATACAATATCAACAAAGGAATGTGACAATAAGAGAAGTGACAACTTTGTTGTCAACTTTCTAAATTGGTAAGAATAACGTTGAAGAAATGTGTAAACCGTAATAGAAACTTGACAAGTGACAAAATACACTTCTTCTCTACAATAATTGAAACTTGACGGCTGATATCGGCCATCGTAGTATTTAGGTTTAAACGCATTAACGCATTATAAGTTTCGTAAGATGTTTTATCAATTACTGGCAATGAACATAATAAAATAATTTGCAAAACTGCTGCATTTTTACTTTATTTACATTAAGTAATTATTATTTTTGATTAATTTTGTGAATCATTAACAATTGTAATTAGACTTATACATATGTACAGACATTGTCCAAGTACAAATCTCTCTGTCTCTAAAGTTGCGGAAAAGCGTTGTCCACACACACACACACACACACACACACACACACTCTCTCTCTCTCTCTCTCTCTCTCTCTCTCTCTCTCTCTCTCTCTCTCTCTCTCTCTCTCTCTCTCTCTCTGCCACGTTTTTAAAATGTTTATTGGCAATCCATTTATCTAAATAATATTTTTCGTTTCATATATTATAAATCTTAATTTTATAACTACAGAAATCATTCTGTTTAACGAGTACTCAAGTACCCGATCGGAAGAACGTCCTTGGGAACGCCGGAAATATAATTGCGTCACGCTGTGAACGCAAACAACTATTTATTTCGATGTCCTTTCGTGGGCTCCGTAGTAGTAACTGGTCAGTGATTTTTATCCGGGTTGACATCCCTACAAAATACATAAAATGGAAACAAGGGTAAGGAGTTCGAGAACACCAGAATGTGATGCATATGTAATTCTAAAACTGACAGACAAACTTCAAGATTACTGACAAAATTTTATTGAAAGTATTTAATAAAAAATAACTCGTTAGTACGAGTTTAAAAGTTGTACTTATAATATGAAATTAAAAACGACATAGGTTACAGAAAGTGCAACGATAAGCTTTCTTAGGAGCAGCTATGTTTCACAAAAGTGTTATGTAATGTTACATATCCCAAATATCTTCCTAAACATAAGGATTTTAAATTACCGTAAAACCTGCTGGGTTTTGTATTAGTTACCTGCAATTTTACGAATAATTTAATTACACTTGGTAGTTGCAGACTATTTTGTAGTTCATTATCATTAAAAATCTTGATTTCATATAGTGATCACCTACTTAATGTTTTAATTAAAAGCATAAGATAACTTTAAACACATTATACATTTGGGAAACACTTCAGCTATTAATAATTCACATATCGTAGCTAGGATAACAAAATCTCTCTCTCTCTCTCTCTCTCTCTCTCTCTCTCTCTCTCTCTCTCTCTCTCTCTCTTCTTAAGAACAATTTAAGCGAACATTTCAAAAGCGTTAAATAAGCGGTTGCAATAAATTATTCAGAAAAAATAACCTCTCTGATTTCTCTAAAACCTTTTAAACCTTTTGTTTTTGTCTTTGAGCTATTCTTCTCCAATATGTTTTTCTCATCAGAATGTGAAATGCATACATTATCTGAGGAAACTTCCTGAGCAGTTACAACAATCCCACTTGACGAAGCAAACTGTCAAACACGCATTCAACATAAATACCACGTAACAGCTCAATGTCACTCCTTTCTATTCCTGTTGTTAGTGCATTCCGTCTTTTACTTTCTCGTGACTTTAAAAAATCTGACAGAATTGTATTTTCCATTTGTTCCCTTGTTAATTTTCTATCTTCTTCTTTTTGCACATTTTCTTTGTTTTTCACTTTTTTCTTTGCACTGTTGTTTGTTACTTGTTCTTGAGTTTCTGGAGAACTCGGTTCTAGATCTTCTAGTAAGGATTGCAATTGGTCGTCCGTTGTATTGTTAAATAGTTTATATTTGAAGCGCTTCTTAAAGTTGTACGGGGAAAATTTACAAGACATTAGCCTATATTTTGTGAATTCTAGTTGCATCTACACTTGCGGTTAGAAAGAAAAAACTCTATTTATTATATATTAGTGCACACAGTCGACAAATCCGAGTGAAACAGACGTTGTTACACCGTTTTTTCTGAAATAAATAAAAATTCTTCGATGGTTTTAGAGTGATACAACCATTATTAATCCGCAAATTGTACCCTCCTACACTTACTTGATATTATATTCTACATTTGTACATTTGAAAAACGAGTAAACCTTTGCCACTTGTAGTTTCAAAAATGTCATTCATTTCTCTGTAATTAAGTCACAATAGACTACTTGCTAACGTTTTTCACCACCAACAACAAAGACATCGATGTTTGATACACTAATAATCCAAAACCTCAAAATAATTCATATATTTGTTGATACAATTCTTAATTCCAAATACGCCATTTAAATCCAAAATCAAGAATCTTTTGATGTAATATGTTTGTTTCTGTAATCAACACTCACGCACTAGCAAAATGTAGTTAGAGAAATCCTTTGGTGAAATTCAAATTTTCTCTCTGCACTGGAAAACAAAATATAAAAACAAACTTATATGCTGACCATTGAAATCAATAAAGAGCACAATTAAGCATAATATTTTTCTATGAAAATTTTAAGTGAACTAATTGAATTTTAATTTTAAAAATCCTTAATTATCGTGGTATGAACCTGTACATAAGTGTTTCTGGTATGAAACCGAAACTATTATATTTCCTGTCTATAGGTTTTTTACTGCTCTCACGCTACAATAAAATGCGATCCGGAACTTTATAAACTGATACATAGCTGGTATATCGTAATAAATGTTAGCTCATAATTTATTGATGTGTTAATGTAATCAGTTTTATCTTACTAAAACATTTGATGCCACCTCTCTTGGCTCGTAGTAACCCGATCTTTTAACAATTGAAACCTGTGACATATATATATATATATATATATATATATATATATATATATATATATATATATATATATATATCTGTAAATGTCCACTATCCCATGACTCATTTCAAAACAAATTTACACGTACTAGGAAACATTTTTTAAATATTAAATCACAAGACATATTTCCAATCCTAGATAACACCTGATATAAGATCTGTGGATTTTCAAATTATTTACATTGTTTTTTATCTTCAAAAAAATTTCCTTAAATATTTTTTATATTTAAAAGTAGTTTGAAGAATTAAAATGTAAGTTCAATACAATTATTTAAAATACAAAAGTACAATATACTTTTTGTACCTGTGTTATTTCTCAAAATCTGATCCTATGCCTAAGAAATTTCTCTTTCAGTTATATCTAATACCTTTACATACTAAAATAGCGAACGTTTTGTTTTAAGTTTAACGTCCCCTATTATGAATGTGGTGTTTTAAAAACATCAAACACACAAGTATTGTTAACACGTTGAGCAGCATAACAGTAATGCACAAATATATCTGTACATATCAGTTTGAAGATGATCTTTTCCTATTCGAGTACAACTGAATGGTTATAATCATTTAAACTTAGAAGTTTACATATTTTACTTTTTAACACGATTTTATGAATAAAGAGGTACATTTTTAAATCTGATTAAAAAATAACTACATATTTAATCTAGCCGATACCATTTTCTACAACGAACATCTTCAAATCTCATCAAACACTAGTTTCATAACAGTCAGCTAGGCCGAGGAATTTGCGTAAAAATCGATTTTTTTTTTTTTTTTTTTTTTTTTTTTTTTTTTTTTTTTTAGGCTTAATAATTATGCATTTTTTTATAAAGAATGAAAGATATCAGTGAGTGAAAAAGGAAAACGATAGATATCTTAATAAATCTGGAACCCCCCACCAGTGCTAGACACCTAGATAAATGTTGCTTGTTCGGTCATCCAAGTCGCTAAGTCATTTCAATCTAATCAGTTTAATTTGTAGTAAAGTAATGTATTACTTATGATGTCGAATAGAGCAAGAGCAATATCAATAATCCTTGTTCACACACACACACACACACACACACACACACACACACACACACACACACACATGTCGTGTACATGTTATGATTTTGTACAAGTTATAACTTGTACAAAATAAGCATGCAAGTTTGCCATCATACAAATTACAACTTAAACAATTTTGTCATAAAAGTTATAACTTGTACGCATTTTTAGCCAAAAAATAATAACTTGTTCAGTTTTGTTTTTGACATGTCTTCATGTGTTTGTCTTATTGTTTTGTCTGGTTATTTACTTGGTTGTATACACTATTGTTAAGTACGTGTTATTCAGTTGCAAACTTTGTTTCTTTATATATCTATATATATATATATGACCACAAGTAGTAATAGCTATTATTAGAATACTTGCATTTTTGTTACCAGATGCAACAACGTTTGTCATCAAAACATATTAATCTGTTAAACTGTATATCCTTCATTGGGCCTCAATCTCAATAATTTGTCGACAAAACATTCTGGTTCTGATGTTGAGTTTAGCATAAAGGCGTTTACAGCAGATTTTTCGGCCTACAAGTACATAAGAAGGGTGTACTTACCTACTTAATAGTCAACTAATCAAATTTATATTTGTGGTGTGAAAATATTAGAAATATGTTTTGAAATGAATTAGGATACAGATTGATACAGATTTTATCAGGACATTTTAAATTTTTCCTCTTCATCCAGTCTGTTATTAACGTACGTTCTCATATGACCGGGGAGGGGTGTCCAAAATTAACCTTCATTTAAATCAGTCACTAATAAATGTTTTACTATTAACCCTAAAATATTGGAATTATGTCATTTTTAAATTTGTTAAAAGAAAGTCCTACCTAAATGTAGATGATTTGGGAACAGATGCGGGATTGTTTGAACCACTGTCGTTTAGAAGTATGTCTGTCAGTGTTATGTCAAGGTCATTCAAAAGGCGAGTTGTATATTAATAAGCAAGTGCTACCATTGTTCAAAGGTTCTACAAATAAATAAAATAAAATTGGTAACCGAGATGACCGACCAGAGACGGAGAAAGGCCTCTTGTCACACCAAAAACACATGCATTTCAATAAACAAAAATGTAAAATCAACTGTTTTATTTTTTAAAGATATAATTTAAGCTTTGATGACAACTTTATTCTTCCAGACACATCTTATGAACGCAATTTTAACCATACCGACCGAAGCAGTGAGAGATTTGAATCGAATTATCTGATGAATTAGAAATACTAGTATTCTAACTTTTTACTGGACGGTTTATCATTCCACATACCAGTTATGTAAGGTTTTGATAACTCTAAATTCAAGTTTTCCAAATAAATAAATAAAAACATACATAAAATAAATAAATAAATAAATAAATAAATAAATAAATAAATAAATTAATAAAAGAGACGAAGAAAGAAAGAACTTCTTGAAGCCTGTGTGAAATGTTCAACAATGTATACGTTGTTAATATTGTTAGTTCTAACTTCGTTACATCTGTGTAACGGTTTTTATTTTTTATGTTTAATGATAATTACAAAAGTTAGCCGTGTGTGTAGAGGTAATGTTTACATCGCACTTATGTATGGTTATTGGTTTATTTCTAAATTTATTAACAAGTTATGTATGGAATTTCAAAAACTCTTATCGACATATTTACTATTACAGATTTACAAGATTTACAAATCTGCACATACCGTACGTTTTGTAAATTCGGTAGGCTATAGTCAGCTAAGCTTAATGTAAATGGTGAAGCGTCTATGCGCCAGGTACATACGTATATTTTATTCGGAAACTTTTCTAAAACTACTGGGCCAAATGAAACCTGATAAAATCTCTAATATTCAGTATAAGAGCCTTAAATTTGGTTGTATTTTGGCGTATTCTTGTTAATCTCTATGTTTATTGATACATGTATAATACAACCGGCTCAATTCTTGTTAACTGATTTTGTATGTTTTACTTCATGTGTCTCCTGTATCATTATATTTAATCTTGTAGATCATAAAACCTTCGTAAAAATTCGATCCCATTATTTATTTTAACGCCAAATTTCTGCCACTGAAACATGAACATGAAGTATTTAGCAATATAATTGAGCAATACATTAAAAATAACTGTATAATTTCATACAAGAAATTATATGCCATTTCACCATATTATATTCAAATGCAATTGATTATTACTAAGATGTTTGTTTTTCATGAGTTATGGATAAAACAATCTGTGAAATGGTTGGTTATTAGCACGTTTTTTGCGTCATTATTGCATGTGTTGCAAACAAAGATAGGTCGGATTGTGTACATATATTAGCGTATACTTTACTTAAATCTAGACTTTTGCTTAATTCTAACCCTGACATTTTAAATAAGTCGTAAAAATCAGATAATACCCGGTTCATATTTAGCTAGGTCACTGACTAAACATTCGCTAAATATATATTAATTGACACACATTGTCCTGTCCAGCGACGTGATTATATTACCTTAAGGGACCTAGTTACCCACAGGTAATTTTAAACGAATCATTTTCTAGACATATGCATTTAAGTGTAGGTTGTTTTGCTTTTTAACAAAGATGAACCAACATTCTTGATATTTTGTATTTAAATAACGCTTAAAGAGTCGGAGTTTACAAATATTGAAACAAAGAAAGCAAAAATCGACAAAAATATTTTTGTCAAAATACTGTTACAGTAAGATTTAAAACTTATTCAACAAGAAAAGGTTGATATAAGTAAAACTATTACATGTACAATGTAATATAAAGAGACAATAATAAAAAGTAAATTAATGAGTACGTTTTTATATAATTTTAGTATTAACAAAAACGTTTCTACTAAATAAGCTATCTTTGTGAAAAAAAAAAAAAAAAAAAAAAAAAAAAAAAAAAAAACATAATAAATATATAGACGTATATATTTTGATGTTTTGAAGCGTTATCTTAAAGGTTTTTATATTTATGAAATATATAAAAATTATATTTCTTAAGTGTTAAAAAATGCTGAAATTATTTTGCCAAAATACAAAGTTTAGACAAAGATCCATGAAAGTATTTATTTATTTATTTATTTATTTATTTATTTATTTACAACTACGTTAATTCTGTATACAAAGACCACTTGAGGGACTGACTTATCTTTCATGACAGGATCGGTATCTCTTAATAATTTACTTTACATATGGTATAAAAACTCACCATCTTAATCTTTATCGTTCAATACTCAATCTCCTATACACGTAACTTACGTAGATTTTACGTTTATTTCAGAAAACATTGTTTCAAATGAAATGCATGGTGTCAGATTCCCTGTTCGGTCCAGTTGGTGTGATGGTTAACACATTACCCCGACCTAATGACACAGATGAAACTCAAGCATGTAGATGTTTATATCAATCAATAAAAATCTCATATAGATCTGAAAACGATACAGGTAAAGAACGACTCTCTCTCTCTCTCTCTCTCTCTCTCTCTCTCTCTCTCTCTCTCTCTCTCTCTCTCTCTCTCTCCAAATAGGTACCTGCGGTACCTTAACTAACCATCATCGACGATATAATGGGTGTTTCAAAAACAAAAATAACTGTGAATGCTTTATAGAATAGATTCGCAAAATCTTCAAAGTATTTCATTAGATGATCTTTTATTAAATTGATCCTTTTAAACACCAGTGAACATGGTTTATGACAATTTCAAGAATAAAAAACGAATAATTTCCCTTCCTGTTTTGTAGAAAACAACTCTGGTACAAAGATAGTTGTAAGCCTTCACCGATTGACACCAGTGCAACGCTGATTGTTACGGGTTCATCATTGGTAAGAGAAGACACTACTATGCAGATCATTGTGGGTTCAGTGACATCGGTTTTTATTTTATGTGGCATTTTCCTGACAGTTATCTGTGTTTGGAAAGGTATCTTTAAATCTATATCTTACTACTATCCAAGGGATTGTGTATAATGAAATAATATATGCAGGTTTTTTTTTTGTTTTTTTTTTTTAAATGCGAATATTATTGTCAGCGCAAGTTTTTGCCAGTGGAAAATTCCAACGTATTATTGTCATTTTTCCAGCCTTTTTAGCATTTTTCTAAACCTTATATGTTTTAGACGGTTATTATTTCAAGCTTAAAGCAAGTGAGTTAAAAATAAATTGCATAGGAATGCAATACAATTGCGTGGGAACGCAATCATCATTGCGTAGGTAAAGTCCCGTCGTGGGCTCCATAGTGTCGTGTGTTTCTTAGTTTGATGATAAAAAGCATACTTATTTGACTTGCTTTAGTCAGGTGGTTAAAATAGTAACATTAAATGCTTACTCCCTATTTTAAGCTAGTTTGTTTCCTGTCTCTTGATCATCCCTTTTACAGATTATTTTGTTTTTTGTTTTTTTTTTTTTTTTTTTTTTGCAAATAAATAACAAAGAGATAAGATACTTCTCTTATCATAATAAACTACTTATAAACTACAAATTTTATAACGAACTTGGCATTTTATTCCGAGATACAGGATCATGATTATTGAATACCTCTTGAAAATTTGATTCATATCCGCATATTTTTATGTTCAAATCCTACATGAGAAATATTGGTAAAATTCGGATGATGTATCATATCTATAGAGATTGTGTGTGTAGACGATTTAAGTGAATGAAGTGTTGATGAAAACATGGCATGAATTATATAACAATACCAAGACGTGCAAAATAACACACCTAAGTAATTAAGAAAATCGTTCTGTCGGCAACAACACAATTTAACGTTACGAAAATACCGTACCTGCCAATACACTTTGTTGTCCTGAAGCTTTTGTTTCAAGATGAAGTCAAAGGTATTTCAAGTTTATCAGACATCCTCGGGTTTTGCTCAGGTTGTTTGCAGTGCGTTTTTAAAAATAAGTAATGAAGTTACTTCCCTTGAATTATTGATTTTCTTTATTTGTAGGTTTCCTTAAAAACAGACTATGTTGTATTCAAAATAAACCTAAGGATTTCAAAGATCAAACAGAAAGTAAGATAAATGTTTTTCCCGAAATTTCTTGGTTGACCATCAAGATAATCACGCAGTCACGTGGTAAAATCATTATTACTACTCAGGTTCTTCTGTGGCAAAAAAATTAAAATAAATTGATTTAATTAAATTAATTAATTAAAATAATAATAATAATAATAATAACAACAACAACAATAATTGCCACCATGAAACAAAATCAAATTTATCAAACATGAAGCTTTCTGTTAACTATTGATGGCTAAATGAAATATTTTCTTTCGTACAGTATTTCACGAAAGAATCTTAAATGTAACAAAATGCGCTAATAGCTTGTTGTTGATGATGTTGTTGTTGTTGTAATGTTGTCTATCGTTACATAGCAATTTTTAAGGTCATTACGACAAGAGCAAGGCTGTTAATCTTTATAAAAGTACCCTTATAATAAGATGTGCATGCGTGAGATGTGCGAGTCGTGTTATGGCCTGCCGTGGTGAACCAGTCGATACTGTGTCCTCTTAATTTCCAGCACCAAGCGAGAAGCAATATCTCAAATGTTATCTATGGTGTATTAACTAGGTAAACTTGCGACCTTAACAAAAAGTCGCTTTGAGTGCGCGCGTGCACAAGATAGACAACATTACACTCTAGATAGCACATCTCACGCTTACGTACATCTGTTTTTATATTAATTCCTAGAGTTTAATGAAATTTCTGTTGTCGCTGATGCGACATTACATAACACTGCAACCTACAATATATATAAAAAAAATCCCATCAATCGCTGCAAATCAATTTTTAATTACTTTGTTATGATAACTTTACTTCGACACCATTACCATCAGCGGTTTCATAGTGTTAGTTTCTTACTTCCGCTTGTTGACAACGCAGTTTATTGCAACACAAGGCATTTCTATCTCTTTTTAAATCTTTACTTGGAAACCTTTAAAACTAAAATATTTAATAATTCACGTTCATTTTTATAATTAGCTTGATCGAATGGTTTAAATACTACAATGTTCTGAATTATGAAGTATGAAGGGAAATAACTCCATAGTATTTACTATGGTTTAAACCAATCACAAAACACCGCCAAACAAGGCGGACGAAATAAGAACATTTCAAGGTGAGTCGGTTAATTATAAAACTCCCGACTTCGGAATTGGCGTTGGATCAAAAGTCAAAATGGTTACAACTGATGTGGTTAGATACTAATAGAGAACCAAAACCTTCACTCATTCCCCCTCCCCATTTTTAAAAACGCATATTATTTTACTAAACAATGAACCAGTATCGGACATTTGTATGATATCCATTAAAATTTATAAAAACGCTAAGTAATATTATTTTGTATTTTTATTAAAATCTATTTTTCTTTTATTTGCAGAAGAATCTCTTGTCAAGTCAAGTAAAGTGATCATTATTTACTTCACAGAGAGCTTACAATGTGAAATTGATGTAATTAAAGCACTAGAAGTGCTGATGGTTGGATACTGTCCTACTCTGGATATTAAATCCATACTTTGTACAAGCAGACAATTAAACGCAAAACAACTAAATATGGATATTGATTCTAGCGATTTTATTATTATTCCAAATAGTGACGTGAATCCATTCACGTGTGATGACAATCAGTTTGGTGAAACCGAAAATTTATCGTTCATAAACTATTTTGTTAACAATGAGAAAATGTCCAAATTGATCATTATTTCTTTTGGATGTTATAATTACAATATTGATAATAATAATGAATTGTATCCGAAATATTATAATCTTCCGAGTGAGTTGAGAAATTTCATAGAACATATCCACAGTTTTGATTCAAGGGAGTCCACAGTAGCAGATTTAACATGGTCAGAAGATATGCTTGAAACAGAGGAAGGAAAATACTTAGTAAAGAAAATTGAATTTTTTGAAGAATCGCGATGGATATCACCGAGTGTGATAACAAATGATATCACTAGTGACGATTTCGATCTTGAAACAAATGAAAGAATGCATGACAATTGGCAAAATGAAGGATTTGGTTTTCCAACAAAACGTTTAAACATTGACAAACTGGATGATTGTCACACTATTGGTGGGGACAGTATCTAGATGATAAAATTCAGCTAGGGACTACTGCGTTAATGTAGTTGGTAGAATGTTTACTTTGAAATTGGAGATTTGGGTTGGATTCCCATGTTGCCCAGAATAAAGAAAAAAGAAGATAAGAAGTGATTGTTTCTTCAAAAATCATGAAAGTCACTGTTCCGATGCAAACATGAGCGTACTACACATTAATCTATCAGGGATTTGACAAGGCGATTATTCTTTCGCCAAGCAATGTAAAAATCCTAGAGGTTTTGACAACACAAGTAAAACTTTTATCCGGAGAACCAGATTACGATGCTAGTCCGTATGATTATTTCTTAGACTATACTGTCTAATTAATCGGTGCATTAGTTTTCAATGTGGCAGGATTTTGAACAGATACGTAAGTCGCGAATTCGTTTTACGTGTGGTGGTAACTTGGAATCTATTTATTGCTTTAGAGCTTTATGAATTACATTGTTTTCGTTTCAAGGTAAATTTCCATAAGTCGAAACTCTAAAATATTCTGTAGAATACTTTTAGACAATACTTCAATCATTCTGCAACCGAACTCCTGAACAGTGCGCAAGCTCATTCTTACGCTTGTGTTTCTTGTGGTAATTCAAACTAAGGCAACCGCTGTCTACACCTTAACTTACAGCTAGTTACGTTTTAATATCAATATTGTTTATAATAATAATAATAATAATAATAATAATAATAATAATAATTATAAAGTAAATAAATACAATTGAAAAAAGAAAGAAAAACATGGTTAATATTATAAGAAAAAAAATTAAAAGACAAATTAGAAGGAAAAAATCCTTGATGCGTTCTTCCGTTGTGTTATATCATATTCTATTTTAAACCAACCACAAAGCTGTAGACTTTAAAGGTGACACGAGACATAAAAAGTATGTTTTAAATTTCTTAAAATAGTCTCTGAAATTAAATAGTAGTCTTTGTTCGTCACTTACACTAATTAACCCACACATGAATTTAAACTTACAGTCTATTACACATGACAAAAATATTTATATATTACCCACGTGACCCTCCTTCATTTTTGTCCTCCAAAGATGTCAAGTTTCTCATAGAATGATGGGGACGATTAACACTAAGTGCTGAATAAGCAATATGTCTCGGTTTAACATAGCTTTGCATTCTTTCTTAAAATAAAATCCCAAGTATTCTTGGTTGAAACCCCTTTTTTAGATTTTTGTTTTCATTCTAGATGTCCTGTTGCATACTGTTCGCTCTTTGCTCTTTAAATAGGTTCAATATTCAAATTCTTGTCCGACTTTGAATAAAGATGGTCGTCTCGAACGATTGGTGACATTAGTGATAAGCACGTTTTATGGTCGCATTAGCAATTTTAGGAGATTATTATTTTATTGACATTATGGATTATACCTAACATAAATTTATGAAGCCAATGAGGCTAATTTGTGCAATTGTTTCTGATTTGTTACGTCTGTGTTTATTATGGACAATAGATCTATAGCAAACTTTTCACAATGGTGCAGATACATATCACAACAACTCCGTTCACTTACCAACCACTTGGGGAAACAAGAGGAGGGTCTTACTCAAGGTGACTGTAACACAGATCTAACATGGAAATCTGAGAAACGTAACAAAACAAAAACAACATGGCTCTTAATTGTTAAAGTAAACAAAGCACGGGCATCTGAGGGACCGAGTGGAACCACAGGGGCTTGTATTTATTGATAATTCCCTTTTTCTGACAAATACCCTCTTTCTTGTCAAAGCCCTGGAAGAAATAAGAAAAGGGAAGAAATGAAGTTCACAACAACTTTTTTCAAACCTTTGTTTTCCCTCATAAATTACATTCCACTAGCAAAAATTCGTTATCGGTTGATCGTAGACACTTTATTTTCCGCAAGTATTTACTCGACTCAACGATGCACAAACCAGAACCAAGAAAAATACGAATCCAAAGTAAAAAAAAACATCCTCAAACACGGCAACCCGGACCGGAAGTAACCAGAAGGAATAATAGACACCAGTTCCGAGGTGAATTTCTATTTCGAACTTCTTGGGGAGTTTGCATTACTTCAATGTCAATTAGGCTAAATGTTGTTGTTTGTTCATATTAGAACAATGCGGGTTATACAAAAGATATATACAAAATGAAATTTAGGAAAAATTACAGCTGGTTTATATATTTCGCGGATTTTTTCGGATTTCCTCTAATTGACATTGAAGAAATGCAAACTCCAGGGTTTTGGCCAGAAAAAGCGAATTATCAATAAATACAAGCCCCTGTGGCGGAACCAGACGAAAAAATATGCCGTCGAACTGTCAAAAGTGAATGAATATTTACATCTGAGGAATAGGGTAGATTGAAGAAACAACGTGGTAACGAACTTTTGAAAGTAAACAAACAGAAACATCTGAGTGACGGAGTAAAACTAAAAACAACTTCGTATCGAACTGTTAAAGTAAACAAGCATGGAAATCTGGAGGAGGGAATGGAAACCAGGAACAACATGACGTCGAAGTGTTGAAAGTAAACAAATATTGAATCTGGGGGACGGGGAAAAAACAACAACAACTCGGCATTGAACTGTTAAAAGTAAACTAGCATAGGCATCTGAAGGAGGGAGTGGAAACCAGGAACAACATGACGTCGAAGTGTTGAAGGTAAACAAATATTGAATCTGAGGGACGGTGATAAACAACAACAACTCGGCACTGAACTGTTGAAAGTAAACAAGCATGGACATCTGGGGGGGGGGGAGTGGAAACCAGGAACAACATGACGTCAAAGTGTTGAGAGTAAACAAATATCGAATCTTGGGGACGGGAAAAAAAAACAACAACAACTCGGCACTGAACTGTTGAAAGTAAACAAGCATGGACATCTGAGGGAGGGAGTGGAAACCAGGAACAACATGACGTCGAAGTGTTGAAAGTAAACAAATATCGAATCTGGGAGACGGGAAAAAAGCAACAACAACTCGGCACTGAACTGTTGAAAGTAAACAAGCATGGACATCTGAGGGAGGGAGTGGAAACCAGGAACAACATGACGTCGAAGTGTTGAAAGTAAACAAATATTGAATCTGGGGGACGGTGAAAAACAACAACAACTCGGCACTGAACTGTTAAAAGTAAACAAGCATGTACATCTGAGGGAGGGAGTGGAAACCAGGAACAACATGACGTCGAAGTTTTGAAAGTAAACAAATATCGAATCTGGGGGACGGGAAAAAAAAACAACAACAACTCGGCACTGAACTGTTGAAAGTAAACAAGCATGGACATCTGAGGGAGGGAGTGGAAACCAGGAACAACATGACGTCGAAGTGTTGAAAGTAAACAAATATCGAATCTGGGGGACGGGAAAAAAAACAACAACAAAACTCGGCACTGAACTGTTGAAAGTAAACAAGCATTGACATCTGAGGGACGGAGGAAAATAAAAAGCAACTTGGCACCGAACTGTTAAAAGCAAACAAAATGTTTCCATGTGTAGATCCCGTTATAAGTAAAGGAATTAAGACTGCAACTGAACAAAATTTGAGATGTGCAGCCGAACAACCGATAATAAGACACAATGTTGTGAACTAAATAAGAAACCAGATACACGGAGAGTAAACAACTTCAGGCACCACTGATAACAAACCCAGTACATCATGACAAAAAGATATCAGTTCTATAGTTGATGTTAACTTTAGTAGAACTAAGATCATCTAAGTTTGTTTTACAGCCGACCAAGTTAATTTTCAATAAACTTTTATTCCGATATGCAAGCAGTACAATACAACAGATTTGTAATATGTACACAGATGTTTCGTTATTAATGATTGAACAGTCGCTCCAGATGCAACAGATTAAAATTAAGCGTCGGTAGTTTGTATAATAACGTATTAAACAAGTAGCTTAGTTTAAATTATGATATTGATTAGTGGCACTAAGTGTCTTGTTGTTTATGTTGTAAATTTGTCTTAATTTCTTCTTGTGGCGATATACTCAAACCCACCTGAAAGCAGCATTATGTGATGTAGAATAAGAGTGTTTTACGCCCCCAGTAAAGATTTTCCCACCAACACTGAGGCGCCAACTTCTTGGAAGGATGAGGAAACCGAAATACACGCGGAAAAAAACCGACCATCGGCAAAACGAACTGAAAACTTTTTTACACAATGTTTTGTCCAAACGAAAATCGGTAAGAGGCGTTGTGATCCAAATCAGTTACTAAATGTAGAAATAAATTAGTTCGAAACTTTACAAGCAAAACGATAAATACAAGCAAAACCAACATAAGCCATACACAAATCATTGTATGATTTTATTTTACTTCCAAAATCACTTGTCTATTGACATGACAAAAAATCTTGCATTGTCAATCTTTTGTAACAAATGATCTAAAGTAAGCAGAGATCAAACGTGCACTGAACTGAGCAGAGATCAAATTATCGTCAATAAATACATATTAAATCTACTCTACAGTAAATTAAAGTCAAAGTACGCTTAAGTAAAGAAATTTCAAATGTGAACAGATAAAAACGCACACTAAAGTAATCAGAGATCAAACGTGCATTAAGCTGAGCAGAGATCAAATGATCGCCAATAAGTAAAGATCAAATTTGGGCTAAGCTGAGCAGATATCAAATGATCGCCAATAAGTAGAGATCAAACGTACACTAAGCTGAGCAGAGATCAAATGATCACCAATAAGTAGAGATCAAACGTACACTAAGCTGAGCAGATATCAAATGATCGCCAATAAGTAGAGATCAAACGTACACTAAGCTGAGCAGAGATCGAATAATCGCCAATAAGCAGAGATCAAACGTGCGCTAAGCTGAGCAGAGATCAAATGATCACCAATAAGTAGAGATCAAACGTGCGCTTAGCTGAGCAGATATCAAATGATCACCAGTAATCAGAGATCAAACGTGCGCTTAGCTGAGCAGATATCAAATGATCACCAGTAATCAGAGATCAAACGTGCGCTAAGCTGAGCAGAGATCAAATGATAGGCAATAAGCAGAGATCAAACGTGCGCTAAGCTGAGCAGAGATAAAATGAACGCCAATACGCAGAGATCAAAAGTGCGCAAAGCTGAGCAGAGATCAAATGATCACAATAAGCAGGGATCAAACGTGCGCTAAGTTTAGCAGAGATAAAATGATCACTAATAAGTATAGAGATTAAATGTACACTAAAGTAAATAGAAGCCAAAAGTGCGCTAAAGTAAGCTGAGTTTAAAGGTGCACTTAAATGGACTGAGATTTAAAAAAAAAAAAAAAAAAAAAAAAAAAAAAAAAAAAAAAAAAAAAACTTTTTCGACCTAAGAGTCAATAGGTACTTTAATACAAAAAAACATAATGCAGCTATTATTAATTAAACAACGTTACATGACACATACTGTCAAATTAAATATCTACAGAGTCTACGTTATACAGAGGTACAGGCAAAGGAAATACATTATTGATTTTAAAATTTGAAACTCTATTTTCAGATAAAACACACCTTTTTAAGTGATATAACACAGCGATCTATCAACATATACCCGATTTAAATCTTAAGTACAAGTGAGAATATTTTTAAAATTTTTAAACTCGATAAGCCTTAAAACCATTTATACGGAAGTGTGCACTTGAAGGCAAAATGGCGTCCACGGATGAATCTCAGCAAAAACAAAAAAGAACAGTTGTTATTGCTATGGATGATAGCGAACATGCCAGATTCGCTTTGAATTGTAAGTTATTTATTAACGAATGTCAATTTTTTTTAAATATTTACTTTGCTTTTAATTTTTAGTTACGCTTTATACAGAAGTTTTTATTCAGTTTTAACAACTCCACGTTAAAATTTTCCCGATCTTTCGTTATTACAACCTGTTGCCATGAGTTTGTACTACAGTGATCTTGATAGTTTAATACATAGTTTAATATAACAAATGGAAATGTTTACATGATTAAATTTTAAAAATCAAAGTAACTTTCAAAATTGTATATTGAATACTAAAGCGGAAATAGGCATTGGGATTGTCTGACAAATTACTCATAACAAATATAAAATAGACGTTAAAATCAAGAGGAAGTTTTTTAATGGTACTTCTATTTAAAATCATCCCGAGGACGTGGGTGTATGGTGTGAATTTAAACACAAAATTCATTTGTTTCTTAATAAACTTACATATGTCTATCAAGGTCATCTTAGAATTAATCAGTCGAGAAATGTTCTTATAATCTGTTTCGTAATTTACAGGGGGAAAAAAATAATAAAAATAATTAAGTCAATTCGATGTCTGAAATTATATTAGTGTAATGTGCCACTTATATCGAGATGCATTCAGTAATGTTGCAAAAATCTATACCAACGGAATGCAATTACTAGGCACTTGCAATGATGGTTCTGAAGGTTAAAGGACTTTGTGACTTTCAATGCTAAATGCTTGACGGAAAGACAAGTTCTAAAAATAATTGAAGTTTAACCTGTATGGGGAACGAATCTTCACGTTCAAACTATACTAATAGCTAGGCATCCCAAAATTATTTTATCATGTACAATTGGTTTAGTCGGCTAGATGCATGATCACATGTGATGTAGAACCCACGCACACGCATGCACACACACACACACACACACACACACAACACACACACACACACACACACACTTTATACAACTGTCAAAAAGAAATGAAAAAATAAAATAAAATAAAATAAAATAACTAAACCTACTACTAACATATTTATGACAAGGTTACTCCGACACGGATCATAATTATATTAAGTAACTTGTGGTGAGATTGTTTCAATTTTAAACAACGTTGACAATTACATGTACTTGATTTGAGGGCAAACAAGACAGGAACAAGTGATAAATCTAATGCTTTGGGTTGCCGTATGTTCATAAATACATGTATATGCGCATAGAGAGAGAGAGAGAGAGAGAGAGAGAGAGAGAGAGAGAGAGATTGTTGCGATCGTGTTTCCAAGTAATTATTTAAAAAGACAACCAACCAAGCATGAAGTTAGTTCTTTTTTGTATAATCTTGTCTTAGCTTACAAATCTTTTAAAACTTCTTTTTATCAGTCTGTGTACATAATGTAAACCATTCATTAAAATAACTCTATAATGTAATATTACTTCACGACATTGTTTGACATGCATGTCAGAAAAAACTTCACGTTACTATCAATAAAGTAAATAAGACGCTTAAGAAGGGTAAAGGGTAAAATGTTTGGTATTTAACGCCCAAAGTTAGATTATGGCGGTTTTTTCAAAATCGTACAAATTTACATGTTGTTATGTAATCATTTTAAAAGGGGGGGGGGGGGGATTAAGCTAGGGTTTTGTAGAAAGAGAATTATATACATTATAAACCTTTTTATTTCAATTCAAATGTCACAAGATACGCAACAAAGAAATACTCGAGTGTATTCATTTTTGAAAGAATATTTGAAAGTGTTGATTCTATATTTGTAACTCTAAGGTCCTCACTGCAAAATAGTTTTTAACATGCAAGTTGAACAATTATTAAATAAGTTTACCAATGCATCAGTAAAATTTGTTTTACTACAGGAAGGCTTTAGTTTTAAAAATAAATATGAAGTTTTCTAAGATTTATTTGCCAGATAAAATGCGTTAAAAGCGTGATATTTCTTATTATAAGGCCACTAACAGTCCAAATACAAGTAATTAATTCTCATTTTTCTCTTCTCTTTAACTTTTTCGGGGTGATTATTTCTTTTACAGTTTATCGTTGTTCATTATAATTTGCCTTAATTTTCATAAAAAAGTTCTTAATTACCACATTGTTTTAAAGACTTTTTGTGTTTTGGATCGTCTTGCGGCTGAAACTTAAAACAGTAAAAGTTTTGTATAGGCATGTATATTGGAATATTTTGGGTATTGATTTGACGATCACATTATATGCGGTTCAAGGTCATAGCTGGAAAAAAATACTGAAATGATTAATTATCTTTAAAATAATAAAAGTTTGTAAAGGTTTGTTTAAAGATTCTGTAGGTATTGATATGACGATTATTTTGATATATGGTTCAAGAATACGGATTTAAAGATCAAGGCCATAGATATCTAGAAACCTATAATTGTATATTTGTATATAAAAATATTGCTTTTATTGATGTAACAATCATTTGGATTATTAGAACTATTTTGTATTTCTGTGTTTTTTTAATACTTTTGCGAACTTTTTATGATATATAAGTGCAGAATTTATCATTTTTTATTTTGTAGCATTGTTGTTTTATTTTATTATTATTAATTTATTTTTGCATAAAGATATTTAGGATATAAAGAATAACCATTAATAATCAATATTTTTATATGACATTTTATAAACATAACATTTTCTAGAATGACATTCGAAATGGGGTCAAGGTTTTTTAAAATTTATTTATTTTGTTTTATTTTACGTATTTTTTTTTTTACTTTTGTGTTTTTTCCACTGTGATGTTATTTATTTATTTATTTACTTACTAATTCTTATTTATTTATTATTTTATTTTATTATTTTATTTTATTTTTTTTGTTGCATGTTTCAAGTTTTTAATACTCTGTAGTACTGTTTTAATACATGGTCAAAGGTCAGGGTTATGCCTTTCATGAGTAAGCTTCAAAGTTTAAGACTGTCCGTGAAGAGTTTGATATTTGAATGTTTAGTTTTGATGTTTCTTTATAACCAAATTTAAAATGGACCTAAGGTCAAAGTTGGATTCATGACCTAGTTTTCCACATTGTACCTTAGCTACTACTTGTATTTTGGCTATTTATAAATAGACATTACTGTTTCAGATTATCAGGACTTGTAATGATTACATGGGAAATATTGTGGCGGGGGTTAAAACTGGGGAGGGGGGAGGGTTGATAGTTTCTGTAAAATCTGTCGTTGTCTATTGTACATCTGCAGAAAATTTGGAACAACACAGTTGGGCAGTAAGGGCTATGGGCCTGTTTTAGTATGCTTGTTTCGTTTGCTTGTTTGTTTTTTTATTCTTTGGTTTATAAGCTTTTGTCAAACACATTGTAAAATTGTAAAATAACAGCTTCTATTTTCTATTTAAGGGTATAAGGAAAATATGTACCGTTCAGATGATGAAGTTTACGTTGTTTATTCCGTCGAATTATCCCAAAAGTTACAGGGTGAACAATTATTTGGTAGGTGTAGTCCAATATAGCAAAGTTACCTTATAAGCTAGAAGGGTGAATTATCCTTTAGTGAATTAACACCCGACCTAGAAGGGAGAGCGGTTATTTGGTATATAGCGAAATTATCGCATTAGTTAAAGGGAGAACAATCATTAAGTAAGTTTAACCCGAAATAGCGAAATTATCTCATTAGTTAAAGGGAGAACAATCATTTAGTAAGTTTAACCCGAAATAGCGAAATTATCTCATTAGTTAAAGGGAGAACAATCATTTAGTAAGTTTAACCCGAAATAGCGAAAATATCTCATTAGTTAAAGGGAGAACAATCATATGGTAAGTTTAACCCGATATAGCGAAATTATCTCATTAGTTAAAGGGAGAGCAATCATTTAGTAAGTTTAACCCGATATAGCGAAATTATCTCATAAGTTAAAGCATGAGAGATTATTCGGTCAGTAAAACCCGAAAAGTCAGAACAAATTAATGAATTATAAGATAAGAAACAATTATTTGTTAAGTGCAATTCAAAAAAGCAGTATTATCCCATAAATTACAACGATTTGGTAAGTACAACCCAATAGAGCGAATTGTTATAAGAATTACTGATCTCCCTTTATTCATACTCTGAAGTTCAAATGTACATTGATGTAGCTCTACTGAAAGCTTTCAGCTTGCCAAAGGGAAATAACTCTTACAAATGCCCGAAATTAATTTATTTTCATGTTTATCATTATAGAAACAGAAATCAATAAAGAAATAGTGGCAATACTACAAGATGAAAAACAGAAGTATCAAGCAAGGCTTGAAGCACTAACTGATACTCTTCAGAAGACTGGTGTAAGTGTCATTAACAATACGCAAATAGAATAAGTCATTTACAGCAATATGGTAATAACCAATGCAATTAAGAACACGAAATAACTAACAAAAATAAGAAGCATGTAAAGCAACACAAACGTAAATACACAAATTACAGGGTTGGTCTGGATAACTTTCTTCTTAAATAGGCTTGATGACATGAACATAAAAAATTATAATGTTCGCTATAAAACATTTTGATTTTGATTTAGAAATCATGGTCTACATTCGCATTTTCTACTTTGTTTGTCTCACAGAGATATAGATTTCACTTTGTGTAGATTTCACTTCGTCTTATACATCTACTTTATTGCCTCACAGAGATGTAGATTTCACTTTGTCTAGATTTCACTTTGTCTTAAACATCTACTTTATTTGCTTCCCCGAGATGTAGATTTCACTTTGTCTTATACATCTACTTTATTGCCTCACAGAGATGTAGATTTCACTTTGTCTAGATTTCACTTTGTCTTAAACATCTACTTTATTTGCTTCCCCGAGATGTAGATTTCACTTTGTCTAGATTTCACTTTGTCTTTTACATCTACTTTATTTGGTTCTCCGAGATGTAGATTTCACTTTGTCTTAAACATCTACTTTATTTGCTTCCCCGAGATGTAGATTTCACTTTGTCTTAAACATCTACTTTATTTGCTTCCCTGAGATGTAGATTTCACTTTGTCTTAAACATCTCCTTGACATGATCCCCGAGATGTAGATTTCACTTTGTCTTAAACATCTACTTTATTTGCTTCCCCGAGATGTAGATTTCACTTTGTCTTATACATCTACTCTATTTGCTTCCCCGAGATGTAGATTTCACTTTGTCTTAAACATCTACTTTATTTGCTTCCCCGAGATGTAGATTTCACTTTGTCTTAAACATCTACTTTATTTGCTTCCCCGAGATGTAGATTTCACTTTGTCTTAAACATCTACTTTATTTGCTTCCCTGAGATGTAGATTTCACTTTGTCTTAAACATCTCCTTGACATGATCCCCGAGATGTAGATTTCACTTTGTCTTAAACATCTACTTTATTTGCTTCCCCGAGATGTAGATTTCACTTTGTCTTATACATCTACTCTATTTGCTTCCCCGAGATGTAGATTTCACTTTGTCTTAAACATCTCCTTGACATGATCCCCGAGATGAAGATTTCACTTTGTCTTAAACATCTACTTTATTTGCTTCCCCGAGATGTAGATTTCACTTTGTCTTAAACATCTACTTTATTTGCTTCCCCGAGATGTAGATTTTTCTTTGTCTACATTTCACTTTGTCTTAAACATCTACTTTATTTGCTTCCCCGAGATGTAGATTTCACTTTGTCTTAAACATCTACTTTATTTGCTTCCCCGAGATGTAGATTTCACTTTGTCTAGATTTCACTTCGTCTTATACATCTACTTTATTTGTATCACTGAGATGTAGATTTCACTTTGTCTTATACATCTACTTTATTTGCTTCCCCGAGATGTAGATTTCACTTCGTCTTATACATCTACTTTATTTGCTTCCCCGAGATGTAGATTTCACTTTGTCTCATACATCTACTTTATTTGCTTCCCCGAGATGTAGATTTCACTTTGTCTAGATTTCACTTCGTCTTATACATCTACTTTATTTGCTTCCCCGAGATGTAGATTTCACTTTGTCTAGATTTCACTTTGTCTTATACATCTACTTTATTTGCTTCCCCGAGATGTAGATTTCACTTTGTCTTAAACATCTACTTTATTTGCTTCCCCGAGATGTAGATTTCACTTTGTTTTAAACATCTACTTTATTTGCTTCCCCGAGATGTAGATTTCACTTTGTCTAGATTTCACTTTGTCTTAAACATCTACTTTATTTGCTTCCCCAAGATGTAGATTTCACTTTGTTTTAAACATCTACTTTATTTGGTTCCCCGAGATGTAGATTTCACTTTGTTTTTAACATCTACTTTATTTGCTTCCCCGTGATGTAGATTTCACTTTGTCTAGATTTCACTTTGTCTTAAACATCTACTTTATTTGCTTCCCCGAGATGTAGATTTCACTTTGTTTTAAACATCTACTTTATTTTCTTCCCCGAGATGTAGATTTCACTTTGTCTTAAACATCTTCTTTATTTGCTTTCCCGAGATGTAGATTTCACTTTGTCTAGATTTCACATTGTCTTATACATCTCCTTTATTTGCTTCCCCGAGATGAAGATTTCACTTTGTCTTATACATCTCCTTTATTTGCTTCCCCGAGATGTAGATTTCACTTTGTCTTAAACATCTATTTATTTGCTTTCCCGAGATGTAGATTTCACTTTGTCTTAAACATCTACTTTATTTGCCTTCCCGTGATGTAGATTTCACTTTGTCTTATACATCTACTTTATTTGCCTCCCCGAGATGTAGATTTCACTTTGTCTTAAACATCTACTTTATTTGCTTCCCCGAGATGTAGATTTCACTTTGTTTTAAACATCTACTTTATTTGCTTCCCCGAGATGTAGATTTCACTTTGTCTTAAACATCTACTTTATTTGCTTCCCCGAGATGTAGATTTTACTTTGTTTTAAACATCTACTTTATTTGCTTCCCCGTGATGTAGATTTCACTTTGTCTAGATTTCACTTTGTCTTAAACATCTACTTTATTTGCTTTCCCGAGATGTAGATTTCACTTTGTTTTAAACATCTACTTTATTTTCTTCCCCGAGATGTAGATTTCACTTTGTCTTAAACATCTTCTTTATTTGCTTTCCCGACATGTAGATTTCACTTTGTCTAGATTTCACATTGTCTTATACATCTCCTTTATTTGCTTCCCCGAGATGTAGATTTCACTTTGTCTTAAACATCTACTTTATTTGCCTTCCCGTGATATAGATTTCACTTTTTTAGATTTCACTTTGTCTTAAACATCTACTTTATTTGCTTCCCCGAGATGTAGATTTCACTTTGTCTTATACATCTCCTTTATTTACTTCCCCGAGATGTAGATTTCACTTTGTCTTAAACATCTACTTTATTTGCTTTCCCGAGATGTAGATTTCACTTTGTCTTAAACATCTACTTTATTTGCTTCCCCGAGATGTAGATTTCACTTTCTCTAGATTTCACATTGTCTTATACATCTCCTTTATTTGCTTCCCCGAGATGTAGATTTCACTTTGTCTTAAACATCTACTTTATTTGCTTCCCCGAGTTGTAGATTTCACTTTGTCTTAAACATCTACTTTATTTGCTATCCAGGGATGTAGATTTCACTTTGTCTTAAACATCTACTTTATTTGCTTTCCCGAGATGTAGATTTCACTTTGTCGAGATTTCACATTGTTTTATACATCTCCTTTATTTGCTTCCCCGAGATGAAGATTTCACTTTGTCTTAAACATCTATTTATTTGCTTTCCCGAGTTGTAGATTTCACTTTGTCTTAAACATCTACTTTATTTGCTTCCCCGAGTTGTAGATTTCACTTTGTCTTAAACATCTACTTTATTTGCTATCCAGGGATGTAGATTTCACTTTGTCTTAAACATCTACTTTATTTGCTTTCCCGAGATGTAGATTTCACTTTGTCGAGATTTCACATTGTTTTATACATCTCCTTTATTTGCTTCCCCGAGATGTAGATTTCACTCTGTCTAGATTTTACTTTGTCTTTTACATCTACTATATTTGGTACTCCGAGATGTAGATTTCACATTGTCTTATACATCTACTTTATTTGTTTCCCAGGGATGTAGATTTCACTTTGTATTAAACATCTACTTTATTTGCTTCCCCGAGATGTAGATTTCACTTTGTCTTAAACATCTACTTTATTTGCTTCCCTGAGATGTAGATTTCACTTTGTCTTAAACATCTATTTATTTGCTTCCCCGAGATGTAGATTTCACTCTGTCTAGATTTTACTTTGTCTTATACATCTACTTTATTTGCTTCCCAGGGATGTAGATTTCACTTTGTCTTAAACATCTACTTTATTTGCTTCCCCGAGATGTAGATTTCTCTTTTTCTTAAACATCTACTTTATTTGCTTCCCCGAGATGTAGATTTCACTTTGTCTTAAACATCTTCTTTATTTGCTTCCCCGAGATGTAGATTTAACTTTTTCTTAAACATCTACTTTATTTGCTTCCCCGAGATGTAGATTTCATGTTTTCTAAAACATCTACTTTATTTGCTTCCCCGAGATGTAGATTTCACTTTGTCTTAAACATCTATTTATTTGCTTCCCCGAGATGTAGATTTCACTCTGTCTAGATTTTACTTTGTCTTATACAACTATTTTATTTGCTTCCCAGGGATGTACATTTCACTTTGTCTTAAACATCTATTTATTTGCTTCCCCGAGATGTAGATTTCACTCTGTCTAGATTTTACTTTGTCTTATACATCTACTTTATTTGCTTCCCAGGGATGTAGATTTCACTTTGTCTTAAACATCTACTTTATTTGCTTCCCCGAGATGTAGATTTCACTTTTTCTTAAACATCTACTTCATTTGCTTCCCCGAGATGTAGATTTCACTTTGTCTTAAACATCTACTTTATTTGCTTCCCCGAGATGTAGATTTCACTTTTTCTTAAAAATCTACTTTATTTGCTTCCCCGAGATGTAGATTTCATGTTTTCTAAAACATCTACTTTATTTGCTTCCCCGAGATGTAGATTTCACTTTGTCTTAAACATCTATTTATTTGCTTCCCCGAGATGTAGATTTCACTCTGTCTAGATTTTACTTTGTCTTATACAACTACTTTATTTGCTTCCCCGAGAGGTAAATTTCATATTTTCTTAAACATCTACTTTATTTGCTTCCCCGAGATGTAGATTTCATGTTTTCTAAAACATCTACTTTATTTGCTTCCCCGAGATGTAGATTTCACTTTGTCTTAAACATCTACTTTTTTTGCTTCCCCGAGATGTATATTTCATGTTTTCTAAAACATCTACTTTATTTGCTTCCCCGAGATGTAGATTTCACTTTTTTTAAACATCTACTTTATTTGCTTCCCCGAGATGTAGATTTCACTTTGTCTTAAAAATCTACTTTATTTGCTTCCCCGAGATGTAGATTTCACTTTGTCTAGATTTGACTTTGTCTTATACATCTACTTTATTTGCTTTCCCGAGATGTAGATTTCACTTTGTCTTAAACATCTACTTTATTTGCTTCCCCGAGATGTAGATTTCACTTTGTCTTAAACATCTATTTATTTGCTTCCCCGAGATGTAGATTTCATGTTTTCTTAAACATCTACTTTATTTGCTTCCCCGAGATGTAGATTTCACTTTGTCTTAAACATCTACTTTATTTGCTTCCCCGAGATGTAGATTTCATGTTTTCTAAAACATCTACTTTATTTGCTTCCCCGAGATGTAGATTTCACTTTGTCTTAAACATCTACTTTATTTGCTTCCCCGAGATGAAGATTTCACTTTGTCTAGATCTCACTTTGTCTTTTACATCTACTTTATTTGGTTCTCCGAGATGTAGATTTCACTTTGTCTTAAACATCTACTTTATTTGCTTCAACGTGATGTAGATTTCACTTTGTCTTAAACATCTTCTCTATTTGCTTCCCCGAGATGTAGATTTCACTTTGTCTTAAACATCTACTTTATTTGCTTCCCCGAGATGTAGATTTCATGTTTTCTAAAACATCTACTTTATTTGCTTCCCCGAGATGTAGATTTCACTTTGTCTTAAACA
Organism: Tegillarca granosa; assembly: GCA_029721355.1. Lineage (NCBI taxonomy): Eukaryota > Metazoa > Mollusca > Bivalvia > Arcoida > Arcidae > Tegillarca > Tegillarca granosa. The sequence continues at coordinate 6,342,672 of CM056599.1, forward strand.
TCTACTTTATTTGCTTCCCCGAGATGAAGATTTCACTTTGTCTAGATCTCACTTTGTCTTTTACATCTACTTTATTTGGTTCTCCGAGATGTAGATTTCACTTTGTCTTAAACATCTACTTTATTTGCTTCAACGTGATGTACATTTCACTTTGTCTTAAACATCTACTTTATTTGCTTCCCAGGGATGTAGATTTCACTTTGTCTTAAACATCTACTTTATTTGCTTCCCCGAGATGTAGATTTCACTTTGTCTGAAACATCTATTTATTTGCTTCCCCGAGATGTAGATTTCACTTTGTCTTAAACATCTACTTTATTTGCTTCAACGTGATGTAGATTTCACTTTGTCTTAAACATCTACTTTATTTGCTTCCCAGGGATGTAGATTTCACTTTGTCTTAAACATCTACTTTATTTGCTTCCCCGAGATGTAGATTTCACTTTGTCTGAAACATCTATTTATTTGCTTCCCCGAGATGTAGATTTCACTCTGTCTTAAAAATCTACTTTATTTGCTTCCCCGAGATGTAGATTTCACTTTGTCTTAAACATCTACTTTATTTGCTTGCCCGAGATGTAGATTTCACTTTGTCTTAAACATCTACTTTATTTGCTTCCCCGAGATGTAGATTTCACTTTGTCTTAAACATCTTCTCTATTTGCTTCCCCGAGATTTAGATTTCACTTTGTCTAGATTTCACTTTGTCTGATACATCTACTTTATTTGTTTAACAGAGATGTAGATTTTTCTTTGTCTACATTTCACGTTGGCTAAACATCTACTTTATTTGCTTCCCCGAGATGTAAATTTCACTTTTTCTTAAACATCTACTTTATTTGCTTCAACGTGATGTAGATTTATTTTGTCTTAAACATCTACTTTATTTGCTTCCCCGAGATGTAGATTTCACTTTGTCTAGATTTCACTTTGTCTTAAACATCTACTTTATTTGCTTCCCCGAGATGTAGATTTCACTTTGTCTTAAACATCTACTTTATTTGCTTCCCCGAGATGTAGATTTCACTTTGTCTTAAACGTCTACTTTATTTGCTTCCCTGAGATGTAGATTTCACTTTGTCTTAAACATCTACTTTATTTGCTTCCCCGAGATGTAGATTTTACTTTGTCTTAAACATCTATTTATTTGCTTCCCCGAGATGTAGATTTCACTCTGTCTAGATTTTACTTTGTCTTATACAACTACTTTATTTGCTTCCCCGAGATGTAGATTTCATGTTTTCTTAAACATCTACTTTATTTGCTTCCCCGAGATGTAGATTTCATGTTTTCTAAAACATCTACTTTATTTGCTTCCCCGAGATGTAGATTTTACTTTGTCTTAAACATCTATTTATTTGCTTCCCCGAGATGTAGATTTCATGTTTTCTAAAACATCTACTTTATTTGCTTCCCCGAGATGTAGATTTCATGTTTTCTAAAACATCTACTTTATTTGCTTCCCCGAGATGTAGATTTCATGTTTTCTAAAACATCTACTTTATTTGCTTCCCCGAGATGTAGATTTCATGTTTTCTAAAACATCTACTTTATTTGCTTCCCCGAGATGTAGATTTCATGTTTTCTAAAACATCTATTTATTTGCTTCCCCGAGATGTAGATTTCATGTTTTCTAAAACATCTACTTTATTTGCTTCCCCGAGATGTAGATTTCATGTTTTCTAAAACATCTACTTTATTTGCTTCCCCGAGATGTAGATTTCACTTTGTCTTAAACATCTACTTTATTTGCTTCCCCGAGATGTAGATTTTACTTTGTCTTAAACATCTATTTATTTGCTTCCCCGAGATGTAGATTTCACTCTGTCTAGATTTTACTTTGTCTTATACAACTACTTTATTTGCTTCCCCGAGATGTAGATTTCATGTTTTCTTAAACATCTACTTTATTTGCTTCCCCGAGATGTAGATTTCATGTTTTCTAAAACATCTACTTTATTTGCTTCCCCGAGATGTAGATTTCACTTTGTCTTAAACATCTACTTTATTTGCTTCCCCGAGATGTAGATTTCACTTTGTCTCATACATCTACTATATTTGGTACTCCGAGATGTAGATTTCACTTTTTCTTAAACATCTACTATATTTGGTACTCCGAGATGTAGATTTCACTTTTTCTTAAACATCTACTATATTTGGTACTCCGAGATGTAGATTTCACTTTTTCTTAAACATCTACTATATTTGGTACTCCGAGATGTAGATTTCACTTTTTCTTAAACATCTACTATATTTGGTACTCCGAGATGTAGATTTCACTTTTTCTTAAACATCTACTATATTTGCTTCCCCGAGATGTAGATTTCACTTTTTCTTAAACATCTACTATATTTGGTACTCCGAGATGTAGATTTCACTTTTTCTTAAACATCTACTATATTTGCTTCCCCGAGATGTAGATTTCACTTTTTCTTAAACATCTACTATATTTGGTACTCCGAGATGTAGATTTCACTTTTTCTTAAACATCTACTATATTTGCTTCCCCGAGATGTAGATTTCACTTTTTCTTAAACATCTACTATATTTGCTTCCCCGAGATGTAGATTTCACTTTTTCTTAAACATCTACTATATTTGGTACTCCGAGATGTAGATTTCACTTTTTCTTAAACATCTACTATATTTGGTACTCAGAGATGTAGATTTCACTTTTTCTTAAACATCTACTATATTTGGTACTCCGAGATGTAGATTTCACTTTTTCTTAAACATCTACTATATTTGGTACTCCGAGATGTAGATTTCACTTTTTCTTAAACATCTACTATATTTGCTTCCCCGAGATGTAGATTTCACTTTTTCTTAAACATCTACTATATTTGGTACTCCGAGATGTAGATTTCACTTTTTCTTAAACATCTACTATATTTGCTTCCCCGAGATGTAGATTTCACTTTTTCTTAAACATCTACTATATTTGGTACTCCGAGATGTAGATTTCACTTTTTCTTAAACATCTACTATATTTGCTTCCCCGAGATGTAGATTTCACTTTTTCTTAAACATCTACTATATTTGGTACTCCGAGATGTAGATTTCACTTTTTCTTAAACATCTACTATATTTGCTTCCCCGAGATGTAGATTTCACTTTTTCTTAAACATCTACTATATTTGGTACTCCGAGATGTAGATTTCACTTTTTCTTAAACATCTACTATATTTGCTTCCCCGAGATGTAGATTTCACTTTTTCTTAAACATCTACTATATTTGGTACTCCGAGATGTAGATTTCACTTTTTCTTAAACATCTACTATATTTGCTTCCCCGAGATGTAGATTTCACTTTTTCTTAAACATCTACTATATTTGGTACTCCGAGATGTAGATTTCACTTTTTCTTAAACATCTACTATATTTGCTTCCCCGAGATGTAGATTTCACTTTTTCTTAAACATCTACTATATTTGGTACTCCGAGATGTAGATTTCACTTTTTCTTAAACATCTACTATATTTGGTACTCCGAGATGTAGATTTCACTTTGTCTTAAACATCTACTTTATTTGCTTCCCCGAGATGTAGATTTCACTTTTTCTTAAACATCTATTTTATTTGCTTCCCCGAGATGTAGGTTTCACTTTGTCTTAAACATCTACTTTATTTGCTTTCCCGAGATGTAGATTTCACTTTGTCTTAAACATCTATTTATTTGCTTCCCCAGATGTAGATTTTACTCTGTCTAGATTTTACTTTGTCTTATACATCTACTTTATTTGCTTCCCAGGGATGTAGATTTCACTTTGTCTTAAACATCTACTTTATTTGCTTCCCCGAGATGTAGATTTCACTTTTTCTGAAACATCTATTTATTTGCTTCCCCGAGATGTAGATTTCACTCTGTCTTAAAAATCTACTTTATTTGCTTCCCCGAGATGTAGATTTCACTTTGTCTTAAACATCTACTTTATTTGCTTGCCCGAGATTTAGATTTCACTTTGTCTTAAACATCTACTTTATTTGCTTCCCCGAGATGTAGATTTCATTTTGTCTAGATTTCACTTTGTCTTAAACATCTACTCTATTTGCTTCCCCGAGATTTAGATTTCACTTTGTCTAGATTTCACTTTGTCTGATACATCTACTTTATTTGTTTCACAGAGATGTAGATTTGACTTTGTCTAGATTTCACTTTGTCTAGATTTCACTTTGTCTGATACATCTACTTTATTTGTTTAACAGAGATGTAGATTTTTCTTTGTCTACATTTCACGTTGGCTAAACATCTACTTTATTTGCTTCCCCGAGATGTAAATTTCACTTTTTCTTAAACATCTACTTTATTTGCTTCAACGTGATGTAGATTTATTTTGTCTTAAACATCTACTTTATTTGCTTCCCCGAGATGTAGATTTCATTTTGTCTAGATTTCACTTTGTCTTAAACATCTACTTTATTTGCTTCCCCGAGATGTAGATTTCACTTTGTCTTAAACATCTACTTTATTTGCTTCCCCGAGATGTAGATTTCACTTTGTCTTAAACATCTACTTTATTTGCTTCCCTGAGATGTAGATTTCACTTTGTCTTAAACATCTACTTTATTTGCTTCCCCGAGATGTAGATTTCATGTTTTCTAAAACATCTACTTTATTTGCTTCCCCGAGATGTAGATTTCATGTTTTCTAAAACATCTACTTTATTTGCTTCCCCGAGATGTAGATTTCATGTTTTCTAAAACATCTACTTTATTTGCTTCCCCGAGATGTAGATTTCATGTTTTCTAAAACATCTACTTTATTTGCTTCCCCGAGATGTAGATTTCACTTTGTCTTAAACATCTACTTTATTTGCTTCCCCGAGATGTAGATTTCATGTTTTCTTAAACATCTACTTTATTTGCTTCCCCGAGATGTAGATTTCACTTTGTCTTAAACATCTACTTTATTTGCTTCCCCGAGATGTAGATTTCACTTTGTCTAGATCTCACTTTGTCTTTTACATCTACTTTATTTGGTTCTCCGAGATGTAGATTTCACTTTGTCTTAAACATCTACTTTATTTGCTTCCCCGAGATGTAGATTTCACTTTTTCTTAAACATCTACTTTATTTGCTTCCCCGAGATGTAGGTTTCACTTTGTCTTAAACATCTACTTTATTTGCTTTCCCGAGATGTAGATTTCACTTTGTCTTAAACATCTATTTATTTGCTTCCCCAGATGTAGATTTCACTCTGTCTAGATTTTACTTTGTCTTATACATCTACTTTATTTGCTTCCCAGGGACGTAGATTTCACTTTGTCTTAAACATCTACTTTATTTGCTTCCCCGAGATGTAGATTTCACTTTGTCTGAAACATCTATTTATTTGCTTCCCCGAGATGTAGATTTCACTCTGTCTTAAAAATCTACTTTATTTGCTTCCCCGAGATGTAGATTTCACTTTGTCTTAAACATCTACTTTATTTGCTTGCCCGAGATGTAGATTTCACTTTGTCTTAAACATCTACTTTATTTGCTTCCCCGAGATCTAGATTTCACTTTGTCTAGATTTCACTTTGTCTTAAACATCTACTCTATTTGCTTCCCCGAGATTTAGATTTCACTTTGTCTAGATTTCACTTTGTCTGATACATGTACTTTATTTGTTTCACAGAGATGTAGATTTGACTTTGTCTAGATTTCACTTTGTCTGATACATCTACTTTATTTGTTTCCCAGGGATGTAGATTTTTCTTTGTCTACATTTCACGTTGGCTAAACATCTACTTTATTTGCTTCCCCGAGATGTAAATTTCACTTTTTCTTAAACATCTACTTTATTTGCTTCAACGTGATGTAGATTTATTTTGTCTTAAACATCTACTTTATTTGCTTCAACGTGATGTAGATTTATTTTGTCTTAAACATCTATTTATTTGCTTCCCCGAGATTTAGATTTCACTTTGTCTAGATTTCACTTTGTCTTAAACATCTACTTTATTTGCTTCCCCGAGATGTAGATTTTACTTTGTCTTATACATCTAATTTATTTGCTTCCCTGAGATGTAGATTTGACTTTGTCTTAAACATCTACTTTATTTGCTTCCCCGAGATGTAGATTTCACTTTGTCTTAAACATCTACTTTTTTTGCTTCCCCGAGATGTAGATTTCACATTGTCTTATACATCTACTTTATTTGTTTCCCAGGGATGTAGATTTCACTTTGTATTAAACATCTACTTTATTTGCTTCCCCGAGATGTAGATTTCACTTTGTCTTAAACATCTACTTTATTTGCTTCCCCGAGATGTAGATTTCACTTTGTCTTAAACATCTACTTTATTTGCTTCCCCGAGATGTAGATTTCACATTGTCTTATACATCTACTTTATTTGTTTCCCAGGGATGTAGATTTCACTTTGTATTAAACATCTACTTTATTTGCTTCCCCGAGATGTAGATTTCACTTTGTCTTAAACATCTACTTTATTTGCTTCCCCGAGATGTAGATTTCACTTTGTCTTAAACATCTACTTTATTTGCTTCAACGTGATGTAGATTTATTTTGTCTTAAACATCTATTTATTTGCTTCCCCGAGATTTAGATTTCACTTTGTCTAGATTTCACTTTGTCTTAAACATCTACTTTATTTGCTTCCCCGAGATGTAGATTTTACTTTGTCTTATACATCTAATTTATTTGCTTCCCTGAGATGTAGATTTGACTTTGTCTTAAACATCTACTTTATTTGCTTCCCCGAGATGTAGATTTCACTTTGTCTTAAACATCTACTTTTTTTGCTTCCCCGAGATGTAGATTTCACATTGTCTTATACATCTACTTTATTTGTTTCCCAGGGATGTAGATTTCACTTTGTATTAAACATCTACTTTATTTGCTTCCCCGAGATGTAGATTTCACTTTGTCTTAAACATCTACTTTATTTGCTTCCCCGAGATGTAGATTTCACTTTGTCTTAAACATCTACTTTATTTGCTTCCCCGAGATGTAGATTTCACATTGTCTTATACATCTACTTTATTTGTTTCCCAGGGATGTAGATTTCACTTTGTATTAAACATCTACTTTATTTGCTTCCCCGAGATGTAGATTTCACTTTGTCTTAAACATCTACTTTATTTGCTTCCCCGAGATGTAGATTTCACTTTGTCTTAAAAATCTACTTTATTTGCTTCCCCGAGATGTAGATTTCACTTTGTCTCATACATCTACTTTATTTGCTTCTCCGAGATGTAGATTTCACTTTGTCTCATACATCTACTTTATTTTCCTCCGCGAGATGTAGATTTCACTTTGTCTTATACAATTATATCAAGAATTGCTTCTGCTTTCCTGCAATTTGTTGTGGTTATGTTCAGAAAAAAAATCAAATGCATGCTCGGTTACAGACAATGCCTTAATTCAGATTATTGTAAACTTTTATATAGAATTTAATAAGTGAAGTTATACGAAAGGAACTTTACAATACAGTAAGCAAAATCGTGTGACAAAATGCTTATAATAAGCCAGATGCGTGTTTTTCATCAAACCTGCATTGTATTTCATATGACTTTTTTATTTTATTAAATTTAACATCTTTAAAAAGAACGCCAGATTTGAGCTTTTATTTGTATGTGAAATCACTACCTGTAAAATATCAGGACAGATATTTAATTTAAATTCTTGGCTTTTGTTTATATTTTAGATTTCGGACGGCAAAGTCAAGGCTATCCATTCGAAAAAACCCGCTGAAGGAATACTGGATGCTGCCAATAAATTAGGGGCCAATTTAATCATTACTGGGACCAGAGGATTAGGGACCATTCGACGTACCCTTATGGGTTCCGTCAGTGCCTACGTCTTAGAGCATGCCTCAGTTCCTGTGATTATTTGCAGACCATGCGAATACTGAGTTAAACTTGAACCATTATGTTAATGCGGAACAAATCAGGGTTCTCATTTTTCTAACATGTACTCAGTAAAGTTATACATTCCGTATAGTCGTTAAGGGAATGTAATAAATGAGGAAAACTTATTCTCACAAACCATTTAGTCGATTGATCTTTTTTTTTAATTCAATTTTATATTTTTGCTTATTACAGTGATCGATTTTACAGTATTTTAAGAAATTTTTAACCGGTATTAGAATTGTGATTTTGTCTAATGGTAGTTATATGGTAGTTTTTCAAATTAAATCACTAATTTTTACTTTTAAAAAGACATTTTATTTGTATCGATTTAATGACTCGGGTGTTAAATTTTGATCCACATAAAGCTGGAACCATAGGGTTACATTTGGTTTTCATGTCACATCTGTGTTTTAGGTCAGTTGTTCAAACTTTTATCAATCTTAATGTGATGAGTATTCTACGACACATTAATATTCATTCACAGTATAGAGGCCTTTACTTGTGTTACGAAGGAAAATGGTATTCCGGGAGAAATTGAAAAGCGGACTTTTAATTTTTTAACACTAGAATCTACCCGAATGAGATTGCGATTAGAACCTTGAAAGTGAGAGACGCAGTGATCCAAAAGCCAAGATTTACTCCTTAGTTTAATCACAGATGTTTTGTTTTGTAATTAATCATTTTTATTGTCCAAGACATCAATGTGGGAAGACAAGTGCCAGGGTTGGGGTTACTGGGTTCACTTGCCGGGTAACAACAAGACAGTTTTACATTTTGACATCATTTATAATAAATGCATCAAGTTGCAAGAGGGATAACTCACTAACCTGTGAGGTGACAGGCTGAGTGAATTATCTCCCCTAGACCATGTTCAGAGAATATGAAAAAAATATTCAATGTTTAACACAGTCTCATTACAGTAACAAATTTTTGTCCGTAAAACATTTCTACACTAGATGTTAATAATTAATTACAGAAATTAGTTTGTGTAAAATTATCTCTCTCGTATGCTCAGAAACTATAGAATTTTACAAAGCAAACATTGAGAAAGATCATGTAAGTACCCCAGTGGTAGAGTCATCAAACTTGGTAACCATGGGTTTAGGAAGGAACCCTAATGTAAGTTTGTTGTAAGTTGTAACGTTTAGGCAAGGTCAATACTTTCATTTAGCTGACTTACCAGGTATCAGGGTCATGAACCTAAAAGTCGCCCTAAATGCGCGCTTGTGAACTTGCTTAAAATCATGAACAGACGGGCTTGGCTATTCCTTTATGGACATGTCAGATATAAATTCTAAAACTATCTTGAACTACGCTTTGGCGTCTTGTAAAGCGTGGCATCGATGATTTTTACTATTCGCCACATATAAGATACTATTTTATTAATGTATACAGAAAAGACAGAAATTGTGTTAAGTTTAGTTCATTGTTAGAGAAAATATTAATTCAAACCGACGTGAAATTCAATGACGCCAATGATCTGATGACGCCAATATGACCCCGCAGAAAGTTTTCGTTAGTTTTTTGAAAAATTCATATACATCAACATATTTTTGTTAAATAGATAAAAAAAATAAATAAGCTTTGTTAAGCTTTCAAAAATAGATTTTATTGGCGGCTATTTTAAGAAAAGAAGTTCATCGAGTAACGGTTGTCAAGATATGAAAAAGTAGCTTTGAAATAACTACAAATTTTATCGCAAAATTTAATGTGATATCAGACATGTTAGATGATCAGAATGTATGAGTAATGTGTAACAGGAGAAAGAAAAAAAATGTAAGGTCGGACCGGGATCGAACCCGGGACCTTCCGCACCATAGGGCGAGTGCTCTAACAACTAAGCTACCCAAGGCGGTACATTCCTCCCCTGTTATTCTTGAGTTTTCTATGGTTCTATGGGAAATCTCGCCCTAAATTCCATTGAATGGACTTTATATTGCCCACAATTGCCACTCTACTACTTCCGATGCCCACCAAACTATAACAGGAAGAAGAAAAAAATGCAGGGACAGACCGGGGATCGAACCCGGGACGCCCCGCTCTATAGGCGAGTACTTTACTAACTGAGCTACCCAGATCGCTTCACAAACATAATTAGGTTATGTTTTAATATAAGGTCATCTCAAAGATGGCTTAATCTGTGTTTTAAAATTGTTTTGCCGAAAATAAAAAATATTTCGAACCTTCCCAACACTCACAAGGCCATTTTAACACATTTGTCACCAAGTTACCTGTCGATTCGTTTCGCTTAATCGGTTAAGTAAAGGTGTACTGAGTTAATTAATCTTTAACACACTGTCTACAAAGGTCAAATAAATTTTTCGGTGAGAAGTTATCACTTAGGAAAAAACTACATAATTTTATCCGAACCATAAATCGATTTCTTTACGTTTTCACTCTCGCAAGGTCTGGTATTTTTTGTTACCTTCTTTTGATGTGGCGATTTCTAAAAATTCCATTTAATTTATTTTCATTTGTTGTCATAAGTTGCGCAGTCAGGGGATATAATATATTATCAGAAAAAGTGGCGTATTTAGCGGAAATTCACAACAGAACAATGGAACAAGATAACGCCGGGTAGGTTCTATATAGACACAATATCTTCCTTTACATAACATAAGATAAGTTTTATTTAAAGTCGGTATATAATATAAATACGAACAACACAAGTTCTACAGAGCTTTTGACCGACACAAGTAAATACAAATAAACATACATCAGACATAAAAACACACAACAGACATAGAAATCAGACATAAACATACATCAGACATAAAAATATACATCAGGCATAAAAACATACATCAGACATAAACATACATCAGACATAAAAATATACATCAGGCACAAAAACATACATCAGACATAAAACATACATCAGACATAAAAACATACTTGAGGCATAAAAACATACATCTAACATAAAAACATACAACAGACATAAAACATACAACAGACATAAAAACATACATCAGACATAAAAATATACAACAGACATAAAAACATACATCTGACATAAAAACATACAACAGACATAAAAACATACAACAGACATAAAAACATACAACAGACATAAAAATATACAACAGACATAAAAACATACTTCAGGCATAAAAACATACAACAGACATAAAAATATACAACAGACATAAACATACATCAGACATAAAAACATACAACAGACATAAACATACATCAGACATAAAAACATACAATAGACATAAACATACATCAGACATAAAAACATACAACAGACATAAACATACATCAGACATAAAAACATACAACAGACATAAACATACATCAGACATAAAAACATACAACAGACATAAACATACATCAGACATAAAAACATACAACAGACATTGAAATCAGACATAAACATACATCAGACATAAAAATATACATCAGACATAAAATATACATCAGACATAAAAACATACAACAGACATAAACATACATCAGACATAAAAACATACAACAGACATAAAATATACATCAGACATAAAAACATACAACAGACATAAACATACATCAGACATAAAAACATACAACAGACATAAACATACATCAGACATAAAAACATACAACAGACATAAACATACATCAGACATAAAAACACACAACAGACATAGAAATCAGACATAAACATACATCAGACATAAAAATATACATCAGGCATAAAAACATACATCAGACATAAACATACATCAGACATAAAAATATACATCAGGCACAAAAACATACATCAGACATAAAACATACATCAGACATAAAAACATACTTGAGGCATAAAAACATACATCTAACATAAAACATACCTCGGGCATAAAAACATACAACAGACATAAAAACATACATCAGACATAAAATATACATCAGACATAAAAACATACATCTGACAAAAAAACATACTTCAGGCATAAAAAAATACAACAGACATAAAACATACATCAGACATAAAAACATACATCAGACAAAAAAACATGCTTCAGGCATAAAAAAATACAACAGACATAAACACATACATCTGACATAAAACATACATCAGACATAAAAATATACATCAGGCACAAAAACATACATCAGACATGGAAATCAGACATAAACATACATCAGACATAAAAACATACTTGAGGCATAAAAACATACATCTAACATAAAAACATACCTCAGGCATAAAAACATAAAACAAACATAAAAATATACAACAGACATAAACACATACATCTGACATAAAACATACATCAGACATAAAAATATACATCAGGCACAAAAACATACATCAGACATGGAAATCAGACATAAACATACATCAGACATAAAAACATACTTGAGGCATAAAAACATACATCTAACATAAAACATACATCAGACATAAAAACATACAACAAACATAAAAATATACAACAGACATAAAATATACATCAGACATAAAAACACACATCAGACAAAAAAACATACTTCAGGCATAAAAAAATACAACAGACATTAAAACATACATCAGAAAAAAAAACTTACAACAGACAAAAAAAACATACTTCAGGCATCAAAAAATACTTCAGGCATAAAAAAATACAACAGACATAAAAACATACATCAGACAAAAAAACATACTTCAGGCATAAAAAAATACAACAGACATAAAAAAATACAACAGACATAAAAACATACATCAGACAAAAAAACATACTTCAGGCATAAAAAAATACATCAGACATAAAAACATACAACAGACATAAAACATACAACAGACATAAAACATACATCAGACATAAAACATACAACAGACATAAAAACATACAACAGACATAAAAACATACATCAGACATAAAAACATACAACAGACATAAAAACATACATCAGACATAAAAACATACATCAGACATAAAAACATACTTCAGACAAAAAAACATACTTCAGGCATAAAAAAATACATCAGACATAAGAACATACAACAGACATAAAAACATACATCAGACATAAAAACATACATTAGACATAAAAACATACTTCAGACAAAAAAACATACATCAGACATAAAACATACAACAGACATAAAAACATACTTCAGACAAAAAAAACATACACCAGACATAAAAACATACTTCAGACAAAAAAACATACATCAGACATAAAAACATACTTCAGACAAAAAAAACATACATCAGACATAAAAACATACATCAGACATAAAAACATACATCAGACATAAAAACATACATCAGACAAAAAAACATACATCAGACATAAAAACATACATCAGACAAAAAAACATACTTCAGACAAAAAACATACTTCAGACAAAAAAACATACATCAGACATAAAAACATACTTCAGACAAAAAAACTACATCAGACATAAAAACATACATCAGACATAAAATATACATCAGACATAAAAACATACATCAGACACATCAGACATAAAAACATACATCAGACAAAAAAACATACATCAGACATAAAAACATACATCAGACAAAAAAACATACTTCAGACAAAAAAACATACATCAGACATAAAAACATACATCAGACAAAAAAACATACATCAGACATTAAAACATACATCAGACAAAAATACATACATCAGACATAAAAACATACATCAGACAAAAAAAACATACTTCAGACAAAAAAAACATACTTCAGACAAAAAAACATACATCAGACATAAAAACATACTTCAGACAAAAAAACATACATCAGACATAAAACATACAACAGACATAAAAACATACATCAGACATAAAAACATACATCAGACATAAAAACATACATCAGACATAAAAACATACTTCAGACAAAAAAACATACATCAGACAAAAAAACATACTTCAGGCATAAAAACATACATCAGACAAAAAAACATACTTCAGACATAAAAACATACTTCAGACAAAAAAACATACATCAGACATAAAACATACATCAGACATAAAAACATACTTCAGACAAAAAAACATACATCAGACATAAAACATACTTCAGGCATAAAAACATACATCAGACATAAAAACATACATCAGACATAAAAACATACTTCAGACAAAAAAACATACATTAGACATAAAACATACATCAGACATAAAAACATACTTCAGACAAAAAAACATACTTCAGGCATAAAAAAAATACATCAGACATAAAAACATACAACAGACATAAAAACATACATCAGACATAAAACATACAACAGACATAAAAACATACTTCAGACAAAAAAACATACTTCAGGCATAAAAAAATACATCAGACATAAAAAGATACAACAGACATAAAAACATACATCAGACATAAAACACACAACAGACATAAAAACATACATCAGACATAAAACATACAACAGACATAAAAACATACATCAGACATAAAACATACAACAGACATAAAAACATACAACAGACATAAAAACATACATCAGACAAAAAAACATACTTCAGACAAAAAAACATACATCAGACATAAAAACATACAACAGACATAAAAATATACATCAGGCATAAAAACATACATCAGACATAAAAACATACATCAGACATAAAAACATACATCAGACATAAAAACATACTTCAGACAAAAAAACATACATCAGACAAAAAAACATACTTCAGGCATAAAAACATACATCAGACAAAAAAACATACTTCAGACATAAAAACATACTTCAGACAAAAAAACATACATCAGACATAAAACATACATCAGACATAAAAACATACTTCAGACAAAAAAACATACATCAGACATAAAACATACTTCAGGCATAAAAACATACATCAGACATAAAAACATACATCAGACATAAAAACATACTTCAGACAAAAAAACATACATTAGACATAAAACATACATCAGACATAAAAACATACTTCAGACAAAAAAACATACTTCAGGCATAAAAAAATACATCAGACATAAAAACATACAACAGACATAAAAACATACATCAGACATAAAACATACAACAGACATAAAAACATACTTCAGACAAAAAAACATACTTCAGGCATAAAAAAATACATCAGACATAAAAAGATACAACAGACATAAAAACATACATCAGACATAAAACATACAACAGACATAAAAACATACTTCAGGCATAAAACATACAACAGACATAAAAACATACATCAGACATAAAACATACAACAGACATAAAAACATACAACAGACATAAAAACATACATCAGACAAAAAAACATACTTCAGGCATAAAAAAATATATCAGACATAAAAACATACAACAGACATAAAAACATACATCAGACATAAAAACATACATCAGACATAAAAACATACTTCAGACAAAAAAACATACTTCAGGCATAAAAAAATACATCAGACATAAAAACATACAACAGACATCAAAACATACATCAGACATAAAGCATACAACAGACATAAAAACATACATCAGACATAAAACATACAACAGACATAAAAAAATACATCAGACATAAAACATACATCAGACGTAAAAACATACATCAGACATAAAAACATACAACAGACATAAAAACATACATCAGACATAAAACATACTTCAGACATAAAAACATACATCAGTCATAAAAACTTACATCAGACATAAAACATACAACAGACATAAAAACATACAACAGGCATAAAACATACAACAGACATAAAAACATACATCAGACATAAAACATACAACAGACATAAAAACATACATCAGACATAAAATATACATCAGACATAAAAACATATATCAGACAAAAAAACATACTTCAGGCATAAAAAAATACAACAGACATAAAAACATACATCAGACAAAAAAACTTACATCAGACAAAAAAACATACTTCAGGCATAAAAAAATACATCAGACATAAATAAAAACATACATCAGACAAAAAAACATACTTCAGGCATAAAAAAATACAACAGACATAAAAAAATACAACAGACATAAAAACATACATCAGACAAAAAAACATACTTCAGGCATAAAAAAATACATCAGACATAAAAACATACAACAGACATAAAAACATACATCAGACATAAAACATACATAAAAACATACAACAGACATAAAAACATATATCAGACATAAAAACATACATCAGGCATAAAAACATACTTCAGACAAAAAAACATACTTCAGGCATAAAAAAATACATCAGACATAAAAAACATATAACAGACATAAAAACATACATCAGACATAAAAACATACATCAGACATAAAGACATACTTCAGACAAAAAAACATACTTCAGGCATAAAAAAATACATCAGACATAAAAACATACAACAGACATAAAAAAAATACATCAGACATAAAACATACAACAGACATAAAAACATACTTCAGACAAAAAACCATACTTCAGGCATAAAAAAATACATCAGACATAAAAACATACAACAGACATAAAAACATACATCAGACATAAAACATACAACAGACATAAAAACATACATCAGACATAAAACATACAACAGACATAAAAACATACATCAGACATAAAACATACATCAGACATAAAAACATACATCAGACATAAAAACATACATCAGACATAAAAACTTACATCAGACATAAAACATACAACAGACATAAAAACATACATCAGACATAAAGACATACTTTAGACAAAAAAACATACTTCAGGCATAAAAAAATACATCAGACATAAAAACATACAACAGACATAAAAAAAATACATCAGACATAAAACATACAACAGACATAAAAACATACTTCAGACAAAAAAACATACTTCAGGCATAAAAAATACATCAGACATAAAAACATACAACAGACATAAAAACATACATCAGACATAAAACATACAACAGACATAAAAACATACATCAGACATAAAACATACAACAGACATAAAAACATACATCAGACATAAAACATACAACAGACATAAAAACATACAACAGACATAAAAACATACATGAGACATCAAAACATACATCAGGCATAAAAACATACTTCAGACAAAAAAACATACTTCAGGCATAAAAAAATACATCAGACATTAAAACATACAACAAAAATAAAAACATACATCAGACATAAAAACATACATCAGACATAAAAACATACATCAGGCATAAAAAAATACATCAGACATAAAAACATTTATCAGACATAAAACATACAACAGACATAAAAACATACATCAGACATAAAAACATACATCAGACATAAAAACATACATCAGACATAAAAACATACATCAGACATAAAAACATACATCAGACATAAAACTACATCAGACATAAAACATACAACAGGCATAAAAACATACATCAGACATAAAAACATACAACAGACATAAAAACATACTTCAGACAAAAAAACATACTTCAGGCATAAAAAAATACATCTGACATAAAATATACATCAGACATAAAAACATACATCAGACATAAAACATACAACAGACATAAAAACATACATCAGACATAAAAACATACATCAGACATAAAAACATACATCAGACATAAAACATACAACAGACATAAAAACATACATCAGACATAAAACATACAACAGACATAAAAACATACATCAGACATAAAAACATACATCAGACATAAAAACATACATCAGACATAAAAACATACTTCAGACAAAAAAACATACTTCAGGCATAAAAAAATACATCTGACATAAAATATACATCAGACATAAAAACTTACATCAGACATAAAAACATACATCAGACATAAAACATACAACAGACATAAAAACATACATCAGACATAAAACATACAACAGACATAAAAACATACATCAGACATAAAAACATACTTCAGACAAAAAAAACATACTTCAGGCATAAAAAAATACATCTGACATAAAATATACTTCAGACATAAAAATATACATCAGACATAAAAACATACATCAGACATAAAACATATAACAGACATAAAAACATACATCAGACATAAAACATACAACAGACATAAAAACATACATCAGACATAAAAACATACATCAGACATAAAAACATACTTCAGACAAAAAAACATACTTCAGGCATAAAAAAAATACATCTGACATAAAATATACATCAGACATAAAAACTTACATCAGACATAAAACATACAACAGACATAAAAACATACAACATGCATAAAACATACTTCAGACATAAAAACATACATCAGACATAAAAATATACAACAGACATGAAAACATACATCAGACATAAAAATATACAACAGACATGAAAACATACATCAGACATAAAAATATACAACAGACATGAAAATATACTACATCAGGCATAAAAACATACATCTAACATAAAAACATACTTCAGGCATAAAAACATACAACAGACATAAAATTATACAACAGACATGAAAATATACTACATCAGGCATAAAAACATACATCTAACATAAAAACATACTTCAGGCATAAAAACATACAACAGACATAAAAATATACAACAGACATGAAAATATACTACATCAGGCATAAAAACATACATCTAACATAAAAACATACTTCAGGCATAAAAACATACAACAGACATAAAAATATACAACAGACATAAAAATATACAACAGACATAAAAGCATACAACATAAAAATATACATCAGGCATAAAAATATACAACAGACATGAAAATCTACATCAGGCATAAAACATACAACAGACATAAAAACATACATCAGGCATAAAAACATACATCAGACATAAAAATATACATCAGACATAAAACATACATCTAACATAAAAACATACATCAGGCATAAAAACATACATCTGACATAAAAACATACATCTGACATAAAAACATACATCAGGCATAAAAACATACATCTAACATAAAAACATACATCTAACATAAAAACATACATCAGGCAAAAAACATACAACAGACATGAAAATATACATCAGACATAAACATACATCAGGCATAAGAATATACAACAGACATAAAAATATACATCAGACATAAACATACATCAGGCATAAAAATATACAACAGACATAAAAATATACATCAGACATAAAACATACATCAGGCATAAAAATATACATCAGACATAAAACATACATCAGACATAAACATACATCAGGCATAAAAACATACAACAGACATAAAAATATAAATCAGGCATAAAAACATACAACAGACATAAAAACATACATCAGACATAAAATATACATCAGACATAAAACATACATCAGACATAAAACATACATCAGGCATAAAACATACATCAGACATAAACATACATCAGGCATAAAAATATACAACAGACATAAAAATATACATCAGACATAAAACATACATCAGGCATAAAAATATACATCAGACTTAAAACATACATCAGACATAAACATACATCAGGCATAAAAACATACAACAGACATAAAAATATACAACAGACATAAAAATATAAATCAGGCATAAAAACATACAACAGACATAAAAACATACATCAGACATAAAATATACATCAGACATAAAACATACATCAGGCATAAAAACACAACAGACATAAAAACATACAACGGACATAAAAATATACAACAGACATGAAAATATACATCAGGCATAAAAACATACATCAGACATAAAAACATACAACATAAAAATTTACAGCAGACATAAAAATATACATCAGGCATAAAACATACATCAGACATAAAAACATACAACATAAAAATATACATCAGGCATAAAAGCATACATCAGACATGGAAATCGGACATAAACATACATCAGACATGAAAACATACATGGCAAATAAAACAGGAAGTAATGAGAGAATTAAAATACTAAAACTTAGCACTAAAAGCAGATAAGCATAGTAAGCAAGGACACTTAAAGTAGTTGAGCATAAAAGCAAAGGCACTAAAAGCGATTAAAGCATAGTAAGCAAAGGCACTAAAAACAGGTTTAGAAGCATAATAAAAGAAAAACATACGGTAAAACATATGGTAAAAGACATACCAGACAATATCTGAGTCACTTTAATTAAAAGAACATGCTGTACAATTACAAATTTTACCATTCAAAGACTATAAAAGATTTTTAAATTGATTAAAATTTCCCTGTGATCTGATATGTTCGGGTAGGTCGTTCCAAAGAGTTGCTGCACCATACCTGAATGATTGTTTACCAAATTTTGTTGTTCTTACACGAGGTAAATCTACAATATTAGAATATCTGAAGCTGTAATTACTATTTTTAAACTGAACCAAATCATGAAGACAAAGAGGAGCTAATTTATGTATTTAAATGTTTCGGTTGCCATTGTTCTCATTCTTCTGATGTGAAGAGAGGGAACATTGGCAATATTGAGAAGCTGTTCGTATGAGCTGTCATAGACATTGTAGATAAAACGAAGTGCACGCTTTTGAATTTTTTCGAGCTTTTTTGTATTGGTTTTAGAACAAAAATGTCAAGCCAACGGGCAGAAATTGAAATTGGATAATAAAAAGTGTGAAAAATTGTTAGTTTGTTAAGCAGAGAGAGACATGATCCAATACGTTTAAGACCATTTAGCTGCTGTGACGCTTTACGACATAAGCTTCTTATACGAATATCAAAGTTTAACTGGTAATCAATATTTATGCCAAGAAGATTAACAATATTATCACATGAGATTGTGAAGATTCTATATTAAATATTGGATTTTTGTTATGAGTTCCCAGGACTAACCTCCTCAAAACAAATGCATTATTGCTCGGCGTGTAAAACACCATTTGTCCAATCAATCAATCACTGACTTTTTATGTATGGACATGTTCAAGAAAGGTATGTATAATTCTGAAAAGATACATGAAAGGTATAATTCTGAAATGCTACATGATAGGTTTAATTGTGGAAAGTTACATGACATGTATAATTCAGAAAATCTTCATCTGACTTTACACCGTCACAAGAACAAATAATGACAACGCATGGAATCCAGTTGTATTGTTTCTGTATGAAGACCACTGATTTTAAATCTCTGAACCTTAGAAGAATATTACGAGAAATAAGGATGACATTGTATTCAAAACTGTATTGAAACCACTGGTATTTAAATCACTGCGGTAGCTCCGTTGGTATAGTGCTTGCTTCGTAAATGGGTTGTCGTGGGTTCGAACCCCGACCGGTCCTGACCCAAGAATTGAAAGTAGGTGGTGTCTGTTCTTTCGCCAAGCACTCGGCATTACGAAATGAAAGTCACGGTTCTTTTGGATAAGAACTTGAAGAACTTAAAATAAACGAGGTCCTGTGTCACGGTAGGCGTGGCACGATAAAAAACCCTGCTGTATAATACCATCAGAGCAATTCAAAGGCAAAATTTCTGCACTTTCGTCTATAGCTGGCGACGTCTCGATATAAGTAAAATATTCTTGACTGGGACGTTAAATACCATTACTCAACTCTCACTGGTATTTAATATCCTGATTTTTGTTGGCGACAGCTGAAATAATGATAGACATAGTATCTAGCAGTGTAGAAACCATGGTATCAAGTGGTGTAGAAACACATGGTATCCAGTGGTGTGAAAACACATGGTATCCAGCGGTGTAGAAACACATGGTATCCAGTGGTTTAGAAACACATGGTATCCAGTGGTGTAGAAACACGTGGAATCCAGTGGTGTAGAAACACATGGTATCCAGTGGTGTAGAAACACATGTATCCAGTGGTGTAGAAACACATGGTATCCAGTGGTGTAGAAACACGTGGTATCCAGCGGTGTAGAAACACATGGTATCCAGTGGTGTAGAAACACATGGTATCCAGTGGTGTAGAAACACATGGTATCCAGTGGTGTAGAAACACGTGGAATCCAGTGGTGTAGAAACACATGGTATCCAGTGGTGTAGAAACACATGTATCCAGTGGTGTAGAAACACATGGTATCCAGTGGTGTAGAAACACGTGGTATCCAGCGGTGTAGAAACACATGGTATCCAGTGGTGTAGTAACACATGGTATCTAGTGGTGTAGAAACACATGGTTTTCAGCTGTGTAGAAACACATGGTTTTCAGCGGTGTAGAAACACGTGGTATCCAGTGGTGTAAAAACACGTGGTTTCCAGCGGTGTAGAAACACATGGTATCCCAGTGGTGTAGAAACACGTGGTATCCAGTGGTGTAGAAACACATGGTATCCAGTGGTATAAAAACACATGGTATCCAGTGTTGTAGAAACACACGGTTTCCAGTGATGTAGAAACACATGGTTTCCAGCGGTGTAGAAACACGTGGTATCCAGCGGTGTAGAAACACGTAATATTTAGTTATCTTGATTCGGTACTGAAACGACTGGTTATAAATTTTTGACTTAAGACAGGAATAACATTAACTGAAGACAACCAATGATATCCACTGGTTTATTTTTCAGTACTTAGAGCACTAATTAGAAATCGTCCGACTTTAGACATAGACAACAGACAGTGATAACATGGTATCTAGTGGGGTGGTTCTCAAACCACCGGTTAAAAATCGCCCAATCTTAGACAACAGGCAGAAATGATATGGTATCTAGTGGCGTGGTTTTAGTTCTGACACCACCGATAAAAAAATCGCCCGACTTTTGACAGAGACAACAAGCAGTTATGACAAATCATGGTATCCATTGGTGAAGTTTTATGATAACATTTATTTTTCCACTATTATCATCTATCAGGTATCAGCATTGTGTCATGTACATGCAGATTTATCATTCTTCTTTTGTTCTAGTTCTGATGAAAAGCAGAATAAAAGACCAACAAAGAGAAGACGGGTACAAAAACCAGTTACAGAAGTTAAACCTTCTCGATCCAAGTTTCACTCACAGGACCAGGTAAATTTAACGGATATATTTATAAATCGCCGAGTCGGTGGCCAAGTTGTCTGAAGTGATGGCTTGCGGATCACAGTGCTTCTCATCGCATTATATCTAGTCTGACCTGTGTAGTTTTTAGAAAGAAGAGTTTAACTGGGTCAGTTTTAATCTTTCTAGTCAGTGGTCTTTTCCCGCTCTACCATTTACATATAACAGATGACATACTCTGTTTGGGGCTCTAAAGGTTGTGTCTGAAGTTACTTTGGTCATAGGAACGTATCTCCTCCGAAGATAACACCATTATTATACGTAGAAAGTATTTTACTGTCTGATTATGTATCGGATTTATTTTCATCATGTATTGACAACTGGAGATGAAAACTCATATCAGAAATTTCCCAAGGCCCGGGTTAGGGTTGAACATGAAATTCTTGACATAAACAGCAAGAAGTCTTGAAACTCGGTATTTGCAGTAAAGTTAATTTAGATGTTCCCGAGTTGCCGTTATTACAACATGCTCATCTATATCACCTTGGTCACGTCAACAGATTTACCAAAACTTTCAACAACTTTGGAACTATTTACTTTCCTGAATTGTTGAAATAGATTTAAAGCTTCATGTATATATTATATTTTGATGTGACATTTCTGTTTTTGGACATTTTTAGCCTGTCCTTTTGAAAAGACCTATAATATCGTCTGTATCAGCGTCAAATGTTCTACACATTGATATATATCCATGTAGGCGAGCTATATAAAGGGTTTACTTGGGTATTATCGTAACAATTTAAAAACGCGGCGCATTGATTTGTAAAAGGCGATTTTTAACTAATTTTCGGACAGTTAAGTTGTATTTGCGTTATTTTGACCATTTTTATACGTAAATAATAACACAGTTTTTTTCTTTATAATTTCTGTTCATTCACTCTTACAGCATTTGACATTTGATTTGTAAGCGAACAATAATGCTGTGCAAATCTTAAATAAATTACTTCGTGAGTTTGAACCATCTATAATCCCTTGATTCATAAAAATTGTAAAATAATATTTGAAATATTGTTTCCTCATTCTCAGTAATGATATATACATATTTCAGGTGATATTTGGTTCTCATCTACAAAAGGCGTTGGAATATCAAAGGCAGAACAACTGTTGTACAACAATTAGATGACATACGCAGTTGCCTCCCGTTGTACAGAAGCGCTCCAGAACTTAGAAGTAGTCACAAAAATGAAGATTTATCGATCAAAATGAGAAAAAGAAATCCGAAGTTTACTGCGTATGACAAAATGATATCTGGTACTCATAACGTCCTAGAGTCATTGATAAGTCCTGATTATGGTCATTCACCGAAGTTAAGGCACAGAACGGTATAGATCAAATTGACAAACAAACAAATTATAATATAAACAAGACATCTAGAGATCACATGTGTCGCCTTCAAAGAATGACATTTTTCGAATGTTCACCAGATGTTTTTCGACAACGCATTTACACAGTTATATTGTAACAAAAACAGAAAAAATGCTGCCTCGAACCCCGAACTTCCCAAGTAATATCGGGACGCTCTTCCAACTGAGCCTCCCGATCACCCATCAAGCCCGTCACCCACATTCCTTCTTTCCTTTTCCGAATCAACTATTTTGGATAGAAAATACCAGTTCTACTCTGAACCAACCCCAAGTGTAAAAGGAAAGGAGAAAAGCCAGCGACATAAGCGGGACTCGAACCCGAGACTTCTAATACTAGCGAGACCCTTTATCGAGTGAGCTACACGGTCACCTATCAAGTCCTTTCCGCCACAAATTGTTATATCAGGCAAGACAAAAATCAAGGCAACCGAGATTTTGTTTTTAACTTCTTGCAATTTTATAATGCTAACTTACCAGATAAGAATCTGGAGAACTACCGCTGTTCGTCTATGCGTAATATGTAATGGCTTGTGGTGGTATTTTCCTAATTAACTTATTACAAATATTTAGAATGGAGTATGAAGGGGTTATATGAAGAAAGAAGGAAAGCGCTTTTCTGTTATTAAACATAAGGTTAGGTCCAAATTGGATTTTTGCATGTTTAGAAGTAGTTTCATTTTTTTCTGATAACCTATAATCGCGATTTCTTATTAGTCGCTAAAGGTTTGGAATCATAGAATGAGATCTATTTTTTTCTATAAAAAAGCTAAAGTGTCCTTTTTCTTTGCATTTTTATGTCATTTAATATTAGATCAGAACATGAAATTCCAATGTTTACTCGTTATAAACGAGAAATTAGTTCTATAGACCTGTATTGTCCCTTTTTAATACTCCTTTTTTGTTTAAACTTTCCATAAAATAGGTCTACATTCTTTTTGTTCTTCAAATCATTATTATAATGCAAAAGTATCCCCAAGAAATGTCCAGCTTATGAAGTTAGCAGTTGATATGGGGATGATAGAGTCTATTTTATTTATCCATCAAGGATTTAAAATGTTCTGTAATTTGTAA